>CM033798.1:44858377-45598377 GCA_019656835.1 Rhododendron ovatum
TCCGAAACGTAACCTCAAAGATATGGTCCTTGGAATTTTATAAACTGTACATTTGTTCGTGCTTTCGAATTGAAGAACATTGAAGGGACAAAAAGCTTTACGCAAAAAAATATGTTTATTCTTTTTGGTTTTTCTTCTCAAAAATATGACTCAACACTTCAGAATGCTTAATCTTTAAAAAAAAAAAAATCAAATTTTCCATGAACTTAGTCATAATGAGCCTGTGTTTGTATACTTAACATAGAGTGATATTATATATAATATGTGGGGCCTCTAAATTAATTTAACAAATTCTTGAGGATCGAAAGTCTAGAAGATCTTGTAGGCTTTGC
Organism: Rhododendron ovatum; assembly: GCA_019656835.1. NCBI lineage: Eukaryota > Viridiplantae > Streptophyta > Magnoliopsida > Ericales > Ericaceae > Rhododendron > Rhododendron ovatum. The sequence goes on from CM033798.1 coordinate 44,858,710, forward strand.
CTTAGATACATAACCTAATTACATGACATGGGTTAGGATTCATTATGACAGCAGCCACATAAAATAAATCCATTTACCCACTTCAATAAGAGTCTTGCTTTGCTCATTCCAAATTTGTGCTGAATATAGTATTTTTCTTAAAACTCAGGCGTCCGTGCTAGTACCTCGATTTATTCTTGGGACCAATTTTACTGTTCACTAGCGGAGTCCGACCCCGAAAGAGTTGATAGTTTCTGAAAGATTTCGAATCTGAGACTTCAAGTGCGAGCAAAACCTCTGTGTCCCGGTTGGATTGGGAGATGCCCCCAGGCGGGGGTACCTTGCAACGGTGCCGAGCAGTTGATCCGGTCGTTCAACTTGGAAATTGCAGCTTGGATCTTAACCAAGCAATACACGATTCCAATCTATATGCGCTCAAATTCACTCCGAAATTGTCTGTACCAAGATAAACGGCCGGATGCAGCTTGACACTCCACTTCACAGGAGGTGCTTGGCAGCCGCCCACTGTCTCTGCTTGACCACTGGGCCACCCTTGGGGTTAATATTTTATGAGGTGATTATTTTTTCCATTGGTGTTATTCAAACATGTAATGGTAAGAAGGAAGAAAGAGAACGGAACATAATTGGACACTTGGACAGAGAATCATCGTACGGATTCAAAAAGATCAGATAAAAGAATACAGGAAGAGATTGTGGGGGTTGCTTTGGCCAATGGAGGAAAGGGAAATGCAGATCAGAGAGAGAAAGATCTCTGCAAAAAGGCAGTGAGGGGTATGGGCTGTGCTGTGCCACGTCTGTAGAAATTTACCACATATGAAAAAGAAGAATTTTTTCTTTTAATTTTATAAAAGTTGTCCAAGCCAGTTCAGACGCACATCAACTAATACTAGAGAGCCGATTCCACTGTCTATTAACGGGAGCCCCATTTAAAGAACAAAGCTCTTTATGGACCGACCCCAAAAGAGAAAGCAAATCTCTAAGTCTCAAATCTTAATTACCACGCTATTCCTTTGGACTAAATTCATGGAGGCTTTTTTTTTTTTTTATTCTTTTATCTTCTCTTCTCTTTTTCAATATTCCATTATATATATCAGTCAGGGTTTAGAGGGAAATAAGTTGACTACTAAAAGGGATTCGAAATCTCTCCATAAATTCGAACTCCAACCTCTAGCTTGAAAGTTGAGGACTACAACTAGACGAGGTAAGAACCGCATCTTCATGGAGGCTATGTTTGGAAAAGTATAACTTGGGTAAGAATGAGAGATTGGTTTTCAGAAATACGGAGTATATACCTGTACAATTCCATCTGAATGTTGAAATAGATTCATTCTTATCCAGAAAAAACATGCATATCATATAAGATTTTCACATTCCATTTGGTCCAAGGAAATAAAATCAGTTCAACTGAACCTACAAATGCCTGCAAGGGTCAAAGATCAACAAGAACAATTGTGGATGCCCTTAAACTTAAGTTACTGTCTCGTCTAATGTTACCGCGGCGAAGACTGCGAAAAAGAGTTACCCCAATGTCGGCAACTACCTGTGCAAGCAACAATATAATGAATTTTTTAGTGAAAAAGGGCAAAAGAAATGACAAAGAAAAGATCGAATCGCGATACTGCCTTTTCGGGTGATTTTGAGCAGTTCAACTTTATGGGATTTTGTGGCAGCAGGGGATAATGCATGGAGGCTAACAGCTCAGGAAAGAGATTCTGTATGCACAACCATGGATTTTGCGTATGTTTTCATTGGCTTTACTTTTGAACATGATGGATATAAAATCGCAAAAGAAATCGATAACCTTGACTGGATTCTCTGTAGCAGGTAGTTGAACATTATTTCCTATACATAAACTAATTCAGGCAGGTGATTTTCAAACATATTCAATATCATGTTGCGTAATCTTGAGTTGAAGAAATTCCTAAATGAAGTTATGAGGGTGAAACATACAACAAGATTTGACAAGAATCCGCAATAACCAACCATAAGTAAGACGAAGAGTCATAACCAATGTGGGAAGCACGGATGATATTTGACCTCCCAATAATGACCTCAGATTGAGGTCTAAGTTTCTGGCCATTTGAAGCTATCGAGCACGCATATTACGTTAATAACTAAGTAAGACAATAACACGTCTAATTTTTTAGGTTGAAATGTAATATTCGTACCAAACAGAAGCCGGTTTGTTTCACGTGCTACCTAATTCACATATTGCTTGGAACACATAACAAGACTACGGATCAGATAAGAGTTTAATAAGTCCGGGCAAATCTCTCGCCTTCTCAGATAAGAATGTCCCCAGTAAAGAAGCCCCTAACACAGCCAGCTGCATGAAGCAATCGTTAATGAATCAGCAGATCAGCTCAATCAATCTAACATCAGCATGCTAGAACAAAAAAACAAACAAGAATATAAAGTAATCTTTATCAACAGGACACAATGACTCAGTTATACTACCCATTCAATTCATAAGGCCAATAAAAACCTTGATATTACAAATTTACAAAGCAAAGTATGCTCCAAAATTGAGTAATTCTGCAAGTTTCCGAATTACTTGTCGGCTGAAAGGAAAATCTGGTTGCTTTCTATTTATGAACTTGCTGTTGTTACCGTCGAAGTAATTTGTAGTTAGTGAGACAACTTAAATTTTCTTGAAGTTAAGGAAATTACCGAAGTTGCAACTCCATGACCGGCTAATGCCCCTCCAACGACTCCAAGAGGTGAAGATGCGACAACAAGTGCTGAAGAAACGTAACCAGAACACTGCAGGCAGGGAGAGACACAGACTTTCATATTAGGAAACAGAGGTTAAAACACAAGATCGAAAAGAAATAAACAAATTTACGATAGTAAATAATTCTTTACTTAGGTGGGTAGCATACGAACCCTCTAACCAAACCCAATTGCAATCTGATCATGGCAAAAAAATAACTTTTCGGCTTGATAAACACGAGTGAATTTCTCTTATAAACACGAAACAATCCAGATACTTTTTGCGGAAGTTTGGATGTTGCATTGCGAGGCAGCCAAAATTTATTCTGGGACAGACCAACAAATTTAGCATGTATTCAGAACAGATATCCAACAGGGACAGTTACAAAAGCATTGATCTGTCCATTACTTGTCTGTTCACCATAAAAGGTAGTCCTTCATAGCATTATAGGACCTTTTTAGTTGTTGGGATTAATTCTATCCCACCAGCAACAGAAGCGTAACAAAAAATAAACACGCACCAAAAAGAACACACAATATTTGTGCGGTTCGGCCTCAATGCCTACTCCACCGGAGAGAGACAATACCACAACCCAATCTCTCAAGAATTTTTGTATTTCTATCTCTCTCGCATCACGCAATTTTCTCTCAACCAAAAACACCACTCACTGACTTGACATGTGCAGTACTCCTCCACAAGCAAAAAAAATCTTGAAATGCCTAGAAGGCTCTAAAGCCAAGCACCACAAATGCTCTTTGGGACTTTGGAACATGCACAGTCGGCATCGACACAACCAAGTCAAGAGTATTCCCCATGAGGAAATTCACTTGAGCCATATAATACACAACAAACCAATATTTTTGTAGAGATATTTATCACCCCATTCTGCAACAAAAGAAAGCAGGAAAGTGCTAATGACTGTATTAGCTGTGGCCAAAATCCCAGATTCATTTCCTGAAAATTGTGAAACAGCCAGCTTTGCCTGTTCAATGAGATATCATTGTGGAAAAGGGAAACATAATTGAATAACTTTCAGAAGTGACATTTGTTAAAGCATCCAACTCAAAATCAACCGACAATGAGTGGTGAGGCCACCGGCCAGGCTCATATACTTGTTTTTGGAGTTTACAATTAACCAATGTGAGACAAGCCCTAACACTCCCCTACACGTGCGACCCCTGACTCGTACGTGGAGAGATAGTCAACGGATCCCTCACATAGGGATTACAATGACCAACAAAAAGGTGCACTTACAAAAGGGTAATCGATCAAGAAAGTCTTGTCCAAAAGCCTAGCTCCGATTTTGTGGTAAAGCATCCAACTAAAAACCAATTGGCAATGAATGAAGACGATAGGTTATCCATGGGAATCTAATCTTTTTTATACACAATTCACTTCATTCTGTTCTTCTTCTGCCTTAAGACCATCACCAAAGCTGGCTTCAAACCAAGGTCGAAACCCCAAAATACACCCTCAATCACACATTTTATGATGCTGAAAACAGTAAAGTACATTGGTTTTCAGTCACTCTATGTCAGATAATGTTTGCACTTTGCATGTTTCTGTATGTTCCACTTTGTTTCACCAAGCCGAAATTCGAAAGGCAGCAGTACCAGAAGGACAACTGCAGCAACGTCGTTAACAAGTAGATCAGTGTCACCAAATCTGCCAGTTGAAAGACATATTAGCATAATTCTCTATTAATTGACTTAATTATTTTCTAGTTAGTTAGATTAGAGAGCAAGAATGGCCTGCCATATGTTCTCGATAAAATATCCGGGGGTTGTTACAGACTTCCGGATGGCCAACTGATGCAATATTAATGCCTGTAATTGCGCAGGGTGATGAGACAATCATCGGAGCATCTTATTAAGAAGCTGCCTCTCAGAAACCGAAAAGTGTGCAAAACCATGCTATCATTTCCTATATTTTCCACAAAGTCACTCAACTTATTTTCGCTCTGGTGTGGAAACTTGAACCTTAGGCAAAGATTCATAAAGAATCTATCAAGTAGCTGAATGGAAGGATATCATCGACGTGATGAAATGACCGCCCAAGAACAACAGATATGATTGTCATTACCCTGCCCATTATACATAGACATAGTTTGGTCAATAACACAGTTACACAGTTACATTTCTATTTTGACAGTGGTTAGGTATTCACCAAAATGAAAAATCATCAATTAGTCCAGTTATCAATGGTATAAAACAGCTCTTGAAATAGTTTAACAATTTCAACGTAAATATTCCATGTTGAATTACCAGATGAACGGTCATATCCTCTTAACAGAAGCAAGGCGTTTCGCTCTACAGTTTGCAAAACTAGGACTGCTATGCATTACAAACTTTTGGAAAACCATATTAACCCATTTTGCCCAGCAAAATTTTGCAAATAATTTGCCAAACAGGACACAGAGTTAATGGAAGCTCCAAATCGTACCACAGATTCACAGCGCTCACTTCTTAATATTTATAATCTAGCCTCAATTTCGATGTCATGTCATATTAGCAACAAGTATCCAATATGGATAGATCGACCTTGACAAATGTTTCTAACCTTCAATTCGTATCATTGAAGGAACCAATTTCTAGATACTATTTTCGGTGTTACACTTCATTGTATACTTGTATTACGCTAAGCAATGTTAAAATGCAACCTTAGCTTCCATAAAAGTAAGGAAAAAGATTACTAGGTTTCCTGATCAGATGTATTTGTGAGTATCCCATGGGTGTAGGCATTGAACTAAAGCCACCATGCTATTTCAATTAAAGAATAAAGAGAATGAAAAATACCCAACCATGAGGCTACAATCTTGATTCAGGTCAACTAGAAGAGAACAAAATTCACTTCTACTTACACAACCAGCAAACACAACCTCTACCCATATCCAGAAACGCAGCCCTAGAAGCCCCTTTGAGTTCCAGCTTATCCTGGGGTCAAGAAACGCATAAAAAGAATAATTATCTTGCTCTCTTTTTTCCGTAAGCGTATTTTCTTTTGAGAGTGTAACAATCATGAATGTTAATGGGAGATTTTCCTAACTGAAGCAAAACCTGTGCTAATATCGCCTAGGTCCCCTAGAAATGACATTGATTGCAATCCACTAGGCAGCAACTGCTTGTTGAGCGCCTTCAAGTGTGAGCAATCCAAAGAGCAGGACAAACTTAAGGTAACCAGGGAGAGATGTATTAGAATCCCTCCTTCCAAATTTCTTCTGTTAAGGTAATTCGTCCAAAACACCATCCATCGCATCCACATTGTTCGTCCATTTAGTTGCTTTGAATGCATTGCCATGTAGGAACATACAATCCTGCATCAGACTCTTCAGAGTTTAACAAACAAAAACAAGGGTTTTACTAATCACTAGTTTAGGATAAGCGCAAGGTTTACGATGTTGCTGATTATTACAGATCAACTCTCAAAATTGATATGCATTTGTAACAAACCTTCTAAGGCCCCGTTCCATTAAGGTTCTTATTTTTTAAGTAGCTATGTCATTCTCTCACAATAAATCACCTTTAAATCAAAAAATAAGTACTTACTCCAAATAGTACTTAAAGCCAGTGTAAGTAATTAAAGAAATGGGCGTAGATCCCACTGCATTGTGAGAGGAGGGACACATGCACCTGTTTCATGTAATATCCCTTCATTATCTAGAGGCTCCAATACGGATTTCAGGATACGTAAACTTCCATGGCATTACAGAGTTGTTATGAATTTGTTGTCAACAGTAGGGTCATCAAAGAAGGCGATGTTCCAAAATACATAGAATCAGCTAGGATGGTCCAGTTAAACCCGGCCCTCTCTAGCGGCTACAATGTTTGCCATGGTGTGAGATGCATTTTGGGCCTTTGGCCATTGCAGATAAGGTCATGGAAAAATAAGACTAGATGCTTACACGGTTTGTGCTTCGAAAATTTCTTGCTTGGCAAGGCAGAGGATGCAGATAGATAAATCCAGTAGAGTACAAAAACACCAATGGATTTCCAATTAAAATTGCTAGGGCCCATTTGCATAACATGCATTCATCGACATTCATGATGCAAACAAAGGAGCATCACACTTTCTCAGATATTGGATTTCACAAACTCACAATTTTGTAGTATTACACTTGGACAAACTGATCGGAAACTGGGTTTTCTTTACACACTTTAATTGATCACTCTATATTTGCATACTTTGCATTATCACACTACAAGCCTATTTATAAGCAGAACATGAGGAGAAACCAAACACGAATAAGCTCACATGTATTGAGCAAATCACAAAATATATTGCAGAAGGTCTAAGCCTTCAAGCCTAATCTTAAATAGTACTTCACCATGCGTTTTTCAAGGGCTGCTGATTTTATTGTTGTTCATTCATTCATACCCTGCACCACAATGGCCACCTCTTCCATCTTCTCTGGTTTGCTAGGTTTAGGATCCACGGACCATGAATCTAAGTTTGGCACCCCCGTGAAGCCATTTGTCTTGAACCTGTAGAGCGCCAATCGATAGCGCGCCATGTAATGTACATAGCCCGGTCCTTTCCCAAGCAAATGAACAACATGGTCCTTCACCTTGACCGATTCCCGACTCACGTTGGCCCCACGAGCATCTCTTAACTCCAGCATGTGCATTGCAAAAACCATCGCCTCCCTCTTCATTCTCTCCACACCCTTCGGAATGGCACCTCTTGCGAACACCGCGAGCCTCGCAGAACATTGTGCTAGTTTTAGGATCCTGGACCCATGGTACAAGTACGGCACCTCCACGAAGTCCAAGAATGGCACCTGCCGCACCTCCAACCCGTTTGTCCGGAACTAGATAGCCGTGTAATGAACATAGCCCCGTATTTTCACTAGCGAATATATTACATGGTCCTTCACCTCGACCAAACTCCGACTCAGGTCGGCCCCACGAGCATCTCTTACCTCCATCGTGTGCCTTGCAAAGACCAGTGCTTGCCTCTGGGAACAAAGCTAGGGTGCGCGATGGACCTCCATCGCCACCGACTGGATGACGATCCGGAGAACGTCTCCATTGTTTCCAGTTAAAATTGAGAGGGGCTTTCTGCAAAACATCGACATCGGTACCCTCTTCTGCAACGACCACCTCTTTCTTGAACTCCTCAGGTTTGCCACCACCGTGCGCCTTGCAGAACATTGCGCTACCTTGAGCCCCTCGAGAGCAACCCAGACGCCGGCACCTTTGGCCGCCTCCATGCGATATGCAAAGACCAGAGAGCCTTTCTGCACTCTTTGTGCAGTTCTCTTTCTGGCATCTCCTGCCGCCACCATGCCGAATGCACAACCCGGTTGGACCTCTAGCGGCACGCCCACATCCTTCTTGACTGCACCGCCACCCGCCACCCGCCACCGTGGCCAAAACACTTATCCGTGCGACCTTCGGCACTTCTAGTACACCCCAATTCTTGGCATCGTCGACCACCACCGTGCAACACAGAATTGGTTGCCATCATGGTCCCTCTCCGATCAGTCCGGCCAAACCCTACCACCTTGTAAACAACTTTTCCTTAGAAGTGAAAAAGGCGCTCAACAGTAATTGGCTGTGGACTGTAACATAGGAGTAAATGAGAGACGGGCTAACATATGACAAGCATTCATTGGATAAAGGGTGCATAACGTATTCAATCCTAATTAACTTTCTTTGATTTTCAGATTTGCAATTAGATGCGTATTTTCAAATCGTTTAGAAATGGAATATTTGGAAAATGAGAAAAAAGAAGAAGATAAGAACTTCTAAATTTGATATTCACAATATGCACAATAAGCAGGGGATGCTGACAAGCGGTGACGAGCAGTTTGATCCGGTCGTTTATCTTGGCAATCAACGGTTCGGATCTTGACTGGATGATGGATGTTTTGAGTAACCACTTACATAATGGCCTTTGGAAGAAGCAAAAGGAAATGGAAAGAAAAACAAGTACTATTTGTAGCTGATTAAAAAAAAAACCTACTATTTGTAATTGAGAGCTTAGTTGCAGGATCCTTCTAAAATGGGTGCGCTCCCTAGACGGGAGCTCGAATTGACACTTCTAAAATGAGAGCTTGACGGGAGCTCGCTCCCCATGGAGATGAGAGCTTTCGGGCCGTTAAGACAATTATTCTCTTACTTTTAAAGGAATTATTCCATTGTGGAAATAACAATATGAGAATCAAATTAGTCAATAAGTTTTGCAAATTGAGAATTATATAACTTCCAATAATTACACTTTGAGATTGGGAAAATTTTCAGTAAGTATCACTTTTCCTTTAATGGTTAAGTATTTTATATACATATTTTTCTATAATCTATATACGCTCCTTAGGCACTCCCAACCTTAAGAGCTTCTAGGTGCCTTCGCTCCCCCGCACCCGCACCCGCTCCCGCCCCCTCTTCATGCTACTAAGATTGAGAGTCCACATAACCAGCAAGGACTTGATCTTGATGAAAAACTGAAGCCTTAATAGCACTTAGCCCAGTTATATAGCTGCAAATTTAACAATTTTAAGCACTACTTTTTATACGGATAAAAAAAAAAAAGCACTACTCCCTCTGTCCATTTTTAAATGTCCTACTTCGTAACTCCAACTTATTAAAAAATATCATCATTATACCTTTCACATCAACTTTTTCCTCCACTTTCCCTACTTATCCATCTTCATTACACTTTTTACTCACTAACTTTTTAAAATAGAATCTACTTTTAGGGATAAAATAGACAATGTACCAATTTTTACCCACTAACTTTACCAAATGGACACTTATTAAGGGACAGCCCAAAATAAAATACTGGACTATAATAAGGGGACGGAGGGAGTACTTTTTATCACTTGGCTTTTTTAACACAATTACATCCACGCACATGGAAAGAACAAGTTCAAGTAGAGATTTCACCATTCTAGAAGTACAGAAAGATAATCAGTTTTTCTGTGTTTTAGTAGTGAAAAGAAATTCAAGAAAATCTCTTCTTTTGCAGAATCTTTTTTTTTTCTTTCAAGAAAGTGTTTTTCCGCGGCAAATTTGAAGTGATGAGTTTCATTGGAAAACACTTTCCTAAAAAAATAGATTCTGCGAAAAGAAGAGATTTTCTTGAATTTCTGTATAGATTTTGTAAGTATCTGTCGGCAAATATCCCTTCTTTTTTACAAGATATAATTAACACGAAAGTGTTTCTCCATAGAGAAGTAATTGAAGTTGCGGGTTCACAACCTTCTTAGTAACTGAACAACACAAAAGTAGGACCAAAAAAAAAAAAAAACAACACAAAAGTTACTCAGAAGTTAATTTTCTCATCCTTTTCAAACAACTAACGTCGCCGTTTGGTTGTTTACAATGTACAAACACAAGGAAAACCCTTTCACATTAAGTTTTTTTGGTATTCAGTTGCAAAAGAATAGAAAAATCCATCTATTCATTTCATTTCCACAGGACGTAGCTGATCGATTAGAAGATCACATTTTTCCAATTTCAGAAAATACTCGAAATTCTTATTAAGAGCTTAATCAATATTACAGAAACCACCCCCAACCCCCACCCCCACCCCCCCCCCCGTGAACTCCAACCAAATTACAAGAAGGCTGAACAGAGAAGAGGAAAAACAGCAAATATATGTGGTTGAAAATAGAATTCTGTAAAGGTGTAGAAGGAACAGAGTGCATCAAGCAAAGGATTGACATAAAGTAAATCTATAATAATATGACGAAAAACACGATTTTCGGAGTTTTGAATCGATATTTGAAGATTACTTGGCTTTGGTTGGAGAGAGAGAGCGCGCGCTTTTAGAGCATCGCGGCACAAACACTAGAGCATCCCGGCACAAACAATAAAGTGACAGACAGAGAGAAGAGAAACGATATATATAAATACTACTGTTTACTATTTCCGTCCATTTTTAAGTATTTTATGTTTTATTTTGGACTGTTTCTAAATAAATGTTCTTTTGTAAAGTTGGAAGGTAAAAATTGGTACATTTTTTATTTTGTCCATAAAAATAGATTCCCTTTTGAAAAGTTGATGAGTAAAAGTGTAATGATAATGTCTCTATAGATGGTAAATATGGAAAGTAATATTTTGGAGGTACAATTATGTTGATTCCTAAATCTGCGGGAAAGTCAAGCTAAGATATTTAAAAAGGGAAGGATGGAGTATATGATACTAGTTCATATGGATAGTAGTATGGAACCAGAAGGACCCGGAGATCCTGCAGGGTAAATCTCAGCTGTCCGTGAGTATTTTCAAAGGTCCGGATTTAAATAAAACTTTTTCGGTGAAGTTTTCCAAAAAAGTTCCATTTGAATCTGGACAGTTAAAACACTCATGGATGGCTGTGATACGCCCTATAGTGCACGCCGTCCTTGATAGTGCGATAATAGTATCCAATTTGCATAAATGAAGGAGTTCAAGAGTGTGATAATTGCCGGAAAAAAGAAAAAGAAAAGAAAGAGATGGTGATAATTTTTTTTTGGCCAAAATACAATCCATTTTCTAAGAAATACTACTTCCTCTGTTCCAAAATGAGTGGTCTTTTTGGAATTTCGTGCTATTTTAAAATACTTATATCTTTCGATTTATGAAGTTTTATGTGATTTTAAAAACTTTGTTTAATAGAACTAATTAAAATCTATCAAATAAGATCTATATTGCATATTTTTTAATACTCATATTGAAAGATAAAAACAATTGAAAATGACACGTTTTTTCAAAACGATCACTCATTTTGAAACGAAGGGAGTATCTACTAATCAAAGGCATAACGCCCAAGAAAACGCAAAAGCATTATCAAAGTTCTCTCTTCTAGTCTCTCTCTCCCTCTAATAGGAGCTTAAAACATGATGAGATCACAAACCGGCCGGATACATAATTAAGCTTATTGTGTTAGAGTAACTTATCAAGGCCATCCACAGTAGTATAATCAAAAAAGGATAATCAAAAGTTGATGTTTAAGAGGTCGCTAAGTTTAACAATGTTGAACTTCACAATGGTCACTTCTAATCCATAACCAAAATAAGGGTCTACTACAATTTCACTTTCTCTCCCCTCTCTTTCCTGCAATTCACTTCCCTCCATTTACGTTTTTTTTTTCAAAAATATATCGATTCCCTCTTTTAATTTTGGAGAAAAATCGGCAACTTTTTTCCTTTCTATTATGAATTTTTTTGGGGAAAAAAAATAGAAACGAAAAAGAAGAGTGAAATACCTTAATCTGGTGATAATGAGTTGAATTGTAGATGATTGAGAGATATGAGCTTCACTTTTTGAGGGAAAGAAAGAGAAATAGTTTGTGGGGAGTGGGTGAAGTGAAGAAGATATAGAGTAGGCGAAGAAGAAAAGAAAAAATACCAATTGAAATACACGTGTATACAAAATTTTGAACTAGTTAACTTATGTGGTGTGGAGTCCACAAATTTTGATTATTGAAAAAGGTTGTTAGTTTTGGTTATCCAAAGCTCAAAATTTGATTATTTCTAAGGATGTTGCTAAGTTTGATTATACCATTGTGAGTCTTCTTTTGCACAAATATTGTTAACTTTAAAAACAATTGGCTTTTGATTATACCACTGTGGATGGCCTAAGGGAACCACTACTGCAAAAAGCATAAAGATTACACTAGAAATATTAAAAAGATCTCAGTTTTCACAAATCCGTGATAAAAAAAAATACAAACTGAATCTTTAATCACGGTTAACTGTATAAACTGAGATGATAAGTGATCTTTATCTATTTTTGTAATAGTAAACATACATAACTTGGAAGTTGATTGGTAATCCAGTGGTAGACGCGAGAGTACAAACATATATATACATCTCGTACAATAAATTAAGTGTCTGAGATATGCATTAATATGAAATCCTTTGTTCCTTATGGTGTCAATTGATAAACTAGAATTAATTTATATGGACAATATTGGATCTCTTTCCTCCTTAATTTTGACGAATAGAAGTACAGTATATCCAAAACTTTTAAAAGTTAATAAGATCTCAGAACCTGCTATTAATGGTGTGCTTGGAATTTGTGAAAAAGAAGAGAGAGGAAGGGAAAAATTTTTAAAAAAAAATATTCCCAATGTTTGGTTAGAAGAGAAAAAGAAGAGGAAGTAGAATAGTTAGGATTGTGCACAGTATAATTTCTCTCTCTATTCTCATAGTTTTCTCAAGTTCCAAACAAAGCTAAATTTTTTCTTAAAAAGCATTTACACCGGTGTTTGCCATTTCAGTATTGTCCTTCTCATTTTTGACCAATGAATATGCATCATGAATCATATATGCAGGATGGTAAAAAAAAGTGAAAAACCAATAGTACTATCCAAGTAATGTAATTGATTGTATGAAGACAAAAAAAAAAAAAAAAAAAAGAGAGAGAGAGAGAGAGATTACTTTTCTTGCTAAGCAAAAAAAAAAGAAAGATTATTTTTACTAAATTGTACTTATGAGTTTAATCTCATTTATATTACTAAAGCCAGTTAGTATATCCGTACTAGTGGCCTGCCCATGTTATGCTAGTGTTGATTATGTTCTCGTGCCTTCTATGTGCTTTATTGTGCTCATGTTGTGTGTCTTGAAACGATGGCTCAATCCAACTTACTAACACTGTTTTTTTTGCCGTTAAAAAGAAAGCACTGTGTTTTCATTTCAAGCCGTGCCAACTAATATCGTGTATCGTCACGCCATATACGGTGACCTTTAAACATTTCTTGCCCTTGACCCAACGCAGACCGGCAGTTGACACCTCTAATCCTATCTAACAATGGCGCCTACTTACAGAAACTAACAATTGCTTGTTCCGGCCCTTAAATTTGATGTCTTTGTTCTTTTCAATTTTTTTTTCTATTTTTGATCAGCTTGCAGCATCCCCCTTCCATTTTCCTAGCTATGCATGCGACGAAAATCAGGCGAGCTACGAAGGAAAAGAAAATGAGCATAAATGAGTTTTCCACTACTGAATCCCAGCTAAAAAAGCCAACAAACCCAACACACTTGCATCGACAAACCCACTTGGTTATTTCCACTCTTAGAACTCACAACCTCTTGATTTTGATTTTCTAGCCTACCAACATTCATAATTTTTTTTGTCAAACACGAAGCCTGAAATACATGCTATCTTCAAATGCATCGGTCATTATGGTTACGATTCCCTCGTGCATGAAGAAATCTCTTGTCTGTCAAACCAGCGAAATATCTCTATTATGTTGTGTCAACAGATTCGCCCCGATGAAGTTTAATAGTGTCCTTGATAATATGTGCTACAGTATTTATTAAGAACAATGGAAAGCCCTATCCATGCAAAAATGGTGGCTTTTCCATTATAGAAGTGAAGTACGTCCTTGTGCTCTCCCAACCGGAGGCACGCAAGTGAAGGTTTTTGTCAACAGTAAGGGGTCATCGAAGGCCGCAATGTTGCCAAAATGCAAAGAATCAGCTAGGATGGTCCGTCCGGTTAAACCCTTTCCTAGGGGGCTTGTGCTTCGAATATTTCTTGCTTGGCAAGGCAAGAGATGCAGATAGAAAAATCAAGCAGAGAACAAGAACGCTCAATAGATTTCCAACAAAACTGCGAGGGCCATATGCATGGCATTGACACTCTCGGATCACTCTTTATTTGCATACGTTGCAATCACAATACAAGCCTTTTTATAGGAAGAACAAGAGGAGAAATCAAACATGAGATTAACTCATATTTATTGAGCAAATCACAAAACACATTTAGGTCCGAACCCGCCCTGACATATATTTTTATATAAAACTATACTTTTATCCTAACATAACTATCATTAATTATACTTAAAATTTTACATTTTTACCCTAATATTACACTAAAAAAATTTATATTCTTACCTTTATATTTTCAGTATTATTCTAAAATACCACTTTATTTATAACTATTTTCTTTTACATTGCTTTCAGGTTAACAAAATTTTTTTTAATTTTTTACGGAGCGGGGCCGGGCAGGAATGGGGTACTGATGCAGCGCAGCCTCTTTTTATGAAACTATTTGCAAAAAGAGATCACAAACTTACTTATGTTAAAGATTCTCCCTTTGAAACATAAACACAAATAGATATGAACAAGAGGTACTTCCTCTATAAACACATGATATGAGATAAATCTCAATTTTCTTAATTCAATAAACAACTAACTTTTAATGTCCCATACAACTTATTTTATACTAGAAAATTAAGACCAAAAAGGAATCAGCAAAATAGGAAGCTGAATCCCGATAAATCGATAATTGACTCAATAATTACCAAAATCAAAAGATTTGAGATATTCTCAAATTTAAACACTAGAGAATTAAAGAAAACTTGTCAAAACAAATGGCACTTAAAGCGGAATATTCAAATATAATTTATTACCAAAATAATAAAACTAGATATTTATTTCTTAAATAGTAAGTTGTTTCTATTCTGCATTAGGTACCCCAAAAATAAGCGGTCAAGGTTGGGGGGGGCGAGGCGGGGCGGGACGGCGTCGGGTAATAATTTTCGAGTCGGGGTCGGAGACGTGTGATAATTTTCAAGTTCGGATCGGGGTCCGCAAAAACCCACCTCGCCCCACCCCGTTGCCAAACCTACATGCATGGTTCCAATTGTGGCACTCCCATGAACCTGAGCGATGTCATGTAATGTACATAGCCCGGTCTTTCCCCTAGCAAATAAATAACATGGTCCTTCACCTTCACCAAACTCCGACTCGGGGTGGCCCCACGAGCATCTCTTTCCTCCAACGTGCGCCATGCAGAAATCAGTGCTTCCCTGTGCAATCTTTCGACACCCTTCGGATTGGCACCTCTTTACCCCACCGTGCGGGACACAAAAGTCGGTCCGCCCAAGGGCACTCTTTATGCACTCCGGAATAGCACACCTCTTACCACCCAGTGAAGCCATAATAGCAATTAGCCCAGTGAGCTGCAAATTTAACAATTTTAAACACTACTTTTTCAAAGAACACATTGGCAGAAGTGATCATATTTATACAATTCAAGAAAATCTCTTCTTTTTGCGGAATCTATTTTTCAGAAAAGTAATCTTCACTGACAAAGTTGAAGTGATGGGTTTTTCAAATACTCCTATTAACAAAGTTACATACGTGGAAGTTGATTTGCAACAACGGCTCTATTCAGTTTTAAGAAATATCTGTCGGGAAATATCCATTCTTTTTATTTACAAGATCTATTTTACACGAAAGTGTTTTCCAATGGCAAAGTTGAAGTTGTGGGTTTCACAACTTTCTTCGTAACTGAACAACATAAAAGTTACTCTGAAGTTAATTTATCATCCTTTCCAAACAACAAACGTCACCGTTCGGTTGTTTACAAAACCGAGGAAAAAAGCTTTCATTAAGTTCTTCCAGTCTTCAGTTGCAAAAGCAAATAAAAATCCATTTGCATTCATTTCATTTCCAGATATTGATGTAGCTGATCGATTAGAAGATCATATTTTTTCCAATTTCAGAAAATACTCGACATTAATTCTTATTAAGAGCTTAATCTATAGTACAGAAAAACCCCGCGAAATCCAACCAAATTACAAAATGGCCGAACAGAGAAGAGAAAAAACAACAAATACATGTGGTTGAAAATTGAATATTTCTGAAAAGGCGTACAAGGAACAGAGTGCATCAAGCAAAGGATTGACATAAAGCAAATCTATAATACTATGAAGAACAACACAATTTTCGGAGTTTTGAATCAATATTTGAAGATTACCTTGGATTTGGTTGGAGAGAGAGAGAGAGAGAGAGAGAGAGAGAGCGCTTTTAGAGTGCTGGCACAAGGCCGAAGAAAACGTAAAAGGGTTATCAATGTTCTCTGTTTTATTTTCTCTCTCCCTCTAATAGGAGCTTAAAACATGATGAGATCACAAACCGGCCGGATACATAATTAATTAAGCTTATTGTGTTAATTAAGATGTTGTAGTAGCTTGATTGGTAATCTAGTTGTAGACGCGAGCGCGCAAACACATATATACATCTCGTACAATAAATTCAGAGTTGGAGATATTGCAGCAGCGGAATTCACGAGAGAATAGTTAGCGTATTATTAAATTAAATGTTTGAGATATATGTTGACGCGGTGGAATTCACGAGAGAATAGTTAGCTTACTATTTCAAACGACATAAATACTCGTAGTCACATGAAGAATTCTTGAATCTACAAGAAGAATAGAATAAACTCTGAATATTATTGATGAAAAATTACATAAAACATAAGTTATAACCATTTTTATAAGGCGTAACCTGAAATCTTAAAAAGAAAAGTAAAAACCAATAGTACTGTCCCAGTTATGTAGTTTGTACGGCGGTCCCACTCTAATCAACCCAATCGGTTGATTATAATATTATTATTTTATAATATAAATCCACATGTCATAAAAGAAAGAAAGTGGGAAAATGATGGTTAAGGACGTATTTAGATAATTAATATCTGTAAAAAACAAGTTAAAAACATTTGTTAATACTAAAAATATTCTTAACGAATATTAATTATTCAAACACGTCCTGGACCGTCCCTCTCCCAAAGAAAGTTGTACAGGAATTAAAAGCCCATTTTGTATCTTAAATGTCAGATGTACTTATTAAATTACCTAAATGCCAACTTTTCCCTTATTTGTTCACCTTTACTTTTTGTTGTTGCAAGTCCACGGCCACCCCCTTTTTTTTATATATAATATTTACAGCTACTTTTTGCTCTTTTTTTATAATTCAAGTGTTCATATTATCTTACGCGCATTTCAACTAATCACGGAGACCTAATTCTACCGCCCTATATGGACTAACCACAAAAAATTAATAGCACTTGTGAGGTTTCGAGCTTGATACCTTTAGAAGAAGCAAACCCCAAGTCTCAGATTTTACCCACTAGGTCAACCCCTCGAGATTTACTTTTATTCTTTCTTTTTCTTTGTATTATTGACTTCTTTTTGCCCTTATGAGTGATTTTTTCAAAATTAATCACAAAATGCATAAAATTCACCAAATCTTATACTCCCTCATTCTCTTTTTTAAAATCCAGTATTTCATTTGGAGTTGTCTCTTAATAAGTGTCCATTTTGTAAAGTTAATGGGTAAAAGTTGGTACATTTTTCATTTTGTCCCTAAAAGTAGATTTCATTTTGAAAAGTTAGTGAGTAAAAATATAATGATGATGTCTCTATAGATGGTAAGTAGGGAAAGTGGAGATAAAATTTAATGTGAATTATGTAATGATGATGTTTTCTTAATAAATTAGAGCTACGAAGTGAGACACCTAAAAAAGGACGGAATGAGTACTAAACTATTCAAGGCAATTCCATACAAAAATCGCACATGCCACAACTCTGTCAGAAAACGTACAAAAGTAAAAAGGAGGGAAAGGAAAGAAGGGTTATTTTTGTCATTTAAAGAGAAGAGCCTTTACTTGCTAGAACTCTGTCAGAAAACATACAAAAATAAAAGGGAATGACTTCGGTGTCCCCGGTCATTTTAGGGACACCGTAATTTTTGGCATAACAAAACCATTATGAGTATAACCAAAACCTATTATGAGCATAACCAAAACCATTATGAGCATAACAAAATCATAGCAAAGCATAACTTGTTTGTTATGCCTTGGTTGGGTTTGGTTATGCCTTGGTTGGTTTTTTAGATATTCCTTAGTTATACCTTGTTTGGGTTCAATTATGCTTGTAATGAGCTTTAGTAATGCTCATAATGGTGAAGTTATGCCAAAAATTACGGTGTCCCCAAAATGACCGGGGACACCATAGACGGTAGATTTCTCCTTGTTCGTATGAAGAAAAAAGAGAGAGATTATTTTTACATAACTGAATTAATTGTAGTATGAGTTTAATCTCATTTATATTAAGAAAGCCAGTATATCCGTACTAGTGGCATGCCCATGTTATGCTAGTGTTGAGCATGTTATCGTGCCTTGTATGTGCTTTATTAATTGTGCTCATGTTGTGTGCCTTGAAACGATGGATGGCTAGCTCAATCCAGTTCACTAACACACTATGTTTTCGTTTCATGCAGTTCCAATTATTATCTTGTATTTGTCGCGCCGTGGCGACCTTTAAACATTTCTTGCCGGTGTTGACCCAGCACAGTTGACACCTCTAAATCTATCTTACAACGGCTTCTACTTACAGAAATTATCAAATTTTGTTCCCTTAAATTTGATGTCTTTGTTCTTTTCATTCTCAAAAGCGATCATATTTATCCAGTTCAAGAAAATCTCTTCTTTTTGAAGGATGTATTTTTCGAAAAAGTGTTTTTTAGTGAAAAAGTTGAAGTGACCAATGCATCTACACCGGTGTTTGCATATCCGTACTAGTGAAGAGAAGGGTGCCTTTTTCGTCATATATTTGTCAAGGCAAAAGATGCAGATAGAAAAATCAAGCAAAGAACAGCTAGGGCCATCTTCATAGCATCGACATTCATAAAGCATACAGAGGAGGATTGACAGTTTACTCAGATTTTGTATTTCACAAACTCACAATTTTGTATCACACTCAGATAGATTTTGTATTTCACAAGCAAACAGAGGAGGATTGACAACTTACAATCACATTACAAGCCTATAATACATATGAAGAACAAGAGGAGAAATCAAACATGAGATGAACTCCCATTTATTGAGCAAATCACATAACATGTTACAGAAGGTCGAAGTCTTAAATCCTAATCTTAAACAGTTCACCAGGTGTTTTTCAAGGGCTAGCCGCGGACTCAAGTTTACTTTTCTTCAATTGATACCTTTCATCGCACCATGGTTCCAAGTGTGGCACCCCCATGAACCCCTGTGTCCTGAACCAGAGCGCCATGTGATGTACATAGCCCGGTCCGTCCCCTTGCAAATAAGTAACATGGTGATTTACCTTGGCCAAACTCCGACTCGGGTTGGCCCCAAGAGCATCTCTTACCTCCACCATGTGCCTTGCAAAAATCAGTGGCTCCCTGTGCACTCTTTCCACACCCTTCGGATTGGCACCTCTTTCCCCCACCGTGCCGGACACAAAAGTCGGTCTGGCCACGGGCACTCTTTGTGCACTCCGGAAAAGCACACCTCTTACCACCCCCATTTTCAACACAGAATTGAAACCCACGATGCACACCTCCTTCTTGACTGCACCGCGGCCCTCCACCGTGGGCAATACACTTATCCGTGCGTCCTTCGGCACTTTTAGTACACCCCAATTCTTCGCATCGTCGACCACCACCGTGGGCCTTGCAGTAAGCTGTTCCCACCTCAGCTCCTTTTTGGCAGTCCTGTTTCTGACATCTGGGGCCGCCGCCATGGGAAATGCAAAGGCCAGAGGCACCCCTTGCTCCTTTCCCACATCCCATGAACTGACATGTCCTAGAACTACCAGTACTACGCAATGGATCAAAAGGTGCTTGTCCCATCATATATGGTCAGTGACCTGCAAATTTAACAATTTTAAACACTAATTTTTCAAAGAAAACATCACTTTTTGTAGCAATTACATCCAATCAGCGGGCAGATTCCAGATAGCCCTTTGCCAGTCATGTTATCGGTCCCATGACTAGTTGCGCCAAGTTGTACCGATATTGCTTGTGTCTCAGAATGGGAGGATTCTAGAAGTACAGAAGGATAATTAGCTAGTTCTTTTGGTTTTTAGTTGTGAAAAGAAATTAAAATCACTGATTCATATCATTCTCAGAAGTGATCATATTTATCCAATTCAAGAAATCTTTTTTTTTTTTTTTCGCTGAATCTATTCTTTAGGAAAGCATTTTTTAGTGGCAAAGTTGAAATAATGGGTTCTTAAACTTTCTTAATAAATGAAGATTTTCAAAGTTATATTGGGAATTTGATTTGCAACAATGGCTCTATTCAGTTTTGGGAAA
Source organism: Rhododendron ovatum (assembly GCA_019656835.1). Lineage (NCBI taxonomy): Eukaryota > Viridiplantae > Streptophyta > Magnoliopsida > Ericales > Ericaceae > Rhododendron > Rhododendron ovatum. Next base: position 44,879,256 of record CM033798.1, read on the forward strand.
TATTCCTTCTTTTTATTTACAAGATATATTTTACACCAAAGCGTTTTTCAATGGCGAAGTTGAAAAACACTTTCATTCAAACAAGAAACGTCTCCGTTTGATTGTTTACAAAAACGTTCTTCTGTTCTTCAGTTGCAAAAGCAAATAAAAATCCATCTCTATTCGTTTCATTTCGAGAGGATGTAGCTTAATCAATCGATATTACAGAAAAACCCTGCGCAATCCAACCAAATTACAAGAAGGCCGAACAGAGAAGAGGGAAAACAACAAATACATATGGTTGGAAATTGAATTATGAAAAGGTGTAGAAGGAACAGAGTGCAGCAAGCAAAGGATTGACATAAAGCAAATCTATATAATATGAACAAGAACACGATTTTCAGAGTTTTGAATTGATATTTGAAGATTACCTTGGATTTGGTTGGAGAGAGAGAGAGAGAGAGAGAGAGAGAGAGAGCTCTTTTAGAGCGCCGGCACAAACAATAAAGTGGTAGACAGATAGAGGAGAAACAAATATGTACTATATATAGGGGTAGATTTTCCTTACATAAGTTCACACAAATTAATTGGAGTTCGATGCAAATGATCGAAGCCGTTCAATTTTGTTTAAGATATGTAAGAGTTCTTGTAAATATATATATATATATATATATATATATATATATATATCATCTCATTACGATATCAGTAAAGAGGCTTGATCAGTTCATTGAGTTTTATCCTGTAAAAATCAACTCATTCCGATATTAGTAAGTCCCGCAAGCCTCCAGACTTGGACAACCCCCACCATCGGAGCCGTTCAATTTGTTTAAATATGTAAGAGTTCTTGTAAAAAAAAATCATCTCATTCCATCGGTAAAAACATGATCGGTTAATTGAGTTTTATCCTGTAAAAATTAACTCCTTTCGATATTGGTAAGTCCCGCAAGCCTCCAGACTTGGACAACCCCCACCATCGGAGCAGTTCAATTTGTTTAAATATTTAAGAGTTCTTGTAAATAAAAATCATCTCATTCCATCGGTAAAAACATGATCGGTTCATTGAGTTTTATCCTGTAAAAATCAACTCATTCCGATATTGGTAAGTCCCGCAAGCCTCCAGACTAACTTGGACAAACCCCATGGGGCAACCAATACAAAAAAAATCTTTTGTAAACCCAACAGGAAAAATTAGTGGTATGTATACTCTAGTTAGCGATATTTCTAAACACCCAAATTAAAATACATAACACATATATATATATAGTATAATAATTTTGAAATGGCAAAAGTGCCATTTTTGATAATTCAATTCCTATCAGCGTGATGGAATGCTTTCCATAATCAAATTGGACATTCATATAGTGTGGGTTAAAAATTGAAAATCAATTTTCATATCGATTTCTCAAATCCCATTTGGTCCAAGGAAATAAAATCAGTTCAACTGAATCTACAAATGCCTGCAATTTGTGAAGATCAACAAGAACAATTTTTAAGTGAAAAAGGACAAAAGAAATGACGAAGAAAAGATCGAATCGCAAGACTAACAGCTCAGAAATGAGATTCTGTACGCACGACGTGACGATGACAGAGTTCTAACATGATAAATATAAAAGCGCAAATCAATACCATTGACTTCCAGGCAGGTGATTTTAAACATATCAAATATCTCCTATTTATTGAGCAAAACACAAAACGTACGTATTACGGAAGCTCGAAGTCTTCACGCCTAATCTTAAACAGTTCACCATGAATTTTTCAACAGCTGCTGACTCAAGTTTACTGTTCTTCAAAATCCATATATACCCTGCACCACAATGACCTCCTCTTCCATATTCTCATGGACCACTGGTCCAAGTGTAGCACCCCCATGGACCCCTATGCCCTCAACTAGAGGGCCATGTGATGTACATAGCCCACCATCGTGAGCCCCGCTGGTGCAACCCAGATGCTGGCACCTCCTGCCGCCTCCATGCGTTATGCAAAGACCAGAGAGCCCTTCTGCGCTCTTAAACCAGGGGTATGTACAGTTTACACCAAATTTTTATTTTTATTAAAAGTACTTTGTTTAACGATATTTCTAAACCCCCAAATTAAATCATATAACTACATAAATTATGTTTCATTGACACTACAATAGTCGAATTGTATGATTGATTAGTAGTAATTTTAGTAGGAAGCAACATGTTTCCCATAGTCCCGAAACCGGGCTTTCAATATTTCTCCATTTTATATGCTGAAAGTGGTTTATGAATTATTACTAGCAAGGTATGCACTACCCATTTTTCAATGTTTTGGTCGCCAAATTATTCCTTTTCTTTTATTCTCTTAGATTATCAGAGAATTTACCATTACCGGGTTAGGTTTTACGTTCTAGACAATAAAAAATATATATTTAATAGTATCTCTGGTCGGCCGTGAGTTACGAATCAAGAGACACAATTGTGTAAAGAATATGACTCAAACCATTCATAGTAGGTCAAAAATTGAAAATCAAATTTCATATGAATTTCTCAAATCCCATTTGGTCCAAGGAAATAAAATCGGTTCAACTGAATCTACAAATGCCTGCAATTTGTGAAGAACAAGAAGAACAATTGTGGATGACCTTAAACTTAAGTTATTATCTCGATCAATGTCACTGCCGCAAAGATGAGAAAAAGAGTTCCCCCAATATAGGCAACTACCTGTACAAGCAACAATAGAACAATTTTTAAGTGAAAAAGGAAACGACGAAGAAAAGATCGAATCGCAAGACTGCCTTTAGGAGATTTGAGCAGTTCAACCATATGGGATTTATGGCAGCAGAGGAGAATGCATAGAGATTAGAGACTAACAGCTCAGAAATGTGATTCTGTATGCACAACGTGACAATGACAGATTTCTTAATATTTTCATTGCTTTTACTTTTTAACATGATAAATATAAAAGCGCAAATCAATACCCTTGATTAGATTCTATGTAGCAGGTAGTTGAACTTTATTTCCTACAGAAACTATTCCAGGCAGGTGATTTTAAACATATCAAATATCTTCTGATGTAATCTTGAGTTGAAATTCCTAAATGAAGTTAAGATTTGACAAGAATCTGGAGATAACCAAGCATAAGCAAGAGGAAAAGCCATAACCAATGTGGTAAACACAGATGATGTTTAACGCCCCCAATAACGTCATCAGATTGGAGCCTACGTTTGTCCATTTGAAGCAATCAATCACGTACATTACACTAATATTTAAGCGAAAATCCTATACGTACTAACTAGAAACGTAGGGAAATCGTATTGACGGCCCGGCCCGGCCGTTGGTACGATTTCCCTACGTTTCGGGTCTGTACGTATAGCAGCACTCATAATTAAGTACGTACATTAAGTCTAATTTGTTATGTTGGAGTGTAATATTTGTACCAAACGGAAGCCAGTTTGTTTCACGTGCTACCTGATTTGCCGATTGCTAGGAACAAGTAACAATAGAAGACTATAGAATTGGTAACAGTTTATCAAGTCCAGGCAAACCTCTCACCTTCTCAGATAAGAATGTACCCAGTAAAGAACCCCCCAACACTGCCAGCTGCATGAAGCAATTGTTAATGCATCAGCACAATCAATCTAACATCAGCATGCTAGAACAAAAAAACAAAGAAAAAATAAACTAATGTTTCATCAATTGCGACACCATGACTCATTCATACAGTTATACTGTCCATTCAATTAATAGGCCAATAAAAACCCTGCCAAAAAGACAAAATCCTCTCATTTACTTACGATTTCACTGAAGTTGAACATATCGTTTGTATATCTTTTAATATTACAATAGCTTTAAAAATGCAAAGTACTGCTCCAAAATTGAGTAATTCTGCAAGTTTCCATATGACTTTGTCGGCTGGAAAATATTCTGCCTGCGTTCTATTTATGGAAGGAGCTTACTGTTGTTACTGATGTAGTAATTTGTCGTTAGGGAGACAACCCCAATTTTTCTTGAAGTTAAGAAATTACCAAAGTTGCAACTCCATGACCAGCTAATGCTCCTCCAATGACTCCAAGAGGTGAAGAGGCAGCAGCAAGTGCTGAATAAGAGAATATTCATGTTAGCATAGAACATAACCAGAACACTCCGGCAGGGAGATATGGATGTTCATATCAGAAAACAGAGGTTAAAGCACGAGAACAAAAAGGAATAAACAAATTGACAATAGTAAATCATTCTTTACTTAGGTGGATAGCAAACGAACCCTCTAACCAACCCCACTGCAATCTAATCATGACAAAAATTAACAATTCGGCTTTGATAAATATGAGTGAATTTCTCTTTCAAACATAAAACAACCCAGATCCAATTTTGATAAAGTTTGAATGTCGCATTTCGAGGCAGCCAAAATCCATCTGGGACAGACCGACAAATTTAGCAGGTATTCAAAGCAGCTATCCAACAGGGACAAAAGCATTGATCTATCCATTACTTGTCATTTCACCATAAAAGGTGGTCCCTTTAACATTATAGGACCTTTTATTCCTGATAATCAGACTAAGTATTTGTCTGTTTCAATATCATCGTCTTCATAACCAGTGTTTTCTCAAGCCAAGGATTTCTTTCCCATATTGCCACAGGAGATAGGTTCCACCTTCAATAGGCATTTGGCAACAAACTGAATGGACATCAAACACAATGAACTTCAATATTCAGGTATGCAATGAGGGCTACATCCATTAATTGTGGACAATCTCATATGCAGTTTCTTAGCAGCCACAAGTACAATCACTATCAAATAAAACATTCACTCACCTATTGTAGAGAAAAATGATTTATCACCCCATTCTGCAACAAAAACAAGCAGGAAAGTGCTAACAACTGTGTTGGCAGTGGCCAAAATCCCAGCTCCATTTCCTGAAAATTCTGAAACAGCCAGCTCTGCCTGTTCAATGAGATATCATTGTGGAAAAGGGAAAAGAGTTGGATAGTTAATAGAATAACTTTCAGAAGCGACCTTGAAATGTATTGACTTAATATAGTGAGTTTAAGAGTTATCTGCTATGTTATATATAGATTTAAGAAAAAGGAAAATCATGGGCTCCATTTACTCAACTGTCGAAGTAACTTGATACCCTAAATGCATATCGCAAGTTAGTTTATTAGGTATTTTGATGATTTATATAGCACAAAAATGTGCATTCTTCGAACTATAGTTTCCTTAACTGCAACAATTCGTACTTATAATGAAGTATGAACCAACCAAAAAATTATACTACCAAGCCCTGAAAAACTTTGTTTGACACGGTTGAAAGGGCCACCTACTAACAAGGAGAGAGTAACACTCAATCAACTATAATAACTGGATTTACATTTAAGTGATTGAGTTAGTCTCACGATAGGGAAAAACATGGCGTCAAAATAAAGAAGAAAGTATATTGGTCAATATAGAAAGTTCCTATAAAGTCATCTAGCATATAAAACTGTATTACAGTTGCAGACCCTTCTATCTATTTTATTGTTTTGAAAGTGCTAAAATGTCAAGATTAAGATGACAGGTTATGCAAATTATCAGAAACAATTCACCTCCTTCTGTTCTTCTTTTGCCTTAAGACTGTCACCAGAGCTGGCCTCAACCAAGGTTGAAACCCCAAAATACACCTGCAATTACAAAATCTATGATGCTAATAACAATAAGTAGATTGGTTTTCAATCAATTTATGCCAGATAATGCTTGCACTTTGCATGTGTGTGTATGTTGCACTTTGTTCATGAAGGCAGCAGTTACCAGAAGGACAACTGCAGCAATATCATCAACAGGTATATCAGTGTCACCAAATCTGCCAGTTAGAAAAACATATTAGCACAATTTTCTATTAATCGACTTGGTTAATTTCTAGTTACATTAGAGAGCAAGAATGGCCTGCCTATCTTCTCAATAAAATATCCAGGGGACGCTACACACCTAAGGATGGCATACTGATGCAATGCCTGTAATTACCGTAGACATGCAGGGTAATGAGACAATCATCTAAGTATCTTATTAGGAAGCTGCCTCCCAGAAAACCAAAAAGTGAACAAAACCAATCTATCATTTCCTATTCTTTCCATAAAATCACTGTACTTATTTTGGTACAGAAAATTCGATAGATGGCAATCACTATTGCTTCATTTTTTCGCACAAAAGATTTATGATGGGCGGGACAAATTAGATGTCGCCAAGTAATCCTTCCATAAGAATGGACAGATATAATGACAGGTTTAGGAACCATAGGCGAACATTCACAAAGAATCTATCAAGCACCTGAATGGAAGGATATCATCGACATAATGAAATGTCCGCCCGAGAACAACAGATATGATTGTCATTGCCCTGCCAATTATACATAGACACAGTAAGGTCAATAACTTAGTTAGATAGTTACATCTCTAATTTATCAGTGGTTCTGTAATGGAGTATTATTCACCATTTATGCACAATCATTAGTCCAGTTATCGATGGTATAAAACAGATCTTGAAATGTTTTACTCCATATCCTCTAACAATTTCAATGTACATATCCCATGATGAATTATCAGATGAACAACCATATCCTCTCAACAGAAGCAATGCATGTAAACTACAGTTCGCAACACTGGGACTGCTACACATTACTAAATTTTAGAAAAGCATACTTAGCCAACAGTATGGGAGACCATGTTGTTGTTGACATCACTGGTTAAAATAACTACCTCACATGCTATTCCTTGGGAGATTAATCTCCAAATGTTTCTAAATTGACAGTTAGATGTCTCCTTATCATTAAGTAGTTTATAATAATAATAATGACTGAAAGCATCTGAATTACGCGATATAAATTTTCAGTACGAGCAGGTTCAAATGCACATGCCACCCAAATCACCGTGCATAAAAACAGAAAAGCATACGCAAGTGCGCCAAAAGTCCCCACGAAAACGACGGCACCAGGATTCCTAGCTGCTAGAAGTGCCTGCCCAAGACATTAAACATCCAAAATTCAATCTAGTTGATAACAACATGCAGACAAATGATGAATTAGAAGAATGTACGAGACATAAAACTGCTACTAACAACCATAATAGGTACATGCACAATAATATGCTTTAATTGAGAAAGAATAATTTTGAAACATTTATGAATAGATACGTCCATGAAACAGTTGATAAGTTCCCGCTTACCGCAATAAAAAAGGTTTTGTCCCCTAGTTCAGAGAAAAATATAAGCAAGAATGCCTGCAACATAAAGAGTGACTTAAAGTTAGTGAGTGGAAGTTTACAAGCAGTCATATAGTTAAGCTGAATAGGGGTGTCTTTCCTAGACAGGGTATTAGATAAATAAAGAACGCTGTAAAATAAATGCTACCAAAATGGAATTCCTACAGGTGAAGGAGAATGAATGCTGCACACCAAATTGCCCAGGAAAACTTATAAATACTCTGCAAAAGAGGTCGCATAGAATTGATGGAAGCTCCAAATTGAATTTTTTGTTTGTTTGTCTACTTAAGAACCACAGATTCACATTGCGCACTTTGTAGATTTTACAATCTAGCCTCCATTTTGACTCCACTATGGATATACCTTGACAAAGAAGTACGGTTTCTAAGCTTCAATTCGTATTTTTGGAGGAACCAATTTGTAGATGCTCTTGTTGCTGTTGCACTGCATTGTATACTCGTATTACGCTTAGCAATGTTCAAATGCAACCTTAGCTTCCATAAAAGAAAGGAACAAGAAAAACATGTGTGAAGAGAAACATACTCTGATTGCTAGGTTTCCTCAGGTATCATATTTGTAATTATTCCACGGGTATAGGCATTAAAGTAAAGCCAATATACCACTTAAATTAACGGGATTGAAAAGCCCCACTGTGAGCCTAGAATCTCGATTTAGCTGAGGTACAGGACTAGCAGACGAAACCTCTATCGATACCAAGAAATGCACCCCAAGAAGCCCCTTTGATTTCCAGCTTATGCCAGGGTGAGACATGTATTAAAAAGAAAGTTTTATTGCTCTATAAGAGTGTAACAATCTTGAATGTTAAAGGGAGATTTTCCTAACTGAAGCAAAACCTGTGCTAATATCTCCTAGGTCCCCAAGAAAAGGCATTGATTGCAATCCACTTGTGAAATCTGAACCAGCAACCGCTTGTTGAGTGCCTTCAAGGGTGAATAATCCAAAGAGCAGAACAAACTTTAGGTAGCCATAGAGTGCTGAAACTGGGACATCTCCAGGTACAAAATTCCTCCCTCTGGTTTTCCTTTTTGAATGCAATTTGTCCAAGACACCATCGACAACATCTACATTGTTCGTTGATTCAATTACTTTGCATGCATTGCCATGTAGGAACATGAACTCCTGCATTAGAATCATCAGACTTTAACAAACAAAAACAAGGGTTCGACTAATCATCAGTTCAGCATTACAGAAAGGTTTATTGGTATTGCTGATAACTGATCAGCTCTTGAAATTGAGATGCAATTTAACAAACTTCAATTAGCTATGTCAAAGTATTTTACGAAACGGGCGTATATCCCGCCTCATTGTGAGAGGAAAGCGATAAACACCTGTTTCATATAATATCCCCTCATTATCTAGAAGGCAGAAGCTCCAATATGGATTTCAGAGCACATAAACTTCCATTATAAAGTTGCTATGAAATTACTGTCCGAACTTTGGAAAATAAGTGAAGGCCATACATCAATTTTTTTTTTCTTTTTGAGAACTAAGTCTAAATTGATTTTTCAATAATATTGTCAGCCCTAGATTATTCATATTGGTCAACCACGAGCCAAAATCCTGCAGCCGCCCTAAAATAATCATTATAGTGCAGTTGGTTAGTGGTTAGTACTGTATCCTATATTCATACCTCAACAATAACAGAGAAAAATTATCAACTTCTCCAAATTCTGTTGGGCCCGGAGTGTCTCTATGGATTTGGTTACACAATGTCACTAATGCCATAAAAGAGTTAATTGAAGCCCTCCTTAACACCAATTGATTTTAGGAAAGATGGTAGAAAAACGGTCTAACAAAGTCAACACAACAAATCAAGAATTCGGAGATGGCTTCCGTTAAAGTTTTTTTTCCCGGGTAAAAGTCAGCATTTTTACTTTAAGTTACAGTCAATGAGGTTTGAACCCTGTCAAATGCATGAGATTACATGGTGCCTACTGCCTTGTACCACTTATCTACCACTCCACTAGCAATTTCCGTTAAAGTTACAGCGTAACAGCGGCATGCTAATTAATGAAAAATGTACACCGCGAAAAAGAGATTGAAACTCACATTGTATAGGTTTACGCATTGCTGCCTCGCGTACCTGAAATTGAACGGGAAAACAAAATGTTTACATCTTGCCGAAACAATTATGGCATTAATCAACAATTAAGGGAGTCTTCTACTTATATTTTAAAGTACCAATATACAAATCAATCAGAGGAAGCGGAAATTAAGGAAGTTTAGAATTCGAAGTAACCTTGAGAGAAAGAGGCTCGGATTGGGACTAGAGAGCTTCGGAAATCGATAAAAATGATGCGATTTGAGAGGTTTGGGACGTGAAGAAGAAGAAGATGAAGGAGGAGGCGGTGAATGAGTCCTCAGCAACACGCTCTGCGAAGAGAGCGATAGGCTTCGCATTCTCTCTCTCTCTCTCTCTCTCTCTCTCTACTTTCTCTCTCCTGTATCCACCACTTCTCTCTTTTTAGTGATAAGAGCGCGGGAGCACTATGGCCGTTAATCTCTCACCTTTTTATCCGCCTGTACTGCCGGTTTACTACACGTGTGTTTGGACAACTGAAATTGGGCGGAAGAGTGATAAATTTCTCTCGTGTTTGGAACTCTAACATTGAACAAGCTCATTTATAGACTCAGGGCTTGTTTGATTACCTAAATTCAGCACTTAATACTGAATTAATTAAGTAATAAGTGATTCAGTAGGTTTGATAACTACATTTCATATTACTTAACAAATTAAGTACCACTTAAAATATAGGCTAAAAAGTTGAAAAAAATTAAGTAGCTTTGAGCTACTTAATTCTGGCTGAATTTTTGTGTACTTACATTCAACCGTCATACCACAACCACAACCACTTCCACCAACACCTCCACCACTCCACCACCACCACATCACCACCACCACCACTCCCTCCACTACCACCACCACCACCACATTACCACCACCAACTCCACCACCACCACTTCCTCCACTACGACCACCACCACCACCACATCACCACCAGCTCCACCACTCTACCATCACCACAACTCCACCACAACCACCACCACCACCACCACCGTTCCTACCACCACCACCACCACCATTGCTCCACCACTCCACCACCATCACCACCACCACCACCGCCACTCCTCCACCACTACTATCACTGCATCACCACCACCACCACCACCACTAGCTCCACCACTCCACCACCACCACCACCACCACATCACCACCACCACCACCACCACCACTCCACCACTACCATCATTACACCACCACACACCATCGCTCTTACCACCACCTCCACCACTCCCACACCACCACCACCGCCGCTCCACCACCACTACCATCACTACACCACCACCACCACTCCACCACCATTACCAAAAGTATATTGTGACCGTTAGTAAATTAAGATAGAATTGGAACAAAATTAATTCATCATTTTTTTAATTCAGTACTTAATATATTTATCAAACAGCTTTTCAGCTTAAAAATTTCAGCATTCAGTTTTCAGTACTTAATTTTTCAGCTTTCAGTTTCAGTTTTCAGTTTTATCAAACAGCCCCTCACACTCACACTCACCTCTCATGTGTGCGTGGGTGTGGTCTTAGAATCATTATTCTGGTATCTATAGACGATCACGACGTCATATATTTTGGAAACGAAAATTGGGAGCTTTAGGTGATTAAGTCCTTCGCTTCCCTTTGGGCCGGGCTTAATTAGGCCCTGTTCCAGAAATAAAAAAAGGTTCTTATTTTTTAAGAAGACAATTTCAAATTTAAAAAATTATAAATTTTTTAAAATATAAAAATATGCAATATGAATCTTATTTGAAGAGATCTTTTATACGATGCAAAAAAAATTAAAAAAATATTTTTCATTTATATTATTTTTTAGTTTGAAAATGTGAAATAAGCTGTTTATTTTTTAACAAGGTTTCTGGAATGGGGCATTAGTATATCCTAAGGAGAAGTTTTCAGTGCCGGGTGGGCACGGGCCACGTGGTGCCGAGCATGCATCTCGGTCATCCAAATGTGTTTTGGATGGCCCATATCTATTTGGGCTTGAAGGGGTGTTTTGATAATTTTATACTTAAAAATTATCCGAATAGATCTGGGCCGTCCAGATTTAGGCTTGAGAGGGTGTTTTGGTAATTTTACACTTAAAAATTACCCAAACAGATCTGAGCCGTCCAAAACACGTTTGGACGACCGAGATGGTACTGGCACCACGTGGCCATGCCCACTCGACACTGAAAATTTCTCTATATATCCTAAGGCCTCGTTTGATTCTGACACTGAGAAGTATGGGAAAGAAAAGTTATATTTATGGCCAAAGATTCTTTTTTAAATGGAAAATGATTTTCATACTTCCCTTTTAGTCATTCATACATATTTTTTTGTTTTTATCTACAGGAATTTACAATATTATCCTTGTATATATGAAAAAACGTATTGAATAAATGACAAGACAATAAATTCAAGTGAATAAAGACAAGTGTGGATGACTAAAAGAGGAGTGTGAAAATCAATTCCCTTTCAAATATATGATTCTTCCCCAAATTGATTTCTTCCGCTTCAAGTCCCAAGCCAACACGGGTCAAAAAAAAGAAAAAAGGACCGGAGCCAACAAGAAAACCTCCAAAACTAATTTTAAGGAAATCCAAACCCATTCAAATCGGCCATTATATACGAACCCGATCAGACTTACCGATGAAAAAGGGAAAATGACGGCTAATAACGTGTTTTAATAATTAATACCCGTCAATGACATACAACATTTGTTAATTCTGAAAATATCATTGACGGGTATTAATTATCAAAACACGTCTTAGGCTGTCATTTTCCCAATGAAAATTACCAACACCAACCATGAGTCCCGATGCCCCACCCCAAATCGAGAAAAAAACCCACAAACGTTTTGTGGGTTCCGAAAAAGAAATTGTTAGACTTTATACCACATTGTTTATCTAAGTCACTTAAGTTTGATTAATATATTCTATAGACTACTCCATCTAATGTTAATTGATTTTAGATTGGAATCCTCTCAAAAATCTAACATAAATATAAAGAATTATGATGCCATACGCATGCAAACACAACAATCTTTTCCACAATAATTCATGAAGAACATACTGCAGCTTTATGATTTCATAAATCCATACCACTCCAAGCAATATACATCAAAACAAAACAAAAATACCCACCAGGCCACCACCCAGAACGAAATACATACAACCAAACTCATCTAGTTCTCAATCATTGATGGTATGAGCAGGGATGCTTGAAAACAGACATAATATTTGGTAGTTTATATACAAAGTGGCTGTTTTCATAATACAACTCAAACAGTGGCCTGACTATGCTCCAAGAACCGGAACGAAATACATGAAGAAAAAAAAAACCGCCATCTGAAGATCTACATAAAGAGAAAAAGAAAATTCCCACCACCAGAACACATGCATCACCGACACCAAACCAGGCCACCAAGCAGTTTTCACCGGTAGAACTAGGGCTGCAAACGAGCCGAGCCGAGCCGAGTTTTAGAGTGTTCGAGCTCGGCTCGCTAAAAATTTAGTTGGCTCGAGCTCGGCTCGAGCTCGTGATGAGCTGCAGAACTCGAGCTCGAGCTCGACTCGAGAAGTATTTACAGAGCTCGAGCTTGGCTCGTTCGGCTCGTTTATGATATATAAATAAATATATATATATATAAATAAATATAAATATGTAATATATATATATATATATATATAAATATAAATATATATAATATAATTGAGCTCGCGAGCCAATTCAAGCCGAGTTTCAACTAGCTTGAGCTCGACTCGTTTACGAAACGAGCCCAGGACTTGAGCTCGTTCGTTTGTGTCTCGAACCGAGCCGAGTCGAACTGTTGTCGAGCCGAGCTCCGAGCCGCTCGCGAGCGGCTCGGATCGTTTGCAGCCCTAGGTAGAACTCAGCTTACTAGCTAGCAATTCAGGGCCGGTTCAATGGGTGGCCCAAGAGGCTGCCGCCTTGGGCCTCCACATTTTAGGTAAAAAATGGGACACCTCCTTCCTAGACAAGTATATATATTTTCTGTATGCATGTAATTATAATTCAAAATCTTTTGATAGTTCAATGGTAAAGTGTTTACTCTTTTACGTAAGTTGTCTACGTTCAAATCTGGGTAAGGTACTTTTTTGTAGTGTCTTTTTGCCAAAAAAAATTTCCTTCTATATATCACACAAATTGGGACTGCTGTGATTGAATATTATTGCAACTGTACAAGTCATTAAGGCCAAAATATTTACCATGTTAAATAGTATGAATTAAAATTATATATAGAAAAGTATTTTTGTTTATTATTTTTAAATTAAAAAATTTATGTAGGACACTATTCCATTACTTGGCCTAGAGCATCCAAATATCTTGGGCCAGCCTGGCTAGCATTAAAAGAAATTTATATCAACCCGAAGCCGGAAATACACTGTACCTTCAATCGCATCTGTCATTATGGTTGCGATTCCCTGGTGCATGAAGAAATCTCCAGTACCCCCCACCACGGAAACGTCTCTGGTATTGTACATCATCAAATCGGCCCCAATGAAGTTCAGTGTGCCCTGGTAGTCTGTGTTGTTAAAAACAAACGAAAACCCTAGCCATGCTGCAAAGGCGTTCTTCCCATCATAAAGGTAAAGCCCTTGTGCCCGGCCAACCGGGGTCGAATGAAGATTTTTGTCAATAGTGATGGTGTCATCAAAGACCGCGATGTTGCCGAAACGGAACTGATCGGACAGGACGGTTCTGTTAAAACCCTCCCGCGCTGCTACGATGGCCGACGTGGCGTTGGCAGCATTTTTCCCATCGTAGATGATGTCGTGGAAGTAGAAGACTAATTGTTTGCATGGCTTGTGCTTCGATTTCTTGCTTGGCAAGGCAAAAGATGCAGATAGTAAAATAAGGCAGAGAACAAGAAAAATGGGTTTCATTTCTTTTACATTGTTGAACAAGAACAAGAATATAAAAGGAGCTATAGAACAAGATTATGGGAAACCCAAACGAATGTATAATGACCTTTGCAGAAAGCTTTGGTGATCTTGGTTCATCCTTGGGATCAGTTAATATAGGGATCTCAATCATATTTTATGTGGAAAGGTTCAAGAAGAAAATTAATTTTCGTGCTTCATTTTTGTGTTTAAGCGCTCCACTTTGCACATGAAATTATTAAAAATAAAACGTCTGCATACAAAAGTAAAGCGCTAAAATCAGCGTCCTTATAAGAATGATACTCTAAAAGATTCCCAAGTGATATATGGCCAAAAGTACGGGTGTCCTTATTCCCCAAATAGGATCTCACTTTTCAACACCTAATTAACAAATTAGTAGTATAAATCATTGAACATAAACCAAGGACCTTAAAATCCAAGAAATTAAAGATCAAAACCAGAATAAATGCGAAACTTCTTCCTTCTTAATTTTGTATGCTAAAAATGGATATGCTAATTAACATGCTACTCCACATATTCAACAGACAATGGCGGCTCCACCCTTTGCCAAGGATGGTCATTTGAACACCCAAAAAAAAGATTTTAGAATATGTGCTGTTAGTTTTATTTTAGTTTTGCCTTTTTGAACACCCTAACCGAAAATATTTGACCACCCAATCTAAAAATCAGCCCACAAATCAATCCAATGTAAACACATAGTTGTAGTTTCTATTTTTTAGAGGTAGTAGAGATTTTTGAACACCTTTATTAGAATTTCTGGAGCTGCCATCGCCGTCAGAGAGTATATGTTGTCATAGCCTCAACACCATATAGTCATCTATAGGGGACACGGGAGATCTATGTTGGAGCCAAAACTTAGGTCAAATTACATATACTACGAGCGTTACATAGTGTATTCAGCCCCACTAAGCAGTTATGGACATTAGAACCTAAATATTGAGCGAATACTCATTCTTCAATGAAGAAAAGCTCAAATAGTTTAAAACTTAACCGCTTTAAGTCCTTCTATCTTGATCCAACTCGTATGCACCCATTAATTTAGCAGTAATATGTTGGAGGATTTCATTTTCACAAATGCATAATCGTGTATTTTACTGATGTCAAACGCTTATCATCACAAATTAAAACCCGCAGAAGTTAAGTGAAGACACAACTTTATTTCCTTACTCTCATATCACGCCCAAGCACCAACGGATCAAACTAAGACTTGGCCCACCTAGCCTCTGCCCAATTATATATCTCCCCTCTAGCACCTGCCTGCAAGCAGCATGCTACCCCCAAGAGTTGAACTCTTGATCTTGGGTCTGACACCACTTGTTACGCTACCACTGATCGTAAACCAAAAACACACTCACACAAACCAATCAATCATAGAGAGAAAAAGAGAACACACAAGGATTTTATATGGTTACCTAAAATCAGTTACATTCACAGGGGTAGGAGATTTCTCTACATATGTGAAGAGGATTGCACACTCAAGTCAACCTCAATTGGCCGCACTCTGGGTTTTCGTTTTTGATTACCTCTATTCGTAGATGTTGGCTACTATTTTTTTTTTGATCGGCAATGTTGGCTGCTATTGCTTTTACTTTTTCAAACGATATGGTGTCCAAGCGTAGCTCAACTAATTTTGAGATTTGAAGTTAATGAACATGCGAACCTCTAGTGGCCCCATGCATGATTTCTTTTGCTTTAGGTAGAAGTTGCGCCTATGAACTTGAAAGAAGCCTGTTACTTGCTGTGAAATGAGAATTTTAAGTTCTGCAATACCCATGAGTACGAAAAGTAAATTTTGTTTTCCAAATTGAAAAGCATATGCCAAATATAATTGGAGATCATAAAAAGAGATAGGGAACTATGTAGAAAATCCATATGCACAAATCATGAAAAGCAAGCCTTAGTTTTATTCTAGTTGACCGCCAAATTATTTTTCTTTACTCTTCTCTCATTCATATTGAAAACCGGTGTTGGCTATGGATGTACACGTACAATTAGAGAACCTCATAAGAATATGTGTCGTTTCTCGTAATTTAGGTTCTCTAGTACTAATTGATTGTTCTTCGCATGCTGTGTGTGTCTTGTGATTTGGCAAAACTCGCTTAGAAACAATTGCTTGGGGATATCATCGGTCATGACCTCTTCTTATTAGTTTTAGAACACATCCAAGAATTAGCATGATCTCTGCTTTTCTACATAAAAACTAGTCTTGATTAATAGTGGTCCCTTCATTAATTTTTATTTTAGGTAAAAAAAAAATCCGTGGGGTTAGGTTTTGATTAAGATGATCACTAGATACGATCCAAATGATCAGGTAATTGATAATGACAATCTTTACAGGTGTCGGAATTGGAAAAAGATACAAACGAATAACCTGCAATTCCAATAACCTTTTCTAGCAATAAATCCAAATTGGACACCTTGTTGATCATGACCCTTTGAAGAAAATCACTTTTAAATCCATGTTATTGAAAAATTACGTAAGAGCTAGCATTAGACATACTTACCTTTCAAGCTATTCTTTTTGGCCTGCTGTTAAACAAACCAAGCTACTCGAATTTGAACTCGTGTACGTTTGTTAAAAGCTTATTTAAGATCGGCTTGTTACATAATCAAACCAAAATTAAACATGTTTTTGAAGCTCGTTAAGATTTCAAGCCAAGATTGAACAAGTTACTACTCGGCTCGTTCGACTTGTTATGTATAAAAAAAATTCATGCTGGTTGAGATCAGTTCATATTTGGCTTGAATAAAACTCATTTGAGATCGGCTCGACTCATGAACAAACTAAGCTTGAACATATTTTTTAAGCTCGTTAAGTTATCAAACCAAGCTTGATCAGCTACCTATTTGGCTAGTTTATCACTCCTATCTCTCAAGCTGTTATGTTTTGAAACTATTTGAGAGATTTGGGAGAGATAATGACGCGGATGGGTAAGTATTGTTGAAATGTTGCAGTACAATACTTTGACCTCTTCATACGTGCACACAATGCATAATCATGCATTGAGCGGGTACCACGTGGTGCCCGTTCGTTGCATCCAGGCCATCCATTTCGGTATTGGATAACTTGGATTTGGAGAGAGAAAAAGAGGAGAGAGAGTGTTTCAATCTGAGCCGTCCAATACACTTTTGAACGGCTTGGATGTGCCTGCTCGGGCACCACGTCAATCGGGTGACGTCAGTGGTACCCACCCGACACTAAAAAAATTTCTCCTCAAAGAGAAACCCAACAAAACCCTAGTGGGTCGTTATCAATTAAATTTTTGGTACCATATACTACTACCGTATTAAACGAAGAACGCGCGAATTTCCTATGTACACAGACAGGGTTTTGCGTAACCACGTTAAATTCTTCTGTGTCGACCCTATTATCTTTCATCGTCATATTATTGTGTTAATTACTTTATTTCGGAATCTCTTTTGATGATTCCGTTAAGATTCCATCACTAATTGGTAAGTAGCTTTCCTACTACAGAAATTTGTGTTGGCTGTTGAGATATACATGTGATAAGGAACATGTTGATTACATAAAAAAATGCAAAATGATTTTTTCTTTTTAAATAGAGACATGCAAAATCAAAAAGATTATATTTCTTCTATTTTGGCGGGAAGCTCTAGTATGACTGTATGCGCAAAAGAGATAGATCCTTAATGGTCGATGCTGACTGTGAAATTGTTTGTCTGATCATTATTAATAATCACACAGCGTTTGTGAGGATCAATTTCGGTGATTTTCCGGCGGGCTTTCTGGAGTGCGACATCTCGTGGGGTTCACGGCGTGGTGGGTCGATCGCTGTTTTCCGTTGCCTTGTGGTGGTAGGTGCATGGCCAGGTCGGAGGTCTTGGGGGTTGCAGATTGTTACTTGCGATGGTGGTGCGGCGGCGTTTGTTCTCCGGTGGTGGCATTGTGTTTGGTGTAACATTGTTAGGGTTTATTTTTGGTTCCTGGGTTGGCCTGGTCCTATTGGGGCTTGGCCATATTTAGGTGCGCGGGCGCCTTTGCCCTTTGGATACTTTGGGCTATGTCCCTTGTGGTGTTTTTTTTCCATCTAATATTTGATTGGATTCTCTTCTCCCACCTCCAACTTGATATATCATTTGTTAAGTTCTCTTAATAAAACTATTTTTGCCTATCGAAAAAAAAAACTAGTACAATAAAAGCAAGAGTTAGGTTTTTCCGTCATCCGGATGAATCCATAACGGAGTCCAATATAGTTTATGCCGCACAGAACTTAAACCGAAAACCAGGTTAAATGCACTCTCTTAGAGGCGTAGACAAACAGGCAAATCTTATTGACCTGTGTTT
This sequence comes from Rhododendron ovatum, assembly GCA_019656835.1. NCBI lineage: Eukaryota > Viridiplantae > Streptophyta > Magnoliopsida > Ericales > Ericaceae > Rhododendron > Rhododendron ovatum. Next base: position 44,897,732 of record CM033798.1, read on the forward strand.
TTCCTGTCGTCTGGACTCCAATATAGTTTATGCCGCACATAACGAAACCGAAAACCAGGTTAAATACCGCCTCTTAAGGCGGAGACAAACAAGCAAATCATATCGACTCTGATCAACTGCTCCACTAGTTTTAAAAATGTCAATGCGTTGCATTGAACTGCTCCACTAGTTTTAGAGGGGATGCGATTCGGCGGGCGGAACTAGTATAGGGCAAGTGGGGTCAAGTGACTCCGCTGAGTTCCAAAATACCACTAAAGCAGGTACATTTTTAAGGATTATTTTGTAATTTTGCCTCAAAAGATAATATTTTTGTCCAAAAGATTCCACGAAATTACATGTATTGTAGATATTTGACCCCACTGCAACTAAATCCTGAGTCCGCCGCATAGGGCTGGTAACAAATTCAATCGATCATCTAAACAATCTACAGTCGGATTGTTACAGATTTATATACTCCATTTGTTGCATAATTTTAGTTCTATTTTGAAAAAGTTTACTGTTTTCAGATAATAAATACTAATTAGTTTTTGTTTTTAATTTCTACTTTTTTTGCACTATTAGAAACTTGATTGAGATCTTTAAATTAATTCAAAAAATTATGTTTATCAGAAAAACTACCGAAAAGAAAGAAGCCATTTACGCACTCATCGGTTGAGTCACATCGCTACGCTAGCCTTAGAGAACCCCAGCAAAGTAAGGAAATAAAGCTACTTCCAACTTCCAAAAGAAGAAATCTAGTACGCAATTACTTTAGTCCTTAATTCGAAACATAGGAAGATTTTAAAAAATAATAATAAATAAGATTTATGAGATAAAGGAGAACATCAATTACGCCTTTCCATGCCTTTCCTTGGGGCTCAGACATCTAAATATAGAATTTCTCAACTTTCCCTTTTTATTTTTATATGAGAAAATCGGTATAATTCAAACAGTTAAATTAACTCATTCGAAAAAAAGTTGAACTCTTGACCTTCTTTCTCCCGGCACCTTAGTGCACCGGGCTATTGTTGGACCAAAAGCCTCTTGGGTTCTTAACAGCCTCATAAATGACTTTTAATTGGGCTCAATGACTCAAAACTAGAATTGGGTTTTAGACGTTGAACTCTTGACCTTCGTTCTTCTGAGACCGTAGTGAACCGTGCTATTGTTGGACCAAAAGCTTCTCGGGTTCTTTATAGCCTGGGAAATGACTTTTAAGTGGGCTCAATGACCCAAAACTAGAACCGGGTTTTAGACAGAGAGGGCCCAATACTGAATCCCAAATCGTTTTGGTCTAGTTGGCAACCACTAAACACGCTGATGCATGTGGTCTAAGGCTGGGCCACTCCTGACGGTGACTGCAGCCCATCTTTGTTGGCACCAAACGTGGCCCAACATTAAGCCCAATACAAACACATAGAGAAGCTTTAGCATTAATTAATCTTGTTAGGAACCCCCAAGGAATTGACCTAGTGGTGACGATTTGTGACTTAAGAGTTCGTTTCTTTCTAAGTTTTTAGGTTCGAACCCTTTGAGAAGCTTTGAGTTTAATTGGTATCTTTGCAAGTGGACAGTGCAATTGGTCTTTCAAGATTAGTCGAGATGTATGAAGCTGACCCAGACACAGTTATCAAAACAAAAAATTATTATTAATCTGTTCAGACTTCAGAGCACTTTTTTTAACTTAGATTTATAATCATGCTTAATTTTTTAATTCAGCTTTACCGTGGCAAAAGCGACGTATCATCCTAATGTATTTGGATGGAATCTTGGACCAAATTCATGAAATTGGACTTCAATTTTGTTTATCTAATTTGGTCCACATCACCCTAGTATACGGGCAGTCCGGACAACATGTGGCGTTGCCCCAAACCACCAAATAATTAATTTTCATATTATACAGAGTGGCGGCACCTGATGATTAAATCCGTGATTAAATTTCTCATGACAAGACTGAGAAAATGTCTCCATCCAATCACTAATTTACCACATTGGACGTCAATTTCCATAACATCAGATAACAACATGAAACAAATTCTTGACCAACATCCTGCGAATATGCTACTTGTTTTTGGTAAGTCTCATGAGTATTAAACAAGGGGCGACAGCTTTAGAATTTTCGCTTAGCAGTGACAAAAATCTAACAAATTTTTTTTGTATAGTTACAAAGTACTATTTTAAAATTTGTTGGGTTGTTGAGCTATATACTATCTATATATTTATAAATTTAAGTGAATTTTCATTTACTCTCGCTACTACATGTGAGTAATTTAGTACTGACAATAGATATCGATAGGATGACGACACTACAAGAAAAAATGATTTTGTTGAAGCTTTTTTAGGCGTGTTTCAAAAAAACGTTGCTAGAACATACTTTTTAAGGCATTTTCAAAAAACATCGCAAAAGAGGAGTTTTTTAAAAACACCGCTATAGATCATTCGCAACATATTTTAAACACCAAAACCTAAGCCGACTTTCGTATCTCCGGCATTTTTGAAAATGCCGCTAAAACCTTTACCAAAGTTTGTCGGGTCTTTCCTGTCGTTTTTCAAATGCACACTAGAGGCCTTCTTTTTTTTTTGTAGTGCGACTAATACTAAATAATCTTCCTACGAAGGACTATTATCAGAGCATCTTACCAAAACAAGTGCCAAAATCTAGTGTCTAGACTAAGAGCATCCACAATGAACTAATCAAAAGTTGCCACATCACCTTTTGATTATTTATTTAAAGAATTGTTAAGGTTAGCAATGTCGAGGTCCACAATGGTATAATCAAATTGGATAATTAAAATTTGCCACATCACTTTTTCAAACTACAAAAAACTAAAAACTATTAATATAGAAAACTTTTATTTTAATATATAGTTTTCAAACTAATAAAAATTGTTTTTTTTTATAGACAACAAAATTTTATTAAAAACTCAACAAATAGTACATCGAGATAAAGACCAATTACAAGCCATAGAGATTGAGAAATAGTAAAAGGCCAAGAAAAAAAAAGGAAAGAGAAAATTACATCCAATAGAAAATTGAATGAGTCCAAAACTGAAACGGCAAATTGTTCCACAAAAGATAGAACAAGAAAACCACGTACGTCTGAGGCCAAATTAAGATATGATAGCATTTGAAACCAGCTAGCCTTGAGCAATATTATATGGGTAGAAACACAGAGATCCTCCAAAAACACCAGCAGCAATTGTAGGTATTGAGACAGAAGTAGCAATATCGGCATTAGCCATACTCCATATATTCCCGAATATTCTCTCTGATTTTTCAACTTTGAGTTCATTTTTTCCTTGTGTAAAAATAAAAAAATAGCTTGGAAAAACTTTTAACTCACTACTACTACAAGTTGCTTGTTCCGTTAATGGAGTTAGACTTTTGTTGAAGAGTTTAGACTTCCATCTTAGTACTATTAAATATCGTTGACCTAGCTAGCTGTTGGTTGCGTGCAAACATTCTTTCCCAAGTTTGGTAAATTAACATATATAGCATTGTGCCATTGTCAATTAATGGTTACGAAGCCATCGACTAGATCATTGCAATTTGAAAATGATAAGTAAGTTTGATCCTGCTAACTAGAATCCTTATCCACAAAAGTCATATATACCGAAGACTTGTATAAACTATCTATTTAGCTAGGGTCGTTTGCTGACCGGATAAGTTTTGGGTGTACATATATAGTATGGGGAGAGAAATGATAAAAGGGCGGATAGATGTAGAGGGATATGTTGTAGATAATTTGTTTGAGTAATTTATAGAAGACGTGCTGATATGTATGTATTTGATTTGTTGTGGGGTGGATATGGTTAGGTGGGTATAGAATTAAAATGAAATGTACGTGGCATTTTTTTGTAATAAAAAAGCCGGATATGAAGGCAGACATAACAAGGATAGGAGGGAGATGGTGCTATAACATCTCGCTCTAGGCATATATAGAATCTGAGATCGAAATCTTATATCCGGATGACAAACACTGGATATAAATAGTTCGGATATACTATCCGGAGTGATAGCATATGCACCCTTTATATCCTATCTGCAAACGAGTCATTAGTATGGTGGAGTATTTAACAAACTTGCGTTATGTCTCATCCTCACAACCATCAGCAGAAGAAAAAAAAGGGTAAAATAAGGTATCTGCAACATAAATTTTACCATGCCAATTTGATAACCATCTCATGACCATGACCTTTTCAAAACATTTTACTTCACCAAATTAATCAAGAAAACGAGGAAAACGTTGTCAATTTACATCTTCATCTGAAACTTGTCAATCTCCTCAAGAGTCATTGTTTCCGAGATCGTATGCCCGTTTAACATTCAATAGAATAACACTGATGATGGAGGTTTCTGGTCAAAGGCCTGAGAGTTAGGCGTAAATTTGTTCATCTTAAGGTTCAAAATCTATGATGTGCTATCAACGTTTGTCAGACAAATCCATATAGTGTTCTTCCTCCAAGCTTTAAATGTCTGCCTCCTTGTTTGTGGACGACGAAATTAGTCGCTTAGAATTAGTTGAAATGTGCATGAGTTGACCCAGACACCCTAACAGATATATATATCAAAAAAAAAAAATAGTAATCTGTACTCATGAATTTTCACGAAAGCATGCTATAGACTCTTTTGAGGTCCATCCGTGTGAGTTTTTCTCCAGCTTTAAATGCTCACCTCCTAGTTTGCAGCTAGAGGAATTGGCCTCTCAAGGATTAGTCGAAGTATTCGTAAACTGACCCAGACACTCTTAGATATCAAAAAGTAATATACGTATATATGGATTTCCACGCTGCAGGTAGTTCGTTAGCTCGGAATTGGCATTAGTAAATGCACCTTAATTGACAGAATAGATATGATAATCCAATAATTGATCCAATTGAGGTTATCTTAATTAATTCCCTACATGTATGGAGCAGATAAGGGTCTAATGAGATGGATGCGAGTACGTAGATTGTGTTGGTAATATTAGTGATTTTCTTTACGGTATAGTTGATGAATTTTTCTCCTGGTTCTTCGTTGATGATGATGCAATTACAGTGACTGCCTCATTAATTTCAATATTTGCTCTTACGTACTTGTGCAAGGTTGTGTTATCCATCTAGCTTCTATTATTTTTTTTCGTATTGAATACTTCTCGCGTATTGTATTATAACTCGTCAACAAGTGTGAATCCGTTCAATGAAAATAGCATGTTCTACTAGGAGAAGTATAATGTATGCAATATGGGTGTTTGGGTATTGCTAGATTGAATATCTACTTGCACGTAAGATCCGCTTAGTTATACGTATCGGTTTTATCTCTATATGTACCAAATTGTGCATAAAACGCATATCGTAAGGATTAATTAAACACAAGATATGTCTCGGTTTTGTCTCAAAATGAATCGAATTGTGAGATATATACATCGCGTATCCTAAGATTTTGACCACGTTAATTAGACTTGTGTATACTTTTTGTCATTCCATGATTTCCTTGAACCAAATCGTTTTATTATTCATTGTGGGTTATCACTGCAATCGTAGGTAAAGATGCATGATCAAAATGGGTGCGACTGACGCAGATGCCTTCCCATGGCAATGTGCGTAACCATAAGGATTCTAAATCCACGACAGATCTTGAAAGAGATCAGTCGCCCGTTAATTTCTACCGCCCCACCCAGGCACGAGTAGGACAAAACCTCTCACTCCCGGACTCACCACCGCAAGTAGGTTGAACATTGCGACCGCATGAGAAAAACTAGACATTTTAGTTTAGCTGCTTTGTCAACTCGCCTACCATAAAAGAAGTGACTAATATAATTATATCATCAATCAAAGTGTGGGGAAAATTATATTTTGTGGAGCCCTGCCCCTGAATCAAATGAACTTAATTACCCAGAAATGAAACTTTGGTTAATTTCGACTTTGGGCTTCTCATTTTTATAGTATGAACAAAACCCAGGCTTACAATACAACGGAATTGAAACTGCACAACATTTTCACTAGTATTTCTCTCTTTTCTTACGAAAGTGCTACACATTGAAATCAAATCCAAACACAGTTCAATTCGTATCCGAATCTCTCCCGGGTGTCTCTTCTTCTTCTTCGTCTCTCTCGGTCATCTCTCGTTCTTCGTCTCCCACCTTCAGCGAAGCCAATGAACACGATGACAATTCGCTACGGTATTGTTGCACCACCAGCACTGATGCTGCTGTCGGGAAATGCGGCGAGGTCAATAACCCACCCACCGGTCCCAACTCGGGGCAATCGCTGTTCCGGTTCATGTTTACAACTAGCTGACCCACTGGAATTCGTCCAACCAGATACAGATTGCAGCGGCTTTGTTCCCGTATGATCCCAACAGCTTCTGCAGCACTACTCACTACTTTCTCGTCGTACTTGATCGAACCATTTCCCGATATTTTCTCCTTGATTTCGCCAATAAATTCTTCGTCTCGGGAACTTAATTCATCGCTAGAGCATCCGGCTTCGGTGATTTCAAGTGCTATGTTCTCCCGCACAGCGTCGGGGCTTACTAGAAACCGAATAACGACTAAACTTATGCCGGGGTGCTCAGCCATTCGTGCCCCATAGGCAAGCGCTTCGCGATCATCCGGTCCACCAAAGAACAAAACCGTTATGACTGAATCAACATTGCTTGCGGATACGTGAGTAGCCCCACCGAGCCCACGGTCCACCAAAATCCCGACTGAGCACGGAGCGTGTTCAAGAACCCGTTTATTAACATACCTGAAATCAGTCCTAGTAGTCTCCAACTGCCCATCAAGCCTTTGGTGTTTGTGAAATGGCAGAATTATGATCGCCGCGGTTTTTCTCTCAGCGCTTCCACATATGTCCTCATGCATGCTGTTCATGGCCGAGATAGCTGTCATCGGTCTAATATACACGTTGCTCAGCTGCCGGAAAGCCTCGAAAGCAACGACAACTTGGTTGGAATCGGGACTGACTCCCTTGTTCCAAAAGGGCAGCCCGTTTCGTCTAGCCTTATGGACCATCAGTATAGCAGATGACCTTTCAGTAAGCTCCATGAGGTGCATTGCGTATACGCATAGGCCCGTTCGGTTCTCAGTTCCACGAGAGGCCTCGATGAGGTTAATCAGGGAGGGGACGTTCCCAGTGCTGTGGAAACATGCCAGAATTCGGAGTTTCATGTTCGGGTCTCTCCTTTGAATTGTCCGGTACTTGTACGCAGATCTACGCGTCCTTTTCGCTGGCTTGTAAACTGCTATTACTAGTGGTGTTGTTATGAAGGTTGTGAAAAGAGCCATCAGAACCATAATGGCAAATGTTTGGTCATTCAACACCTGCAAAATTGAGTAACAAGCAATTATCAAAACCAAGAACACTTGCCCTTGTGATTATGACAACTAAAGAACAATTGCCATTGTCATTCTGAGGCAATGCCAATAACTTAAATGACAATTGCGAAAATTGGAAACTGAAATTTTTTCCAAGTAGTGCGCATTTTTCTTCTGTATACAACGTGTGAAAACTCCTTTTTCCTGGTAACATGAAACTTCGGCTGATATTGTTTCGAAGCGTTTGTATGTTTTCAAAATTAGTAATGGCAAACGAAACATGTTTTCTGGCATGTTTCCAAGATATTTGAAGAACGAAAAGTAAGAAACTGATAACAAAAATCTTTCCAAACAGAGCCTGAGAATTCAGATACTATGAACAATAACTTAAGGTCAACAAATTTACCCCTCTGTCTCTGCCAATGTTGAGGACAATGAGCTCCACCAAGCCTTTAGTGTTCATCAAGAACCCCAGAGCCAAAGCCTCCTGAAAAGGCACTTTGCACAGAAGTGAGACAACAACAGTGCCTATAATCTTCCCAAAACAAGCAGTGCATATGACCAAAACAAGAAGCCCCCATGACTGACCCCCATGAATGGTGGCCACATTGGTCTTCAATCCGCTCGACACGAAGTACAAAGGAAGGAACAATCCAGACACGAGATCCTCGATTTTCTCCACGAGAGAACCAGCAAAGGGCCCGTCTTTTGGAATCGAAACTCCGATGATGAAACCCCCGAACAAGGCATGGATTCCAATAGCATCGGTGGCGAATCCTGCAGCCAAAACGGTGCATAAAGTCGCGCACACGAAGAGCTCATCCACTGGTTCTCCCTCTGGGGACTGCTTTGCCATCCATCTAAATACAGGAGGGACAAGGAATGCACAAAGGAGGACGAACCCAGCGCCACTCAAAAGGACCCATAAGGAAATGATGGGGGAATGGCTGCCAGACAGGGCAACGGCAAGAGCAAGCAGGATCCAAGCTGCCACGTCATTGACAGCAGCAGCGGACATGGCCATACGGCCCACGTCAGTGGTTAAAAGCTTGAGTTCAGCCAAGATACGGGCCAAGACGGGGAAAGCAGTGATGGAAAGGGCTACACCCATGAACACTAGAAAGGGGGCTTCACTTACGCCTTTGGAAATGGTTCCTCTGAGCACGAAAGAAGAACCGATTCCTAGGGCGAAAGGGAGGCTGATTCCGGCCAGGGCAATGCTTAAAGCTTTTTTTCCAGTGCGTCGAAGAGACCTCGGGTCGAGTTCTAGGCCTACGAGGAACATGAAGAAGAGGAGGCCCATGTTGGCTAGGGTGTCCAGAACTGGGTAACTCTTTGGTGGAAAGACCTTGTTCAGATAAGTTTGGCTTCGACCAAGGGCAGATGGACCGAGTAAAATTCCTCCCTGCGAAAAAGGAACACCTATTAGAATTCGAATTGTCCACAATACTCAATTGTGATGCAATCAGTTCCTAAAACTAAAACAATGAAGGAAAATTTGATTTCCTTGAGCAGTAAAATACTTCGCGAAAGTTTGACAGCTTCCGCTTAGAGTGATTATGAAGCAGTTGTTACTTGTTAGCTTACTGACATACGAGTTGCAGGAGACATTTTAATCATCAATAGGGAAAATATTTGGTCTTCCCATATGAAGTACCAATGCGTTAAAACGAACAAAACGAAAGAAATAGATCCAAATCATATAGTACTAAGTTTCAAGAGCATCTATAGTTGAGTCTCCTTATCTTTAGTAATGCAATAGTATGAAATAAGAGATGGAAAATGCGATTCGATTAAAGAGAAGGAAGGGGGGCAGAGAGGAACTTACAACAATCTCAGCAATAACGCGAGGCTGTCTTAATGGCCTCAACAGAAAAGCGAGGAGACGACTGAGAACAACCACCATGCATATTTGCACAATCGCGAGGGGAAGAGCAAAATCGAGAGGATCGTTCCCCTGGAACACCCCATTCGACGTAGCAGTCATGGGGGCTGGACATGTTACAGTAGCATTTGAGGCCATTTTTTTTGCACTGGAGCTACCGACTGCAAATACAAGCTCCAAATCCTCTATTCAATACCTGTTGTATTACATAATTACAAATATCTATCAGATTATGCATTCAAAACTCAATACATCAAATACTGGGAAACAAACTTTAGCTATAGTACTTTAACAATTATGCTTATTTGCCGATTAATTTTTAGTTGGATGCTCTAACACACAAGTCTCTGAGTCCCAAGTTACAGGAAGTTAAGGGCAACAAATATATTATTTTCTTATTTCTAACAATTTTACTCTAGAATTATGCAAAAAGTGTCACAATCATGATTTCATACAATCTCTCTCATATCTGACCTAAGGTATCTAAAAAGTAACAAAAATTGGTACATTGAATACTCCAGAGATACATATCTACAGTGATTAATTGGTAGAATATCTATTTTAGATATGTATAACACATGAGGATGGAATAAATTTTGGTAATTGATAGGGATATGCTACTGACATGTGACCTTGGCGTGTTGTCTAATAGCACAAAATGATGACATTTTGTTATAGACTTTCTGCTTTTGTTTCCAATTCTAAATTTCCATGTACAATACTCCTAAGCCAAGATGATATCACCTGTCCATTTTTAATGAACGGCTATTGTCCTGATATCACCTGCCCTAAAAGAACGAAACAAGGAAAGACAAATAATAGAAATCCTAACAAACCCTTTAAATTTCGATACCCAAAACAGTTGATAAGTAGGAAATTGGGTTTTAACTTTTAGAAATTTGTAATGTGTTAGGTGCCGCTAGTACCTCCCTATGTACAACTTGAATTTTCTGGTCCACCTCTGTTAACCCTGGGATAAACCAAACCGCGGGTTTGGTCTCGTGATCAACGTTCGGGACTAAGACATTTCCACTCTTCTAAGTTCTTAAGTTCGAAACCTTGCAAGTGTTATCCTTTTTTGGCCTCTTAGAATTAGTCGAGATGGATGTAAACGGACCCAAATTTGATTAAAAAAAAAAAAGTGTAGAAAACACGACGGTACTATTAGTTATTAATTTCCTAGTCCAAGAGTAAAATATTACACCATTCACATAATCAGTTTCTTTTTTTTTTCTTTTTCTTCTATAAGGGAAACCATGAGATGACTGATGTTACGTGATAAAGAAAAAATAACCAGAAGCTTTGTCGAAGTTTCTTGAGAATATAAATAATAAAGGTATTCCTCTTTCTAACAGCTTAAGCTTTTAGATGAGTTTGTGGTTAACAACATAATATAGTATCAGAGTAGGCAATGGATTTTGGGTTCGAAATTGACTGCCTACCTAATGATTAAAATTTACACATGTCCAGCCCACTTATGGAAGAAGGTCTGGCTATAGATGAGGTAATGTGTAGCTCACTTATGGAGGAGAGTTTTGCTACACGTGAGGGGATGTATTGAGAATATAAATAATAAAATTGTCCATCTCTCTAATAGCTTAAGCTTTTATATGAGTTGATGATTAACAACTTAATACATCACTCTGTGTATTTTCTATGGAGAGAGAGAGACGCCTTTGTTGAACGTGGGGGAGACACGTGGTTTTATTTGACTTCCAAACACCACAATATTAAGTCAATTTCCAGCTGTGGAGCCCATGACTTGCAACCTTAAATATAGAAAGACTAGCAGAGGGGAAAACTATTAATGAAAAGAAACAGTCCATTACGAGTCGGCAAACGTGAATATAGTATGAGAGGAGAAATGATAAAATGACGGATACACATATATAGAGAGATACATAGGGGGAGTGACAAACGCTGCTCCTCTTTATGTCTATATTAGGTGATTTATTTTGTGAGAGAAGAGGAGTGGCGTTAGAGAAAAATGGAGTAGTAAAATTAATTCTCTATATGTATAGAGAATATGTAAGTAATTTATATTGGAGGGAATTTGAATATACCCCTACTTGACTTGTTTTTGGATGAATATGAGTATGTAGATATAAAATTAAGAGAAAATGTGAAACTTGCGTAATTAAAATTTTTATATGAATGATGATATAGTATGAGTCGTTGTGTATGAAAGGAGATATAATAAGAATAGTTGTATATGGAGGCGGTTGTAATAAGGATAGGAAAAAATGGTGTTATTATATTCTACAACAAGTGGATATACAATCTAGGAACATTATAGTCACCTTATTTTATATCCGGATGACAAACATTGATACAAGTAGTTTGGGTAAACTATCTAGGATCCGTTGACAAACGGGCTCTCAACACTTATTCACAAGAGATTATTCAGTGCCCTTGGGGCACCCCACATGACGGTGCCAGGTTGTAAGCATAGATATGACAAATACTACTAGAAAAAAATCACGGTAAACTCGATCAGAAGTCGCTGGCAATAAAGAATTCAAAGCCTGCCATCGATCAGTTGGCTTTTCAACTTCTCACGGATCACACCTTCCCCGCAAGAAATGCTAAAATCAAGTAACTGTTCATATACGTTGAACAAAAGCTAAGCTCATTCAATGATTGGGAATGGATTGAGCTAAAGACATTTTTTTTTAATTTTAGACACGAATTCAAATACTAGATCGAACAGAAGAAAAATGAATCTAATAATCCAGGACGAAGTTTGATTTCGATTTTATCATTCTAAAGATTCGGTATTGACGAACTAGAGTAAATAATCGATCAGTAATTACAGGATTTTCTCGCTTTCGTTATTGACTTCGGGTGATCTCGGATCAACATTTTCGAGAAAACAAAATACCCGTGTGTGTATATATATATATATAGACACATATATACACACACGCAGACACTCATATAGTATGTATGCATACACGTGTATGTATATTTGTAGAGAGAGAGAGAGAGAGGAATCACCTGAACCTTGGAAAACGATGAAGAAGTTCTCTGGTCGCTAGTCCATTTCCACCATTTTTTTTTACGGATGTAAGATTTTACTGTGATTTTGAGTAGTGAAGACGGAAGAGAGATGGCACTCTTGCAGTTCCAGATATTGAGGCGAGAGAGAGAGAGATAGAGAGAGAGAGAGAGAGAGAGAGATAGAGAGAGAGAGAAATCGGTCGAGGGGTTGAGGACATAAACTGCCTTTGTTTCCAAATTTATAGGGAAAGCGCGAAATTATTGACTATGCCAAATGATTATGTCACGCTATCACCCGACTATAACAACAACATAACATAACATAATTCATCTAATCCTCAATCATTAGGGGTATAGATGGGGATGATTGGAGACAGGCTTAACTTTTGGCAATATATGTACAAAGTGGTTGCTCTTAGAATACCACTAAAACAGTGGCTCTCCTAAAACTCCAAGAACCGAGGAGCTACAAGGACGTTTTGTTGTAAAACCATACCCCCAAATCAAAGCCAAATGGCATCAGAGAGGGCAGGCCTAGAGACCTAAATCAATTTATGTGCACATTACCATGCTTCCTTCATTGATAGTCCAGAGCATCGATATCACCCGACTGAAATAAAAAAAAAAAAATTGTTCTGTTAAGCACGAAAATTATTCAGTGCAATCGTTAATTCAAAGTGCAATCGTTAATTGGCTTATTAAGAATATATGTAAATTTTGAGACCACTTATTATAAGGATTAATAAATAATAATCTTATTTAGGGACACCACGCAAGTTTACATCCCTTCAATTTTTAAAATTATGTTTTCATCCTTTTATATTGTAAAATATTACACTATCTACCCTTATTTGGGTAATAATTAGTTACCTAATTAAGTGGGATGTATTTTAGCATTTTAATTAATTCCAGCTACCTAAAATAATGGGTTTTGAATATTTTGCCATATCTTCAAACAGAAAAGGAAGATATTAAATTCTACAAGCGTCAAACGCTTGAAAATATGCTATTCAAACTGGGTTAGTTTAGTTGATCAAGACTCTTACGTTTCATCAGGAGGTCAGGAGTTCAAAAATCCTCACCTATGTGTGGGTATTTTTCTCTTTGTAGTTGTTGCCTTGTTAGGGTTATTTCTCCTCATAATGTGACTTGTAGTTTGGTTGACATTATAGTAATTATGAAATTATTTGAGATTGTTTCTCCCCCAAATAGTACTAGTAGTGGGCTTCCTCTAAGGTTGCCCTTTGGGGAGTCAAATGAGGAAATCGATCTCAGCCGTTGGATTGTATTTTTAATTGTTTGGATTTTAATGAAAATTTTTCAAGAAAAAGTTAATTGTAACCGATCATAGACCTTCCGTAGATTCAGACTATTAAAAACATGATGCAACGGCTGACAACAGAAGTCTACAAATAACGAAAGTAAGGACGCCCTTATTAGAAGTGCCCTACTAATAGTTGGATTAGATTTGTAATTATCATTGTGGAGTAATTTTAATTTGCTGCTAAGCTTATAATAAGTGAGAGCACCGAATAAGTTAACCACCGTCCAAATACATGGACAAAATAAAAAAATTGAAATTCAATTAAATATTTCAGTTTCACAGATTCCGATGAAGTTTCCAAACATTTCTGTACATGGTTTACAGAGGAGGAGGGGGGGCTGCTGTCCCCTTGGGGACAGCAGCGTGCTGCTGGGCCCAGTTTCTGGGCCCACTCCGGTCTCGCTCCGATGATCGAAATCGTTCACTTTGTAGAACTCATCGAGTAGAACAACCAAGCAAAAAATCAACTTAATTGGATATTGTTAAGTGCCTAATCGGAACCTTTTTATTTTGAAAAGAATGGATCCGAAACACTGGATCAAATCCACTATAACCCATGGACCGAGAGTTATATGGGCTCTGATCAGGCACTTAACGATATCCAATTAAGCTGATTTTTTGCATGGTTGTTCTACTCGAAGAGCTCTATAAAGTGAACGATTCCGATCATCGGAGCGAGACCAGAGTGGGCCCAGAATAGGGCACAGCAGCACGCTGCTGTCCCCTTGGGGACAGCAGCCCCCCCGCTTCCGTTTACAGATACCGATCGATATCACCTTGGCCTTTTCTCTAAAGCTTTAGGACCTTTCTGGGTGTTTTGTTCTTTTAAATATATATATCGCATTTGTTATTTTTCGCAAAATTTTTGTGAATTATAGATTCGTCTCGGCAAGGCACTACAAGAAAAACCGAATTAAACGGCGTTTGGAACACGGCGCTTGTTTGGGCGCCGTCACAGAGAATAAAAGTGGCGTTGTAAAAATGCCGACTTAGTCTTCCACTAAACGCCTCAGTCTAACGAAGGCACACATGTAAATCCTCGTTCCGTCATTCCATCAGGCACACGCGTGAACCTAAGGCTACATGACTCAGTCCAAACTCTCTCTTCCTTGAGAATTCTGAACTTCACTCCTCCCTCTCCCGATCGAGAAATCTAAAGATCGAGAGGTTTTCTACAATCTGAATCGCAGAGTTTTTCTTCTTCTTTTTTTATTGAAAATCAAACTTAGATCTCACGTTTTTATTCGAATTTCTCTTCAGTGAAAATCGAACTAGGTTTTTTGCAATCTATCTTTTTCTTTCAAACCCTAATTTCGATAACTTCTCACGTGTTTTTCGCGTTCTTCAAGAATCTCGTTCGTCAGGAAGATGTAGATACAATTGAAGCTCAGAGACCAAAGCTTTAACTTCTCGTTCATCAGGAAAGTTTGAAGCGCTACAGGTTTAGAGCTTCACATTCGACCATTTCCTACTGAGTTCTCAATGGATTATTTTTTTATGTTTTGTATACTTATTCCGCATATTTAGACACTTTGGTGCTATCAAATTCTAATGGGTCAGTCTTGGGAGTTGGGACCACTGTAGAATTTGTTCGGTCTTTAACTTTAGGATTTTAGAATTAGACTGCGTTTTTTGCAAACTTAAAATCTGAAAACTTATTTCGGTTTTTTTTTTTAGCTTTTCGTCTTAATTTTTGGGATTAATCGTTCATCTCGACGAGACGAATCGAAAAATTAAGCGATGTTGAAAAAATTCAAATGAGACGGCATTTTAGACAAATAAGATAGTTGTTTGATACTTTTTTTTAATTTTTAGTGAACTTTTTTTTTGTTTTCGATCATAATTTTGTACTTTCTAGACTTCTCTCGTCGAGATAAATGATTAATTCCAAAACTTACGACGAAAGACTAAAACAAAAAGTTACAAAAAATAAAAAATACCGAAATAAGTTCCGTATTATAAATTTACAAAAATTCACCCTTATTCGAGATCCATATAAGTTGATCCGGACATCAAATTATTAAAAAAAGAAAAAGAAAAGAAAACAAGGCTCTAACTGGTGCAGCGAACTCTCAAGAAAAAGTTGTTCACATTATCTCTGTGAGATGTAATTATGAGATTCCTTTACCTCAAGATTATGGCATTACTTAATCCACCCTACACACAAGTTTCTCCTGGTTAAAGGGATCCTTTTTCCGACCCATGACAAATACAGCTACCTCCGTTCTAAAACGTTTGTTCGGTCCGCAAAACAAGAACGAACAAATAATTCAAGTTTTTTAAGAAAAATTTAAAATTAATTTTTTTTAACAATTTACTAGATCTCAACGAGTTCTTTCAATTTATAAAAAAATTTTGAATTTTTTCTTAAAAGAAATGTTTTATTTTTTAGTCCTCGTTATTCAGACCGGACAAACATTTTAAGACGGGAGTATAAAAGTCAAACACCCTTTTGAATTTCTTCTCCGTTTTAATTTCTGATCCGCCACCTTCTGGTATTTCATCATATGGTCAATGGATAATAGTAATGCAAAAATTGAGATTTGCTTCCTCTCTAATTCACGGCGTTGATTGGTCCTCTTGTGTGGCCTCAAGTTCTCTGTACTCGTTTTTCGGTGTACCGTTAATTGTTCCCCTTGTGTTTTTAACCGTCGGATCACGTTTAGAATTTTCATCTCTCGAAATTATAAGAGAGATGCTACATACACTACCATCCATCCACTACACCATCCACTACATTTTTTATACGGCTCACCCCGGCTCTCAAAAAAATGCAGGAAAATGTCCATAAATTTTAGAATAATACTTTATGGGGCTCTGTAAAAAATCAGCTCCAAAAAATATCGGTAAGTATTATTTCTTGATTTGTAGGGACAAAACTGTTTAACTGCACTGTTTCGCTCCTACGAATCAAGAAATAATATTTACCGATATTTGTTAGAACTGATTTTTTACAGGGCACCATAATATATCATTTTAAAATTTATGAATATTTTTCTGTATTTTTTTGGGACACAGGATGAGCCCTACAAAATATGTAGTGGATGATGTAGTGGTTAAATGTAGTGTACCTAGACTTATTGAAATTATAATATGAGCACGGGGAACTCTGATACACCAAAAACTAAATCACTAATTGATTTCCTTTCTCTCTTCTTTTCCTTTTTTTTCTTTTTTTTTTTTTTTATCAAAGAAGAATTATAGATAAATAATGGGCCGGTTTTACCCACACAATTTTTTACTGGAAAATGATGGTCAATGACTTGTTTTAATAATTAATACCCCTCAAGAACATATTTAGCATTAACAAATATTCTCAGCTTGTCCTTAACGGGTATTAATAATCAAAACACGTCATGCGTTATCATTTTCCCTTGGGTAAATTTCATTGACCTCCCCTGAGGTTTCTGACAAATGCAGGAACCTCCCCTGAGGTTCTAATAATTGCACTGACCTCCCTTACTTTACAAACTATTGTTCAGATTCCCCCATTCCGTTAAATCAACAATAACGCCGTTAGTATTTGCTACTAAATGACTAAAATGCCCTCGAATAATTGTAAACTAAAAATCAATTCCTCTTGTTCTATTTTTTCTAATTAGTAATTTTAATGTTAAATTATAACTAACTAAATATATTTGGTCAAATTTCAATAACTACTAATACATCTTATATTTCAATGATCATTATTTTCATATAGTTAACTTTTTTTCATGTATCTCATTTTATTTATAAAGTTAATATTTTGTATTTTTCTAACTCATCACATCCTGAAACAAAAATTAAAAAAAAAAACTTGATTTCAACTTATTTGTTATGAGCGAAGTCAATGTATCTTTTCTCTCAAATTTTTTTTTTCATGTTTGTATGCTACTTTTTTCTTTGACTTGGGATTTAATACTATTTAACAAAATTAGACTTGAGTTATACATACTTTGGTCAAACTTGTATCGTGAGTTATGCATTTTATAGTTTGATAATCATGGTCTATTTTTTCCTCTCTGACATGAATTTTGAAAATAAGAGACGCATGCAAATGCCTAATCCAACATACAAAAAAAAAACTATCTTCTATTTTTTAACGAAATGAAGTTGGTGTAAAAAGTTCTTTAACCTTTTTTTTTTTTCCTTCTTATTTCATTAGTGATAATTATGTTTCATCAGAAATGTACTAGTAGAAAAAAATAGATGAAATCTTTAAAGAATGATCAATGAGTAAACCAAATCGAGTTTATTTCTTAGAAAAATTGAAAAGAGCCATGTTTTTTTTGCCCTCTAGTATGATGGATTAGATATCTCTCTGAGTCCTCTATTTGGAAAATTACACCTTGAAGAGAAGGAAAAACAATGACTATGATAATGTAAAATGCTTGATTAATTATTCAAATTTAACAAAAGTTTGTATAATTGAGTCTAATTTGATGTTAAAATTATCTTATATAAACAGTGTAATGTTACTTTTAATATTTGAGAAACTCCAATTAAAGTACAAAAAAGAAGAAAATGACTTGATTGTTTAGTTTAGTAATATTCAAGGGCATTTTAGTCAATTAATAACAAAAACTAGCGGTGTTAGTGTGGATTTAACTGAATGGGGGAATCTGAACAATAGTTTGTAAAGTAAGGGAGGTCAGTGCAATTATTAGAACCTCAGGGGAGGTTTCTGCATTTGTCAGAAACCTCAGGGGAGGTCAGTGAAATTTACCCTTTGCGCTTTTGTGACACTCCATCTCAGCCACATAAATCAAGTGCTGAGATTAACCCACTTAAATGGGCTCACACACACAACCTCACCTAATTAATCTCTCTCCCTATTATCTTTCACGACATACCCTCCATCTCCGGCCAGGGTCCTCATCGGCGAACCCAACTCCGGCAAGCAACCCAGTACTCTCTCTCTCTCTCTCTCTCTCTCTCTCTCCCATCGCTCCTCCATCCGTCTCTCTCTTGCGGGCATGGGAAATCAAATCTAATCATTGCACATGGAAGAAAGGGTCCTCATCGGTTATATCCGTTCAAATAGGCAATTGTACTTGTTATCACTTATCAGTTCAAACACAAGGAGATTTCAATCCCAACATAATTATGGATTCTCATACACGGACAGGATCTAATAAAAGTTATGCATGCAGTCTCCCCAAAATGACCACTTCAAGTGATCGTTTGATCAATCCTTTCTGCAATAGGTGATCAGAAAAATAGGTGATCGTTCAATCCTTTCTGCAGTAGGGTCTTCAATGAACTGAAGTGCCACCATAATTTGGGAAACATATGCAGATTTCTGACGCAAACCCCTAATGTTCCACTCCATGGCTGAAACCTCGAGGGGATCGAAAACGGGAGAAATCAAAATCTAAAAGGGAAAATGACGGCCTAGGACGTGTTTTGATAATTAATACCTGCCAATGACATGCTGAGAACATTTGTTAATGCTGAAAATATTTTTGACGGGTATTAATTATCAAAACACATTATTGGCCGTCATTTTCTCGATCTGAAAACGTGTGCAATAACATTGAGGAAAGATAAAATAGCAAATGATCCACCACATTAAAACACAAAACGTCAACAAATCTGAAACTCAGACATAAGTTAGGGTAAAAATCCGACACAGTTGCCATTAAAATGTGTGTGTGAGCCCATTTAAGTGGTTTAATCTCAGCCCTTGATTTGTATGGCTAAGATAGAGTGTCAAAAATTGTGTTAAAAATTGTGTGGGTGGAACCAATTTGGATAAATAAAGAGTCAATACAGGAAATAATAGATTATAGGCCCGAGCTAGAGATGATCAAAGAGCTTTATTTTGATAAATTGTGCCGTTCCCAATAAGTAAATTGTAAATTCAAAAAGTCAATTAATTCCAATGTTTGTCTCTTTTAAATAAATGAAAGACTGTACCTACCAACATGACAATAGAAAATAAACCACGGAAAATTAATTAATTAAATTATTCGTATACATCGTCATAGATTCCTGATCAAATATTATTTTCGCCATGAATGAATAATACATCAAAATTTACATAATGAACTACTCAAATGATCGAAATAAAACTCTTAACGGGCCCCTAAACCCTAATAAGGCCTCCACTCCTCCAATGAAGAGAAGCCAGATCTCTGCAAGTTACGTACTGTTGACAGCGTAATCTCAAGAGAAAAGTAAGAGTAAAAGTGCATTTTGGATCATGTCACATGATCCTTTAGTGGCGCACTAAGGAAATTGGTCAGCACTAAGATTTTCCAACTGTCTTGGGGGTTGGAATCCTACTCAGCCACGGAACGTGGACGGAAGGTTCCTAGTACCACTGAACCCAACTACAGTTTCTACACTCAGGATCTGTTTGTCTGTTTTGATGTACTCCCCGTCCCAATTTATTGATCCTTTTTGTGTGTGTGTTATTTTTTAATTGATTATATTTAATAATTTATAATTTTTTAGGTGATTTAAATTTTTTTTTATAAAAGAGCTCATTGAGATTTATAAAATAAGATCCATATTTGATATAAAAATATTATAGATTAAGAGATATACCCAATCTTTTGAGACTTTCAAAAAATAAAAGAAGACAAAGAATTTAGGACGGAGAGATTAAAATGTTTTCATGTAAAATATTTTTAGAAAATAAACTTCAAATTTTTATTTTTTGGTATTTGGTTGACACTTGAAAAATGAAAATTCTAAAATCAGTCTAATGGGCTGACAATAGTGATGGTGTGAATGTATATTAAAGGGTGTAAAAAGCGCACAAAAATACGTATTTTTCTTGTCTTCTAGCGTGTTTATTGTCAGCCCAGTGGGCTGACAATAGCAAGACCGCTTGAAAAATATTTTCAAAAATCGACAAAATAGTGGGGGCTTATCTTTTTTTGTTTTTTTGTTTTTGTCAACATTGTATATATCAGCGGGGGTTAGAGTTAGCGATCCTAAAATTTTTTAGCTGACAGAAAGAGTCAAACCTGCAAGTTTGGGTGTTTTCCGGCCAGGCCAGATTTCAAATTGGTATGTTCTTGTGTCGCAATTATAGAATAAAAAATAACAGTAAACTTTCATTACTCTAGGTAACGTGAATGTGTGCTTCAACTTACCATTGGTTGGTTGCCTCTTCAAGATTGGACTTTGATAAAAATAAATAAATAAATTGGAATTGGATCCTCTCCCTTCTTTAATTTAAACTGAACGGGAATAGTCCAAACTCTCACTTATCCAATACTGTAATTAATGGTTCGGATTTGTTCTGATACTCTTACCGGTAAGATCAGTTTCAGATCAGCAAATGTAAGAGAGCAAACTTTTACCAAATTGTTACCGGTCTAGAGTTGAAACTCCGCTCAAACCGGTAAGAGTCTTAAACCAAATCGGAAGCATTAATTAGTCCAGCTTTGGATTGGCTCTCTCTTCGTTCCCAAGACTTGGATTGGAGAGAATATTCGAACCCTTTTTAATTTGATTAGATCATAAGAGTTTTTTTTTTCTTTAACCTCAATAATTAAGGGTTGTAAATTTCCCCATCATTTCCGTGAAAGCAGTTATTGCCTTATTAATCCACAAATAGATTATACGACGACATTTTTAGTGCAGGTAATAATGGATAAGTCAACTTCATTAAGAATGTTAGGGATATGGTCAATTAGTGAAATAAATATCAACTCCACAAGAACAGGAAAACATATCTTTTTTTATTATTATTTTTTTTGGAGTCAATGGATAATGCTTCTAATTAAGTATTTCACAGACAATATTTATTGTATATTTAGATACTGATTAATTATTTATGGACTACATGATTCAAACTAATTCCCAAGTTTGTGGAATGAGAGAAAAATATGTCAACTTGCACGCATTATATATTTTATAAAAGAAAATTAAATGCTCCTGTGATCTATTCTCTAATTTGGACCGTTGCAATTGAACAACTTCTCTCTCCCTCTCTCTCTAATTTTTCTTTTCTCTGCCTTCTCTCTACAAATATCTGGTAGGGTTTCTTCATAGGAAGTTGGGGCTGTCGCCTCACCCCACCCCACCCCCCACCCCTCTATCACCGGCTGCCCACTCCCTACTATGACGGGTTGTTGGGTCACTTGGCGAGATCCTCCGGCGAATAAGCCCCCGGAATCGGAGCGGCGGTTGTCCGATGACATTATTACGGCTGGGGTTCTTTTTCCTCCTCCTCTCTCTCTCCAGATCTGTCCCTCCCTGAGTTTGGTGCTCCCCGTCGATGGCGCCAATCGTCCGCGTGCAGTTCGCCTATGTGCTCTCTTTTCCAATCTTGCTCACCGTACGAGTTTTATCGGCGTTATCAAGCCGGCCCGGCCTTGTCGTTTGGGTGTCGCTTGTTCGAGCCCTGACAAGATTGTTGTTGTGGGACGGAAATAGCTGTTGGTGTTGTTGAATGGTGGAGTGTGGTTGCTACGGTGATCTGCGATCTTGGTGACCAGATTTAGGAGTGTAAATGTGTTTATGTAGGTTTTGGTTTATTTTTCTTTACTGCGTTTGGTTTTTTTTTTTTTTTTTTGGGTTTCCTATCCTTGATGAAGCTGTTTCCTCCTCTTCGGGGGGTTTCCATGGGTTTGGTTGTACGATTTTTCTATGGCAAATGTTGTGCCCATAAGATTTGTGTGTGGGAGTGGGGTGCTTTCTTGCTGGCCTCTCCCTTATGGCTTGATTCTCTTATTGTGTCGTGGGGATTTTGCTCTTTTTGATGTACTGTTTCTCCTATCAATAGAACCTCATAACATTTTGGCAAAAAAAAAAAAAAAAATTGAACAACTTTTTAATATTGGAAAGGCATGAAAAAAAAATGTGTCAACTCGTACGAATTATCTATATAATAAGAGAGAACGGTTTTTGAATCTTATCTCTCTATAAATCCTAACCATTGATTTACTCCATAAATTCTACGGCTCTCCCTCTCTATCTCAAACAATATTAATTGCACAATTGTCACTAATTAGATCTCACGTTTCGTCATGCCTTCAGGCACAGAAAATACCTTTAAAGTGTACATAAACGGCTCAGATGTACTGCACAGTAAATCTGAGCCGTTCATATATACTTTAAGGGTATTTTCTTTGCCAATTTTCTTTGTTTCTAGCATTTCTCAATAAGAAATAAGAACGACGATAAGATTTGTCTCCCTGTCTACTCATGCATGTCTTACACGTACAATGCTAGTTGACCGCTCCCGGGCTATTTTCGACCGTTGCAATTGAACGACTTTTTAATATCGGAAAGGCACGAGACTTGCATAATTTATCGTAAGAGTCTCCCAGAGAAACAAAATGGCTCAGCAAAGGGAGGACCAGTACAACCTATGCGCCGGGAGGATCACAAACCTCCACATGGGTGTAACAAATTAACAATGACAACCAAACAACCCTTTATCGGGTTTAATAAAATTCTTATTTTGCCGATAAAATAAAAATAAAAAAAGATAGCACCCAAACAAAGAAAAAGAAGGGTCTTTATCTCCGCTTCTTAAGTTCTCGTAGTTCTAATAATCGGCGTCTATCTTCGAATAAAGGGTTGTAGCAACGATCCATCTTAGAAATAGATTAGACTCTTATTGGATTCTTATTTTTGGTACTGATGATGGGTCCACGATTTTTCATTTAAAATTGGCTAACAATTTTTTATTAAAAAAAGTTAATCATTTTCTTATTTTCGGTACTGATGATCAATCCGGGACTTCTCATTAATTAAAAGTTGGCTGACAATTTATCAACTCAATTGGTTATCGATATCTAAGTTCTAACACATTAATTCTGAGTCCACAATAGTTGCAGAATCGCCCCAAACAAAAACCATCCACAAATAGATATACGACGTAACATATAAGTTGACTACGCTACAACAAATCATTCTCTGTCATTAATTGTAAAAAAAAAAAAAGGCATTAATTTGACTTACGAATATTTTAGGTTCGAAACTTCTTAAGTATTCATGGATAATGTTCGATAAGGGGAAAGTAACATCACAACGAGAGGATTTGTAAATTATTTTTATAAAGATTAATAAAATATTCTTTTTCGTTGTTAACAAAACGGATAATGCCCTATATATACATCCTGAATTAATAATGGACTACGTGATTCATAAATAATTAAAGTTTTCAGAGGCGAAAGTGCAAGGCAAGGCTGTAGACCTCTCATGGGGCGAGGCGTAAGCCTCAAGGCATGGAGGCATAAGCCTATGGAGATTTTACTTTTCATGTGAAAAAAATAAAATAAAATAAACTAAAAATACCATTAAAAGAGGGGGTAGTGTTTGCATCATACAGAGGTAGCATTCAAAAAAGTCATGTTGAGACATAAAAACTTAGTGCATTAATAGATCCAACTTTCAAAATTAAAGCACTTCAATCGTCTTGCAAATCCACAAAAATTACCGTCTTTGCCTCGACAACTTTAACTGAACCAACTATTTACTTTCAAAAAGAAAAAGAACCGACTATTCTGAGGCGTTTTCACCTCCGTCACCTGGGCAAAAAGGCGTGAACAGTGCACACCTCCGTATACATCCGACGGATGGGCTAACACTTTTGTACATAGTTCTCCACTCAAAATTCAACACCCAGAGGCGTTTCTAATGTGCCTAGCCTGGAGGCGAGCCTCGAAACAGCCTTTGAAAACACATTTCAAATGAATTCCCAAGTTTATGGATAATCTTTCCCTGGAAGTATTCATGGATAACCTTGGGATTAATTAAGTTTGAAGATCTAAGGTTATATATAATTGATCATAATTCTTAGAACAAATTTTGCAGAACACTTTAATAAATTGGTTGGTTGATAATTTCTAAACATTTTTCTTTTCTTTTTTTCAGGGAAATCCAATTGTCAGAAAATGAGGGGGGGAAAAGTGTTCCAATTTAATTCGTTTGACTTGTGTCTATTAAAAAAATTGAACAAGACATAAGAAATCTCACTACCCATGTCTTACACACTGCTAGTTGACCAGTAGTACTACTGGGATCTATATCATCAATCTGAAATCATGGACTCTTATTTTTGGCGATCGTAAAGATCGATCCACGACCTCTCATTTAAAAAAGTTGGCTAATAAAAGTTTTATGAACTGAAAAGGTGTGTAAATTGACTTATAAGGATGTGGTTTAAAAAAAAAAAATAGTGGGTCAAGTGACCCGATAGAGTGGGAAGATCGATATATTGTTAAATTAACACATTCCAATCACTCCACACTATAGTTGTAGAGTTGGCCCAAACAAAAACCAACCACAAATTATGGTACATGACTTTACATATATACGTTGAGTCGTTGACTTGCTGCCACATGCAACTCATTCTCTTTCATTGTTTGTAAAAAGTAAGCATTTGACTTATGAAGTTGCTCCCCACTAGATTTTAGGTTCGAAACTTTTTAGATGTTATTATCAATTCTCGGCAAACCAGTTTACACATGTCTTTGCCTCGGGTTTATTCTCAAGTTGGTGGAATTCAAATCTATAAGCAATCCTGTGATTGGGTATGAGATTTATATACTACTTGAGTCAGCTCAATTCCTGCAGACTTGCCTTGTGATCAAGATTTGAATATCTCTTGAAGGCCATGAATTTTGGAAATAAATATCATTGAGGAATGGAAAAGAAATGCTGGATATGTATCATATCAAAGTAGTACTCTTTATATTTTAGGAGGAGCTTCATTTTGAAGTGAAATCAAGGTAGAAATGAGAAGGAACTGGAAAGACAAGGTTCGTGCTAGATCGATGATTATCCCCCGGCGCTATATTTTCAAGGTTAAAAATGAGAGAAGTAGGAAGCCCAAAAATAGAAATTAATTATGAACTTAATTAATTGGTTTTATCCACACTTAGAGAGAATATATATACTTTGTGAGTTTGAACTTCCATACTGAAAGGAATTGCACATCCTATTCATACTCTTGTGAGAGTTATCTTTTTGTGAGTGATTTTGGAGAGAAAATCGCTCGGGATTAGCCGCTAGTAGTACTAGCAACAGAATAAAAACTCGTTGGGTTAGATCTGACTAATACTGAAGTAAAAATAGTTGAAATGATCAGGGATAGATTGCTTATTGTAAATGTTATCTAACATTATCAAAACTAGAAGAATTATAACTATTGAAGATATAGTGCACCAAATCCCAACTTGAAAACATGGCAATCGAGTTGAGTAAGTTGTAAAGTTGTTGATCGAGTTGAGGGTGTAGATCCCTCTCCAGTTTAAGGAGGGATTGGACAGTGGACACTTCACGCTTCCCAATTTTCAGGCCCATTCCAGGTTCAAATTGATGATCAGAGCTGTTCAGTTTGTTAAAAACTACGACCATGCAAAACTTAAGTCTATCGGATACCAATCAGTACATGTTCACATCATATTTATATTTCAAAAAAAAAAATCCACCGTGTACACTGGACAAAATCCATTGTGCAAGATATAAGTGTTTCGTGCGAACAGTTATTTATCAATAATTGATCAACATAGCTTTCTGTACAGTTACAGTACTCAATAAATTCTACCAAATGAACAATTCTAATAATCCACTTGGATCCGTGATGGGCACAAAAATTTGAGAAAATAGACGGGTCTAGTACCTCTTTAAGTAGGACCGGAGATGGTCGAGACCCTATGTACCGTGGGTGCATGATTGGTTGAGAATCGTGTGATGATTATATAGGGGATTTAGTTGAACTTTCCAGGTGTTCGAAGTGGGATTTTTTTCTCTAAAAAAAAGAAGAAGAAGCTATAAACAAAAAACAATGGATGGCAGTATAACATGTGGCTTTGGCCTTTTTGGTGCCATACACCTTAACTTTACAACAAATAAAGCCTTCCAGCCTTACTATGTTCATGGGAATCTTGTCAAAAACTGCATCGATCACAATCTACAGAGGCAATTTTTTATTTTCTACTTTTGGAGCTTTTGTTTTTAATAAGGTTTTTATTCTAAAAGAAAGAATTTATTAATTGTTATAAGGGATTACAAAAATTAAAAGAATCAAGGACACACTGACAAAAAGCCACCCAAGACCTAAAGGCAGGCAAGACGTCAACAGAACACCAAAAATCAAAAATAGCCAGGAACCTGATGCAGGGAGGCGTGTTGAAATAGAAGAACGCGCAACAAGAACAATCACGAATAAGTTTGAACTAGTGATACTCTCTCTACGAACAAACAATTATGAGAAAACTTCTCAAATTTTCATTAATAATTCATAAAACAACTCCATTTGAATGTCACCCTACAACTTCTTTTATACTAAAAATCTAAGACCGAAAAGGAATCAGCAAAACAGGAAGCTGAATCCCGGTGAATCGCTACTTGACTCAATATTACCAAAATCAAAAGATTCGATCTCAAATATTAATACTAGATAATAAAAGAAAACTTGCCAAAACAAATGTCACTCAAAGCGAAATATTAAAAAATAATTTATAACCAAAATAATAAACTAAATATCTATTTCTTAAATAATAAACCATTTCCATTCTGCATCAGAACCCCAAAAACCGAAAACAACCAAGAAACAAAAACAAATTTAAAGCCCCAAAGCAGTCCAAACAACCAGACGAACACCAAAAAAACAAAAACACTGACAACTAAACACCCGACACACCCAAACCCGCCAAAAAAACTCGATATTAAAAATCCAAAGAGAGAGACGCTCCATCCTCCAGGTCCCCTTCTTCATCCGAGACAAACTCTACCTCCAAATCATCTAAAGCATGGATCCTATCCCTTAATTCTTCCTCTTGCATCTCAACAAATTTCTTCAAATTATGATTTCTCCCTCCTTTAATTTTAATACCCAAAGCATGACCTACATCCAACATCTTGCGAACTTCCTTAAAGAACAGCGAGGAATGAGGGCCCTTTTTGTTTCTAGGCTTCAATTTATCGAACTTGGCTTCGACCTCCGCAATAAGTTCTTTACTTTTTAATTTTCCTCTCCGATCTTCTGACCCTCCTCTCCAATTTAAGGAAGTTCTTTTTAGTTAGGGGGGTTTCCAGTAAGCTAAAATTGCTAATTGGACTAAAAACCAAAATTTCAAGAATTTTTAGACAGGTCATTCTTCTCACATATATCAATAAAAATATTATTTAATAAAAACAATTTAACTATTGTCATTGACCTGCAGAAAAAAAAATTAATGAAAACTACCCCTAATTGACTTCACCTAACTCTGTTGTATCGTCGAATGACATGAAAAGCAAATAAAACAATGAACCTGTGCGACTAATAGTATATAAAACAGGCCGAGTAGGAGTATGGGGACTTATTGTCCCAATTTGTCAATTGCACGAGTTTGACTCCCACCATCAGCGAAAAGTTGTTGGGCTCCACTGGAGATTTTCCAAACAATTAGCTCTGTTTCGGAACAAAAAAATAAGTCCTTATTTTTTAAGAAGACAATTTCAAGTTCAAAAATTATGAACTTATTAAAATCTAAAAATGTGCAATATGAATCTTGTTTGGAAGATCTCGATAAGATCCTTTATACGATGCAAAAAAATTTTAAAAATTATTTTTTATTTACTTTATTTTTTTGAATTTAAAAATGTGAAACAAACTGTTTATTTTTTAAAAAGGTTTTTGAAACGGGACCAGTTATGCCGGACATATATGTTTATCAAAGAAAGGAGAAGGGAACTAGAAATTCTGTTTACGGAGGCTATGGGTATGTGCATTAACAAAAAGTTGAATTAATGAACAATATCTTACGATGGATAGATGATTAATAAATCTTTTCCATATGCTGTTTAAAAAAAAAAAAAAAAAACCTTTTCCGTAATACAGCACAACACACCCCATCATTAGGCCTTATTCACTCAAAAAGTGGAAAAATGAAATAGAAAATATTGAATCAAGAACCCCGTTCGGTTTGAATTTTGAGGGAGATTTTTTGAAGTAATGAGTGAAAAGAAATAGATAGATAAAATTCATCGAGAACCGTGCGCATGGGTTTTGAGACCCAAAAGTAACAAGTAAGTTAGTGACTTATTAGTACAAGTCTTTTTTTAGTATAACTCTTACTAATGCTTTGTTTGGAACTTGAAGAAAACGGAAGAAAAGAAGAGAAAGGAAAATGAAATGAAATAGATAGATAAAATTCATCGAGAACCGTGCGCATGGGTTTTGAGACCCAGAAGTAACAAGTAAGTTAGTGACTTATTAGTACAAGTCTTTTTTTAGTATAACTCTTACTAATGCTTTGTTTGGAACTTGAAGAAAACGGAAGAAAAGAAGAGAAAGGAAAATGAAATGAAAATTATATTGTGCACAATTCTAGATATTTCTATTTTCTCTCATTTTTTTCTCTCTCTAAACCAACCCATGGGAGAGAATTTTTTTAATTTTTCCTTCCTTTTCTCTTCTTTTTCACAAGTTTCAAACAAAACCAGAGTTCCAAAAGGTGAAAATCTAGGGATCACTTTTCCGGCAAGCGAAAGTTTGTGCAAAATAGCTGGTGGGGGCTTGATTTACGGTGCAGCCACGGGACTTAAGGGTGTCTAACCAATTGTGTGTGTAAGCCCAAGTAAGTCGACTGAATAATTCTAGCTCCACAAACAAATACACAAATCCACTCGCATGCACGGTGGGACCACACACCATTAAACGCGTGTAGTGTGTGCGGGACCTATAGTGTATGTAAATTTTTTTGTGTATGCGTTTGTGTAAGTGTTTGCGGTGGTAAAACGATTGAAATTAGAATATAGATCTTTTGCATGTAGAATCAAAATATAGCAATCATGGGCCAAACTGGGTGTCCGTTATAGCATATTGTGGACCGGATCATGGATCCCATAGCAGTGCTTGTCCAACTGTTCATAAGGGCTTATTCGTATCTGGGTTGGGCTTGGATAGATTTTGCTGAACCCTGCAAATCATTTCAAATTTCCTCGTTATCTCAATTTTCGGTCCGTGAATTGCAGCAGGTGTGGTACCCTGTCGCCTCCACCAGGGAGTAATGTCCCGTCATGCCAAATTCTAACTTTCCAGCCACTAAAACAACCCTTCATTAGTTCATTATCTCAATGTGAATTATTGGTAGCAATGTTTATCCCACACTGTTCATTAGGGCCCATTCTTATCTGGGTTGGGCTTGGATTGGTTTCTGAACCCTGCTAATCATATCAAGTTTGCACTATTCTGGCAATGCCTAGTTTTGAGGCTTTAGTAGATGATCTTTGGTAGCTAGGCTTCTTGTTTAGTTATTTACTCTCCTTAAGACTATATCCAACTTCGTTGTATTTGACTGTTTATGGTATGATACAAATCCTATCATTTTGATTAAAAAAAGAAGAAGAAGAAGAGAATTTCATTGATAGGACTTTAATACGAATGTGCATGTATGTATAATGACTTTTAACACTCCATTTTATTCTAATTTTAACACTCCATTTTTGTTGAATGCAGTACGAACTTTGCCTTTAATTATCCAACACAACACGCAAATAAAAAATATTTTTCCAGAATCTTTCCCATCGCACATTTAAGGGGCGGGTGAAAGGAGTGCTGCGAGTGACCGGGCCCTGCACAACTCTAAATATTCTCTTTAATTATACTAGTTTTTTTAAGGTTAATTTAGAATAGTTCTATAAGATAGGCCACTGGGCCCCGTTCGTTTTGAGATTTTTGATTTGGATTTGTAGGTAATGAGTGTAGAGAGAAATAGAATAATAATTAGAAATAGGGATAATGATTGGAGAGAGATAGAGAGAAAAATGAGAGTAATGATTAGAAGAAAATAAGATAATAATTAGAATCCAAATTCAAAACTCTTAAATGAATGGGATCTCAAGTCCCTCGAATGCAAATATTTTTGCAATAAGTATATATGTGTGAAAAAAACTCCCTATAATTCTTCGTTATCAAAATAAATTGGTCGTGCATGCAAAATAAATGATGGCTACGTATTATACATACAAACTTAGATCCGCCAAGTAGCAATATGTGTTAATATAAGATTTCATACTTTTCTAGTCTCTAACCGAACTCCCTACTCTTTTAGGTTGTATATATCTTGGAAGCGTCGATGTTAATGATCTCTTTCTCTTGTGGCTTGACTGCTATCCTTTCACCAAAAGGTCTTGGAAGGTATCAAGCTGGCCAAGACTTCTTCAGAACTTATTCGAGAAAGACCTCGCAAGACCCTCGTATTAGGTTTGGTAGTCTCAATTGGGTCGACCGGGATCCTGGAGACCAAAGCCCCCTTTAACATATAGAAAAAGAAGCTTACGTTGGAATTCTTTTTGGGTAAAATGGAGAATCACACGGACCTGCGGCACCTCCTATACCAGTTGGTGAACCAAGGGCCCTTGGCGGACAGACTGATTGGAGCTAGTCGGATGCTTATTCGAAGACTTCTTGAATGGAACATGATTTTGTTATCATTGTGGAGAAAGACAATGTGCACAAATCATGCGTCTGTTGCTGCACAACACATTGGTGCGAAGGACACTTTGTAATGAGTTCCAGACCAATTTACGGTGGTAAAAAGTTTATGGAGCAATGTTCAAATTGAAGTACTGAATAATTAAGGTAAGAGTGGAGCTCATGGAGTAGCATTGTAGGGTGGGTAGATTTGTCCAACGTAAATTGAAGTATTGAATATTATCTTTTTGCCTCTGGCAGTGGTCACCAACGCCCTCGAAATGCGAGATTCCCGGAGAAATTTTTAGGGTGCAAATAGGGTATTGTCCACATGGTACCCGAGCGCGCATTCAAGCCATCCAAATGTATTTTGGATGGCCAGAATTTAGAGGCAAAGAAAGAGGAGAGAGAGTACATGGTAGGTTGAATAGGAGAGAGAGTTCTCGGTTTTGAACCGTTCAAAACATGTTTGGACGGTTCGGATGCGCTCTGGGTACCGTCACGCGGTAACAAATTAATAGAATCACCTCAATAATAGAATCGGGCTTCAAATCTCTGCCAAGCACCCAATATGTCAGCTTCGGTGTTGATTTTCTATACTCGGCCACACAAGACAAAGCAAGATTTTATTGTCAATCTTCACCTTATTTGAGAAAATTAAAGATTTGAGAGATCGAACCTTACTTTATTTTGTAACCTTTCGAGATACAACCCTAGGAGTGGGTCGATTCGAGTAAGAGTATTGACAACAAGTAAGAGGTTTACTTCTCTGAATTCGTAGGTTCATTTCTATCTATCATCATAAAAAGTACTCTTGACTTGAGATATTGAAGATTTGTTCGGTCATCAGTTTAAAAATCTCAATGGGTTTAAGGTGTGCATGAACTAAGTTTCAAGACTCAATTATAGAATAAGGTTTCGTGATACTGTACGTAAAGCTATAAGGACTTCATGATCAGTCTTGAGTAGTAGTACTTGTTTCAGTGGAATCGGGGGATGGTGCTGTGTGCACAGTTCTATTAATCCCAGTAATCACGGTCTGGATTGCTGAACGGCTCGACGGTTGAGATTACGCACAACACCGTGCAATTCAGACCGTTGATTGTCAAGATCAACGGTCCAAATATGCACAGCACAGTGCAAACAACAGCATCCCTGGTTCAGCGATGAGAAAAATGAAATGGTTTAGCCTCTCTATGGATAGGTGGGGGGAAATTTCTAAATTCACATCTACCTCTCGTACTACGAAGGTTTGACAAATTCAAAAAGAAAGGGGCGCCTCATAATAATGGCTCTGCCTTTGGGACATAGCAACTAGAAGAGATTAAAGCAATGTTGCTTGTAGACCAAGGCCCACCAGATGGGTTAGTTCTGTAGGCGGGTGGTTTTACTTCACACACAATTAATCAAGATTTGATTTTGGGTCTTAGGGTTAGGTCACACACACAAAAAAAAAATAAAAAATTTCTTGTGTATCTGCTGGTTCCAATGTGGATGTCCCCTTTGACTGAACGGGATAGGAGATTAAGCGAGATGCATGTAAGTTGTGTTGGACATTCCACCGTTTTGGGGAACAAAGGCCACGGAGAGAAGTTGTTCAATGCTTCTGGACATGCGAGATTCATCATAGCATGTTGGACCCGGTGGCCCACAATAATTATCATATGCTTACCGGTTACCTCTTAAATACACTATGCCAAAATTTTTATTTTTATTTTCAAAATGATAACAGATAGTATAACTCCAACCAAAGATTACATCAAGATAAAAACTTATTCTTAGACAAAGGATCAAGTAACCAAGACGACGGGGATTCATTCCACAGACTATATTTCAAACCAACTAAATTTTTTTCCTACGGAAACAAGAAACAACTCAACTGGGAGAAATTCAGTCGAGAGAAAGGCTCACGGCAAGAAACCAGAGAGAAAAACCTCCACAAAAGGAAGAAGAATAAGCAAAAGATCGCAAACCAACAAGAAAACGAAAAAACCTTGCCATCATCATCCACCAACAAAGATCTGGCGGTTCAATCATGCACAAAAAGCTCCGCACCCACAGTCGCATATCTAAACCCACCACCGGATGAGTCACTAGTGAACGGCGAATATGGAAGAGGTCTGATGGTAGAGGAACCAGGAAGGCCAACGCATTGGGAGACGGGAGAGGGAGGATGAGGGTGGAGAGTGATGAAAGGAGGAGAAAATAGATTTTGATTGGAGGCCGATGGAGAGAAAAACTCCATAGGGGAGATCGCCCTCCCTCCCACCGCCCATCTTAGGGTGGAAGCCCTAGGGGGAGGGAGGGGAAGGGAGAAACTAAGACGTGCGACGGCTAGGGCTACACTATGCCATATCTGAATCATAGTCAATCTCAATATGCATCACATTAAACAACAGAGTACACCAACTGGTTAAGATTATTGTCAAAATTAACAGCATAATCAAGAATTTTGCGATCAATTTTCATTGGTATTATCTTAACCCACCGATTACATGAATTCGAGATTTACTCTTATTGATGTGTCAAAGCTAGGTCTTTCCTGAAAAAGTTTTTCTGTTACTGCACATCAATAAGTTCGTTCTTTTTTCTTTCTTTCTTTTTTTTTAAACTTCGGAAATTCATAAAACATTCAAGGAAACGAGTTTTTATTCAACCGAGTCATCAATGAAGAGCTATATAAATAAAACAGTCAACATCCAACATAAAACTAAGTCCTCAATCACAACCAGATCTTCAGCTTGCTCGGCCCCAAGTCTCTAGCATTAACATTAACATTAACATCAATCAGTTTCGAACTTCCAACTTCCACATTGCTATTGTACATGGGGTGAATGAACTAGCTTCGTTATCTAATTGAGTGTAAATTCTATCTGAGACGGAAAATGGGAGTTTTCCGCAACCCCTGGAGGTCCTCTTCGCGCATTGTTTTTAGGTAATTCAAACCGTTATCTTATAGGGCCTGTAAAATAATGTATTTATGCAAAAAGTCAGCTTATCTGAACATCGATAGGTATGTTAAAAGTTAAATTTTTAGACGAGAAAATGAACGGCTGTGAACAGTTTAACTTTAAAAAAACAATTGACAGATCCAGGCCGTTCATTTTTCCGTCTAGAACTCAACTTTTGACATACTTATCAATATCCGGACAAGTTATTTTTTTGCGTAGGTACATTATTCTACAGACCCACAAAATGCACGATTTGAATTACACAAAAAAATACACGAATAGAGCCCACGAGGGGCGCTGGCGGAAAATCCATTATGTCCGGCTCATCCGGACATAATTTATTCTCTATCTAATATACACCTCCACTTGCACTTGTTTTTCCAAAATGTCTTTTACGATCCATAGGTACACTATCTGGCTCATCCGGACAGAATTTATTCTCTATCTAATATATACCTCCTCTTGCACTTGTTTTTGGGATCCATTGGTACATCTTTTTAATGTTTTTACAAATGACATGCAGTAAGCTTGTTTAATTAATTAGTATGTTCCTTTTTTAATTGCTTGAATGACCATATATCCAATTAATAAGTTAATGAGGAATATTTGTTGTCAAATGGAGTATAAACTTACGTGTTTAGCGTAGTTTTTACTTATTTGCCTCTCTTTAAGCAAATAATCAAAAGTTAAGATCATAACCACACGAATTTTGAATTATATCGAAATCAAATACAGTAGTATTTTTTATGGTGGTCACTATTAGAAAAATAGATAAAGATCTCAGTCATCAAATGCGGTCTTTCACTTTTAATCTCGTATTCAAAACCATGGTCCATCAAGATGTTACTAAAAGTCCCTATTTTTAACCACGGGATAGAACCATTATTGAAACTTATTAAAACCGTGACTAAAAAGATAAAAATTGTGATTAAAAATGACAAAACTGTAACTTTTAACAACTTAACATCTCAATTTTAGAAAAAAAAACTGAGGTTAAAAGCGTCGTTTTCCTACGGAAAAAAACCCCACTTTCATTCATGTGCTTTGTTAATTATTGTTTCCTCCGTCCCTAAATAAATGTTCAGCGCACAAAATTAGGCTTTATAAAACGTGCATATTCTTTATTAAAAATTTTAATTTTTTTTCACAATCTAATAGAACTTATTGCTATCTATTAATTTATGAAAAAAAAACAAATGTATTTTTTTAAAGGCGTAATTTTGCACGTCAAACAGTTATTTAGAGACGGTGGAACCGTGGGAGTACTGTATATTTCTATGGGGCATCATGCATGGGTCATTTCATTCATTCTTATCCCTTGAGAAAAACAAAATCCATAATGCAACATTCGAAAAACACCGAGAATAATAATTGGATTGCTCATGGCCGGATCTACATTTTCTCGCTAACCAAACAAGCAAAATCTTGCTATGCAGATCTCAAGAGGACTGATAGGATGGGACTATGGGAGGAAGAAAACCACTAGCCTCAGGTGAAGGAGAGGCGTAGGCGTAAAAGAGAGATGGAAATCCAACACGACACGTCAAGAAAATTTCAGAAATGACATTTTGTTCTTTTTCAATTTTTTGAATTTTTTTTTTTACTCTCTGTTCGTCCTCAATAAATTTCTCAATCTTTTTATTTGCATTTTATTAGTACCACTCATTACTATCATAAAATTTCTCAAAACCAAACAAAATGGGTCCCATTTTTGGAGGAGGAAAGAAATTTTAAAGAATGCTAAGGACGCACACGGGAGAATGTGTGGGTTTGCCATTGCGTGTGCCCCTAGCATTATTGGAAATAATTACTACTTAACATCGATATAATTTCAAACTTAAGTCGGGATCCACAAGAAAATCACATTTATGTTATTTTTTACAAGAGAGGTTCGCCGTGACTCATATAAATTCAGACAGATGCACTCAATGTTTCCGACATGAGAAGTTGGTCGCATTCACCCGGAGCTTAGGGTCCATTTGATTAGCAATATAATGGTAGAAAATGCAAGAAAGAAAAAAAAACATATATTGTTTTTACGTTCATGTAGCATGAATATCCTAGAAAATGGTAGAAAGAATTTTCCCATACAACTCTCTAAAACTTAAGAATTTGCCTTACTTTTTCTAACAAAATGTGCAGAGAAATTTTATTTTCTCAAGAAAATCAATAATTATTACTTTAACTTTTCTCTTTATCCTATTCCCTCTACCTTTTCGCTTTTAATCTGGGCAATTTTCCTCCTTTCAAATAATAATATTTTATTTTCTCAATTATTTTCTTGCAAAATTTTCATCCTGATTAAATGGATATAAGAAAAAAATTACATTTTCTTTTTATCTTATTTCACTTTCCTTTCTATCATTCAGACGGACCATTAGAATTAAATATATAAACATCATGTGTCAATACTCCAAAACGCTGAATAATCACTCATTATATTTTTTTTTGAAGAGATCTCTCATTATATTATTTCAAGACAATGACAGTTGAGAAAGTCTATGATTGTACCCTACAATAAGTACAACACCTCACTGGCCACGGGGGGTTGTGAAATGACTCCCTCCTTCACGGAACCGGCTCCTCCCATGTTTACTTTTCTCCGGTCACGGTCCAGTTTGGACTTTTGTGGACCTGGGATAATCGGAACCGTTGATATTGTAGATCTCGTTAAGAACTTCAACCTCACCTAAATGATGTTGATCGAATACTGTTTGATGCTCCATTGGCACACGTTTACATTTAAAAAAACCCAAATTGGATTCAAATCATGAATGATATATTTTTCCGATATAAATGTGCACCGATTGAATATTTCAATATGAAATAGTATCTGATCAACATGATTTTTGATAAGATTGAAGTTCTCAAAGAGATCTACAGTGCGAACGGTTCCAATTTGGACTTTTATGAAACGCTCACAAAAGTCCAAACTGGACACTGACCGGAGAGAAGTAATCATGAGAGGAGCCGGTTCCCTCATCCTAACCTGTTCACCACAGTAGCTCGACACATAGGGCAAAGATAAAGAATAAAGATTAAAGTAGGAGCTTTGTTTTTCCTCCTCTGAACAGATAGTAGGACCTCACCGTATAAAAGTTCCATAAGAATTACTCCATCCTCAATTTACTTGTTTCAGTTTTATTCTAACTGGATTAAAAAATTAGTTATATCTTTAAAGTGGTAATGAATTTTATACTATCACATATGAATCTTGTTTGATAGATCTCGATTTATTCTATAATTCAATATTTTTGAAATTACCTAAAACATTATAAATTACAAGATATAATTAATTTAAAAGTGGTACGAACTCCGAAAAATAACAAATAAATTGGGACGGAGGAGTAGCAAGAAGTAAATTGATGAATTGAATATCACCCAGTACACTTTCCCAGTCAAGAAGATGGATTGGAGAAAATAAATTTTTTACGGTAAGAGGTACCGAGTCAACTTCTACGCACCTCAATCACCTTTTAGTCAAGTCAGAGGTAAATCATCCACGCCAAGCTTGGAAAAATTCATAAGAAATTACTTTCTTAATAGAGATTGGAGGTATTTGACCACCAAAAGGGATTTGGTTTTAGATCCTTGGAAAATTCCTTTTCTTAATACCATTTATTCTCTTTCATCTGGAGCTGCTGTAACTTGGACTCATCATGCTATATTCTCGGGGAAAGAAAAACGAGCAATTTACGCTTTAATAGCTACCATTTTACCGGCTCTAGTATTCATTGGCTTTTGAGGAAGGAAAATGCTAACGTCCACCCTAAGAGCGAAAGATAATAGGTAAAAAATGGATTAATATTCGAGAAAAGTGTATTGATAATTATGAAAATGTATTAACATATGTAATATGTGCATTGATATCTAAACTTCTTTGAAATTATTGGAATATTATTTTCCGCCTAATAGGCGGAGTTTAGCGAGACCGTTCAAGAAATGGAATATTATCAAGCACCATTCACTATTTTGGATAGTATTTATGGCTCCACCTTTTACTTAGCAACCGGCTTTCATGGTTTTTCTGACCCCAAAAATCGAATTGTTAATTATGTGGGAAGCAAAACCATGATGAAAGAATAGTATTTCTAGAGAACGTGTGTTCAATCAGAGAGAGGGAGAGAGAGATGAAAAGGGGGGGAAAAAGTGGGGAGGAGCCAGCAGAAAAGCAAGGGGAGAATTTGGGGGAAAAGTTGAGGAGAGGGGTATTATTGGTGGGGAAAAAAGGAGGGGGGCAACACACTCCAGTATTACCCCCGTGGAGGCTACTTCCAGCCGCTGGCAGCAACGGTCCTTGTTCTTCCAACACTGATGCACAAGATAGCACCTTTATAATCACTAACAAGTTGCCTCCATCTCTGGTTTCTGCAAGAGAACTTGCTGCCACTCTCTGGGAACTCCATCAGTACCGCCTTCCCTTCTCCAAAATGCACCGTGGCGTCCCCGGTCCCCCGCCGCGTCTCCGCCGCCTCAATCACCACCATCACCACCACCACCACAACAAGGACAAGGGACTTGAGCAACCTGATCCCTCCCCCAGCTCGCCTGACCTGGTAAAAACATGGTTATATCCTTAGTTATGTGATAATGAAACATGTTGATTTATGATCTTTCTTGGGTTTTCATTGATTGGGGTTTGTTAACGGTATATGCTTTTTTTTCTAATTTTTTTTACGTGGGTTCCAATTATATTAAATTGTAGTATGTTTTATGCTTTTTCGTTTATTGGGTTGTTTTTTTATTATAGTGATTAGTTCTGATGGGTTTTGGTTGTTCATATAAAAAAACATGTCGGTTTATAGTCTTTCTTGAGTTTCATAGCTTGGGTTGTCTGTGATTGTGATTTTTCCTGATGAGTTTTCTTTGTTTTCCTGGTAGGTTATGTTGTTACATAATTATTGTCTCAATTTTTTTTAATAACCGGATGTCCGGACCAGCTTGCTTATGTGGGGATTGTTTCAATTTTTTGCCTCAATCATTTTTTTTTCGTTTATGGGTTTTCATCAATTGGGTTGTCTGTTATTTTGATTTGTCCTGGTTGGTTTCACTTGTTTTCTATGATGAGTATGCTTTTTGATAATGGGTTTTTTGTTCGTACTTAAATACTCACTGGCACTGCCTTTGGGATTGTTGATGTGGTCAGCTTTGGATAAATTTCGTTGTCATTTTGCTGGAGTTATACATCGAACTTAAACATGGGCTTTTCATTCTTTTGGTGTGTTATATATTTTTCTCATGTGTGGGCCTTCCATTATTTGTTTTCTACTTTTTCAATCTGTTTAGCTGTCTCAAATTCACTTTTGTTCTTATCTGGGTCTCAGGGTTAATTCCAAAGGACAGTTTCTTGATGTTTAGTGCTCAATTCTTACCTTAGTAACTATGACATCTTCTTGTTTCTATCTGTTATGGCTTATTATATGAGCTGGCTTCCTCGTCTTCCGAAGATAAATTTATGTTGTTGTCAAGTTTTAGACAATTCAAATGAGATAGAATCATAGAATATCTGTCTCTGTAACTTCTTTTTTTGATCGGCAAAAGTAGTATTGTTATAATGGTTAGATTCACCAAGAGGCCTTTGGCTCAATGGCATCAGGAGTGCACTTAGGTACCGTTGCACTCCTGATATCGGTGTGTAACTATTGCTTTGAGTATCAATAGTTCAATTCTTATTCTCAATCTATCAGAGGCTCAGTTTAAATTAGATGATTCAAATGCGAAAAAATCAGTTGGTAACTATTGCCATTGAGTATCAATAGTAGCACTAATTCTCAATACGTTGATGTAAATTGGGCGCTGATCATTTATAAACAAATGAGAAATTAAGAAATAGCTGCTTTAGTCAGAACTTTTTTCTACTTTCTTGCCACTAATGTTTATCTATGTCTCCCGGCAGCCAGGGAGTGCAAGCGGTCTGAGGAGGCATGTTGCTGCATCACTGATGCAACATTACCGATTAGTCGAAAGGAACAATCATGCTATAGAACCTGTGTCTCCAGCAAGTTATGGTAGTTCCATGGAGGTAACCATCTTACTCCGTTCCTACTTTCGGCAAGTGTTTCAGACTATTGTAGATGCAACCAGTGTAATCATATCTGAGTATGTAGTAGTTGAATTTGGATTTGGATTTTCTTCCTACTCTTGCTGAGTGGATATTACGTTGACTCTAGTTATAAGTGGAAGGCACCAAAGTGAAGGACTTGGACTAATTCTGCATAAGTTTGGAAATGCTTGATGATGGGATGCTATGGAAAATGCAATGGTTACTGTAACATTAAACCAAACCAAACCTTAATTTTGAACTTGTAATAAGTTGCATAACCTGTTACATTAGGGATATAAGTATGGGAAATGTTAACCCACCTCCTGGTATGCTTTAAAAGTGCTTTGAAATTTTGCAGGAAAACTGTAATAGTTGTGGAAGTGTGAGAATATGTGAATGTGTATTGAACTTCCAACTATTCTGGCATTGCTTGCAGACCCTTTTACTATTAACTGGACGTTCTTCAAGTTGTGTGTCCTTTTAAATTCTTAATTGTTCCAACTATTTTATTCACTCGTGGTTTTCTTTTCTATTTCAGATGGCACCTTATAACCCTGCGGTCACGCCTAACAGTTCTTTGGATTTCAAAGGAAGGATTGGCGAGACAGGTTATAACCTCAAAACATCGACAGAGCTGCTCAAAGTATTGAATCGAATCTGGAGCCTAGAAGAACAGCACACATCCAATATGGCCCTGGTGAAAGCACTGAAAAAGGAGTTGGACCATGCTCGTGCCAAGATCAAAGAGTTGGTCAGATATCAACAAGCAGACAGGCATGAGATAGAAGAGTTGAGGAACCAAATTTCGGAAGATAAACTAGTTAGGAAAGGCAAAGAGCAAGAACGGATCAGTACCGCCATTCAGTCTGTAAAAGACGAACTTGAAGATGAGAGGAAGTTAAGGAAGCGCTCAGAGAGCCTACACAGGAAGTTAGCTAAAGAGCTTCATGATGTGAAAACATCACTTGCTAGTGGTATGAAAGAGCTGGAGAGAGATAGAAAGTTGCGGAAACTTTTGGAGGACCTTTGCGACGAGTTTGCTTGTGGAATTAAGAATTATGAAAAAGAGGTGCATGTTCTGAAGCAGAAATCTGACAAGGATTGGGTGGACAGAGATGATCGCAATCAGTTGATTCTCCAGATTTCTGAATGCTGGCTTGATGAACGTATGCAGATGAAACTTGGAGAAAGTCAAAATGGCTTAGGAGAAAAGAAGTCAATAGTGGATAAATTAAGCTCTGAAATAGAGAATTTTCTTGAAGCCAAACGAAAAACTGCCGATTCCCGGGGAAATGATAATTTTGTTTCAAGGGGTCCCAAGAATCGCCGGAATTCTCTGGAGTCCATTCCTTTGAATACGGCTATTAGTGCTCCTCAGCATGTGGATGATGAAGAGGATTCTGCAGGCAGTGATTCACATTGTTTTGAGCTAAACAAACCTTCGGGAGGCTTAAAACGAAGCGACGATGTTGCTGACAAAGATCAGACTTACACAGGAGTGGAGCCAAATCATGCCAATAAGAATCTTATATCTCCAGGAAACTTAAAAGGATGTTATCCTACCAGTTTGCAGACGAAGTTTGAAGAACAGATGGCACGGGCTATCTCAATTAATGAAAGCAAAACCCAGGTTGTGGATTCTGAGAAGTGGAAAACCAGGGAAGGAAACCCAATTGAAGCGAGCATTTCTAGGAAATCTGAAATTTTTGAGGCGACAGAAGAGGGTGAATATGGAACCAAACGTCCAACGTCAAATCACGTTATTGATGAGTTAATAAGAAGCCAGTATTTGTTATCAGAGGCTGCAAATATGCATTCTGATGGCAATTATGCGGCAGCTGCTTCTGGTAACTCTGGATGGAGGCGACATGCTAGTCCAGTGAGACAATGGGCGGCTACACTACCATCCCAAGATCTTGATGTATCTGTGTCATCTTCAAAGTTGCCTCCGGACTTGAAGGAAAACACATTGAAGGCAAAGCTACTAGAAGCAAGGACAAGAGGCCAACGATCACGCTCACGTTTAAAAACGTCCAAAGTCCCATTTTAGTGTTCTGTGCCTCAGCTTCATTGAGTTAGTGGCGTGGCACTGCGCAGGGATCGGATTCTAAAGTGGGATTTTGATTTGTGTGAATATGGCCAAGGTAAAAAATGAACTTAAAGCTGTTCTGTTTACAAGATTGCCCTACTTTCATTTTCTGTAATTTTGGAATCTAGTTGCGTAGTGGCATAGAATGTATCGATATAGTATTAACAGAGATTGGGTTCAAGAACCTTTATGGTTATGAGTACCATTTGAGTTTCGCGCTGAATTACTGATTCTCCTTTCTGTTTTGTGCATTTCCATGAAGTAAAGCTTAGAGATGGATCGTGACTTGATTATGCATGCTACTCTTCCATTGTTTTTGTAACCCAGCACAAAATTGGTCATTAAGGATCTGGAACTTCTTGCTCTTGTAAAGTGAACCCAAGGTGATTGATTTATCTGTACATGTGGTTTGGGACATTTATCTTCTCAGGTAATATTACAAACGACATTCATCATGTGCTAATCAGCATTAATCCGTTAAGACATCAAGAAGATGAGAGTAACTTGTCGTTCCTTTGGATTTCCTTCGATTATTGACAGTGTTTTTTCATCCAAATCAATCAAGGCAGTGCATAAGGTGTACAGAGTCGGACCTGAAAATTAGTCAAGAAGTGCTATTAACATAATGCCAACGAGTTACTAAACTACCCTTCATGGTTTACTAGTATACCTTTCATGTATATTGGGTAGGTTTCGTCGTCTGTGTCTCCAAGAAGTGAGAGGAAATCAGTTTTGGTTTGTTTTGGTAGCAAAGCAGCTCTCTTTTGCCTACTCAATGAGTTCTCATCTTGTACCTTTTCACCAAAAGAATGTTAGAACCTATCATACTATTTGCATCAATTTGCTCTGATAATGTGAACAGGCACAGTTGGCTTGCTGTATTATTAGCATCTACCTGCTGAATTTGAAGATGGAGATACATATTTGCATGGAAGAATGGTGTTTCCTGGACTTCACGGACTGAGATTCTTTTTCTTGAAGCAGTTTCAACATTCAAAATCCGACGAGCCCTTATGTCAATCAGATTGTAACTATGCCCAACAGAAGCTCCTGATGAACGAATACGCTGAAAATGCAAGACCATATGTCAAAACCTCCGTCGTCTAGACCTAATTTCAAATGGTAATGAAAAGAACACTGGGTACT
Source organism: Rhododendron ovatum (assembly GCA_019656835.1). Lineage (NCBI taxonomy): Eukaryota > Viridiplantae > Streptophyta > Magnoliopsida > Ericales > Ericaceae > Rhododendron > Rhododendron ovatum. The sequence goes on from CM033798.1 coordinate 44,940,799, forward strand.
TGCTACTTACAGTCAAGGCATCATCCATGTTTGTTGCTTCAAGAAGGTCTCTAGAGATGAAGTTCCTTCCAATTCCACCAGCCACAATCTCATCTTCAGATGGAGGTACTGAATTCAGTGTAAATGCCTAAAGAACACCATCTTTTGCATTGAGGGTCATAGACTACAGCTCATTTGATCAAATGTTTTGCTAATTTGGTTGAGTTAAACAATTGAATTGCATGAATATTGACATAGGGTTACCATTGAGGGGTTGGTTTAGTGGTGTAAACTATAAACTCAGGACTTGGTTGGACAAGGTCCATGTTCGAGTCCGCAGAGCGCCTTATTGGGGCTAAACATATTTCTAACACCACCTACATGTGTTAAGACTTTAGCTTCTGTCCTAGACATAACAACGGTGGGGTTCTCTATAGATAGTAGTGTAGCGTGACGGGAAAATACTTCTTGCCAGAGGAAACATATACCATACATGCACTCCATGTTATTTTAATACAAATAAAACAAAGGGTCGATGATGTGGGTCTGAACAATTTACCAAGAAATGGTAATAGGTCCTTGTATAATGGATTTATATTAGGGGAATTAGAGAATTACCATTCCATTATTGTTAAACCCAAATGCACAGCTTGGGAGCTCTCCTGCATATGTGTAGGCAGTGAAAGATAATCCACTGGACAGAGTTGCCCTTATCAGATAACTGCAATTTCACAAAAACTGTAATCAATTCGCACATTTGAAGCCAACGGAAGCCATAACATTCAGACTTTGGGGCCACTGGAGCTTTATCCGGTCGTTTACTTCAAGGCCCCTTAGAATTAGTCTAGTTGCGCTCAAATTGGCCCGAACATCATGTTATCAAAATAAAATGATTCCTTACACTATGATTTATAATAACCCGTAAACGACAACACGCATCTGGTTTGACGTAAAACTTGTTGGCCCTTATCCACTCAACTCAATTATTGAACCTTTCCTTCCCCTTTTTTGCAAAAAAAAAGTTGATTCTTGAAATCTTTTTGCTTTAGTGAACCTTGATTATAAGACAAGCTAATTTCCGATAAGTTTGAATTGAGCCAAACACGAGCTGATCTTGAGTAGATTGAATATCTTTCACTTCACAAACCGAACGAGTCGAGTAGTAACTTGTTCGAGCTTGGTTTGAAACTTAACGAGCTTTAAAAAAAAACGCTCTGGCTTAGTTTGTTCATGTAACAAACCGATCTTTGACGAACTTTTTAACAAGCGAACATGAGCTCAAACTTGAATAGCTTGATTCATTTAGCAGCTCCTAGTACAGAAGTTAGATCATTACGTGTGGCCAAGCAGAGCGACATTTGCATCCTCATTGTGTGCTGCAACTGCCATCGAGTCACAAACTACAAGAACATCAGAACAATCCTCAGCATCAGCTTCTAAACTTACTGTGGTCTTTGGAACAAATGGAAGTATCTCTTTCCTGAAGTTCAGCAACATCAACTGAACCACCAAAATAACCAGTAAAATTTTACTATCGACACGTTAACCCGAAAAACGTACATCACATCTATGATGAGTTAAACAACTTACATCAAGAATGGTGACGCCACTCCCTTCGGCGGTCCCCAGGAGTTCATCCCAGTAGCTCGGAAACCTCTCGCGGTTGGCGTCGGAGAGTGATCTGAGGAGTGGCTGCGACTGTTGGGTTTTGGCAAAAGGGAGGAGCTGGTTTTGGAAAATGAGGTCTGTGGCCATCCTGCTTCTTATCTGTTTGGTGAACCTCTGCCCCACGAGGAATCCCATGTGGTAACCGGACTCACAGGGCCCTAATTCAAAGACTGGTAAGTTTTTCTCTTCCATACTAGAGGTCTCCATGTGTGACCCCTCCTCCCTCTTCTTAAGCTTACCTTATCTTCATTTTGTTTTGTTCTTTATATATATGCATCATAGGTTTTGTTTCCAAAGACAGCCTCCACCTCCTATAGGGGCCACAAATGTGAGTCATTGGTGTAGTATCCATTTAGAGCTCAACTATGGCTACACCATTTGGTGTACACCAGATTGCATGAGAAACGGGGTCCATACCAATGATCGGAACAGTTCAATTTCTTTAAAATATATTTTTTAAATGTGTCCTCGTGAAAAATCAGTCCATTCAAATTCCGGTAAGGGTTTGATCGATTCATTCATTTTTTGCCCATTCAAATTCAAGGACAAAAATCGATTAAGCCCTTACCGATATTCAAATGAGTTGAATTTTTCAGGGACTAAAAACTTGTTATAAGTAAATTGGACAGTGACAATAATTGAGTATGACTCTGAGGTAGGTCCCACGCAATCCGCTGTACAGGTGTACGCCACCTGTACACCATTTTCCGTAGTTTTTTTTTTATCCATTAAAGCCTACAAAATTGTCCACAGTCAAGAGATCCCCAAAAAATAAGACAACAGCTCACACATAAGACAAAAAAAGAAAAAGAAAAAAGGGAGATCCGGTACTCGAAAAACAGAGCTAAAAAAGGGCCGTATAGAGATAAAATTTGGGTAATGATGTATTAGAGATAAAATTTTGGTAACTTTCATTATTTAAATTTATTCTTCTATGTTATCTATGAAAATGAATAAAGGACAACCTCTTTGAGGTTCGCTTTAGGCTCCAAATAGTTGAGACCGGCTCTAAATAGTCGAGACCGGCCCTGTATGTAATAAATAACTAACTAGCGATCGAATAGATAAGGGAGCTCCCTTCAGTCCAAATACAGAAAGCTTAAGACTTAATTTGTCTCCCGCTTCATCCACTCATTTACTAGCTAGATATGTCCTCCATGAATCTAGTATTTGGATGAATGAGTCGGCAGCTAATTAAATCCTTTTAACAATCTATGATGGACTGAAGAAAGCTCCCTTGAATGTTAGTCGTCAACGAACACGACCACAGAGATAAATCAGCCAAAGAAATTTGCATATACTATTATCCAAATATAGAAAATATGATACACTGCCCATTCCGTATTGCTCATGTACTAAAAATGTTTAACATTTTAAAAAAGAAAAAAGAAAAGCAAAAGAGATAATTTTTATATTTCAAAAAATAACCTTTATAAACAATTAACAATAGAGAACCACTTCTAGTGAAGTTGGTAACTCATCTCCCTCCCCCTAGTGGTGACCAAGGTTTGAGTCCCACGAGGGGAGGGGCTTTGGGGGCCAGGGCTATAAGAAGCCTTTGGACCCCTCCCCCGGTGCTAACTTTAACACGCCCACTAATTCCCGCTAATGTATACAATATTGGGGGAAAAACGATTAACAATATATAGTTTTAAAACTAAAAAATAATGTGAAGCGTTAGTAATTTAATCAAACCACTAAGTAGACATGCAATAGTTGTATGTTCTCTTAAAGTGTTAAATTTCTCATACAGGCACTATGAGGTGGTGGGAGTAACTCTTTGTCAAACACAAAGCTAAGCAAGGATTCCATCCATGCATGGTCAATAGCGTGGTGGGATCTTCAACCTAAGACATAAGAGAAAGAGTTGTTTGGTAAATGTTTTGAGAGATAATGTAAGTAGAGAGAGATAAATATGGAGATGAGAGCAATAAAGTAGACAGAAAACTTATTAAAAATCGTGCTGTGAGAAAGAGGGTGGCTCTTGGAAGTCTAATTAAGCGAACGAAGCCCCATGATCCTAAAATCAAAATAAACCAGACACATTAGAGAAAGATCTAAAAATCCAATTACTGGCTGTGTGTGTGAGAGATACAGAGGGAGAGTGGTGAAGAAGGTGAACATGGGAAATGTTGAGTGGACTAATGTTGTTTATATAGCAAAGGCCAAAAGGCAGTGATTAGACAGTACCATGCCTAAAATATTTGAGTACTTACACACGTGGCCACTTTAGGGACTGTTAACTCCTTCTATTTCGGTATGTATTATAGAAGTTTAATAAGAAAAAAATATATATGCACAATGAGATACACACGATGAACGTTTTGAGATTTGTTATTTGATGCAAACAGGTAAAACTCTATAAGTGATAAATATTTATGGATGTAATATTGTATGAAGCTAAAAAAAAATGCTTTTAAACAATAAGGAGCTTCCGATAAAAATGCAAGCGTAATTAGTATTTTTGCTGCTAAAATTACGAAGTACAGCTTTTGAAATCTTGTACTGTTTGATTATTATTATTATTTTTTTGAATTAGTGATTATTGAAGATAATCTTTTGAAACCTTGCAATGTTCGGTCATTGTCTGGAATTTCTTGTTGTTAATGGATACTTGTCTTTGCTTTTTGAAAGGTAACTTAATTATCTACTTTATATATTTGATTTTCACTTTTGGCCTAAAGTAGTTTCTTCTTCCAATCTTATTGGATCCTTGGGCAGCTCAAAACCCTTTCTTCGGTTCTTCCTTGTACTTTTTCTAATTTTACAGTAGTCAGAAAATCTACATAATAACCACAGACTGTGGATGGTGTTGTGCAAATTCGAATCGTCCGTTTCAATAATCAATGGTCAAGATTGTGGAGACGGTTGTTGCCGAGACGGTTGGACGGCTCCAAGCAATCCAGACCATTAATTGCCGATATGGTTGGACGGTTGAGATTACGCACAGCTCCAAGCAATCCAGACCATTAATTGCCGAGACGGATGGTCCAGATGTGCACATCACCATCTCCCAATCATGTGGTTATTGGATTGGGAGATGGTGCCGTGCACGGTTCTGTTGATGCCGTGTTGATACTTCAACTTGTAATTTAGAAGGGTAATGCAGATGGATGGCCTCACCATGAGAGATGCTTTAAGCTTAAAATAATCTCATTTGAAAGAGTGAAAGTTTCATATGGAAATCTAGAGAAATGTAGGAGCATCGGTTTATAGCTAGCTAGGTTAATTCATTTGGAAATCTAGAGAAATTTCTTTGAAAGAGTGAAAGTAAAATACATCAATAGGTTAATTCATCGGTTTTGAAGATCAATCCCGCTCTCAATAGTTCTTGGAGCAGCTATGTTTCTCATATCGGTTGTCTAGTTATTCTTTACTTTTTTTTGTAATTTGCACATGAAAGGATGAAGCCAGAATTTTAGCGCGTGTGTGTGTATAGTGCAGTCCATCTTTCCATGTTTTTTAGTATCAATTGAAAAACAATCAAAATAGCATACTAACGATAAACGATATTTTTCATATGCACTTAGAGCACAAAAAATAGTACTACAATTTAACTCAATTTGTCTACTAATTGTACTCGGTTCTCTTTCATGTCAAAAGCATCAATGATAAAATGAATATCAAAACCTCTACCGATGTCTTTCTTAATGTATGTCTTGTCAAAAAAAATTATCGTTCATTCCGCAATCTAATCTTCATTAGTTTTAGTGCTGAAAAAGTACACTGTCATAAGTTTGACTTTAAATTTTTTATAATCTTCGTGACGATCTAAAGTTGTCCCGATAATGAGTAAGTCGGTTGTATCTTCATTGCCATATGTGTAATTTGGGAGTAAAAAAACTTGTTATATAGTAACATTTTTAATATCATCTTGATGGCGTCGCCACCACTTGTCCCCCTTAATCCCTCCTTGCTGCACGTTATCAGCTCGACTCTAGGCAATTGAGATAAGAAAGAAACTCCAGATGTACACAGAGTCTATTCTCAAGTAGTTGTCCAACTAATTAGATAAGGTCCATTGGCAAATTCCTCGCACAGAAGGCTTTTGTTACACTTTCGTGGGCTGCCATGCTTACAAATATGCATGGGAGTGAACCAAGAGACCCGCCGTTTCAGCTGTTATGATTGTCTCCGGTCCTTATTTTGAACTGGAGATCTCGGCCACCCATCGGGGTAATCACCAAATTTTTCAAAACATTGATTGTCTAGATGCAGTGGATAACCGAGATTTTAAACTATTCAGGTCAAATCCATGCGAGATTAGAGAGGATCCAATTCCTTTAAGTATAGGCTAACCGCTTTTGTTATTTGTGACACTATTAGATGCATGGCCAATCCCTGCCATGCAATTAAAAACAGCTGCTTTATTGCTTAGGCTTCAAGGATCTTGGCATCCTGCATTCACTAAATTCTTCATGTCGGCCCTTGGCAATTGAAAAAGGGGTGAACTTATATATATATATATATATATATATATATATATATATATATATATATATATATATATATATATATACGGGGCGGTTCCGAAGACCCTTAAAAAAACACTTCATAGTTCCTGATCGAATTTTGATGATCCAGGCCGCTCAATGTGATCAGAACATGATTTTAAGGGTGCCCGCGAGAAATCAACAAAAAAAAAGACTGGGAAGGGCTTCATCCGAATAGTTTTTTATTGAACTTTATTGAACGGTCTAATAAAAAACTGCTCAAATCAAGCCCTTCCCGGTTAGTTTTTTTGCCAGTTTCTCGCGAGCACCCTTAAAATCACGTTCTGAACACATTGAGCGGCTCGGATCATCAAAATTTGATCGGGAACTATGAGATTAAGATTTGGAGTGTTTTTTTAAGGGTTTTTTTAAGTGTCCCCGGAACCGCCCCGATATATATGTATGTATGTGTGTATATGTATATATGTGTGTGTGCGCGCGCGCATGTCATCACATTTTATTCTATTCTTGTAGAAGAACATGAAGAGAGAGAATTCAAACTTTGCATCGATTTTCTAAGTATCAAACAATGATAATGCCTAATTAAGAAAAAAAAAGTATTCACATATTTTGGGGCTACATAAACATCAATAGCAAGGTCTGAGAGAAAAGGGAAGAAAAAAAATCCCTTTTGCTTCTTGCTCTCCATTAGTAGTGGGAAAGGAGTTTATCTATCTGCCTAGCTTTGGTAGATTTTCCCAGATGCAATCAACAAAAGTTCCACGAATCAAGTTTGTCCATTCATGCACACTCTCACCACCGTACATCTCCCATTTGTATGTTAATATAAAGAAAGTTAGTATATATGTATTTTGGGCTATATATAAACATCAATAGCAAGGTTCGAGACAAAAAAAAAAAAAAAAACAATCTCTTTTGCTTCTTGCTCTCCATTAGTAGTGGGAAAGGAGTCTATCTGTCTGCCTAGCTTTGGTAGGTTTTTCCCGATGCAATCCACAAAAATTCCGCGAATTAAGTTTGTCAGATCATGCACGCTCTCACCACCGTACATCTCCGGGCTATATTTTAATATAAAGAAAGTTGCTATATAAGTTGAGCAAAAGTTATGGACATTCTACCATCTCCACTTGTAAATTTAATGCAAAAACATACCGATCATAGCGCTTTCTAGTCCTCATTGTGTGAATGGTTCCTTCTTGTTTTAGATTTGGTATCAAAAGCTATATTAGGTATTTCCACTACACAAAGAAAATGAGAAAGCTAAAGTGTCACTAACTAGAATAATGTTTTGCCAAATATTAAAATGCTTGTAAGTTGTACTTGGAGATGCAAAAATTTAATTAGTTAGGGTGCATGGTCGCATGATCCCAGTGTTTTCTTCAAGCCTCTTAATTATTCTCCTTTCTCCATCTCTTTTTTTTTTTTTTTTTGTGAATATCTGAAATTTCATTCAGGGGTGTTTCCGGTAGGCAATTATTGCTTAAGGATCACTTATTGTTGTTGAAAAATTTTAAGTTTGTTGAGAGAGAGAGAGAGAGAGAGAGAGAGAGAGAGAGAGTTGTTGAAAAATATCAAATTATTTCTATTAACTAATAAGTTGTAGATGAGATGCAAAACTTATTGCTTAGTGTGAACAAGAAGCTAAAACACCATAATTTGTTGTCCAAAATTGTTAGTAAAAACATGGCCTCAATAAGCCGTATAACATTTATGAAGGGGATCCATATAATAGAATAGAGAAAAGAGTCAAAACCGACATCGATCAATAGGAACAAAACATCACATATTGCAAAGCAGACCGCACATAGTTCGAGTTTAGTGGTGGCTAAACAGTATTGGTTTTAACTTTCAAGTTTCAACAATATAATTGAGCGAATTATGCCATGGACAAACTTTGCTCTTTTGGTGATTATAAAAAAGAAATTTGGCTTTAATGACTGGATACTAGTTTAAGTATAATTACTGATGGGACGTTAGATACGCGATTCAATTTATTCCCTAATTATTAGTTCTTGTTTATAGTATTAGTATATTTAATTTGGAAGCAAAAGGTAACGTCGAAAATTCCATTCTCTATTTATTTATTTTTATTTTAGTACACTGGAAAATTCCATTCTATGTTTGGATAATTGGTTCGACCAACACGTCCCACACATTAAAAGAGTGTTCATTACATGTCTTCTAGGAATTTATTTGTTAGGGACAGCCACATGATAGTTATAGTACTATAGTTTGTGTGGTTGGCAATTTAATCGTGGGTGCGGTACGGTTGGGGTGTAAAAACATCTCCGACTTATGTCTTCAAATCTTATGTGGCTTAGAAATGATAACTTTTGACATCGTCTTTTGATCAAACCCAATGCGTAATGGAGTTTCAAATCCCACGTGGATTTGGCTCCACGCCATTTGCTTCGAATTAAATTTGACTTGTCGTGCCAAATCTATTTTTGATCAAACCTAATGTGAAATGGAGTGTCAAATCCCACGTGAATTTGGCTTCACACCATTTGCTTCAAATTTGACTCCTCGTGCCAAATCTATTTTTTGGCATTTTAAAATTCAAAAATTATGTGTTTTGTACTTTAATACTTAGAATTTGACATCAAAATTGGAGATGGGGATTTGTTAATGTCAAGTTTGAGATGCCAAAATATCACATAAATAAAAAGAGGGCCTTCATCAAGATTGGAGATGAAGCCTTCATCAAAATACTTTGTTACCTTCAATTCAAAGCCAAGGGTTGGAGATGCTCTAAGATTTGTGGAATAAGCGATCACGTCTGTTTAGGATTTGATGTCATCATTCCTTACCCATCTAGTCTTCGTAACAATTTCAAATATTAATAAAAAAAATTGCCGTTCAAAAAAAAAATTAAGAAGAAAATAGTAGAAACTAGTAGTAGTAGAATCGACAAGAGAAAAGAACAGCAGGCACCAAATTGACAATTGTCATGTGGTGCCTGGTGTTTTGGTTAGGACATATAATATGTTCTTTTCTTTCGACAGTCAGGGATGTCTGGGCCAGCTTACGTGCACTTCAACTAATTCTTTTCTGGTCCGGTCAAAGGCATGCCATTCACGCCGGGACTAGTGAATTCACAAGAAATTACTTTCTTCCAGCCCCCTAATCAATTGTGTGGAAAGCAAAATCCAACTACCAACGGGACTATTGTGTTTGGTTATACGAGCAACATACCCATGAAACGTGTCTAGAAAACCACCAGGCACCAAATTGTCATGTGGGAGTCGTTTAGGATAATTTGAATTTCACTTTTAACCAATTGTTTTCTCTCATTCAATTGTTTTCTCTCATTCAAACAGGTAATCAAGTAGTCGAGGCATATACGAACGTTTCTAGTTTACATGGCAATGGCATCACAATTTTTCATGACAATCAAACATATATTTGTTCGGATAAAAAAAACGTATATTTGTTTTTTTTTTGGATTCAATTTCTATTACTCTTTTTCTTTAAAACCTACATTCAAAAAACAGAGCTGATCAAAGAAGAGTTGAAAACTCTTTTCAGAAAGAGGAGAGAGAGAAGGAGACTAACTCTTGTCACGAAAACTGTAGTCAGCTATACAACTCACGTTAAAAAAGAGTGCAACGGGATTTTTACATGATAGCATTTAAGAAGATTTTGCTAACCCCTCCATCATGTGGTTCATGTCACACATTAATTGACAGTAAATCCATACACTAGAAAACAAACAGTAAATATAACCTAGATTGAAGAGAGAAAGAGAAGAAAATGAGAGAGAACTTGATATTATTTCAGAGAATCATTTCTTGTGTAATCCTTACAGCTGATGGCAAGATAACCTGCTACATAACTCTTTTATATGAGCTCAACTACATAACGGCAAGATAATCTGCTAACAGAAAATTAAGATTAGAAGAAAATCAAGATTCCTAATGTTTACACACTGAGCTACTAACAGACATTAACAGAACAAACGGCAAACTAACTAAACACTTCCTTTACAGAAAGGAAGTCATCTCTTCTTCTTGTTCTTGTTCTCCTGTTCTTTTCCAAAACGCCAAAAAGCAATGACGGGGTAAATGACAAGAAAAATGGTACCGACAAACAATGTTTTCAAATCGGGATCGGATACGTATCGTGTATCGTTTTTTCACTTATATAGTTTGTATCGAGATACGTATCGTGTATTTTGAGATACGTTTGTTGGAAGAGTAAGAGTTTCGATTGTCTAAGAGTTTCGATTGTGTAGTTTGATAATATTTTTGGAAGAGGGAGAAACTAAACACAAGAGTGGGGAAAGGAGATTATTTGTATTACACTTGAACTCAAACTTGTTTTCTTGGTACAAAATGATTAGAACTCATCCCTATTTGTACTATTCCATGGAAGACTCTCTAGTATAAAGATATTTTCATACAAGATAAACTTTGAGGTAATTATAGAATTACACATGAGACTAATTCCCACCAAAAAAAAAAACTCTAGATATTTCACAAAGATGTTCTAGAGCTAGATATTTTAGAGTTTCAAAAAACTAGATATTTATATCTTTTTCTATAATATCTATCATATTTGGATTTTATCAATTGGAGCTTTATCAAAATACCAAATTTAGTTTATGTTTCAACAATGTTAATCACAATTAAATTATAATTAAGTAGATACACCTAATAACACCAACAAACTATGCTTACATATAAAAAAAAATTAAGATGCAAAATCTCAACTGGGGCCTATTACATTAAGGCTTTATATTTCCTTTATTAGGAAAAGAAAAGTAGGACAAAATACAATTGAAGTATGGTTCTTTCTTGTATACAAGACCTACATTGAGGTTGAATTTCTATCAAATGGTTGAAAGATGCCATAATTAGATCAAACGGCTTAGGTTAATACATTTGGGGTTCCGCTTCTTGAAATAAGGTTTGACTTTTTTCGAATAATTAATCGTAGGATACGTACAGAATTATGATATGTGTATAAATCTTAGGATACGCGGTCGTATTGTAGGATTTTTATACAAAAAAGACATATCTTTCCCCCGGAGGAGATGATACAAATCGTAAAATATGTATCGTGTATCGTAGGTTTTTAACAACAATGCCGAGAAAGCTAGAGATGATGGTAACGGAGATGCGCGTGACGGAGATTATGGAGATGCTAAAACAAAATTGAGGAGGAAAAGGAGAAGGTAGAGGGGTAAGAGATGTGAGGGGAAGAGAACTAAGAAGGAGAAGCCGAAGGTGAAGGAGACTTTTCAAGGGAAGGAGAAGCCGAAGGGGAAGGAGACTTGAGAGGAGGAATAGATGAAGGTGGAAGGGTAAGAGGGTTAGAGAGGGGAGAATGGGAGGAAGAGGTTGAGGCTGCGGGAATTGAGGAACTACAATTGGAATAACTGTTGTAGTAATAGGAGTAAGAGGGGGAGAGGAGGTGGAGAAGAGGAAAGAATCGGAGGTTGAGGAGGTGCAGGTAACAATGCTAGAGATTGCCCGACATTCAAGCAGGAGCAAAAAAGATTGCCAGAGCAGTTTGCTAACTGCAAACTGCCACGAACCCGAATTGCACATATATCAATCTCTCTTATTATAGGTTTCCCTCCTGCGTCCCACATCGCATGATAACCAAAACTCCTAAGATGGACTTTCTTACAACTCTACTCACAATATCAAAAGGAGCATAAGAAGAACCTGCAACAATCCCTGAATTTTAAAAAACACACTATCAAAAAAACAGAAAACTACTCTATTTATGTAATTTATTCAGACCCTAATGTACATACCCGTACTTATCGACAGATGTGGGAAGAATGGGTTGGTAATCGGCATCCCCATATATTGTTTTGCTAACTGAAATACATCCAGCCCGTCAGCTAGGTAGTCCACAGACATTTTGAAGAAACATATTCCATGTGTCTTATATTCATGCTTCCAAAGTCTTTGATCGCATCCATAAAGATTTGGCCACATACTCGCTAGATTATTGACAAGTAACATTCTTGGTGGCTGTAAATTGATAAAAGAGCATTTATAAATAAATATAAAGAAACAAAACAAGGAACCGGTGTTAAGAAAATAGGGCCCCACATTATGTTTGTCAACTTCACGGTCTTAAAAGCCTCATCAAGCAAGGTTTCCACAATAGCATGGCAGCCTCTTCTTTAATTATTCTATCTCAAGGATCTCATTTGGTTTTGTTATAGTCTATGTAGATGATATCCTCATCACTGGTAACAATACTGATGTTATCACTACCATTATTCAAAAGTTGGGCTCTGATTTTGCCCTCGATAATCTTTTAAAAAAAATGAAAAGAAAAGAAGCACAAGAATTATACCCAAGCATAGCATTTACCAACTGAGGAAAGATTTGTACATGATAATGTGGTCCCAACTCCATCTCTAGCCCACAATCCATGGATTGTGAAGTCTTCAACGTGCAAAAACGAGGGACACATGCTTTACGAGGCTCGTGGTGGCACTTCGACGGAAACCACTGAAGCGCCTAGGCAAATTGCCCAACTTGCCCCCGTCAACGAGAGCCAAAGCATCTCTTTTCATGTTCTCCTTGAACTTCTTCTTCCTTGCTTTCGTCCAAATTGCTTCTTCTTCGGCATTTGCCAGTGCCTCGTATCCGCTTTCAACAAGATCCCACAATTCTTGTGAGACAAATAAAGTTTGCATTTGGATGCTCCAATACTCATAGTTCTCTCGCTCAAATATAGGGATGAGATTTTGTGCATATTTGAAAGTGGAAGAGTTGGTCTCCATGGTAGATGAAAGAAGGACAAGGATGCATCGGTTATGTTTGCTCTGATACCGAAATTGTTGGGGTGCTGGATTAAAATAAAGGATAAAGGTTATATGTATGAGGTGGAAGATATTTAGAAGATGAGGGATGAGTGTTGAAATAAGGGAGACTTTTTATATTGCTTTCAAATTGTACACCAGGAAAGGTACAATGAAGCTCTATTTATAGAGCTAGTTCCACCGGCTTTGGTTTTAAAGAATAGTCTTCCTAATTACATAAGACTCTCACAACTTCTAGATTTTTCTAGTTTAACCCATGTGCCTAAATTACAAATATCTTATTACATTCCACACTATTCTAAATATTTTTTATATTAGATATTTTAGTACAAAAGTCTACATGTTTCTAGAAATTAAAAGATTACAAATTACTTTTTTTAACATGGGATTGGATGTCTTTCTTTTACAAGTTTCTACGTGAATCAGGTCCTCCATTTACCTTCTTTAGTACCTACAACCATTAAGTTTCATACCACTGTCATTAGGTTGCAAAACTGAGAAAGTGTTTTAAAATAAAATCTATATAACCAAGATTATCTTAAGACCAGCTAAACCAAATAAAAGAAAAGGCCTTTACCAGTGAGACGTCAGGGAAGTTTGAAAGAACATCAGTGAGCTCAACTGTGCCAAGGTGACAACAGTTGATCTAGTCCTTTACCCTGCCTACTTGTTGTTCATCTTCCTTTAGACTAGCTTGAAATGAATGAGGAATTTTTGAAAAACAGTTAAAAATGAGTACTGTGCATTTTTGACCCGAACATGCAAGCGAAGGTAATCCTCTTGATCTACCATAGTTTGTAAAGACTAGGTAGATCAACTTCCAGCATCTCGATTAGAACATAACAACATTACGATAAAATCAACCAAAGAAAACCGGTAAGAAAATCAACTAGAGGATGAGTGTAAAATATAGATTCAACTCCCCGAACAATACGAGCATATTCAATGAACAATCAATGGTAGTTCATTACTAGCATATTCATCCTCGTACATCATATCACCACATGGAAGCTGACAATGCATCACTAGAAGGTTCAAAAATAGGGAATCATGGAGAAGCAACTAAAACAAACATGACAGCTAAACAACTCAACTTTAATCCCAAGAGTAATTACCTACACTAACCTTCATGTACATGTGATCTTCCCCCGTATCCACCTGAGCATTCTTGCCATTTGCAACGACATGGCCCTCCATTTCTTCTTTTACAGCTTCGAATTCACATTCACAGTTCTAACATTGTGGCTTTGCCACACAAAAAAAAAAAAAAAAACAATATGAGCCAACATTGATACGGACAGGAAATTTACAAGACAATGCAAATAAGTAAACCACCTTTTGCTTGATAATGGTATAACTTTCTGTTCTAGCTTTAGACAATGAACCTTCCTTAACGAGCTTGTCAATAATCTTTGAAAACCATTGCAAAAGAATCCAAACAATTAAAAGTATTCTATTGCTTAACAGGTGTGGGATTGGATGTCTTCTTTTACAAGTTTCAATGTGTATCAGGTTTTCCATTTACCTTCTATTAGTACCTGCAACAATTAAGTTTCATACCACTGTCATTAGGTTGCAAAATTGAGAAAGTGTTTGAAAATACAATCTAAATAACCAAGATTATCTTATGACCAGCTAAACCAAATAAAGAAAAAGGCCTTTACTAGTGAGACGTTAGGGAAGTTTGAGAGAACATCAGTGAGCTCAACTATGCCAATGTGACAACAGTTTATCCAGTCCTTTACCCTGTCTAATTGTTGTTCATCTTCCTCTGGACTAAGCTGAAATGATGGACTAAGCTGAAATGAATGAGGAATTTTTGAAAAGTAGTTAATATGAGTACTGCGCTTTTTTAACCTGGACATGCAAGCGAAGGTAATCCTCTTGATCTACCATAGTTTGTAGTTTGTAGAGACAAGATAGATCAACTTCCAGCATCTCGATTAGAACATAACAACATTACGATAAAATCAACTAGAGAAAACTAGTAAGAAAATCAACTAGAGGATGAGTGTAAGATATAGATTCAACTCCTCGAACAATACTAGCATATTCAATGAACAATCACTGATAATTTATTACTAGCATATTCATCCTCATACATCATATCACCACATGAAAGCTAACAACGCATCACTAGAATAGCTCAAAAACAGCAAATCGTGGATCACCACTTGCAACATTGATGAAAGATCAAACAATTTGTGTCCTAGGTAAAATTATCAAGAGGTTCTGGAAAAATCTAAAAGGAGAAACAATATAGATTCAACTCATAATAAGTTTTATTGTAAAATTCAGCTTCCGTTAACCATCAATAATTTTTCATTATATCAAGTTGGTGCATTATTCTATCAACACGGCTAGTTATTTCGTATATGATCGTTCCAACACTCTAGAATTCATTACCAATTCCAAATACGCATCACTCAAACATTTTTAATAACAACGGTTTAAAATTTGACCAAGAGGCAATGAAGAAATTGAGACGAGGAAATACACCTCTAATTTGGATCAATTGTATTTAGAAAACAATCGGAAGCTGAATAGTATCAATGTGTTCGAGCTCATTTAGTATGAGGTGTTCGAGCTGTGTTTGTTTATTTGACAAGCCTCTACAAATGAGCCAAGTTTTTAGCTAACTAGAACTTGCTCTTTTACTAAACGACCTTCAAACTTGAGGTCTGAATCCATAACTAGTCGTGTCAAGTCCATAACAAAATGAGCCAAACCAGTAAGAACGGGAAAAAAGGCAAGTGTAACTTGTACACGCACAGAAGGGAGAAACAACTAAAACAAACATGTCAGCTAAACAACTCGACTTTAATTCCAAGGGTGATTAACCCTGCTCACAGACAGATCAGTTTTGAGAACGTGTATGAAAATGACATTCGTAAAGTGAATTGTATACGTGAATCGTATACCAGGAGAAGCGAGTCCTGCTCAGTGAACTCCGATTCCTTCACTTTCCGAGCAACAACTTGAGAAAATTACAAACTAAGTTATTCATTATTTAGATGAGAGAATAAAAACAGCTGAGTAGTGAAGAATTCGAGAAGATGAAGTAGAATCATTAGAAGAGAAATCTCTACACCTAATTTTGAGAACTTGTATGAAAATGACACTAATAAACTGAATTGTATACCAGGAGAAACGAGTCCTACTCGGTGAACTCCGATTCCTTCACTCTCTAAGCAACAACCTGAGAAAATTACAGAATAGAGTATTCATTATGTAGATGAGAGAATAGAAACAACCATAGTTGTTAAAAACCCACGATACACGATACGTATCCTACGATTTGTATCGTCTCTTTTAGAGAACGATACGTATCCCACCCTGTATCTTTTTTGTATAGAAATCCTACGATATGACTGCGTATCCTACGATTTATACGCATATTCCAATTCGGTACGTATCCTACGATTACTTATTGGGAAAAAGTTAGACCTTATTTCTGAAAGCGGAACCCCAAATGCATTAATCTAAGCCATTTGATCTAATTATGGCATCTTTCAAACTATTTGATAAAATTCAACCTCAATGTAGAGCTTGTATAGAAGAAAGAGCGTACTTCGATTGTGTTTTGTTGCCTGACTTTTCTTTCCCTAGCAAAGGGAACATGAAGTCTTAACATAGTAGACTCCAGTTGAAAGACTTAAAATTTTGCTTCTTAAAAACTTTTTTTTTAAAATAAACATAGTTTGCTGGTATTATTAGGTATATCAACTTTTTAATTATATATTTATCATGATTAACGTTGTTATTAGGTGTATCAACTTTTTAATTGTATTTTAATATTAATTATGATTAACGTTGTTGAAGTATAAATTACATTTAGTATTTTGGCACAAGAAAATTAAGTCCAAACAAGTTCAATTAACAAAATCCAAAGATGGAAGATATTATTAAAAAAGATATAAATATTTAGTTTTTAAGAACACTAAAATATCTATATTTAGAAACTCTAGAATATTCTTGTGAAATATCTAGAGTTTTTTTGTGAAAATTAGTCACATATGTAATTCTAGAATTACCTCAAAGTTTTTCTAGTATGAAAATATCTTTGTACTAAAGTCTTCTATGGAGTAGTATAAATAGGGATGGGTCTAGCCATTTTCTACCAAGCCAAAAAAAAAAGTTTGAGTTCCAGTGTAATACAAATAGTCTCATTCCCCACTATTCCAAAAATCTTGTCCAACTAAACAATAGAAACTCACATATACTCACGTATCTTAAAATACACAATACGTATCCCGATATGGTGTATACAATTGAAAAAATGATACAAGATATGTATCTGATTTGAAAACATTGGAGATAGTTGAGTGGTGAAGAATTCGAGAAGATGAAGTAGAATCATTAGAAGAGAAATTTCTGCTCGCTCACCATGATTAGAGAGAGATATGAGATGATTTTCACGAAGAATGTGAGACGAGAGAGGAGCGAGAGAGATTCAAAGCCTCACTCGGTTCTTGAAAAGTTGAAAATGCAAAGAAAAATTCGAACTAAAGTAAAGAAGAGAGAGGGAAGGAAAAGAAAATGAGTGGAAAATGTGAGAAAAAATTAACTACTACTAGTATTTACTAAACTTAATTTACTTCTTCTCTTTTTCTCTTTCAACCAAACAATAAATTAATTTTCCTTTCTTTTTTTCTTTTTTCCCTTTAGTTCCAAACATAACCCAAATTTTGGAAAAAGGGGAGAGTGTAAGGAATAGGAGTGGATCCAGGGACGCTACTGTGCGTCCCCTGCCAAGCACCATTTGGAACCACCAAGAAATTTTTGGGTGCCGAGTGAGCACCACGCGGTGTCCAAGTAGCGCATCCGTGCCGTCCATTTCAGTTTTAGAAAGAGAAAGGGGAGAGAGAGTGGTGGGGTGAGAGGAAAGAGAGGGTTTTAATCTAGGCCATTCAACACACTTTTGGACGGTCCGAATGCGCTGCTTGGGCACTACGTGGCCCACCCGGCACCCAAAAATTTCTCAAAACCATTTTGTTTAACTTGTTATTTATTTTTGATTTTTGGGAATCCATTACGAGTCCTACAAATATGATTTAAACCGCAAGTTATTTAAATATTTTTCTATGGGTTTCTGGAAAAAATTAGCTCAATCCGATATCGGTAGGACTGTTTCATAAAGTCTAAAATAGAAGGATCACGAGCTTGTCATCTTGGCAAGAGCACGCCCAATTTGAGTTCTGTTTGCTCAAGGGGGGTTTTACGTTTTTTGTTCGCACTAGGGGGTTTTATGTTTTGGTTAATCCGTTCCCTGCCACTTTATTGATCAGAGATACGACTCACGATGATACCATGTTATAACCAACGATCGAGGCCCATTGGATAGTGGTGTCTAATTTGCTTAATTTATGATTTTATAAATAGTACATTTAAGTAAATTAAGCAGAACACAAATGAAATAAGTCCTCTGTCATAATTAACAACACAAACGCTGTGTACAATTTTATTTTTTCCTCGTAGACTTCAAAAATATTCACTTTTTATAGGATTACAATAGGATGTGTCAAAGTCGGATTTATAGCCCACCTATCCTTATCAAGGAGGAGTCCAAGCGGAAACATTGGGAAATTGGAAAACAATCGGCCCCGTGCACCATAATGTTTGGTTTTGTGCCAATGTTTGGTTTTGTGCCATCAAAGTGACTGTGGACTTACAAAGCCAATCGTTTCTTCCGTTCAAAGAGCAATCGGACCCAATGCAAATACGTTGTTTTTACAAATTGGAAAACAATTGAACCATAGTATGTTCGTGACGAATAATTATTACTTGGAGCACTACAATATGGTGCTCCAAAGGCCTTCTTCATAAATAAGTGGCTGGCTCCCATATGCCACGAAGACAAGGCCCCCGGTGCTTGGTGGTCCAGAAAAACTGAATAATCACTTGTCAGCCACCTACTTGATGTATTATTACTTCATATTCCCTCCGTTCTAATTTAATTGTCACTTTAGGGAATTCGTGTCACTTTTTAATTAATTAAATATTGTAATTTATAATGTTTAATATGATTTAAAAAATATTGTATTATAGAAAAAATTGAGATCGATCTATCAAACAAGATCCATATTGGGGATCTGGGGATACTGTAGTGCACCCCTGTGTAGTGCGTGTGTAGGGCGGCACACAACCGTCGATCTCATCAATCAACGGTTCAGATTAAAAACCTTCTTTTACAGGTAAAAGATATTTATTATCGGTCAAAGTTAAAAAACACATCGCAACCGTTGATTGATGAGATCGACGGTCCGTGTGCCGCACTACACCAGGGTGCGCTACAACACCTCCGGTTCCCCATATTAGACAGTATAAAATTCATTACCAATTTAAAGATATAGTAACTAATTTTTTATCTGGTTAGAATAAAACGATAGGAACAGGTAAATTAGTATGGAGGGAGTACTAAAAATTTCAATGGCGGTGGGCCACACGCAATTGTGAAAACCTAAAGTAGATACGACAACGTGGCACATTAAAGTAGGAGTCGTTATGAAAACGTATTCTCTATTGACGAATCATGAAAATCAATTAATTATGACGTGGGTAAATGTATTCTCTATTGACACCAAGAGGAGTTCTGCTACCTCCAAAATCGTTACAATTCCATCGGTTCATCTGTCGATCAACTGCGTTTTTGGTGCAAAAGGGATTGAAATTCCTCGCTCTACAAGTTCGATTGTTGATAAAAAAAAAAAAAAAACCTCTCTTGATTTGCTGATTCAATTCACTTTGTTCTGTATCTATTCATATTTTTTGTATTGATCATCGGAAGGTTTTATTTTTTTGGGTTTTTGTTTTGTTGAAGTTTTGTTGCTGTGGAAGTGGTATGTTGGACTTTAGGGAAAGTGGGTTGTTAGGGTTAGGGCTTTTGGGTTAGGGTTTGTGGGTGGTGGTGTTGGATTGAGATGGAAGATACTGAGGTTGAAGAAGGGGAGGCTTCTTGCTATTTCGAGGATGACTCAAACATTGACCCTGACATAGCTCTCTCTTACATTGATGAGAAGCTTCAGAATGTGTTGGGCCACTTTCAGAAGGACTTTGAAGGCGGGGTTTCTGCAGAGAATTTGGGGGCAAAATTTGGTGGGTATGGTTCATTTTTACCCACTTATCAGCGTTCTCCTTCAGTACGGCCTCAGCCAAAGACTCCACAGAGAGTTCAGAATTTCAGCTCACCAAAATCTCCTTATGTTTTGCCCGTGGAGGGTGGTCCCCACAATTCTACAGCTCCCTCAGATGCAGCCCCGTCTCTGAGGATTGGCACTGCTACCTGCGGTTTGCCCTCATTGCATGATGCAAGGGCCCTGCCTGTGTATGTTTCAACCAAACAAGATTCATGCTTGGCTTCTGTTCAAGTAAATGAAAAGTTCCCCTTGAAACTTGAACGTGTTTCAAATAAGCTAGCCAAACAAGATTCATGCTTGTCTTCTGGTCAAGTAACTGAAAAGCTCCCCATGAGACATGAACCTGTTTCAAATAAGCCAGTTAATCCAACTGAACACAGAACATTGAAGGTTCGAATCAAAGTTGGTTCTGATAACAAAGCTAGGAAAAATGCTGCAATTTATAGTGGCCTTGGGCTTATTTCTCCATCTTCCTCCATGGGGAACAGCCCTAGCCTCGAGGAGAGTGGTGGAATGCCATCTGAATGTCAAGTGGAACTGGAAGAATCTCCCGACAACATACTTGGGATTATGACATCTTTTCCAGTCCCTGGTGGCTTGCCGCTGTCACCGCTTCACGAGAGTTTGCTTTGCTTGGAAAGAAAGGAAAAAAATTCACGAGGCATTGATCTTGTTCCTACCATAAAGTGTGGTGAAGAGCATCCTGCTGTGTTGGCAAATGATTCATCTTTTTCAATGGAGAATAAGAAAGTGCCAAAAGAGAAGAAAACAAAGATACAGGAGAAGACTCACAAGCTGGTAGTATTGAAGCGAGAAGTCGGTACGAATTTTGACGATGACGGATCCACCCTTGTGAAACGGGAAGTACCGAGAAATGGGGAACTTGAGACCTTGGGCTGGAAACAGGGTTTCTCTAATGACACAAAGCTCAAGCCGCTATCCAATTATGAATGTCATGTGTTGGAGGTCGACATGGATGGGATAGAAGGCAGATCACCCATTGACTTAGTTAGGAACGAGTGTTTCCAATCAATATCTGACCGAGAGGGTGGAAAATATGAGAAGGCAAAAGCTAGGAGTAGTTCTATTGAGAAGATTTGTGAAAGCAGGTTAAAAAGTACCCTTATGGATATTTCAACTGATGTTACAAAAAATGGCCTGAGCAGAAGTGACAAAGTTTCTGCCCCATTGAAAGCTGATTCTGATGTTTCTATGAGCAAGAGAGACCCTAATATTGGGGCGGCAGACAAGTCAGCACAGAAGGTTGGTCAGACAGCTGCAAACTATGTAGAGGATGAAATTAGAATGCCAAATGGTGTTGGAAAAGCTTCATTTGGGGGAAAAAATAAGTCAAGGGAAAAAAAAAGTAGTGGTAAGCAGGGTTTGGAAGTAGATGGCAGCTTGATGGTTGAAGTGCATGAAGTGCCAAAAGACAAGAAGAAAGCCAGTAAAATGCACAAGTCAAAGTTACAGAAAGACATTCAAAATACCCGTGATGACTCTAAGGATGTCCTGCACAAAACACGAGTAGAACAGATGAACAACGAAATAGATTCACTGGAGAGGCCTTTCGTTGATAGGACAAAGGACTCTAATCTTCAGGCTGTTGGGAGAAAACATTATGCATCATTGGAGAAACCAAAGGAGGTATTATGTACCACTAAAACAGTTGATAACTTGACATCTGAAACTATTTTGAACGACGCTGCAAATGACGGACGCCCTTCTGCTGAAGGTGTTACTTCTGAGATGGAACACACTTCAGTTGATCCCATGGTAATAGAAGAAGATTGGGTATGTTGTGACCTTTGTCAAAAGTGGCGCCTTCTTCCATACGGTACTAAGCCAGATCAACTCCCTGAGAAGTGGTTGTGTAGCATGCTTAACTGGCTGCATGGAATGAACCACTGTGATTTCAGTGAGGAAGAGACTACAAATGCTCTCAATGCATTATACCAACTTCCGCTTCCCCAGAGCCAAAATCACCTTCAGAATCATGTTGCTGGAACTGCAGCTGGAGCAGCTGATGCCTTTCATTTTGACCAGAGCCATCCAAATCTCAGTTCCCATGCCATGCCTAATCCAAGAAAGAAGAAACAGAAATCCAAAGGAACACCTCATGCAGCTACTAATGGTGGCACAGTTCAGATTTCAGGCTCTACAAACAACATCCGACAGGAGGTGGTAAAAAGAAGAAGTTTAAATGACATGCAACAGCCTATTTTGGAGTCCAAATTGATGAGCAACTCTAATGTTGAGCATTTGAGCAAGTCTGGCAACTTCCCCATAGACAAAATTATCCATGAACAAAAAGAGAAGCATGCCATTAGCAGGGATTCCAAGCTAGATAAGCTGATAAACAAGAGAGAAGCTGACCCTTATGGGTATGAGGCTACAAAGAAAATTAAGGCTGATGTTGCATTTGGTAATGATAAGTCCTCGATTATAGCACACAATGGGAACATAGACAAAATAGGTCTTGGTTTGCCTAGTAAGGCAGCTGTTAAGAGAATTGGGAAGCACGATGAAAAAGGTAGCTCCAAGGATGTAAAATCTGGTTGGAATGGAAAAGTTCGAATTACTGCAAAGAAACTTGGAGTCCGCTCTTCAGCATCACTGCAAACTGGATCCTTGGATATGGAAACAAATGACGAAAGAAGAATAGCTCCGAAGAAGAGGAAATTGAAGGATTGGCAGGAAAATCAGAATTATGACGTGACTCCACGAAACAATGGGAATCATGTCCCTGAGAGCAAGGTCTTTCTAAAGGAGTCTAGTGATTGTGAATTGAGGAAGGGAAAGAAATGTAGGGTGTCTGGGACAGAGGGGAAGGAGTCCAGCACAAGTAAGGGTGATGCTAGATCAAACACCAAAAATAAGGTGGCCAAAACCCTCTTGTCAAGTAATAAAGAAAATCCCGTTCAAGGCAGGAAAGAAGTTAAAAATATTGAGAAGGATCAACTGCCAAGGATATACAGAATAAAGGTTGCATCTAATAAGCCAGTCTCTGATGAAATGGATCCATTAAAAAGGGATTTGGGATCTGAACAACTATCAAGGACGGCCACTTCGAGCTCTTCAAAGGTTTCAGATTCCCGTAAAAGTAGGACCCACTATCCAGATGTGAGAGGCTCACCTGTAGAATCAGTCTCCTCATCTCCCATGCGTATGTCCAGCATAGCATTTGCAAGAAAGGGCATTTTAGGGAATGATGCTGTGAGGAGTGGTGATTTTCCTGAGATGGATAGCCCTAGGAAGTCCTTTGATGGGGAAGCTAATGTCGAGAGCGATCGATCTGGGACGGCAAGGAGGGGAAAAGTCTCTGGTGTCTTTCATTCGGAGTCTCTTGGATTTCCCGTGCTAGATTTTCGGGAAAACAATGCTTGTCAAGACTTTGGTGAAAAATGTAAATCAAGTGTCGAACATCCTCCTGAATTTCAAAGGGTTAAGTTGAAGGTATGTGATCCACCAAGGGAGATGGAAGCATTGAATCTGAAACACGATCTGCAGGATGAGGTAGAGACTGGCGCACAGAATCTTGCCTTGCTCCATGAAGGATCAAGTGATTTAGACAGGCTTAAACCGGTAAAAGATGAGAGAAGTGGTATGAGGGGTTCTGATGGTGAAGATGCAAAGAGAAGTGATCCAGCCCTACTGAAGTTAAGGGGCGGGAATTTGCAAGTATTCTCACCTCATGCTCGCAAACAAGGAAATGCTTTCGATGTAGTTCCAGTAGGTAATTCTTCTAATGACGACTTACTGAATCGGTGTGTATTTAAGGATGTCCTAAGTCCTGTTAGAAAGGATGGCTCTAGTCATCTTGCCAGTAATGCCTTGAAAGAAGCTGAAGATCTCAGATGCGTTGCTGATCGTTTGAAGGACTCTGAGTTTGGTTTCGAATGTAATGAGGCATACTTCCAAGCTGCCTTGAAGTTTCTTTATGGTGCTTCACTTCTAGAAACCTGCAATGGTGATATTAGTAAACATGCAGAGATGTCTCCTATGCAAATCTACAGCAGATGTGCCAAATACTGCGGAGACTGTGCCCATGAATATGAGAAGCGCAAAGAAATGGCCGCAGCTGCATTGGCCTATAAATGCATGGAGGTAGCGTACATGAGGATAGTTTATTGCAAAAATTCAAGTACAAACAGGGATCGGCAGGATTTGCAAACAAGTTTACAAATGGTTCCTCAAGGTGAATCTCCATCATCTTCTGTATCGGATGTTGACAACTTGAACAATCAAGCAATGGTGGATAAGACTGCTATTTCCAAAGGCCTTGTTCCTCATGCTGGAAACCATGTTGTTGTTGCTCACAACCAGCACAACTTTCTTCGATTGCTTGACTTTACAAAGGATGTAAATTCTGCAATGGAGGCCTCCAGGAAATGCCAGACTGCTTTTGCAGCTGCTATTGGAATCCTGGAAGAGGCTCAGAATAAGGAGGGCATTATTTCTGTAAAGAGGGTCACTGACTTCAGCTTCCAAGATATAGAGGAACTAATTCGTTTGGTACGGCATGCAATCGGAGCCATCAGCTGTCAAGGTTTAGGTGGCAGTAAAGATTAAGTGAACCTTGTACATGGCATGTGCTTCTTTGTTCTATTTCCTCTCTGAGCTTGCATGAGGATAAGGGGAAAAGGGCGGTCAAATTGGCTTGGATCATGTGAAGGGACAGGACAATAACAGCTTATTACCTTTCTGTACATGTGTACAAAAAGAGATTGATTTGCAATTTTTGTAACGTACTAGTAGATTTTGCATCCTGTTTTTGACATGAGCATAATGTGCTCATCCTTGCATTGAGGGTTGGGTAAGAGAGCATATTTACGGTTTGGTTATTCGGCGAGAAGATTTGGAGGCTGTGAGAGTGCAGTTTCAAATTTTATATAGGTTCCATCACTTAGAGGCTAGAGAAATATAGTACTACAGAGATTAAGCATCTATAGTTAACATATATGAGGTGATTTGTGTTCAAATATAGATATGACTTGTCCGTTCAAATGAAGGACTTCATGTTTAGGTACCATATGTTTTGGCTTTTTATTAATGGAAGAGGAGTTCTGCTTAGATAGATACGAGATACGACCATTATCTATTCTAATATATAAAGGGGAAGCACCAGCTGGTGTCTGCCTTGTCATGTATTTTTCTTTCCTAAAATAACCTCTAAAGAGAAAAAACACACAAAACAAAATAGTTACTTCCCAAAGAATAACTGCTTGGGGTAAGATCTACAAATACTTCGTTCTAATTGTTTCACCCTACGCACGTCGCTCACAAAATTCTTTTCGTAGACAGAACTGCCATGCAATTTTCTTTTTGCAGACAGAGCAACCATGAAGTACGTTCATTTGTTTCGGTCTCTCTCTCTCTCTCTCTTTTGTGTAAAAGCATGACCAATCTCTTTCTGTGTTTATATAAATGCCTATGAAGTTTAATTTAATTTAATTTTTTTTTATCGTGAATGTCAATGAAGTTTTTCACTTTACAACTCCTTTCGCCAGAAGATAAATCATGGGTTTGGGGAGCAAGGTTCTCTCTTGCGGTTACTTTTTTTTCCTCCCAAAACTGAAAATTAAGGTTATTTTCTAGGATAGATTCTTTGAAGATTTGATTTGATTTTGACCAGTGCTTTGTTTTGTCTTTTTGTTGTTAGCGTCACTGTAATTTCACTTAAATCTTTACAATCGTCATAGTTTTATGCAACTGAATTGTTAATCTATCTTAGCATAATTTTAAACTAGTGGTCGGGGCACATACGATGTATGTGCAAGCCAAATTTTCACAACATTTGTAAAAATTTGATCAAACAATAAGTGGAAAGCATTTTTACAAAAATATTGTGAAAATTCGACTTACACACGCGAGCCTCTAGTAATAAATAATGGAGAAGCCAGGAATGTGACCCCAACGCTCCATAATCAAAGCTACGTAGACCACCTGGACTGTATAGGCTCTGATCACAAAGCGTTGCTCCGACGCACTTTCGTTTTTGATGCTCGATGGTTTGAACAGACGAAGGAGGCCGGAGATGAGAATATTGGAAACCCAAGGGCGTGAATTCCACTAGGCGGAGATGGCAGCACTTGAGGATCGTCTGGCCGGAGAATGGGAAAAAGAAGGGTTGAACTGGCGTCAAAAATCACATCACAAGTGGTTGCAAGCAGGTGATCGCAATACAAAGTACTCTCCTGCAAGCACGGTTGCTCGACGCATAAGGAACCGTATCTCTGGTGTAGAGAATGGGCAGGGAATATGGATCTCGGACCAAGCAGGCATTATGACCGAGTTCCAGAACTTCTTTTCAAGCCTCTGTAAAAGGGTGGGCACAATACTGTAGTCGTTGCTGGACATGTTCTACCCACAACACCACCACTTTCTTGATCATGAAAACATTCCAACCTTTGGCTCATCTACCTTCACTTCTACATTTTCATTTTCCTCTGTTCCCACTTTTAACAATCCCTTCATTGAACTCCTCACTTTGGGAATATTATCTGAAACTTCTTCTTCGATGTCCATAGATATTGCAAATGAAACAAGAAGTAAACGAAAACAATCACAAAACTATAGCAACAACATAATCTATATAACAGCGGAGAGTGGTTTTGCAAAATGTCACCGTCACAAATGAAAATTTCACAATGCAAAAATCCGCCGTCCAAAGAGTTTATCCAAGTGGGCATGAGAAAACAAAAAAATGCTTATCCGAGATCACATGTTCGAATCTTACGGAGGCCAAATATTCTAATCTTTGGGCCACTAGATGATTTGATTGGGTTGTCAAATTTGGAGCTACGAAATTAGTCGAGATGCGCGCAAATTGATCCGAATATCAGGTTATCTAAAAATATCCCTCCCGAAAAGTTGTGTTTGAAACTTGAGGAAAGTGGGAGAAAATAAGAGAAAGTAAAATGAGAGGGAAATTGTACTGTGTGCAATTTTAGATTTTTCTCCTTTTTTCTATCCAAACTAAATAATGAGAGAGAAATTTTTTATTCCACAAGTTCCAAACAAAACAGGTAATGATTTTTTTTTATTTAAAAAAAGGGCGGAGGAGGGGGACCGGGCAAAACAACCTTCCAAACTTGCGGATGGTCTTGGAAGGAACCAAAAAACCATAGCAAGTATCGTCCCATCAAGAGCTAGTAGAGTACAGTCGGGCTTCATAGGAGAACCAAATTCAAAAGGGTGTTCTTAGCATGACTCAAACCTATGATCTCCTGGCCAACCAAATCCTGTGGAGTGAGCCATGGGCCACTAGACTCTCACCCGCTAGACTCTTTTTTTTTGTTTTTCATTTTACCAAAGTTTAGGATAATTCCATTGATAGGAAAAGAAAACAGTATATCAGAAAGAGGATATAAGCCAAGTACGCACTCACTAAACTCTCACCCACCAGACTCTTTTTTTTTTTTTTTTGTGTCTTTTTACCAAAGTTTAGGATAATTCAATTGATAGGAAAAGAAAACAGTAAATCAGAAAGAGGATATAAGCCAAGTACGCACTCATTAGACTCTCATTCTGGTGGTAACAAATCATATAAATGATTATATGACCAAGCTCGTAACAAATGTCCTAAAAAATATGGGGAGTGATTTTCACACTTTTTTTTTTTTGATACCCACACTCTATTTTTTATTTTTTAGTGTTAAAAACCAAAAAAAAAAGTGTGAGGATATAAAAAGGGTGTGTGAAAATTAATTCCCAAAAATATATAAAGAATTTGAAAATTGGAATTAACCAAAATACTAGGAGATAAATCCGTACTGCAATATTATTAACAATCAAACAAACGAGGAATAACGGGGTGGTTGCGAAACTGAAAGAGAATTCTCTTGACTGTGACAATTGGATTTTCCCCCAACTTGGCGACTAGGGTTTCCTCCATCTGTTGATTTTTAAAACCCTCTCGCTCGATCATGAACTCGGACCCACCCCGACTCAGTGGGTTCCGGACAGACTCCGACTCCGACTTCGCCTTCGCCTTCAACGACGCCAACTTCTCCGACCGGCTCCTTCGGATCGAAATCGTGCCCGATGTATGCAAGTCCGATGAGGCAGCCGAGGTGGGGCCAAACCGCAAGCGGAGGAGAGAAGAGATCATCATGAGTCAAGTTGATGGTAACTAACTACTCTCTTTCGTCCTCCGGGGTGCGTTTCCGCTAATATTTTTTTCTTTCAGGCTAATGACAATAGTCTGAGTTATTTTCGTTAAATGGTATATTAGTTACCACCCGGGGTGGTAGCCTAGTGGCTCATGGTTCACTCCCACAGGGTTTGGGTGGCCAGGAGGTCACGGGTTCGAGTATGACGCCCTCTCGAACTTGGTCCTCCTGTGTAGTCCTTGGTGAGGTGGTAGTTGCTATGGCAATTTGGTGCCTTCCGGGGCCATTGCGGGTCTGGAGTTCCTACAGTCATGCCCAAAGGACGGCTGCTATGTCCAGTTGCCTCTTCCTCCGCCCATTTGAGTAGCAAAAAAACTGTATTTTGATTGATGTAGGGGAGGAGAATGATCCATCTAGAAATCCGTAAAAACTTGGACTTTAGTCTATTTTAATTTAGTGGAAACACCCCCTTACTTTACCAAATCGAGCCGAACCAAACCGTGCATTTAAGTTCGAATCACTTGGTTCAATAATTGTAAGGGAATGCCCTGGTATAACTGTATCAGAGTATCGGAGGTCTGAAATACCGTTACGCATTAGCTGATATGTCGTAGCATGCTTTGTTTAAAACCCTGGTTCAAGTATTTGTTCAATTTGGTAGGGAAGTGTTTGATTTTGTCTCTTGCATGGTTTTTTAGTTTTTAATGGTTTTTTGTTGGAAACTTTCCTATGAATTTTGGTTTTTGATAGGTTAGTGGTTAATTGTAGCCTGTAGGCTTGTTGGTGTGTTGAGCAGTGGCGACTCCAGAGAGAGAGAGTCATCAACTCTGCGTTTCCTAGGTGCAATGTGAGCTGCACACATGACAGCTGTAGGATTTACATCTAAAGATGTGCTCAAAGGGTTCTAGGGATTTTTTTCAATGGTGTCATCTCACTTGATGTTTCCCCAAAAGTGAGAATTTAGACTCTGTAAATTGTTTGATTCTCCAGCTCACTAGGTTCACCTGATCCCAGTGGTAATACACTGGCGTCCTCGCCCCTGGTGTTGAGTTCTGGCTGGGTGCACTTTTTTGAGATTGGCGAATATTGATACCTGCCAGTGCTTAGGGTTTGTGTAAATTCTTGGGCCAAGCTTGCAGCTTCAAGTTAAGATATTCTGGCTGTGGAAGTATTGATGCTGTAGAAATGCCCTATTTGGGGGTTGTTTTTCATGATTCAGTAATCCCATGGCAACTTGAAACAGTGACTTGGCACGAAGCACCACTTTTTTTCTTTCCATCTGTTTTCTCTAGCTGCAGAATGCATGGGACTGTGGCAAGGGGTCTTAAATAGCCTGGTTTTAATTATACTTCGGGTAGGAGTTCTGAAAATAGTGGAGGAATGAACAAAAAGTGGGACTACATAAGTTGATGCAACTGGGTTAGTTGTGGTTTTTGTTACCAAGAAGAGATAGGCGTATGTGTTAACGATTGAAGTTCATATCGCATTTTACATTAAAGATGGAAGGTCGTTGGCATTGTGCCATTGACATTTTGGTTCCTCTGTGTACATTATTTTCATTAGTTTGTCTTTGGTCAGCATAAGGGTGGAAAATATAAGTTGCGGGAATGTGGTAGAATGTGTAAACTTCTCTAGCCCTAGGTGCATCTCCATAAATCCAAATCCTAGTTATTGGTAGAATTATCCATTATCATTTCACCTATTGAAGTTGAACTACTTGAACTGTGATATGTATGCCTTCCTAGAGACTACAAAAAGGATGCTTATGCCTTCAGCACATCCCTTGCCGAGCGGGAGAACAAAAATTGTTACTGATCTATTGTCTCCAAAATGCTCCCTTTACTGTAATTTGGGCTTCCAATCGCTTTAACCTTGTCGTTTTTATCTTTCTAAAATGATTATTTTTTAATTGTTTCTGAACTGGATTTTGATTGCGTGCATGCATGCCATCCTGCCTTCTGGCAATTTTTTCCAGTATGTACGTTTGCATGATTCTCCTTTCTCAATATCGGTTGCTGATTTCAGCTATAAATACTATTTTGACTCTTAATGGTAGATGTGTTCACGAATCGCGAGGAGCAAATTTTAAGCTGTAACATGCTGGATAGAGATGATGGTGTTGCTCACGAAAATGAAGATGAGGAAGCTGTGGCAATGATTGAGGAATCACCTTCAGGTTGTGGAGTTAATAAAATTCCACTTGGTACATATTTTACTTTCGTCTTCTTTTCTTTGAACTTTGTTCGACCCCAACCACAAATAAAATAATGATCAGACAAGCAGAAAAATAATAAGTAAATAAATTTGGTATATTCTTCTATTGTGGTAATTACAGCTACAGAAGGAACTGTGTAGCTTATTGCAAATTTGCAATACTCTACTATGTCATCTGGTTAGGGAATATGATGCTATGATAGTGCATCGTTCAGCAGCGATTCATAATTCCATTTCCATGACATTGGCTGGTTTTGAGTTGTGCAGATTTTATGATTGATTAGATACTTCTGCAGGTGAGGAAGCTGCCGATAGTAATGATTCATCCTGGAATATGGGCTGTACAGTGGTCCATCGAGTGAAGACTATACACATCAGCTCTCCGATTTTAGCAGCACAGAGTCCATTTTTTTATAAGGTCAGGAATTATTTCTTCGGCTAGAAGCTGCTTTGGTAACATGACATAATGGCTTGCCAAAATCGAATTCTGATATTGGCCTTTCTTGCAGCTTTTTTCGAATGGAATGAGAGAATCAGAACTGCGACATATAACACTAAGAATTAATGCCTCTGGTAATTCTAGAAACATATCAGATTCCTGTATTTTGGCTTACCTGTATTGAAAATATTGGTTCATGCATCATCAGAGCTCTCACGCTTGTAACTTGTAACTTGTAACTTATATGTCACCATTTCATTTGTTTTTCGCTGCATTCCTTTGGTCCAGTTGTACCTTTGGAGCCCATTCATGGTTTCTA
This sequence comes from Rhododendron ovatum, assembly GCA_019656835.1. Taxonomy (NCBI): domain Eukaryota; kingdom Viridiplantae; phylum Streptophyta; class Magnoliopsida; order Ericales; family Ericaceae; genus Rhododendron; species Rhododendron ovatum. Next base: position 44,971,912 of record CM033798.1, read on the forward strand.
TATAGTTTTATGTTCTTTTCATGAAGTTGACTTAATAAGTTATATTTACACAATCATTCTTTGAAAACTTCTTGTGAAACAGAGGAAGCTGCCTTCATGGACCTCCTGAATTTTATGTATAGTAGTTCTTTGACAACGACCACACCTTCTGCTTTGCTTGATGTGCTCATGGCTGCCGGAAAGTATGAAGTTGCTTCTTGCATGAGATACTGCAGCCAGTTATTGCGAAGCAAGCCTATGACTCGCGAGTCTGCCTTGCTCTATTTGGATCTTCCATCCACTGTTTCAATGGCTGACGCAGTCCACCCGCTGACAGATGCAGCAAAGCAGTTTCTTGTCGCACGGTACAAGGACATTACTAAGTGAGTTTCTCTATTACATAACTCTACTCTGTTTCTTTGTGATCTCATACTTGAAAATTAAATATTTGTTTTCCTTCTGTATATCACAAAGTTGGGAGGAGGGGTAGGAAAATTTGTAGAAACGACTTCCTATTTCATGATATGCATGTTAATTCCCTCGATTTTGCTAGAATGCGTTTGGAAAAGTTGAAGATCTAAGGATTGTGAGCTGTTAGATCCTTTAGTTTCTTGTCCTTTTCCTTTCCCTTATGGCCTTACCCATGTACTTGATCTAAATACAGCCTTAGAAAACCGAGGTTTGAGAAAAATGCCATCTGCTTATGCTTTCACTGGGCATTGGAGTTGCCAGTCTGGTTTGACAGTTGCAAATTTCAATGTGTACTTCAGCCATATCTTTTTCCCTTTGGAAGATTGGATAAGAATCCACGACTCCCTACATGCATTTTTATGTGGCAATTTCAGAGTGGCCCGGATTGAAAAATTGCCTTCTTCTCAATATGGGTCCACTGAACTCAAAATGCTATATTTGGTCTGTTGAGTTGAAGACATTGTTTTCTGGCATTTCTTTGCAGGTTCCAAGAAGAGTTGCTGAACTTGCCTTTACCTGGAATTGAGGCCGTATTGTCCAGTGATGATCTCCAGGTAGCTTCAGAGGATGTTATCTACGATTTAGTCCTGAAGTGGGCCCGAGCCCATTACCCAATGCTAGAGTACCGACGAGATGTCCTAGGCACACGCCTATGTCGCCTCATCCGTTTCCCATACATGACTGGCCGAAAGCTGAAGAAAGTTCTCACGTGCAACGACTTCAACCAAGAACTCGCTTCAAAGGTTGTTCTAGACGCTCTCTTTTTCAAAGCGGAGGCACCGTATCGGAAGCGCACCCTTGCTGCGGAGGATCTCAACCCCTCTTGCCATCGGTTTATAGAGCGCGCTTACAAGTATCGTCCAGTCAAGGTTGTGGAGTTTGAACTGCCACGTCAGCAGTGTGTGGTGTACCTGGATTTGAAGCGTGAAGAGTGTGCGCATATTTTCCCGGCTGGCAGGGTTTACTCTCAAGCCTTCCATCTTGGGGGACAAGGGTTTTTCCTTTCTGCACACTGTAACTTGGAACAACAAACAAACTGCCATTGCTTCGGGTTGTTTTTGGGAATGCAGGAGAAGGGAAAAGTGAGTTTTGCGGTTGACTATGATTTTTCATCTAGGTTGAAACCCAGTGAGGAGTATGCGAGTAGGTATAAAGGGAACTACACATTTACAGGAGGGAAGGCAGTTGGGTATCGGAACCTATTTGGTGTACCTTGGACTGCATTCATGGCAGAGGACAGCCTTTATTTCATCAATGGGATTCTCCATCTCAGGGCTGAGCTCACCATCAGGAAGTGACTCTTTTTTAACGACCTAGTTTCTAAAGAACATGTTAATAATCGGTTAGGTAATTGCAGTTCTATTCTCACTTGGAGGGAAGTATTGTTGTAGGGGGATTGGTTGTAGCAATTTCAGTCAAGTGCTCCTGAAAAACTATTTCTGTATATCACAATTATGTATATGCAATTCTCCTTTTGTAGTTTTCTCTTGTTCTTGGTTGTTAATTGTTAAAGGTCCTTTTCTGCGGTGTTACTTTTTGAATTGCTATGACTGGGGAAAGTCGTGTGAAATAAACTTGATATAAATTGTCAACACCATTTCTTAACACCTTAATTTTTTTTGGACAATTGGTTACTTAATATGGTATCATAGTTTTTTTTTTTTTTTATTCTGGTAAGTTTTGGGTTCAAGTCTCTCTATTTATTCTTGTTCTGGACGTCTTGGGTTCAAATCTCTCTTTTTGCAATTTTCCCCCATTGCATTATGTTTATCTCTTTGGTGTCCTATTTTGCTTTGTGTACAAGTGTTTGCATCTCCGCATGTAAGGCGTGAGGAAGGATGTCGAATAGCTTGATCAACATTTGGTATTTCCATGTGGAAGGTGAGGTTGCATGCAGGAAGGATGTTGAATAACTCGATATACATGTTGGATATGCCCTTGTTCTTGTTGTTACCAATCTCCTTCACATGGCTTCATCCCCACCATTTGCTGCTTAATTGCCTCTCGAATTGTGGAAACATGCAACCACGCTAGTACATGTTAATCCCCGCATTTCATGGACTAACTGTGATATGATTGTACTTCCTCCAAGGTGGGATCCCATGGTTGTGAAGGAGCCTGTTTTTCTACTAATTAGTTCCCCTAATGGGACCCATTACAACAAGCATGACTTATTCCATTGTCCCATCTCTTACTGTCAAAAGTTGTGCCACCTTTTGCAATGCAATGATCAAAGATCAAAAGATGTTGAGGTTCTGGTTGATTCTCTCTCTATTTTTGTTTCCGGTAGTGAACAGCTTTAATAACCCTGTTACTAATGAATCTCTAGATGCTCTCCTTCAGGATCTTGCTCTCAGAGCTCTGCCTCACCGTCGACCTCACACCGGTGGTCTATACAAAGCCGATCTGCCAGAAAATCTGGAAGGCATCGAAATGTTTGTGGTACGAATTCGGAGCAAGACCTTGTGGAATAGAGGTGCTAATTTCAGCTACATTCACATCCCTCGAAGGACTCTTCCGGTGCCTTATGTGAGGAGAATCTCTCTTATGTATCTAGATTTTGGCAACTGGTCTTCGTACTTCAACAAGGTGAAGGGTTACTCCCTGGTGTCTTCTGTAGTTGGTTTCATGGCTTTTGATGCCTCAAATATAAGCTCCAATACTGTCACAAAGCTCGATCTCAACCCCAAGGTAAAGCCGATAGAGATTCAGTTTCCCAGTTTGAAACTCCCAGAAGAAAGTAATGGAAGAGAAAGATGTGCTAGATTCGGTGCAAACAGGACAGTTCATCTCAGCGAAATGAGCACACGGAATTCGTGTTATAGTAGACATCAGGGTTTTTTGTCCATAGTTGTTCCATTGGAGAGGAAGCAGAGGGTGTGGGATTGGTGGGTGAAGGGGTTTGTGCTTGGATTTGTCGGACTGGTGGTGGTTTGGTTTGTGGGGATGGTACTTGTCAAGGTTGTAACGGCAAAGAAAATCCATGAAATGGAGAGAGAAGCAGAGAAAAGTGTCGATCTTGAAACCATTTGGATAGGTACCAGCAAAATGCCTACTGCAGCTGTTACAAGAACTCACCCAGCCATTGAGAATGCAAGTATTTGATAGCTCTGCATTTTCGTTCTTTCCTGATCTTCATTTCTTTCTCAAAAACACAAGGTGCAAATTTCATCGATCTTCTTTACGGCTAAGTTAATTGTTAGTGTGTTCTAAAATGTTTTAGAATGCATAATTCAGAGTTGAATATGTCATAATACGGCCTAACATGGTGTATTCTCTTTCGTAAACACTGCACATGGTGCGTAGGTCCTGCTAATTCATAGAGAGGAGAGGATCGACTTGGGCCGAAAAGGACCCACAAATGGACCGGACAGGAGCATCTAGTCTACCAGGGGGTGGGGGAGGGATCCTGTTTGGGTCTTATTTCACACGTTTTTCTGTTGAGTGGTTGCTTCTCAGTTCTCACTACTCGAACCTCACCAAAGTAGGATTAGGTTTGGTGTCTGCTCGAGAAAGCTAAATAAATTGAGTTCCAAATGCAAGAAGATGACAAAGCTCAACTAAAGTTAGGTGAGGTATCAGATACGAAGTCAAACTAAATAATTAACCTGCCAAACCCACGTTTGAGACTTGTTTATCAAATCATAGAAAAATTTAGCCTAAAAAACCGTAAACTTTTTTAATCAAAAAATAAAATACTAACGTGTTTAAAAATCGATTGAGATCTTTAATTTGAAAAGGGGCACATAAAAAGGGTCGGTGTAAATAAACCAAACTGTTTCATATGCCCTCTGTAGGCACAAAGATTGTACAAGGAAACTGGTAAAGGGATCAACTTGGTTTTCGTTGTGGTGGATTAGAGACCCAAATCCATACACACAATCGCACAGCACACAACGAATAATCGTGCAAACACAGACACAAAAAAGCACGACGCGAAGATCTTCACTTTGTATCAAATGGATAAGAGAGTGCAGTAACACATTGGCTGTTGCATATAGAAAAACACATTGTAGGATTTGACACCAATTACTGTGATTGTCCGTGAAGTGGCAAACCAAACTAAATTAGGTCTCCGAAACCCAACAGTAATTATCCATTTTCCGCGTCTACTATCATATATTGTGTTCGTTGGTAAAGGCATACCTGTGCGAATGGGAAGCGAGTGATGCTATGAATAAATCAATAAATTATTCAAATAAGCAGAGGGTGTGACCTGTGAGGCTGTGTCAAAGTTTGACACAGGGTTACTAGTGTACTTATTTAGGGCTAGTGTACTTATTTAGGGGTCTTGGGGCACCCCAATATCTTTCTTCACTACACATTTTTGTGCAATCCATACACTTTTGTAGTTAGTACTGGTGCCCACAAAAATATGCGATGAATAAGGGTGTTATGAGTCATGGGTTGGTAACCCAAGATCGTGCAATAATTTTTCCTTCTCAGCAGTTTTCTCAAGCAACCATTTGCGTACCCGATGAAAATACCTTCACAAGAAGTCATATCATGAGATATCAATGTCAATACCCAAGGCCAAGAACCAGACAATCAGTTCACCATAAACAATACAAGTCTAACATAAGGAAACCACCATGATCACTAGTTTTTTTAGGATAGTTAACTAGATATAGTCATTGAATTTTCCAAACCTTTTTAAGCATACATTTAAATAAACATACAAATATATCACTCTTACAACCATAAATTCAATACCGTATCTGAAATTACACCTAACACGTGTACGTCTAACAACAACGAAAACGGTATCATACCCAGTGCTTTCAACCACGATTTGGTGTCAAAGCATCATATTATATTTAAAGCAAGCATGCGGCATGCCAAGAATAAAAAAAACCTGCCAAATCATCAAAGTGATTGCCTAAAAGTCAGCAAACGAAACAACAAACTTTAATTTGTTATTTTGTAGCTTACCGAAGGAACAAAAAAGAAGGTATTCAGAAGACATGCTGCCAATATATGAATGCATTTTTCATGCATATCACGGAAGTTATAGTTAGGTACGTATCGTCTACTGACATTTATCTCTGCATCAAATTCCAAACTAAAAATTCCAAACCCAACAGATCCTACGAGCATAGACCCATTACCATCTGATGTTTGATATGGACTCTCCCACGAGTCCTTATAAAAGTATGGTTGAAAGTTCTTGACACTGATTGAGTACAGCAATTGAACATCCATCAACATTGATGTTGTCAATCACATAGCAATTGTCAGATATAGCAAACATATCCAAAGAGCATGAAACTGCACTAGCAGTAAGTTTGTCGTAAAGCAGACACCCAGCAAAAATGTATTCATCTGAATGGGGCATAAGAAAGATGTGAGAACTAGAAGTAAGGTTTTTAACAACTGGACCCAACGTGTCTACCAGAATCCAACTACATGGTCAGCCTTCAATTGCAACCATGGAAATCAATAATCAGCACCAGAAAAACACGAGTGAAAAAATGACTGCTGGAGAAACGAAAGAGTAGAGACATGCAGGAATGTTACAGAAAGTTGAGAACGTCAGTATTTGAAGCCACATTTTTAAATTTCTACACCAAGATTCCAGCTATCGTTCCATGGCAAAACATGGATTTTTGGATTCATCCCACAACATTATATGAGCATATGCTGCATATCTACCATGCCTTTTTTTCAGTTTACAAATAGATCTTTCTCTTGAGACAGCAGTTATGACTGACTCCCAATTACTCCATTCCACTTACTCCAATAGAGGAGAAATCAAGGCACAAAAATTCCATGTTTCTGAAACTATTGCTTCATTGTACTCTCAATTAATTAGAGTCAACAAATTAGCGGAACACCAAGAAGTCTAAGATGACAAACTATACCGGGGGGAAAAGCAAACACCTATCTGTAACAACTAACAAGCAATGCTGTGTGATATTAAAAGAAAAATAAGCATTAGTTTATCTTCTAACCTGCACTGGCAAGAAATTCCAATGAAGCCAGTAGGCATGCATCACTTATTAGCAGCAAAATGGAAAACCACTGCAAGGCTAAAACAACAATAGGAATGCCTAAGCACGTAAAATCCCCAGCAACAAAAGATACAACCCATGTGAATTAAAACACCAACAAAACCCAATGAGCACAAACAAATGGTAAAGCTCAATTGAGAGCAGCTACATGGGTGTCACCCTTTCGAGCAAGCTTTGTCCATTCCGTATGAAATGCACCCGGGCGGTCAATCCTCTCATAGGTATGCGCCCCAAACAAGTCCCTTTGAGCTTGAACAAGGTTCGCAGGGAGCCTTGCTCTCCTATATGTATCAAAATAAGAAAGACTAGCACACATCCCAGGAGTACTAATCCCAGCAGAAATGGCCAACCCAACAACTCTCCTCCATGCCGCCTGCCTCTGCACCATCTCCCTCGCAAAATCCGGGTCCACCACCAAACTAGCCAAATTCGGATTCCTTTGGTACGCCTTCTTAATCCGGTCCAAGAATACGGCCCTAATAATACACCCTCCTTTCCAAATCCTAGCCAATTCACCGAAATTCAAATCCCATCCCTTCTCAACACTTTTCGCCCTCAATAAATTCATCCCCTGAGCATAACTACAAATCTTGGAAGCATACAATGCCTGCCTCACATCATCAATCAGCCTCTTCTTATCAATCCCACTCCTCACAGTCCCAACCTCCTCCTTCAATCCTGCTGCCTCTAACACCTCTGCCGCAGCCTCTCTCTCCTCCTTCAAGCCACTCAAGTACCTACAGTCCAATGAGGCGGCAATCGTCGGAGCTGCCACTGACAGCTCTGCCGCCTGCTGGACTGTCCATTTCCCAGTCCCTTTCATCCCCGTCTTATCTAGAATCTTATCCACTAATTCTCCCTCTCCATGTTCATCCTTCACTTTGAATATATCTGCCGTGATTTCAATCAAGAAACTCTCAAGCTCCCCTTTGTTCCACTCGCTGAAAATCTCAGCCAATTCAACATTCGACAACCCTCCCACATTTTTTAACACATCGTACGCCTCAGAAATCAGCTGCATATCACCATATTCAATTCCATTATGCACCATTTTTACAAAATTACCTGACCCTCCTTCACCAATATAGGTCACGCAGGGACCATCCTCAACTTGAGCTGCAACTTTCTTCACGATTTCCTCTATGTTTAAGTAGGCCTGGTAGGATCCACCTGGCATCAGAGAAGGACCATTACGGGCACCCTCTTCACCGCCGGAAACACCCATACCTGTTTAAGAATGAATGAAGTTGAGAACAGTAATTTCCACTGAAAATTCAAGAAAATTTGCTATACGGATAGATTTTACTCAATTATACTAGTATCTCAATTCAAACTGAATCTTTTTCAAACCCAAGAGGCCAAGACAATACTCCAGTAGAAGTAATTTCCGCAGATTAGCAATAAGAATCACTAAAATTACCTACAGTCCTACACTAATAGAATTTTACTCGAAATTATCCCAGTATCTCATGAATCTTCTTCAAACCCAAGACAAAAGACTGTAAGAACCTACTCCAGAACATGTTACTTGTAATTGCCTTTTACAAATAACAATCATTCAGAAAAACAATCTCTACTAATAGAAATTTTTCTTAGCTTACTAGTATCTCATCAGAATCTTTCTCAAAACCCAGAAAAGAAAAACCGTAAGAAGCTACTCCAGTCATGTAATTACACTAGGTTACAAATAACAATCACTAAAAACGACCATCTATACTAACATAGAATCTTGCTCAATTATACTGGTATAGTAATATCTCATGATTCTTATCAAAATTGAATCTTCTTAAAACTCAAAACCAAATGAAAAAGGACTGTAAGAAGCTACTCCAGTACATGTAATTCCCGTAGATTAGAAACAAACACCCCCATAAAAGTTCTCTCCACTGCTAGAATTTTACTCAATCTACTAGTATCTCAAGCTACTCCAAATTCCAATACATGCAATTTCCATAGATTGGAAAATACACAATCACTAAAATTTTCTATACTAATAGAATTTTAGTCTAATGTACTAGTATCTCATCAAAACTGAATCTTTTTTCAGACCCAATAAAAAAAGCTGTAAGAAGCTCAATGTAAGAAACACTTTTTCAATACCGAGGTAAAGGTTGCCTTTCCATAGACTACTCCAGTACAATTAGTTTCCATGGACTAGCAATAACAATCAATAAATTTTCAATACTAAGAGAATCTTACTCAATTATACTAGTATCTCATCAAACTTGAACCTTTTCTGAACCCAAAAAAAAAAAAAAAACCATGTAAGAAGCTATTCCAATATATGTAATTTCCACAGTTTAGAAAACTAACGATCACTTCAACTTCTCTATACTAACAGAATTGAGAAATCCTGTGAACACAACTTTAAAATGCAATTCTGGACACAACTGCATCTGGAGCCACGGCCCCAACACGGTCGTGACCGGAGTTGTGTCCGGAAGTTGTGTTCCTAGACTTATTGAAGAGAATTTGTACTCAATTTACTACTGGTATCCAACAAGTAAAAAATTGAATCTTTTATCAACAACAACAAAAGTTGGCAAGAAGCTACATGTAAAAATAAACATTTTTTTTTAATACCGACGCACATGGACGCATGTCTGGAGTTGTGTTTAAAGTTGTTTTTGTAGACTTTCCGTTACTCAATAATACTAGAATCTCATCAAAATTGAATATTTTTCAAACCCAACAACAACAACAAACTGTAAACGTAAGAATCTCTTTTTTGCAAACCCAACAAAAAATTAGAAATTGAATACTAGAATCTGTATCAAAATTGAAATCTTTTTCAAACCCAACAAAAAAAAACACCGTAAACGCAAGAAAGTTTTTTTCAATACCGAGGTAAAGGATGCCTTTCTGAGACACCTCATGCAGCCGCCTCTCGGTATTCTCGTACCACTCATTCCCACCATCGATAATAGTATCACCCGGCTCCATATAATCCGACAAGGCGGCGATGGTCTGGTCGACAGGGGACCCGGCCTTGACTAGGATGATGACGGATCTGGGCCGTTTGAGGGACAGAACGAAGTCCTTGGGGGTGTAGTGGCCGCTTAAAGGGAGGTTTCCCTCGTTGCGGGCCCGATCTAGGGTTTCGTCGACCTTGGAGGTGGTGCGGTTGTAGACGGAGATGGGGAAGCCCTTGTCGGCGATGTTTAGGGCTAGGTTCTGGCCCATGACTGCCAGGCCGGCCAGGCCGATGCGGGAGAGGGAGGGTTCCATCGTGGTGGGTTTAGAGAGAGAGAGAGAGAGTGGAGGGTGGTGTGTGGGAGTTGAACAGGTGATGGGCGGGAGCCGACGGAGTCGTCTATGGAGCCACCAACGACAAAAGATTTAATCGGATACGGCGATTATTTCGAGGTAAAGACTATTCCAAAGGAGGCCTACCCAGAACGACGTAGTTTGCAGTTAAAGCGACTTTTTCCAAAATGGAGTATTTCATGGTAAAGGAAATAAATATTTATTTTTTAGGAGAAAATCTTTTTTATGGAGGTGCTATAAACACTTACAGCACTCAATCGTGACCGTTCAAAAATGTTTTTGACGGTCAAAATGTTAATAAAATTTTTTCGGGGAAGAATTAATTGTGACCGGTCATAATTAAAAACGAATCTCAGCCATTGATTCCGCTAATAGACGGCTGAGATTGGTTGGTACTGTAAACAAACTATTTACAACACCTCCGCAAATTAGATATTCTCAATTTTTTAAATAAAAAGTGATGTATTATAAAAGAATGATTCATCTCGTAAAACAAAAAAATAAACATTTAAAAAAGGAAAAACCTTAGCAGAACAAGCCTTAATTCATCATCCATCACAACTGGTACTAAATAGTGACTTTTTATAATTTGGCACCGGAAAGTATTTTTTTTTGTCAAATTTTGGCACTTCCTTTACAATGGTTGGTTGTAGTTTAAACTAGAACCAAACAGTTCCAAATTTAGGATTTATTTGGCTTATTTTTTGGTCTTTATCAATTTTTGAAAAAAGTTTTTTTTTCTTTTGTTTTTTTAAATAAAGTTTCTTTTTAATATAAATTTATTGAACTTGATTTCTTTTGTTTCATTAAAATATATATCTACTTATTAAAGTATTAAAGTTTTAAGTAGAATTTCATTATTTTGGCTACACACAAAAACGTTATAATATGGGAATAAATAATTCACACATTAAAGATATAAAATTTTAGTACATTTTTTTTTAAAAATTGCTTAAATCCCTCAAACTCTCGGTAACGCTGCCCTTGATGTTTGGACTATTTTTTCGGTACTACTACTGTTTATTTAGCTGCTTTTTTGAATTTTTGTTCTATTCACCTCAATTTTTCTAGATTTATTATTTGTCTCGACAAAAAAAAATGAAATGATGATTGAAATTCCTACAAATTTGCTAAAGACAAAAACAGTTTGAAAAGGACAATTTTTATTGTATTAATTTTTTCATCTTATATCTACTTTGTCCAATTTTGGTCCATTTTTTATGCTCTTTTAATTTTTCTCGTCCTCATGAATGATTATTTTTAAAAATTTAACAAAATATCACTTAACATACACGAGTTAATTTAAAACCAAGCACATCCTAATTAAGAAGCAGTTTTGCCAACTATTTATTGGGGGGGGGGAGGGATGGGGTTGGAGAAGTAACAAATACATAATGCCAAAAACATTACTAGTACCACAATACATGCTTCATCGATGCATTTCTAATACATTAATCAACGCCCTTATGTGTGGTTGTTAGCATTTTCTATTAAGAAATAGGGTTGAATGTGATTGAATTTCGAGAGGTTTGTTTATTTGTTATGCCTCTTGAAATCACTTATTTCTCCTTGTTTGTTTGAGAAGACGTTGAACTCCTTTTGCATTATTATAATCGGATGTCTAAAGTCATTTTAAGCACATTTCCAATACTCAAGGCCTGAAATTAACAATCGGACAAATTTTCAGTGACCCGAAGAGCTTTGCTTTCGATCAAGCCTCCGAACTTTGGTCATGCTCGACTAATCCCTTCGGACTAGAAGAAATTCATTGCAGTGTCAAAGGGACTAATCCCTTATTATTTGAGAATTAGAAATGGGGTTTGGAAGATAAATGCCCATCAACTAGAGTTCACCACTTCTTCTGGTTAGCTCTCCCGGATAGAATTTCTACCAAAGCGTTTCTCCATAACCGTCGTATCTGTATCTCCTCCTATAGCACTTGCCCTTCGGGCTGTCTGGAAGATGAATCCGCGAGTCATGCGCTCCGGGATTGTTATTGTCCCCGCCTACTTGCTCTTCCTCCTTTCATTGGAACGTTCATATTCGGGCCAAGAGTAACCGTGAGAGCAACCATCAACACCATTTAGGAGTCCCTTTGTGCCACACTTTTTCCTGCCGGTGTGTTGGGCTATATGGCTCCATCGCAATGAATCCATTTTTTATTCCTCACAAGAGAACCATAACCCTTTTCAATATCAGAGTTAGTAATGCCATCAGTTAAGCAGTAGAGCGGGATACTTCCTTAGACAATCTGGGACACAGTAGAGGGGTGAATTCTACTTTGGAGGTTGGATGTTGCCACTTACGGGTAAATTTAAGATCAATATATATAATTACAGACGGGGCTTTCATCTTGGAGCGAGAACAGGTAAGGCGGGTGGCCTCATTTGGGATGACAAGGGAATGTGGGTCGTAGGCTTCCACCTAAACCTTACAAATTTGCTTCTTCCAGTACTATGACCGAGTGCTGGGGAATCCAGGAAGGACTCAAGAAGGCTATGGGCACAGATTTACAGGGAATAATTTTTTGTGAAAACCGATTGTTTGGCGGCCACCCAGTTGCTCCAGGATGATAAACTTGGGAACCATGAACTCGGCGACATTATCTGTGATTGCAGGTCTATGCTCTGGATGCTTGAGAGTGAAGTGGAACATGTTTTCCGGAGAGCAAACTTTTTTGCCGATGCTTTAGCTAGTCTTAATTTACAGCAACATTGGTTAGTTGTCTTTCATTCTATGAATAACTTCCTTGGGCAGCACTTGTATGCAGACTCAATAGGGATGAAAAATTCCCTAGAACTCGATTTATGTCTTAATTTTATGCAGTACCAGTTTAAAATTCCCTACAACCATTGTGCACGTAGCGTTCTTGAATTTATGCTCCGTTGATGCCTTTGTAAGGCCCGTGATTTTCTCCCTTCGAAAAGGAAAAAAAAGAAAATAGGACTACTATTTTTTTCCACTATGAATTTACTAAGAAGAAGTAGTAATCCATTGGGAACTACCAAAAAGTAACCTCACTGGCAATCTTCTTTCAAATAAGCCCGAGCTATTGGGCATATTTTGCCAAAATTCCACTTGCATAGGCATTGCATGTGCAGTGTGGCCTCTGGCGTTCAGTTGGCATTATTGGAATAAGCCCAATACTCCTTAACAAGTTGTCCAAACAGGGATCCCTCCTTATTCATGAGCTTCATTGGCTGGTCATACTCCACTAGTTTCCCTGCAAAATCGATTGCAAAAAACAAAAAGAAAAAGAAAAAAAGAAAAGAAAAATCATCTTCTATTTTTTTTGAGCTTTCCTAACAAATGTGACATGTTTGTTTGACTGAAAGGTTATATAATCTCATAAAACATGTAATCTCACTGGACTGATAGTACCAAAAAGATACTTTATGTCTCACAAATGAGGGGATTCTATATTCGAGGAGTGTTTAATCAGAGCCATCAAAATTTTAACCAAACACCAAGTATTTGATCCTCTTCAATATAAAATCCCATCCGATACTCATGTCCGGTTAATAAGACGGCCGCTTAAAGCAAAAATTCCCATGATAAAAGGAAGAAAAAGAAAACAGAAAACAGAACTCACCATCACTAACAGAAAGCACCATTGTGCAATCCATAACAGTTGGTATTCTGTGGGCCACTGTGATGACAGTGCAGTCAGCCAATTCTGTTCTGATGGTTTTCTGGATTAAAGAATCTGTTGCATTGTCAATTGAGGCAGTGGCTTCATCAAGAACTAAGATCTTCCTTCTCTTCAGTAGAGCTCTCCCTAGACAGAATAACTGCCTCTGCCCCATGCTCCAATTTGACCCATCTTGTACAACTGCAGTGTAGATTTTGGGGTTTAATGGTTAAGGTTTAGGGTTTCCTTTGTGTGGTGTTGACTTTTTAAATTGTTTTCTGTTAAGGGAAACAGATAAAATGGAAGTTGATACAAAAACTTGTTTGGGGTTATATTATGGAAAACTTGATTTACAACTGATTCTGCAGTGTGGATTTGAGCAATGCTACGTGCATAGTTTTGGGCTCACATGTGTTCCGAACACTCTGATCATTGTGGCCGCATTCATCAGACGGTTCTGTGTCCGGATTTCTGTACACAAAGTTCCTGTGTTTTTAGGGTTTAGAGTTTGGTATCGATTTCAAAAACTGTTTTCTGTACTTTAAAACAAAGAAATGTGGAAACTAGTTTGACAAACGGTTTCTGTTACACAATCCTACCATTCTAATCAGTTTCGAGAGCTGTTTTCAGAAAAGTTGTGAAATTTTCTTCAAGACAGACAAGGTACTTTAAGGTGTTTTCGGAATTTTCAAAAACAGGTTTTTGATATGTTGTTGGTGTCTTCTAAAATGAAAGAAACATCAATGCTTGAAAAAGAGATGGATGCCAAACAAGATCATATGAAATCCCAAACCTTTCTGTTTCATACTCCTACCTAAAGAGTCCAAGCCCCCTTCTTTCTTTTCAACGACGTCTCGAAGCCGACACTTTTCAAGAACCTTCAAAGGGTGTTTAGAATGATATTAGTAAAGCTAAAGCATTTTCGATATCCAAGAATTATGATATTTGAATAGTCACATCCATAGAATCATTTTAGAGACATACCTTCCATATTTCATGATCAGAATGTTCTGATAAGGGGTCTAGATTATATCTAACAGATCCACTAAAAAGAGTTGGATCTTGTGGAATTACCCCAAAGTGTGATCTTAGGTCATGAAGCCCAATTCTACTTATATCGATATCATCTATAATGATCATTCCCTCTGTAGGCTCTACGAGGCGAAACAAGGCACTGATCAGAGTAGTCTTTCCACTTCCGGTCCTTCCAACAATTCCAATTTTCTGCCCTCCTTCAAATATGCAGCTAATACCGCGTAAAACCATGGGAGCATTAGGCCTATATCGAACCTGCACTTTTTTGTTTTTGGATAAATCCCTGATTAGATTTAAAGAAAATAGAAGGAAATGTTGATTAAAATGCTATTTTTACCTTCAAATCATGGATTTCCACTTTTCCAAAAGACGGCCAGTTGAATGCAGGGCGGTTGGTTTCTATTATTTCCTGGGCTTCACTTGGAATGTTCATATATTGTTCTAGCCTTTCCACTGAAATGATCAAATTTGATAGCATGCACTGGCTTTGGACCGAAGAAACGAGATAAATATTCAATGAAAGACCGTATGACAAGGCCATGCCAATATATCCTGCCATTTGGAACACCGATTTACCAAAGTGTTGGGAAAATGTTCAAAAAATGACTATGTCCTTATAACTTTTTGCTCTGAGTTCATTGATATGGATTCACTAACCAGAGTCAGAAGCTCCAAGATTTATCAAAGTCATGGCAAGTGCCGAAGATGAGAGAACAATTGCACATATTATTTCCAGACGCAGGATCAACCACTCGTTTGCTGAAAAACTATGGAAGAATGGACTTGCATTGTTGTCAATAAGGTGTAAGTACTGTGCAAAGAATCGATCTTCTTCTCCAAATGCCCTGATGGTCATTGCTCCTGTTATAGATTCGGATATCTGGCTTGCCACCGAAGACTTTGTTGTGCCATCAATTCTCATCAACTCTTTTGATGAAGCAAAGTAGTAGCTCTATAACAATACAGCACAGACTCATTTGCTTAATGAAAAATAGCCAAGAAATTAGTGTCATAGAAAAAGACTCATATTCTTAAAAGTGCATATTTACCTGTAAGAGAATGGTCACATAAGCCATGGGTATAATGACAATCAAAATAGGCCAGGTAAGAACAGCCAATATTATGTAGCTAAAGTATATGGTCATGGTTGATGCTAGCGCGAGACTCAATTTGAATGACAATTCAAGGTCCACGATACTCAGATCCGAAGACACCTACAAAAGGATAGAGAAAATTTCAACAAGTTTTAGTTTTGAGTACTTTTTGCATCTTAGAACTTAAAGAGGTCCTAATTACCCGACTGAGGATCCTTCCAAGAGGCGTTGAGTCATAAAATGCCATTGGTGCTCGGAAAAGAGACGTCATCAGCTTAGAAAAAATAGCTTTCGATGTCTTGAGACCTAATACAGCTACAACATAAGATCTAAGGACCAAGGTAAGTGTCATGCCACACCCAATCACCACGTATGTCGCTAGAAGTTTTAATGTACTTGTGTTAGCATCATCCAATTCAGAAGCCAACCAGAGATTCTGTACCAACTGCCCAACAAGATACAGGATATGGGATATGACTGCCAGTGAGAGGTACAAGAAGCCATTACTCTGATTCAGATACTGTATATAAGGCTTGAGACCTGTGTTTCCGGTTTCCCTTTCTTCTTGCTTGATCAATTGGTCCCCAACGGGCACTGCTCCTAACCGACCATTGGTACAAGTTTTCTTGATCTCTTCTATGGTGCTTTTGGTTCTTTGTGGAGAACCACTTGTACTGTTATTTTCACAATAAGCAGCGTCATTGTGTGCATTCACAAGGCTTTGAAACTCTTGACTACTAGCCAGCAACTGATTGTAGGTAGCTGCCATGAGGATTCTCCCTTCAGACATCAGCTACAAACAAAGTGAAATTATTGCAAACCTTTGCTTAAAACGAAAATGCAATAGTTGTCACAATATTATGTGGACAGATTACTGAAACCAGCAAAGGTTATAGGAAAAAGACTGACCAAAACAGAATCAAATGCCGGAAGGAAGTCAACTTGGTGGGTAACTAGTAAGACTGTTTTCCCTGAAAGAGCTCCCATGACATATTCCTGGTCATAATCCATATCATTTATTAATTGAAAGGACATTTTATTTCCACCATTAGTTTTATAAAGACGGGAGTTTTAAACTTGTGATCACATTAAATAAGCCAGTTGCAGTATGGGCATCAACGGCGCTGAATGGATCATCCAACAGATATATATCTGCATCTTGATATAGAGCTCGTGCGAGTTGGACACGCTGCTTCTGTCCACCACTGAGGTTAACACCTCTTTCGCCAATGACCGTGCAGTCGCCAAATGGAAGCATCTCAAGATCCTTTACTAGAAAACACTTTTGAACTACTTCTTGGTATCTATATTCATCCATGGTAGATCCAAAGAGGATATTTTGTTGAATAGTTCCAGTCTGAATCCATGCTGTTTGGGATACATAAGCAATCTTTCCACTAACTTGAACCTGGAAAAGAAGTAGAAATGATAACCACTGAGCGTACGAATCTGGAGACCTTTACAATCTAATCTAAAAAATGAAAAACATATGCACTGAATTGGATGATGTAAATTTTCAATTTTCAATCTGTCCAAAATGCAAATTTCTATGTGAAAACAAGATTTCATTAAAACCCATATTTTAGAATTAGCAAGTGAAACGGGAAACTAGTACTTACTATGCCATTCGTGTATGGAACCTCTCCGAGAATTGCAGCTAAAAGGGTTGATTTACCTGAGCCAACTCCTCCACATATAGCTACCTTCTCCCCACTTTTAACTAGCAAGTTTACATTACTCAGAGTAGGCTTCAAAGAATCGCCATCCCATGAAATTCTAGTGGAACTTACAGCTACAGCATGCTCAGTTTCTCCGTCATTACTACTTTTCTTGATATACCTGCTCTCAAGTTCAGGAGCCTCAAGAAACTTTACAATCCGAGTAAATGAAACACTTGCTTCGATGAATACTCCAGCAACATCGGGAATTAACCGAATCGGTTCCTGGACAATACGCAATGTTGCGAGGAACGTAAAGACATTACTCGTACTCAGAGGAATCCCAAGCCAGTAGCATGCCCAGAAGGTAACAGCCGATACAATGATTGGAGAGGACCAAAAAAGAACTATATAGTAGCCCTTTTGAGCCAGAACTGCAGATAAACAGTTGGTTTCTTCTGTCCTTAGACTTTCGATGACATTCTTGAAATTTGTTTCCCAAGCATACATTTTCAGAACTTTCATATTTGCAAGTGCTTCTGAAATAGCCTTCAACATCCCGTCTTGTGCCCCCATGAGCTTTGTGAGATACTTATGTTGTAATTTGGCCACTGGATAATTCCCTAGCACAGTTAACAATATAACCAAAAGGGCTGCCAAAGTTGCCATCCCCACAGCATAGCAAATGATAATCAAGGCGATGCATATCTGTAGACCAGTTGTCCAAATCTGGTGAAACCAAAATGGAAATTCGCCTATTTTATAAGCATCCACCGTGACATAATTCATTATCTCCCCCGGAGAATGAGTGGTCTTAGCAGCATTTGAGAGTTTTAATTGCTTCTGATAAATTGCTGCAGATAGTAAAGACCTCACTTGGAGCCCAATAAGTCTAGTTTGGAAGCACCATTGCCTATCCGATAGTGATTCTAAGCATTTTGCAAGGAAAAGCCCAGAAGTGAGTGCATAGCTCTCATATTGGAAAACTTCTGCCCCCTCAGCAACCCTAATGAATGCGTAAAGAAACAGTGGACCCGTGGATAGAGTGAGTACCTTGATCAATGCGAAAACCCCGGAAATTAAAATAGCTTTCTTTTGGCAGGAGAGTATTGTCAAGAAAATGGATGGGGACTTGTGAGGATCGTTTTGTTTCCGTTTACTTTGTTGTTCCATAAACTGAAAGTAACATGTTTCCGCTTGATCCATTTGACATAAATGTGGAATATCTTCATCCTCAATAGTTTTCTCCTTACCCTTCTTCATTAATGAATTCAACCAGAAAAATGACATTCTACTAAGTAAACCCGCTCTGGCAAAAGGAGTGACATTTCCCTTTGAATCAGTTGTAACGTTGAAATCAGATTCTTCACCCTTCAGAGGTGTATATGAGCCATTGTAACAAGCTTCACCGTCATTTTTCCCCATAGTTCTGTCCCTAAAATTTGCAAAATATCAGTAAAATTGCACCGGGAAATGATAACGTATCTAATACTACCATTTTCATATACACATCCACAATTGCTTGTTTTACAAAGAGAAGGCATTGAAATCCTGCTGGCAAAAATGCAAGAACTAAGCAAACTTCCACTGCTAGGAAATGAGTTTTTATATTCACAAGGCTGAAGCTTCAACTTAGCAAAAACCAACTATCCCCTGGATAAACACTACTAGCCGCCCGTGGAGGCAAAATGGTCTGTTCTGTACTCAAGTTCTATTAGATTGTCCAAATCTCAAAGCCCTAGCAAGCCAAACCCAAACTGCCATTGAAAGTGGCAGAGGCAACAGAGAATGGAGAAATGCCTCTGTGTGTCGTAAGGAGGATGTTACATTTCTTGAGGAGAATTTGTGAACGGCGAAGAAAAAGAGAATGAACAAAGCAACATATCAACAGCAGTGATCATGAAATGGTTGCCACAAGAAATGTATAGAAAACGGCAAAAATACAGGAACTACACTTGTTTCCAACCTTGTTTGAACAATCAGTTGGTAAACCCTTCTATGCTTTGATGTTATGGAAAATGTCTCATCTTTGTAGCCTGTAGAAGGGGAAAACTTTGAAGAAAAAATCAATACTTTCTCTAGCTCATTATGCTATGCAGAACTTAAGTTGCAGAAAGGAAAAAAAAAATCTCTTCAAAAATATTAAAATATATATATATATAACAAAGTAATGATATTTCATACATATTCTTACTGATCAATGCCTGTTGTGAAATCGACCTGAAACCACACACAAAATCGACAAAAAACAATCAAGCAAGCAAAACCCACAAAGAAAGTACGACACAAAGATCTGCCTTGTTCATCAACTTGGTACATTCATGACTTACATCAGTTTTCCACTATGAACTGACTGGAGAAAGGAGTACATAACACATTGGTTGCTGAATATAACAAAATTTATATCACATTAGAACTTAACATGCAAAAAATCTTCAAAAATATTTAATAAAAAAAAATATTTGTGGCAATGCAATAATCTTTTTGACTTCTTACAGAGTGGAGAAAGGAGTACATAACACATCGGCTGCTGAATATAACAAAATTTATATCCAGGAGTTTTAATTACATCACTAATTATGGTTGTACTTTTGTTTAGATTGCTATAGTCTGTGTAGTGACCACCAAACCTGGGGACTGTTCAGATTTTGGTCAACCAGATAAGTTGAGTAGTATAGTTGGACATATGCCATTAGAATACATGCAGATGCAGTAGTTGTGGAATGAATAGCTTCTTATGCTAACATTAGAACTTTACATGCAAAAAATCTTCAAAAATATATAATAATAATAAATTTGTGGCAATGCAATAATCTTTTTGACTTCTTACTGATTGTACCTGCTGTGAATTCGACTAATCCCAAAACCACACACACTCGCACTAAGAATATCAAGCAAGCAAAACCCACAAAGAAAGTACGACACAAAGATTAATTACATATTGTTCTTCAATATGGCACATTCACGACTTACACCAATCAGTTTTCCGTTATGGATCAAACGGAGAAGAGAGTACATGATACATCAGTTGCTGCATAAAACAAAGTATATATCCGAGAGGTTTTTACATCACCAATTATGTGGAAATACTTTCCTACAGGTTGTTAAAGAAACAAATCAGAAGCAGCAATATTGACAAACCCAAAGATTCAACAGAAACTTATTAACTCAGTTTGAAGGCTGAATTAGCTTTGAACAAATTTTAGTATTGAATCTGCTATTGAAAGCATATATGGCCAGGCATATCTTTACTCTAGATTTTTTCCCCCATACCTCTGGCCTTCACTTAGATCTTCTGAGCCTGTGGCACTGATTGAGAGTAGAAAAATCTAGTGTATGCCCCTTCTTTAGTTAAACAGGAGCATTCTGATCGACCACATGCAGATGAGTACTTATTCAGCTGAACAGGAGAATTCTGACCACATGCAGATGATTGCTTGTTCAGCTGTCCTGGGCACCACCAGGTGGTGTTCAAATGCCGTTTTCGACCACACATTTCTATGGGTCCATACATTAGTACCCGGCTCCACGTGGTGTTTCAACCACACACTTCTATAAGTCCATACATTTAGCACCTGGCCCCACAGAAATATGGAATTAAAAATAATGTTAAGAACATCATGCGACGGTGTCCACACAATGTATTTTCCATGCAGATTGGATATGCTATTTAAATGGTAGACTGCTGTATAGATTGAGTTGGTTTGTCATAAATGACCTTGTCCCACATGGGTACAATTTACCAGGAAACATCATTCTAGACATTTTGATTAGACTTTGATTACACGTCACGCCTTTGCCAGTTTTCCACTGCCTTTGAATTTACTTCCTCCGTTTTGATTTATTTGTTCTCTTTTTGACTTTTAGAGAGCGTTTAACCTCTAAAAAATTTGTCTGTAATTTTCATTTCATAATATTTTTAATATGTAATATGAATTTTATTTGGTAGATCTCAATTAATTTTATTATAATTTTTTTTAAAATCATAAAAAATATTATAAAATGTAAGATATAAGTATATTTTTGAAAAATACTAATTTCGACAATGAGACAAACAAATTAAGACGGATGAAGTACTTCATTCTTTCTGTCAGCCGAATACCCATTTCCGTACAAGAGTCTTCCTAAAAATTTCAATATGCTGCATGCATTATGATTTATGATGACTATATAAGTGCTGCCGATCGATGCACCATTCTGGACACTTTTTTAGAATTTTTTTGGAGGTTGTATATGTTTTCTTTATTTCGTTCATCTTCTCGAAAAGAGCAAACAAAGACCTTGATTTGGCATAGATACTGCGTTTCGAGAAGCATATTTCAAAGATTCGGATTTTTTCAATTTCCCCAACAATTTTTTACCAATCAATTTCGCAGTTTCGGATACACAGTCTGGTATATTTCCGTTTGACCAAAAAAAAAAAAAAAGATACACAGTTTGGTGATTTTGTTGTGTTCTGGAGATTAATCGGTAAGAACTTAAGGGTCTGTTTAATTGGCGAGAAAAATATAATGAAAAATGAAAAACGATAGAAAGTGAAAGAAAAGAAAAGAAAAAGAAAATATTGATTTTTTCTCACATCTTTTTCTATTAGAATGAAGGTTTTGTAAGAATATAAGAGAGAAAAATAAAATATTATTATTTGAAAAGGATGAAAGTTGCCCAAAATAAAAAAAAGAAAAGGTGGAGGGAAGAGGTAAAGAGGGAAGTTAGAGAAATTATTGTCAATTTTCTCAATAAAATAAAATTTTCCTACTCATTTTGTGAGAAAAAATGAGCCAGACTCTCAAACTTTAAAGGGTTGTACGAGAAAGTTCATTTTCTACTATTTTTTAAAATATTTTTGCTAAGTAAACACAAAAAAAGTGTATATATTTTTTTTCTCTTTTTAACATTTTCTATCATCATCTGGCTAATCAAACGGACCCTACGGAGAAATCGTTTCAACATCAAAAACAACCCCTTTTGCTGGTTCTCCCTGTTTTGTTCTTGTGCAAAACAAGAGCGAAAAACGTACCCATAAAAGTAATGGTCTATATGACTTTGGCATATTGTGGTGTGGGCCACACTAATGTTAACTTTCTTTGTTTTGCAGGAAAAAAAATAATATCGGTCAACATATTTTTGAATTTTTTGGTATTTTTCTACTCCACTAAAATGGAGTAGCTGGCATTGTTGAGAGCGGATAACAGGCCTGATGCATGTGCAAGTTGTCAAACCTTCTTTGTCCTGTATGCATGATAACCAAGGGCCCGAGTGGTGGTGGAAGGCTTCGGATCTAAGAGTTTTCACTCGCAGAGATTCCGGTTAAAGCTAAAGTAAAATTATCTGTGGATTGGCTCCAAGAAAGTTGAAAGCACCCAAGATCAAGATTTCGAATATGGAAACTTAGAAGAGGAGCAAACCCTGAAATCTCAAGCCTTCACCCCTAGATCAACTTCTTGTGGTTCTTTGGATTTTGGAATTGGCTTCATTCTAAAGTTCAATGTTCGAAACATCTCAACTAGTATGTATTGTCAATTCTTTTGGAGATAGTCCATAAAAAAATTTTCTCCAACTTTAATTGGACCCCGCAAGTAGATGGTGAATTTGATTCCCTGGATTAGTTAAATTGCTCCCAAAAAAAAAAAAAATTTCTGGACCTACTTTAATTTGAGGTTCGCTAATATGGACCATCCATTAGATTTGTCCATGGATGCTATGAAACTACTATTTTGACCTTGCCCTTTTGCCATTTACCTGCTGCTCCATTAATTTTTTTTTTTGGGTCAAGTAGAAAATCATACATTAACTTAGACGATCAAAGTCTACAAGCCAGATAACCGGCATTCATAAAGGTTCAAAAAAACTACTAGAGTCGTAGACTAGATCCTAAGATGGCCAACACCCATAGTATCGACCAAGGCAAATTCCCTAGCTGCAAAAGGAATGGAGCTACAGACTACTAAATTTTGATTCTGCTGCGATCCAAGTCTGGCCAGGCAATCGGCAGTTTGGTTGGCTTGACGATAGATGTGAACGACCGATGAATTTGTCCGGGCAGCAATTCTTCGAGCTTCTTCAACTACGTGACGATGAGGGTGATCAACAGGTGGTCTTTCATTGTAAAAACCAACTGCCACGCTCGAATCAGACTCTATGGTAACATTTGACATGCCCTTTTCCAAAATGATCGTGAGACCTCTGTAAATAGCCCATATCTCTACTTCCAAGCTGCTGGTGCAGGTTGCTTTGCCATAATAACCTAGGATCCAGTTTCCCGAGCTATCTCTGATCACTCCTCCAAAGCCAGCCGTATTGGTGGACTCATAGAAGCAGCCATCCGTGTTCAACTTTAGATATCCTGGTGAGGGTAAAACCCAAAATATCAGAGTCCCATGATATTTATCATTGGCATGTGAAGCCTTAAAAGCAATAAAAAATTTCTTAGCGTGGATATTAACTTGCCTTAAGCACATAGTTGATGTTGTTTCAACATTGTCAAAGCTCATCTTGTTGCGAGCTTTCCACAGTTGCCAAATCTTGTTGCTCCATTACTCCTGCTCTCTCTTTCTCTTTACGCACGTACAAACACCCAAACCCAAGAAAGGACAAAATAGGAACTGCTGTTTTCACACAAAAATATTAAAAAAAATAAACATCAACAAAGTCAAAACCATAAACCAAGATTTGGTGGGATAGCAGCTTGACTGGTACTGGTAGACTGGTAGATGGGAAACCCCATCAAATCAACCTTCAATCATTTTGTGTCCTGTGGATATTCCTTTCTGATTTTGGTTGGATTTTGTTTAGCCTCGAGAATTTCCTCAGAATATCTTAAAGCTTATTCGTTTTGGGACTTTAAAACCGTTAATGCTAATGAAATTGACGAGGCACACAAAGGGGAGTTACCGACGGCCGCGTGGGGCCCATTTTGGCCACCGGATGGTTAATCTGAGCCATTCAAAAAATTTAAAAAAATAAAATAAATAGGCCTTCGCGAGAATCAACGGCATTCGATGTATATAGGTGCTAGATCCAAACACCTTATTTTTTTGGATCGAGCACCTACACACATCGGATGCCATTGATTCTAGCTTGGGCCCACTTTTTTTTTTTTGAATTTTTGAACTGCTCGGATTAGCCGTCCAGTGGCTGGAGTGGGCCCCGCGCGGCCATCGGAGGCTCCCGTCGGTGTGCCTCGTCGGTTTCCGTAGCACCCTCCTTCAAAACCCTGGTGCACTGTCCCCAATACACTTTCTCTATCTATCTCTCACCACTTTGATTCTAGCTTGGGCCCATATTTTTTTTTTGAATTTTTGAACTGCTCGGATTAGCCGTCCAGTGGCCGGAGTGGGCCCCGTGCGGCCATCGGAGGCTCCCGTCGGTGTGCCTCATCGGTTTCCGTAGCACCCTCCTTCAAAACCCTGGTGCACTATCCCCAATACACTTTCTCTATCTATCCTCAGCACTCAAACCTCCTTCAAAATCCACAGCGAACAAGCCATTATTTTGATGATAACATCACATAGTAATATTATAAAAGGGAAATACAAACTCCCCCGTTCGGATTTAATAGTCCTTTTTGGTAGTTCATGTCAATTTTCAATCAATTATATATTGTAATTTATAATGCTTTATGTAATTTTAAAAATATTATCTTATTGAACTAATTGAGACCTATCAAATAATATACATATTGGATATAAAATTTATTAACAATTTAAAGATATAACTCATTTTTTATCCGGTTAGAATTAAACGATGAACTATTAAATCCGAACGGATGTAGTATTAAATTCGTGCTAAGCACTGATCAAAATCTAAATTACTAAGCAAAATAGATCAAATAAAATAAGAGGTTTAATAAGAGTTGATGGCTATCTGTTCAGTCACCAAGAAAATAATAAACAAACACGAAATTGAGGAATAACATATTTCAATTAATTCTTGTAAGACAAACCCAATCATGATTGTCTTGCGCCTAACAAGTTAACTTGAACTTAGCTGCAACAGACTCACTTCTCAAATATGAACAAATAAAATTTAGTATTCGATTTCTTCTGATACACATCAAGTTGAGCTACCTAAGAAGTATGAACATGTTTATCAGCCTTAGGTATTCGTGTCCGTTTCTACACAACACAATACTCTCGATCTTGGCACATGTTAGACACACTAGAATACATTTTTTCGTTTTTTCCCTTATATTTTGTTTAGTTAGACATATTGTGGACATCTTAAAGCGCGTTATGGACACATCGCGATCACATCAAGAGGGGAAAGAGCAGCTTTTGAAAGTGAGCCAAGACATTTCCCACGATCTTTACCTCAGGAGTTATTACACAATGACTGTGGATTTTTATCTTCACAGTGTTAATTGTACAATTTGTGTTCAGTTCTCTTAATTTGACAGAAATAATGTATTCAGCTTAATTTTATACGAATTCTTAAGATCAATCCAAAATATTTATGTATTGTGCTTTAGACGTGTCCCTCATGTGTCTGACTTTGTGCCCTAATTTCAGGAAAAAAAAATATGGCATGTCCGTGTCCATATCCGTACTTCTTAACTTGGTAGTTGGTGCTAATTGGCAGGCTGGCAGCTTAATGCAACAGGCTCTACAAGTGTGGACTAAGGAAGGTCAGAATCATGCGGCCTTACTCTGCTTACTGAAAAGTCTGAAATATTGCTTCAATGTTTTAGAAACGGCAAGGCCAAAATGTGAAAACGGTTCCATGTATTGTACTTGCATAGGCACAAGGACTACGTTAAACATCCTCAATCAAGATATCCCAATGGTTTATATGCATATAATGTGCGTTAAACACAATGGACGTTAACATGGACGGAATTGGAACAGGATGCAATCTTCCACAAAGCACAAGGTGATTATGTGCAACAAATTAATCGTCAAGGGGAGTATTCGCACCAAGGCCAAACCACATGGGGTGGAAGTGAGGTTTGCCCAAAAATTACTACCAGTTGGCTTGCTACTAATTTCCAGAATGAGACCAGTATTCCTTAACAAGCTGCCCAAATAGTGAGTCTTCTTTTCTCATCAGCTTCGTCGGCTTATCATACTCCACTAGCTGACCTACAAATTCGAACAGAGAAGGGAGAAAAAAACAACCATAATCTTCATTTGATTTCTCCCTTTTGGACAACGAAAAAACATTCACGTGATTAGAATACGAAGAGTCACTCACCGTCACTAATGGAAAGAACCATAGTGCAGTCCATCACAGTTGGTATTCTATGAGCCACTGTGATCACAGTGCAATCTGCAAATTCTGTTCTGATTGTTTTTTGGATTAAAGAATCAGTTGCGTTGTCGATTGAGGCAGTGGCTTCATCAAGCACTAGTATCTTCCTTCTCTTGACAAGTGCGCGTCCCAAACAGAATAATTGCCTCTGTCCCATGCTCCAATTCGATCCATCTTGCACGACTGCGTTGCACAAGTTAGTACAAACTTAGTAGTCCAAAGATTGTTTGTGTCCATATTCTCTAAGTAACTGCTACTTACCCAAGGAGGATAAACCCTTCTCTTTCACTTGAACTGCCTCCCGAAGCTGGCATTTTTCAATAACCTTCCGTACATGGTTCATAAATTGTGTCGATTAGCAAAAGCAAAAACCATTCTAATAAACTGCTTACTTATTATGCAATCGCTGACGGAATGGAAGTAGAAAAGAGCAACAAAAGAGCAACGCTATTAAGGTTTTTCTTCTACGGAAATTTCGTTGGGCTAAAACTTTGAACTAGAAAAACAGAAGCCATTTGTTCACCAAAACCCTTCTATAGAGCTAATATTCCAGCATCTAGCCAGCTACAATTATATTTGTAGAGGCACTAGAGTCTTTTTCAAGGGAAAACATGTAATTTTCTTATATTTCTGACAATTCATTGGCATGTAAAGCCACTTAAAATAGGTGTTTTGTATCTTCACGGTAGAAGACAAGAAAAGTTGTGTTAGATACCATAATTAGAGTAAATATGTGCCAGAAAGCTTACCTCCCATATTTCCTTATCAGTATGCTCCATTAAGGGGTCTAGATTGTATCTAACAGATCCACTAAAGAGAGTTGGATCTTGTGGAATGACCCCAAAGTGTGATCTCAGGTCATGAAGCCCAAGAGTACTTATATTTATGTCATCTATAATTATACTTCCCTCAGTAGGCTCAACGAGGCGAAACAAGGAACTGATAAGAGTCGTTTTCCCACTTCCAGTTCTTCCCACAATTCCGATTTTGTCCCCTCCTTCAAATACACAACTTATCCCCCGAAGTACCAGAGGAGAATTAGGTCGATATCTAACCTGCTTGATACCAATTTTTTCCTTTAGCACATTATTGTAGACAAAATTTAGCTTTACAAAAAGAACTACTGTAATGCTATTTTCACCTTCAAATCACGGATCTCAACTTTACCAAATTCCGGCCAGTTCAGGGCTGGTCGATTGCTTTCTATTATTTCGGGGGCTTCACTAGGGATATGCATGTATTGTTCTAGCCTTTCTATGGCAATAATTGAATTTGACATCTTGCACTGGGTTTGGACAGAAGCAACGACGAATATGTTCAGTGAAAGACCATATGATAGAGCCATTCCAATAAATCCTGCCATCAGAACATGACAACCAATTTGCCCATCAGAAAACTAAGTGATTTATCAGTCTATTGTGATAACATAATCTGACAGGGCTTACGTGAATTTAAAGCACTCTTTTGTTACATTAAAGCATTCTTTGTAACTATATTATGCATGTAGCAAAAGTTATGAACACGAGAAATATTGATTTGTGACCTGATTCAGAAGCATCATTGGAGATCAAAGTCATGCCAAGCGCCGAGCAAGACAGAATAATTGCGCACAAGATTTCCAGGCGTTGGATCAACCACTCATTTGCTGAAAAATTATGGAAGAATGCACTAGCGTTTGCATCAATACGTTGCAAATTCTCTGAAAAGAATCGGTCTTCCTCGCCAAAAGCCCTGATGGTCACCGCTCCAGCAACGGATTCAGCAAGATGGCTAGCAACTGAAGACTTGGTAGTGCCATCTATGCGCATCAGCTCTTTTGCCAAAGCAAAGTACAATCTCTATTTGTTGAGATAAAACACGTTATCCACTGGTATGGTGGTTTAGAATGTGAGAAAAAACATAGAAGCACTTGCATTGTCGTATCACCTGTAAGATAATGGTTATATAAACCATTGGTAAAATGACAAACAAGATTGGCCATGTAAGGAAAGCCAAGACTCCAAAGATACAATAGGCGTTCATGGTGGTCCCTGTACTCCAAGTGAATGTGAACGCCAACACAAGGTCCACAATACTCATATCAGAAGATACCTAAAAAAAAAAAGTTTCTTGTAAGCCTCTTAAATTCCTTGAAGCACAATTTGCATTCCAGTTATATATTGTCAAGATTGTTACCCGACTAAGTATCCTTCCCAATGGTGTGGAATCATAGAATGAGATTGGTGCTCGAAAGAGAGAGGTCAGTAACTTGGAAAAAATAGATTTCGATGTCTTAGTACCTAAAATAACTACAAAATAAGCTCTTAGGATGAAGAATACTGAAATGCCACACCCTATCCATGAGTATACAAATATCAGCTCCAATCTGCTTACACTAGGGTCCTGTAAATCTGCAGCCAACCATAGACTCTGTACAAACTGCCCAACTATAAAGATAAAGTGAGAGATAATCGAAAGAAAGAGGTACAAGAATCCCTTGCTTTGATTCAGATACTGTTTGTAAGGCTTGAGACCCTTATCTCCTGTTTCTCTTTCTTCTTCCTTAATCAACTGATCTCCCATTGATTCTCTCAGATGTTGTTCAGTATAAATTTTCTGGATCTCCTCTTTTGGTGTTTTCGGTTTTTGAAAACCATACTGAGATTGCAACTCAGAACCAGAAGTGACTTTATGAGCATTGACAAGGTTCTGAAATTGCTGACTTGAAGCTAGCAAATGATCATAGGTAGCTGCTTCCACGATCTTCCCTTCGGCCATTAACTGTTGACAAAACCAAAGGACAGAACGTATCGTTTATCCAGTATTAGCTAAAAGATAAATGAACCCACATGTACATCAATGTTAAAGAATGATATAAGCAAAAAGTGCAAAGTATTTAAATTCTAACCAAGATAGAATCGAATGCTGGAAGAAAATCAACTTGGTGGGTGACGAGTAAGACTGTTTTTCTTGCCAGAGCTCCCATGACATATTCCTGGCCATAATCCATGTTAGTTTTTGCCCTGGAAAAGTATGAAAGTACAAGAAAAAAAATATCGCATTTCAAAAATTTGTGATCACGTTGAATAAATTGGTTGCAGTATGTGCATCAACAGCGCTGAATGGATCATCCAAGAGATATATATCTGCATCTTGATATAATGCACGTGCAAGTTGAACCCGCTGCTTCTGCCCACCACTGAGATTAACACCTCGTTCGCCAATTATGGTGCAGTCGCCAAATGGAAGCATCTCAAGATCCTTATTTAGGGAACACTTCTCCAGTACTTCTTGGTATCTGTGTTGATCCATGGTGGACCCAAAGAGGATATTTTCCTGTATAGTCCCTGTTTGGATCCATGCTGTCTGAGAAACATTGGCGATCTTTCCGTATACTTCTACCTGGAAAATGGAGCAGAAAGTATACAGGTTGATAACTTAAGCGTCTGGAACTTATAGGCTTCTTAGTTGTGATAAAATTATTACAAAACTTACTACGTGGAAAACATTAATGTGCAAAAAGTTTTAAGTCCTTCATTGTTCTTTATAGCCTATCTAAAATATGTGCATACAAATGTATACGACAGCCGGTCCATAGTTAATTTTCTAAATTTCATGCCATAAAAGAAAATAAGTGACTTGAAGACTCACTCTGCCATGGATATCCGGAACCTCCCCAAGAATTGTGGCTATAAGGGTGGATTTGCCCGAGCCAACCTCTCCACAAACAGCTATCTTCTCACCACATTGAACCACCAAATTTAGATCATCTAGAGTTGGCTTTAAAGAACTAGAATCCCATGAGATTCTAGTGGTACTGATGAATATAGACTGGTTGAGTCCCATCGCAACACACGTTTTCTTGATATTTCTACTCTCCAACTCAGGTGCATCGAGAAACTTCATAACTCGAGAGAAAGAAACATTTGCTTCAATAAACACTGCCCCAACATCAGGGATCAACCTTATGGGCTCCGAAAGAATGCGGAAAGTTGCAAGAAATGTGAATACATTAGTGGCATTAAGAGGAATCCTAAGTAAGTAGCAAGCTGAAAAGGTGGCAGCTGATACTATGATTGGGGATACCCAAAATAGAACCATATAGTACCCTCTTTGCGACAAAATTGCCAATATGTAGTTTGATTCTTCGCTCCTTATCTTTTCTACGACATTCTTGAAATGAGTCTCCCAAGTATATAGTTTTAAAACTTTCATGTTCGTCACTGCTTCTGCCATAGCCTTGAGCCTCCTGTCTTGTGCCACCATAAGCTTTGACAAATACTTATGTTGTAATTTGGCCACTGGATAATTTCCAAACACGGTCAAAACAATCACTACCACCGCTGCAATAGCTGCCGTTCCCATAGCATAGTATATGACTAAAAATGAAAGGAAGATCTGAAGGCCTATTACCCATATCTGATGAAACCAATACGGGAATTCGCCTATCCTATACGCATCCACCGTGACATAATTTGTTATCTGACCAGGAGAATGGCTTGTCTTAGCAGCATTTGAGAGTTTTAGTTGCTTCTGATAAATTGCTGCAGTTAGCAAGGACCTTATTTGGAGCCCAATTAGTCTGGTTCTGAAGTTCCATTGTCTCTCTGACAGTGATTCGAAGCATTTCCCAAGGAAGAGGCCAGCAGTGAGCGCCCATCCCTCATATTTAAATGTTTCTTTTCCTTCTGCAACCAAAATGAAAGCTTTCAGAAACAATGGGCCAGTAGCCAGGGTGAGCACCTTGATCAACGCGAAGAAACCAGAAACTAAAATAGCTTTCCACTGCCAGAGAAATAATGTTTTCAAAACGGAAGTATTTGGCGTTCCTTTTTCTTTCTGTTTGCTTAGCATCTCCATAAATGTGAAGTAACACGTCTCCGCTCGATCCTTGTGCCTCAACTTTGGAATGTCTTTGTCCTCAAGAACTTTCTCCTTACCCTTTTTAAGTAATGGGTTCAACCACCAAAAAGACATTCTGCTTAAAAATCCGGCCGTGGCAAAAGGAGTTATGTTTTCATTCCCGCTATCAGCTGATTCACCTTGTAGAGGTTCGTAGAGTGCACCAATATTGCTTTCTGCATACTTTGGTTCCCCAAATGCACAGAAGAGCAATAGAATAGCTCCAGGAAAAGATAACATATCTATCACACACTTAACTGACACTACTTTGTCCACAGTAGATACCCAAATCGATGCAATGCATAGAAATCCTGAAAACAACAAGGCAAGTACAGAGCAAAGCCTTATGGTCATGATATGTGGATATTGTTGCCTTCGGATGCTCACAGTTATACCCAGAAATAACCATGTGAACCCCTGGAATAGCACTGTTAGCCACTCATGCAGGGGTATTACGTTTTCCTCTGATGTCAATTTCTCAACAACTATCCAAATACCTAATCCAAAATAAACCAAACCCAAGCCAACATTGACAATGGCTGAAGAAACTCGCAATGTGGAGTACTGTTTAGAGTCCGGTAAGGCTACGGTCTTCCTTGAGGATGGTTTATACACGATCGTCAGTAAGCAGATGAACATGACTAGAATGTCAATAGAAATTACCAAAGCATGGTTGGTGCGGGAAGATGGATCGATAATAGGTGAAACGCCAGATTTGTAGTTGTTTCCAAATTCATACAAATACACTGAAATCCCATAGAAAATGGTCCATGGACCCTCATCCATCCTGTGTTCCATTGCCTCCAAGAAGCTGCAGGTCAAAAACAACAAATGTTTGTTACAATTTTGATATGGTCAGCTTATTGGTAGAAGATGGTCTAACTCAAGACGATTGACAAGGTTAACCCAGATTGCTTTAAATGTTAAGAGATCTAGCTCAAACACACGCACGCACGCACAAACACAGTCTTGATCAGCTGATCATCCACTTTCAGTCTAGAGAAAAGTCATAACAAACATGTTCCACCGGTTTCTTGTTCATACTTTCAAACTCAAAAATTTCGTTGTCGGGTAAGTATTTGATGAAAGTCTACAAAACAACAAAGGGTATATGATTACAAGAGTACGTACTTGGATGGCTACTGAGATAAGATAGCAAACCTCAATACGTTTCCAGTACTGGGAAGTCGCAAATATCCGGCTTCCGGAATCAGTGAGCAACTATCTTATCATGAGTAAGATTTTTGTGTGTGAGAGCTACACTTGTGAGACAACTCCAGCAAATGTTTCCGGGCAGCTACCGGAGAGGTTTCACTTACTCTCTATAAAATAGAATAGAGAAAGAAACAAACACTTTCGACTGATTTAGAACAAGGTCT
The DNA here is from genome assembly GCA_019656835.1 of Rhododendron ovatum. Lineage (NCBI taxonomy): Eukaryota > Viridiplantae > Streptophyta > Magnoliopsida > Ericales > Ericaceae > Rhododendron > Rhododendron ovatum. The sequence goes on from CM033798.1 coordinate 45,004,564, forward strand.
AAATAACTATCCTGGGGTCACTTGCCCAAAAAGAAAACTATCCCGGGTCAAAACGTGTAGACAATAGGATATGCTAACTACTACGTAACAATAAATTAAATGCACCTGAATCTCACTCTACATAAACAAAGCATTACATTTGTCAGCACATTTTGAAGGACCAGTGGAAGTTCAGCATGAGGTGTAAGCATGATAAACAAACGGAACGAGTTGATAAAAAAATTTGTTCAAGCTTACGAGCTTTAAAAATATGTTCAAGCTTTGGTTTTTTTATTGAGCGATTCGATCTCCAACGAGCGTAAATCGATGCCGAACATGCAGGGTCGACTCCGGGAATATATGCACAGGGAAAGGCTGGGAAAGCAAAGTACGGTAAATGTTTAACTTTCCTTCATTGCAAGAATCATATTTCTAAACTAGTTTCCACATAATTAAGCTACTGTATTTTTTTTCAACTTTTTCTTGAATTTCTTATATCAAATGGATGCATAAAGGATAATACTTTCCATTTTCCGTTTACTTCACTTCACTGTAATTTTCCTGGAATTGTTTTCCATCACTAAATTAATATCTTGACAACTGAATGGAGCTTTTAAAGTCGATGATAATCTAGAAAAGCAGAATTTATAGGATGAAATAATTTGTATTCTGTTTCCAAAAAAAAAATCACGTATCAAAAGCTTATGAAGCATGCAAACTTGGGGGAAGAGATTAGAGAGGAAGAGCGATTACCCAGAGGGGAGAGAGAGAACCAGTCTGGGGGAAGAATAAACCCCTGCTGGGTTTGCTTTTCCTTTACAAGTTACGTAATTTGTACGCACCCACGGGTTGTCAACATGGTAAGAGCAAATATGTGTTTGTAATGTAGTAGGGTTCGATTCGATTCCCTATAGAGAAAAATCATGATTTAAGTGGGGATCATGGCGGTGGATTACTATGCTAGTCTCTCCAAGATTTGGATTGCGCAATTGGGTTCAATAGTGGCTCGGCTGCAAGGTTGTTCATCTGTTAAAAAAAAAAAGTTACAGTAATTTGTTTTGTGGTTTCTATGATTTGGGGGAAGAAACCAAAGGTATATTGTCTTTTCCATTGTCTTTTTTTTTTTGAAAGGCATTCCATTGTCTTATTAGGAGTAATAGTTTTGGAGGGAAGTACAGTTTTCATTTCATAAATGCAATTGGAGAGTTTGAGGTGCACGCACCGTTAATTTGGATGGAATGTGTAACAGTATCACTTTACTCTTACTCCAAAAAACACAAGAAAATTAATTGCTCATTAGTAAAACACAGGGAGGTTATCTGCAAAACGGCCCTACCACATGGAAGTAATCCGTACTTTGCCGAACTTTTAATTAACAACTAAAAGATACCGAACTACATATATTACTATCTTTCCATCTTCCCAATTTTACAAGAAAAATGCACATAAGTCTAAATGTGTATCATATGGAGACGGCTACCTATCATTTTATTTCGGATTACATTTCCTAAATGTATGTTCTAAATACATATTTAGAAAATTGTTATCTAAATTCGCCAAAACGTTCTCCGATAGTGTTCTACTGATCGTGGTTCTAGGCTTCTAGCCATTTTTATATGAGAGACAGACACCGATACAACCTCCAACATCCTCGAGTGAGACAGCAAAGCTGTTTTAAGGAGACCGTGTATCATAAGACTCGATTTGCATACTGTTTTGTTTATCGTTCATGCAGTCTGTAATTAATGGAATTGTTCACTGGAATCTTGCTAGTCGTATTTTGTTTTTCCAACACTTTTCTCTACTCCTTACTAGACTGGTCAGGCCTGAATGCATTAATACTTTTTTTGGATTGAATCAACTACCAAGCAGCAGCCTCTCGTTGGGCGTCATTTTTTAGTGTAAACACTCAGCCAAACATATAAAAGACACCCTGTGGCAAAGAGGTCATTTCACATCGGTCGAAGTGCGAGTAATTTGATCCAATTGCCCTCATTTCTTGGCAACACGCTTTATTACAAGAAGAAAGTGACTAACAAAAGAAGAAAAGTGACATAATTGTAACAGTCACATTTCAATGCTTCTATGGTGATCTCTCCATACGCGAGCCACCGTGGTAAGTGACATGGTAGACGACCCATCTTGGCTCAAAACCTCCGCGGCAGCATCGTTTAGATCTCTCATCCTATTCCTAAGCAATTTTCCTTCATCTCCTTCAATAAGGTCCTTCGCGTTTTTCACAATCGCTTCTCGTCCCACAGTCCCACTAGTCCATTCTTGTCCGGCACGGCCCTAAACGCAACCTTGAGATCGTCGGTGAGCAACACCGCATTCATCTTTTGCTTCGCATAGAGCGGCCATGCAATTAAGGGCACGCCGTGAACTATGCTCTCCAGCGCCGAGTTCCACCCGTAGTGGGTCAAGATTCCTCTCGTGGACTCGTGGGCCAGGACTTAGTCCTGAGGAACCCACGAAGGAACCACCAGGCCCAACCCTTTGGTCCTATCCATGAACCCCTTTGGCAGGAAATCAAATGGGTCTTTCATGCTTTGGATAGTAAAGTAGGCAGCATTTGAGGCATCCTCATTTGGGGTCTACACAACCCAGAGAAAACTCACCCCACTCAGTTCCAGCCCAAGGGCGCTCAGTGAGTTGCTCATGAGACAGGGTCCCACCACTCCCAAACGAAAGGGTCATCATTTAGCCCGAAGCCCATGACCCGCCCATCGGGCCTTTATCCTGCCAGAGCCCATAAAACGGGTGGGCTGGCCCGACCCATAGTTTGTAATGGGCAGGCTTGGGCCTATAAATTTTTACTCGGCCAGCCCATGAGCCCACCCAGCAGCCCGCCCGTGGTACCCGCCCATTAGCATAAAATCCCACAAAAACCTTTCTTTTTTCCCTTAATTTAGTTTCAGCCCAAGGAAATTTTCAGCCTGCCCATTGGCCCGCCGGCCCGTCAATCGAGTAGCCCATGGGCTGGGCTTGGGCTTCAATTTATGGTAGGTAGCCCGGCCTGTGCAGCTCGAAAAAAAAAAGAAGAAAAAGTCCGGTTGGCCCGGCCTGTGGGCGGGCTTGGGCAATGACTTACCGACCCATGTGACTGTTAGTCCAGCCATTTCAAATACTGATCGGACCCGTCACTCACATCTCCCGAATCGGTTCATGTAAGCGGTCCGACTGAATAAATCAGCGGTTTACCCGGCCAATGCTCCTGCAAACTAGGGATGGCAATGAGGAGGGTCGGGGGTGAATATCACTATTCTTGTCCCCGATCCCCGAACCTAAATCCCTTCCCATCCCCGCCTCCGATCCCCACCGGAGATTTATTTTTTCCCTCCATCCCCGCCCCACACGTGGAACTGGGATCCCGGCGGGGGATCGGAGATCTAAAGATTCCAAAAATTTTTAAAAAAAAAAGTCACCTGCCATTACAAAATACAAACTATGAAACCAAATTCAAAAAAAACCAAACAATCTAGGTTGTTATTACAAACAAATGCCAAGGAAAACAACCACAGTTGGTGACTAGATCCAGACTGTGTTCAAAATGAAAAAAAAAAAAGCCATAAGAAAAGGTGAAACAAAAATACACAGAAAAGGAAAAAAATGTGAAACAAAATGCATTATTACAGTTCTGACTAGATCTATCCAATATTTAAAAAAAAACTATAAAAAAAATAGGATTAGGTAAGATTATACAAACGTATTCCAGTTCTATACAATATTATTCCAGTTCTTAAATATATAAACGTATGAATCAGATAAAGTTGTAAAAATTCAACTGCAAATGAGTTCAGAAAATGAGCACCAGAATCCCACGAGCGAGCGAGTACCGTTTGACATGGTGCAGGGTCCACCTGTAGCATGTAACCATTAGCATGGACAGATTGAAAATTTTGCATGAGTGAGGGCACATAAATTAGTAAATTTAGTTCATACCTTTATAATTCCTCAATTAGGTTGCGTTCTTGTAAACTTTTAGATTGATATTGGTACCGACGGGTATCATAGGAAAATTGCACGACGGCCGTGTCTGGCTGTCTCAGGCCACTGAACAGCTGATCCGAGCCGTCTAAAAATTTTAACAAAAAAACAGAGTGGGCTTACGCAGAAATCAATGACATATCTCATTTTTTAGTATAAATCAACCTTCTAGTGATCGGAAATAGTTCGACTCGACCATCGGTACATTTTCCATATGCTATTGGTAGCAGGACCCTTTACTAGCCACGAAAAAGAGGGAGTGAGGAGGAGAGATTGGGAGCACTGACTTGTGCAGAAACTTTTGACCGAAAAGTTGGGAGGAGAGAGAAGGAGAGATTATGGTGTTCATTTTTTCAGTCCAACTTGAGCAAATGCTCCAAATCGTACCCTAAAACATTTCTGCTGTTACACATCAAGTTAACATGGTGCTTGCTAACTAAGAAGCGAATACGCATCTTCTGGCCTCAAGTATTCGTATCTGACACGACATGCGCTGCACATACCTACTATCTACATTTTCATTTTTATATTTTTTTTTTGTATATTATCTAGTTGAACACATTTTGCATACTTCACAACATGTTGGGAACACGTTGAACACATCAAGAGGTTACAAAATTGTTTTTAAAAGTGATCCCAGAGACGAAGTTTCCATCGATGTTTATTTCATGAATTATAAAATAACTACCGTTTATAATGTTAGTACAAAATGTTGGGTCGAGACCGATCCCGATCCACGCCTTCTACGCACACAAGAAACAAACAAACACACACAAGAGAGAGATTGAGAGAAAACTCCCATTTCCGTATATATATTCACACACATCTACCTAAAAATGGGAAAGGATTTAGTATGAGTCTGGTTTGTCCCAGATTTGGGAAAGAAAATGGGGAATGATTTGAGTCATGATTAAAGATGAATTTTTGATGATTTTACCCAAATTTTGGGTTTGGGTCTTAAAATAGGTCAAGAATGGAGATGCTCTTAAGATACGGTCCAAAATAGAATGAAACTCTAAAAAAAAGGGGACGAAGGGGGTACGGTTTAGTCACATTCAAAAGTGTCCTCATGCAGTACTCAATTTATTTTGGTCATTACCCATCAGCTACCAGTCCTCCTACACAGTACACACATTGCTAGAGAGAGAGAGAGAGAGAGAGAGATTGTGCAGGAGACAAAAACCATTATAGTCTGGCGAAAAGGGAAAAAATCACAGAGAGAGATTGTGCAGAAGACAATAACCATTATAGTCTTGCGAAAAGGGAAAAAATCACAGAAATCCTCCGACTAGCTAGTCTTGCTTGTTTTCACTAAAAACTTTAGAGCTTTTTTAAAGTCTTTTGGCGTTGTGAACTTTTTCCTTTATTTCACTTCGTGATGTTTAGTGCATTCACTACTAGATAAAGGACAAGTTGATGTCTGTCTTCATAATATTTATACAATGTGTTCTTTGACTATTGTATGAATTCCTAAGATGCATTACAACGTATTGTACTTTCGACATGTTCCAAACGTCTTCGCATCCTAATTTTAGGAGAATGACATGTCCCGCGTGTGTCTTTGTCCTAATCCGTATTCTTGAGCTCGCTACCGATTGGCCACTTAATGCAAGAGGCTTGACAAATAGTGGACTAAGGAGGCTCAGATGGATGCAGCCTGGTTCCTCTTAGGTAAGGCCAAAATGTCAACAGTTCTAGATGGATCAATTTCTACCTCCATCTCTTCATCTTCTTGTTCACTTTTTGGTTTGTCTACGATATGTCCCGATGTGATCCTAAAAATATGTACATGTCCCCTATATGTCTCCATAAATCGCGGACGCATCTATGTGATGTATGCACATAAGTGCATCGATCTTTCAAATGTTAGTCCAACCATTGACTCCAAGAAATAAAGGTTAAAAGCGAACCATTTTCGGAATTTATGTTCGAAATCCCCCATTATTAGCAACATTTTAGAATATCACGTACCAAATACAAAATAATTCAAGTAAAAACTACTACGAGTACGCTTGCTGCTGATCTTCCAAATGCCCACTGACATTCCCAGGATGAGACCGGTATTCCTTTACAAGCTGCCCAAATAGTGAATATTCTTTACTCATGAGCTTCATCGGCTTATCGCACTCCCACTACTTGTCCTGGAAATTCAAACAAAGACGGATCGGAACTCAAACGAACAAAATTTTCATTTGACTTTTCACGTGGGATTACGAAAATCGTTCACATGATAATTTATTACGGCAACATTAATGTATTGTATGTTTGACGTGCCCTAAATGCTTGTCTCATTTTAAGAGCCATAAAGTGTCCAAGTGTCCGTATCTTGTCGTGTCCGTGTCCGTGTCCGTGTCCGTGTCCGTGTCTCGTACCCGTATCGTGCCAAGGCTCCACAGTTGTGTGGACTGTGGAGTGAGGAGGGTCAGATGCAACAGCCTTTATTCCGCCTAGCTAAGTATTGTTTCTATTCTGGCAAATTGTAAGGGAAAATGTGGAGACGGTTCTAGATGGATTAGTTTCCGTCATCATCTCTTCATCTTCTTATCCACTCTTTAATTTATTACAAAGTACGTTAAGTACAAAACTATCAACAAGCTTGCTACTAATCTTCCAAATGCCCACTGACATTTCCAGAATGAGACCAGTATTCCTTAACAAGTTTCCCAAACAGTGAGTCATCTTTGCTCATGAGCTTCGTTGGCTCATCGTACTCCACTACCTGTCCTGTAAATGCAAACAAAGAAGGAGAAAATGTGAACAAAATCTTCACTTGAGTTCTCCCTTTTCGGTAACAAAAGGTTGTTCACATAATCAGAATATGAACACTCACTCACCATCACTAATAGAAAGCACCATTGTGCAGTCCATAACAGTTGGTATTCTATGAGCCACTGTGATCACAGTGCAATCTGCAAATTCTGTTCTGATCGTTTTCTGGATTACAGAATCTGTTGCATTGTCGATTGAGGCAGTGGCTTCATCAAGCACTAGTATCTTCCTTCTCCTGAGAAGTGCGCGTCCCAAACAGAATAACTGCCGCTGCCCCATGCTCCAATTTGATCCATCTTGCACAACTGCATGGTCCCAAGTTGTTAGTACAAACTTTTTAGTCCAAAGATTTCTGTGTCAATATTCTCTAAATTTTTTATACTTACCCAAGGAGGACAAACCCTCTTCTTTCTCTTGAACCGCCTCCCGAAGTTGACATTTTTCAAGAACCTTCAATACATCGTTTAGAAATGGGATCAAATAGGCAAAGCAAATGCCAATCCAATGAACTGCTCACTGTGACTAATTTTTTGCTAGTATGTGAGAAAGATCCTTTGTATCATTCATAATATGGAAGTGGAACCAAACACAACATCCTTATGGTTTTTCTTCTTTTGGAAGTAGCCTTGGGCTAAAACTTGAAGTAGAAAAAAAAAAGCGATTAGTTCACCGAAAAAGCCCTTCTACAGAGGGCCTAGTAGTGGCTACATTCATACTTGAAGGGGCCACTAGAATCCTTTTGGCGGGAAAACATGTAATTTCTGTTATTTAGTTGAACTTCTTCATTAGTCTGACAATTACAGGGCATGTAAAGCCACTTAAAACAGGTGTGAGCAGAAAAATTGTGATTAATATCATAACTAGAGTTATGTGGCAGAAACCTCACCTCCCATATTTCCTGATCATCATGTTCCATTAAGGGGTCAAGATTGTATCTAACAGACCCACTAAAGAGAGTTGGATCTTGTGGAATGACCCCAAAGTGTGATCTCAGGTCATGAAGCCCAAGAGTACTTATATTTATATCATCTATGATGATACTTCCCTCAGTAGGCTCCACGAGGCGAAACAAGGCACTGATAAGAGTGGTCTTCCCGCTTCCAGTTCTTCCCACAATTCCGATTTTGCCCCCTCCTTCGAATATGCAACTTATACCCCGAAGTACCAGAGGAGAATTAGGTCGATATCTAACCTGCTTGATGCCATTTAGTTCTTTAGAACATCTCTGCACATGAATTTCAGCTTGAAAAAAGCATTTAAAAATTGCTATTTTTACCTTCAAATCACGGATGTCAACTTTACCGACTACCGGCCAGTGCAGGGCAGGTCGATTGCCTTCTATTATTTCGGGGGCTTCACTAGGTATATTCATGTATTGTTCTAGCCTTTCTACTGCCACAATTGAATTTGACATCGTGCACTCGCTTTGGACCGAAAAAACAAGGAATACATTCAGTGAAAGACCATATGATAGGGCCATTCCAATAAATCCTGCCATCAGAATATCGACAACCTATTTACTCATCAGCCAACTAAGTGATTTACCTTTGTTATATTATGCATGTAGCAAATGTTATAAAGACAACTAATATTGATTTGTGACCTGATTTAGAAGCATAATTGGAGAGAAAAGTCATGCCAAGGGCTGAGCACGACAGAACAATTGAACACAAGATTTCCAGGCGTTCGATCAACCACTCGTTTGCTGAAAATTTGTGGAAGAATGAACTGGCGTTTTCATCAATAAGTTGCAAATTCTCTGCGAAGAACCGGTCTTCCTCACCAAAAGCCCTGATGGTGACCGCTCCAGCAACAGATTCGGCAAGATGGCTAGCAACTGAAGACTTGGTTGTGCCATCTATTCGCGCCAGCTCTTTTGCAGAAGCAAAGTAGAATCTCTATTTGTTAAGGTAAAACACGTTATCAAATAGTAGGTAAGATGACAAGCAAGAAGCACTAGTTGGCCAAGTCAGGAAAGCACTGGTTGGCCAAGTAGGTAACATTGTTGTTTTACCTGTAAGATTATGGTTATATAAACCGTAGGTAAGATGACAAACACGATTGGCCAAGTCAGGAAAGCCAATACTCCAAAGCTAAAATATGTGTTCATGGTGGTCCCTAGAGTCAGAGTGAATATGAATGCCAATTCAAGGTCCACAATACTCATATCAGAAGATACCTATACAGAAAAAAAAAAATGTAAGTTTCTTAAATTCCTTTAAGCCGTTTTTGCATTACAGCTATATTGAAAAGATTCTTACCCGACTGAGTATCCTTCCCAATGGTGTTGAATCATAGAAGGAGATTGGCGCTCGGAAAAGAGATGTCATTAACTTGGAAAAAATAGATTCCGATGCCTTAGTACCTAACATAACTACAAAATAAGATCTTAGGACGAAGAATATTGAAATGCCACACCCTATCAATGAGTATACTATTATCAGCTCCAATCTGCTTATGCTAGAGTCCTGTAAATTTGCGGCCAACCACAGACTCTGTACAAACTGCCCGATAATAAATACACAGTGAAAGATAACTGAAAGGGAGAGGTACAAGAACCCCTTGCTATGATTCAGATACTGTATGTAAGGCTTGAGACCCGTATATCCAGTTTCTCTTTCTTCTTCCTTTATCAACTGGTCTCCCAATGATTCTCTTTGATGTTGATCAGAATAAATTTTCTGGATCTCTTCTTTTGGTGATTTAGGTTTTTGAAAACAGTATTCAGATTGCAACTCAGAACCTGAAGTGACCTTATGAGCATTGACAAGGTTCTGAAATTGCTGACTAGATGCTAGCATCTGATCATAGGTAGCTGCTTCCACAATCTTCCCTTCGCACAGTAACTGTTGACAAAACCACCAATTATGCAGTATTAGCTAAAAAAATTCTGAACCAACAGATAATGCAGAAACTGCAAAGTATTCAAATCCTAACCAAGATAGAGTCGAATGCTGGAAGGAAATCAACTTGGTGGGTGACGAGTAAGACCGTTTTCCTTGCCAGGGCTCCCATGACATATTCCTGTCCATAAGCCGCATTAGCTTTTACCTTGGAAAAGTACACATGCAGAAGAAAAAATAATCATATTTTACGGAATCATGATCACATTGAATAAACTGGTTGCAGTATGTGCATCAACAGCACTGAATGGATCATCCAAGAGATATATATCTGCATCTTGATATAGCGCACGTGCCAGTTGAATCCGCTGCTTCTGCCCACCACTGAGATTAACACCCCGTTCTCCAATAATAGTGCAATCACCAAATGGAAGCATCTCAAGATCCTTTTTTAGGGAACACTTGTCCAGTACTTCTTGGTATCTATTTTGATCCATGGTGGACCCAAAGAGAATATTTTCCTGTATAGTCCCCGTTTGGATCCATGCTGTCTGAGAAACATAGGCGATGTTTCCGTGTACTTGTACCTGGAAAATGAAGCAGAAAATATTCAGGTTGGTAAATTATCTGTCTGGAATCCATAGGCTTCTTAGTTTCGACCAAACGACTACAAAACTGTAAACCTTCATGCGAGCAGTTAAAACTACTAAAAGAAAAAAGGAGGGGGGCATACCCAGTCCATAAAGCTGTACGCAAGCAGTTTTAACATACAAGCAGTTAAAACTGCTTGGTAATTTTCTTGCAAGAGGTTGCATATTAGCAAGCTATGGACATGTAGAGATCAGAGATCAAGAAATCGCCAATCCATAAATCAAAACTTGCCAAAATTTATGGTTTAAAAGGTAAATTTTGTTGGCTCCCACTTATATACCAAAGGAATGTTTCTTAAACTTTATATAGGACCACAGAAAAAGAATGACTTCCTTCATTGTTCTTTACAACCTATCTAATATATCTGCATACATACATATATGACAGCCGATTCATAGTTTGCTAAATTTCACGCCATAAATGAGAATAACCGAAATTGAAGACTCACTATGCCATTGATGTCTGGAACCTCCCCAAGAATTGTGGCAATGAGGGTAGATTTACCCGACCCAACCTCTCCACATATAGCTATCTTCTCACCACATTGAACCACCAAATTTACATCATTTAGAGTTGGCTTTAAAGCACTTGAATCCCATGAAATTCTGGTGGTTCTGATTAATATAGACAGGTCGAGTCCATTCGTGTCACACCTTTTTGTTATATATCTATTCTGCAACTCAGGTTCATCGAGAAACTTCATGACTCGAGAGAATGAAACCTTTGCTTCAATAAAGACGGCCCCAACATCAGGGATCGACCTTATGGGCTCCTGAAGAATGCGGAGAGTCGCAAGGAAAGTGAATACATTGCTGGCATTGAGAGGAATCCCAAGTAAGTAGCATGCCCAAAAGGTAGCAGCTGATACTATGATTGGGGATACCCAAAATAGAACCATATAGTACCCTCTTTGCGACAAAACTACCGATAAGTAGTTTGACTCTTCTCGCCTTACCTTTTCTACTACATTCTTGAAATGGGTCTCCCAAGCATATAATTTCAAAACTTTCATGTTCGTTAGAGCCTCTGCTATAGCCTTGAGCCTCCTGTCTTGTGCCACCATAAGCTTTGTCAAATACTTATGCTGTAATTTGGCCACTGGATAATTTCCTATCATAGTCAATATAATCACCAACACCGCTGCAATAGCTGCAGTCCCCATAGCGTAGTAGATGATTAAAAATGCAAGGCATGTCTGAAGGCCTATTGTCCATATCCGATGAAACCAATACGGGAATTCACCTAATCTATATGCATCCACCGTAACATAATTTGTTATCTGACCAGGAGAATGGTTTGTCTTAGCAGCATTTGAGAGTTTTAGTTGCTTCTGATAAATTGCTGCAGTTAGCAAGGACCTTATTTGGAGCCCAATTAGTCTGGTTCTAAAGTTCCATTGCCTCTCTGACACTGATTCGCAGCATTTCCCAAGGAAGAGGCCTGCAGCGAGTGCCCATCCCTCATATGTAAATGTTTCTTTTCCTTCTGCAACCAAAATGAATGCTTTCAGAAACAATGGGCCAGTAGCCAGGGTGAGCACCTTAATCAAGGCAAACAAACCAGAAACTAAAATAGCTTTCCACTGCCAGAGAAATATTGTTTTCAAAACGGAAGTATTTGGCGTTCCTTTTTCTTTCTGTTTGCTTAGCATCTCCATAAATGTGAAGTAACACGTCTCCGCTCGATCCTTGTGCCTCAACTTTGGAATGTCTTTGTCCTCAAGAACTTTCTCCCTACCCTTTTTAAGTAATGGGTTCAACCACCAAAAAGACATTCTGCTTAAAAATCCGGCCGTGGCAAAAGGAGTTATGTTTTCATTCCCGCTATCAGCTGATTCACCTTGTAGAGGTTCGTAGAGTGCACCAATATTGCTTTCTGCATACTTTGGTTCCCCAAATGCACAGAAGAGCAATAGAATAGCTCCAGGAAAAGATAACATATCTAGCACACACTTAACTGACACTACTTTGTCCACAATAGATACCCAAATTGATGGAATGCAGAGAAATCCTGAAAACAAGAAGGCAAGTACAGAACAAAGCCTTATGGTCATGATATGAGGATACTGCTGCCTTCGGAGGCTCACAGTTATACCAAGAAATAACCATGTGAACCCCTGGAATAGCTCCGTTAGCCAACCATGGAGAGGCAGTACGCTATCTTCTGATATCAATTTCTCTACAAGCATCCAAATACCTAATCCGAAATAAACCAAACCCAAGCCAACGTTGAGAGTGGCTGAAGAAATTCGCAATGTGAAATAGCGCTGAGAGTCCAGTAGGGCTAGGGTCTTGCTTGAGGATGGTTTATAGATGAACGTAAATAAGCATACCAATATGACAAGAATGTCAATAGAAATGACCAAAGCATGGTTGATGCAGGAATATGGATTGATGATGGGTGAAAGACCAGATTTGTAGTTGTTTCCAAATTCATGAGAACCCACTGAATTGCCACAGAAGATGGTCCATGGACCCTCTTCCATTCTGTGTTTCAATGCCTCCAAAAAGCTGCAGCTAAAAAACAACAAATATATGTTCACATTAGATATGAGTTTATCGACAGAAGCTGAACCAACTCAAAATTTTGTGGAGAGGTACTATAAAAGACATGCAGCTCAAGAACCATATGGGTTTCCTTGTACTTCTGGAAAGTGCTAGAAAAAGGTTTTCTACAAAACAAGAGAGTATATGGTATGTACTTGGATTGCTATTGAGAGAAGATAGCAAACCTCAATATTTTTCCTGGAATCATTGAACATGGACTTTGAATGTCAATATAACGACAACACCTCTATAAGTGTCGGTATCATAACTGCCCAGAACAGCCCACCAATTTTCTCACAATTGCAAATCTTACTGGTAAGATTGACTCAAATAGACAAATCCACCTGAATCTCACTCTTCATAAACAAATCATTGCGTTTCTCAGCAAGTGGTTGGCTTGTGGCTAGCCTCTATCCACGCGTTGGTGTGGATCCCACCACAAAAGTTTACTAATCTCATTCGTAGATCCCACATGTCTCTTGCCTAGTTCGGTGACACGCCATGTCATGCCTTGGCTTGCCTAGCCAAGCCCGCTGAAATGCACATGCCATGCCATGCTTTGCCATGCCCGGTGAAAAGCACATGCCATGCCAGGCCTTTTGCTAACCGTATGATGGACACATATACCTTGTTTAGCCCGGTGACAAGCCTATGGCGTGCCATGCCTTGCCTTGCCTAGCCTATCCGAGAGAGCCCCACAAGCTCGCTCTGAACATTTTTTCTTCTATCAATCTCGCTCCGAACGCAGTTGTGTTGGAAAATTTACTTCACAGATACTGTACAATATTTTTAGTTGCATTAGCTGACTGAACATTGGAATACATATTTTGAATTAAACTATCCAACTGCAGGCAATTACTGAGATTGACGGATGTGGTGTGAAGAGCTATCAATTACGGGGTTAATTATGAACTCTTGTTGCCCCAAGTCCCGCAGACTATCGGTACAATTGATCCCGAGATTAATGGTGGTGCCCGAATACCCTTGAAAAACTGAGAACTTATCTCCATTTTTTCTCTTCAAATAAAAAAAAAAACTCCATTTGTTATCATATTGTAACGGTATTGGGCCAAAACAGATCAGAAGCGGTACGATCACTGCACCATTTCCGCTATGTGGAGCCCATTCCAAGTCCCACAAAAATAAAAAATAAAAAAAACCCATAAATTTCTAAATATTTTTTATGGGACATTGTAAAAAATCAGCTCAATCGCATCTCAGTAGCTATGTTTTATGAATTCGTAGAGGCGAAACTGAGCAGTTGAACAGTTTCACCTAATGAATTCAAAAAATATACTTACCAATCTGCGCGACGGAGCTGATTTTTTATAAAATTCCATATAAAAAAAACATTTTAAAATTTTTGGGTAACATGGAACGGTGAAAAAGAGAGAATGGAAATGTTGTGTTCATCCTAGACTTGAGTGGTGTTAATCAATGAAAAGTACACTATTCTATTATATTTGCTTGATTGTTGCATGGGAAGTTGTCAAGCATTTTATTTTGAGATCCATCAACGTCAATAGATAGCAACAATGCGGACTGGTGGAGCCTGCTGTGCAGCCCCGTGCTGCACAGCATGTTATGCACGGCAAATTTCCGTTGCTCCGATCTCGGTCCGATGATCGGAATTATTCACTTCGTAGAGCTTGTCATGTAGAATAATTGTACCAAAAATCAGCTAAATCGGATATTATTAAGTGTCTCATCTGAACAGTATTATCTTGAAATTATTAAGTGTACCAAAAAAATAGTGAATTTTATCTAATGTTTCGGATCCATTCGTTTGAAAATAATAATGTTTGGATGAGGCACTTAATGATATCCAATCGAGCTAATTTTTGGTACACTTATTTTACACAACAAGCTCTACGAACTGAATGATTCCGATTATCGGAGCAAGACCGGAGTGGCAGCAATTTGCCGTGCACAGCATGTTGTGCAGCACGGGACTGCATAGCACACTCCTCCAGTCCGCGTTGCAATGCATTGAACCGACAAAAAAAAATGGGAGACACATTCTTGATGTCACTTTGAAAGGATTTGAAAGGATCAGGCACCCTTCCAGTCCGAATTTTGGTTAATTTGTTTGCATCCGGAAAAGTTTTTTCGACGACTCAAATTTGTTCGAATGCAAACAAATGAAACAAACTGGTCCGAATAAATTGGACTGGATCCGAACCTTCGTCTCCTTCATCCCTGGACCCTTATCCCCAAAAAATGACAGCATTTTCCATTAGATACGTCGGGATTGGTTAATTTGTTCGAATGCAAACAAATGGAACAAACTGGTCCGAATAAACTGGACTGGATCCGAACCTTCGTCTCCTTCATCCCTGGATCCTTATCCCAAAAAAAAATTGACAGCATTTTCCATTAGATACGTCGGGATTGGTTCCCTGATGGAAAAAGGAGGGCAAAAATAACTTGACACGAGCAAAATGTGCAGTCACCTAACATTCATTCTCGCCACCTAAATTTTTTTGTTTTCTTTTGGTGGAAATGGAAGCTTTGACCAATGTTCAGAATACCGTACCGGTCAGAGTACCGATTTTCTTACTGGTACGGTACATATCGGTTCGGACTTACCGCAACTACAATATATATATAATAATTATATATAATTATAATTCAAAAAAATCCCTCATACCATGCAATTCATCATAAAATACATATGTATTTGCCTCATGTCCCACATTGCCTAGTTACAAAACTCTTTTCTATCTTAAATGACTTTGCACACTAGTGGGTATGTGAATGAGGACCAAATGAGAGGTCTTGCGCGCTCGGAAAATTGGGCCGTGGCCGAAAGCAATTTGAAAATTTTGATATTTTGATTCGGAAATTAATTAATCGGGTGTTCGTCACGAGTTATTCGCGCGCAGGGGGTGCAAACAATATACGGTATCGATAACATTGGCTTTGACAAACAATACAATATTCGCGGCAAACTGTGCCTGGCTAACGATTTTTTAAAAAAAAAAAATTTCTTATGTCACAGTATGCGGCCATGTGGGGATGTCTTCGCATGGTCACGTTGGAAAAATAAATGCTCAAACGGCTTCTGCATCTCGAACACAAATGCTCAACGGCTTCTGAATTGACACATTTCTTTTTTCACAAAAGATTGGGACAACTGAAGGAGGAAGTCTTGGACCACCCCAAAGGTACACCGCGTAAGTCCACCGCATTGTTAGTAGGGCCTCACAAAAATACAAAAAAAAAAAAAATACCCATAAATTTTATAAAAAAAATTAATGGGAATTAATGGAATCATGTAAAAAATCAGCTCTAACGGATATCGGTAGGTATGTTTTTTGAATTCGCAGGGGCCTTAAGAATTCAGAAAATATGTAGCAGTTTTGCCCATACGAATTCAGAAAACATACCTCCCGATATCCGTTGTAGCTTATTTTTTATAGGATCGCATAAAAAATTATTTTAAAATTTATGAGTATTTTCTGTATTTTGTGGGGCGGAGTGGTTCTCGACTTTTTGTAACTGAAAGCTTGGTAAACGCATGTCATGCCTTGCCTTGCCTAGTGACAAACAATCGGCTTGTCTTGTCTTGGCTAGACCGGTCAAAAGAGCATGTTGTTTCCGATGTTTTCTCCGAGTATAACCCACAAGACGTGCAAGCACGAGCAATTGAAGACAAACGCCAAATGATCCTTGAAAACAGGGGACCATCACCCAAATACCAGGCTACACCCTTAATTAATTACTCAACGACTCTCTACCCCATAAGATGAATCCCCTCATTGAGAGGTTTTTTTCTGATAAAAAAAGAAAATAGGATTCCTAATTATGCAGAAGTTAAGGGTGCGTTTGGTTGGATGGAATGGCATGTGAATAAGAATAAAATTAAGAATGGAATTGAATTGAAGGAATTGAGAATGGAATAATCATTCTCATTCTCATGTTTGGTTATGCTTAGAAATAGTCATTCTCATCTCCAACGGAAATAGTGTGGCAATAGCAATTTTTGGAGTGACAGTAGTAATTTTTAGAGTGGCAATAGTAATTTTTGGTTTGGCAATAGTGAATGTTGAAGTGGCACTAGTAGTTTTGGTGTAACAAAGAAATGAAATAACAATTCCTTAGTTTTTTGAATGGAATGACAATTCCTTTGCTAAGGTGAATAATGATTCTATTTGGAATCATCATTCCATTATTCAATGGTGAACCAAACATTGAAATAAGTAAGTCATTGGAATGACTATTCCATTCCAACCTTGATTCCATCCAACCAAACATACCCTTAACCGAATCGTAGGCTCGGGTCATTACAATCTACTCCACCTAACTGTCCCCAACAGGGAATTAGGTTGTTTAATCAACCGGCACAACGCCACCTAATTGTTTTCTTTACACTTTCTTTCCAAATCATGCCTCACCACATGTATCACGACAATCCCATTTCATAATTTTTATTTCACGTATATATTATCTTTTTCAGAAACTTGCGCAAAAAGGGCCGAAGGCTTGTACATTTCATATTTCCCTTTTCTTTTTTTCTCTTTACAAAGCCGAATCTATCCAGTATTGGGTTCATTTTAAGCAGCACATACATATCTTTCATCTCATAATAATTCACATTTATCATTACAGTCTAAAGTAAATTGGTCAGTCAGTCAGTCAGTGCCATCAATATCAATCCTCTGGTGCATTCATAAATATAGCCTTATTTCTATCCTCGTTTTAAGAAGATTATCCTTCCTGGCGACACAAAAAGTGGACTCAGATCCTCTCCTCATTTCTCTCTCTCAATATCTTTTAAATATTGGAGAGTGCTAGGGACACATCGGTGTGGCTGAACTGGTGTGAAGTGGATCCCACCTGCATGTGAGAGGGGTGTGGCTGAGTTGTGCCTCTAGCATTTCCGTTAAATATTTCAACCTTAGAATGACACCTCATTAATGAGGCCATCCAACGGTTGCAAACATTTCTAGTGCAACGGCGTCGTTTTCCTGAGAATGGCAACATGACGGGAACACTTCACCCGTTTCCATTTTTACAAGCAGAAAAGCTATGTGCACAGCAAGCTGTGCACAGCAGCGGTTTTCTCCCGCCTCTGGTCGCAAAAAGATAATCGGAGCCGCTCATTTTGTTCAAAATTTGTCGTTTAAGGTCTCTGTAAAAAATGAGCTTCGTTCGATATCGTTAGAGACGTTAACAAAACACCCAAAATCACTTCAGAATTTAGCCTAAATTCTGAAGTGATTTTGGGTGTTTTGTTAACGTCTCTAACGATATCGAACGAAGCTCATTTTTTACAGAGACCTTAAACGACAAATTTTGAACAAAATGAGCGGCTCCGATTATCTTTTTGCGACCAGAGGCGGGAGAAAACCGCTGCTGTGCACAGCTTGCTGTGCACAGCTGCTGTGCAAGTAGCACAGCTCTTTTAAAAGTTAACCCAAATCTCAACTCTCTCTCTCTCTCTCTCTCTCTCTCTGATTCATCAACGGAAAATTCAGCCGGCGGTTCGATGAAGAAGATGATCGGCCGATCCATAATCAAAGCCCCGCTAATTGTGTTCGTTCTGAGGGAGTATTGTCTTAGTATTTTCCTATTTGTTTCAATCGATAAGTTCTTACCTGTGTCAAAGAAAACCCTAATTCTCTCTCTCTGACTACAAATTGCAGAAGCAAAGTATTACATCAGGAAATGATACAAAACAACAATTTTCTTAGTTCATATCAATTATTGATCATTATTGATTCATGTAACAATAATTTTGCCTTCAATTTCTTCAAGTAAACAGAGTGCAAAATCCTTTCTACCAGTCTACTCCTATCGTTTTTTCATTTTCGATTTCAAAGGCTGGCTTAGTGTTTCCAGAAAATCCCCCCACATTTGGAGTCTCAAAACGTCAAACAACCCCATAAAATACAGGGGTAGAAACTAGAGCATTCAAAGTGTTTTGAATGTTTACAGTAATCAAATGACATCAAACTTGAAAGCTCTCTCTTTGTATCTCTCTAAAAACAATTTCTTTTAAATCCCAAAAGAGTAGTTGGGTTTGGGGATGTGGTATGAACAGTGTTTTATTGAGATCGGGGGTGTGAAATAGGTTGGCCCTGCCCCCATGGTGGTGGAGAGAGAGAGAGAGAGTGACTGTAATTAACTTAAAAAGCAAATAAGGGAAACAAAAGAAACGGAGCACTCACCCTGTTAGTTGTCATTTTCCTCAAAAAGTTAATAGCCCTCTTGAAAAGTTGGGAATGGCAACGTGGCTAACTTTTTACCGTTGGATGGCCTCATTAATGAGGTGTCGTCCTCAGGTTGAAATGTTTCGAAGATATTGAGAGAGAGAAATGAGGAGAGGATCTGAGTCCACAAAAAATTTGGGTACACAATTTTACAATACAACTCGGACATAATTGTATCCGGAGCCTATCGATGTATGTAGGCCTGCCTACATGCATTGAACAACTCTGGACACACAGTTATGTACGATGTTGTATTCCTAGGATTGCTCATTTTATCCATCCTAACAATTGCACAATCAATCCTGTCACATTAAAAAGAGATGGGATAAAATGAGAGTATTGGCACTAAATTGACCACCTGACTATTTTTGGGTCCAAAACTTCATGAATTTCACTGTTTTACCGGGACATTATTAACAAATTATCTAGCCAAGTGACTGTCTGTCTTGTTGTCATTCCCCAGGAAACTTATGAACAAAGCCAAGAGCAGCCTCACTAATACAGGTAAATAGAGATATACTTTGAGAAAGAGGAAACTGCAAATACACAAACAAGCAACCCGATATCCTTTTTCGATGCCAACGACCAATATTCCGATCTTTTGGGCACATGGACTAATGGATGACGAGATGTACCGATACTCTGACCTATCATGCAGCAACTTGACCAAAGAGCCGCTTGCGTATCTACAAAGAAGAAGATAAGCAAAAACTGTCAAAGCAGAGCCCTGCATTGCAGTAAACATTAGCGTACTCAAGGTGTATTGTGCTTATGATGTTCAAGGCATCTCACTCCTTGGGATAGTATGACCTTTTCATCTCATATCATCTCCTTTTTTTGGGTGGGTGTGGAAATGAGGAGTCTTAACTATCATACAAGAGTAGGCATATAAATGGAATTCCCCAGTTTTGACTGAATTGTGTGTCAAGGTAGTACGAGAAACACAATGTCCGTATGGAGGACAAAAATCTGGTCTCGTTTTCTCAGATTAAAATCGGAAGAGTGTGAAATGGCCAATATACACATTGAGTATCTGAGATAGCAATCTTATACACAAACGGTGTACAATCACGAGCACTGTGCAGAAAATACCATTCAGCAATTAACTCAATTGGCTCTCTCCAAATAAAGTTTATCCATGTTGAACACAGACCAGAGGAAGATAATCAACATAAAATGTTAATACGATTCAAACAAGTAAACAGCAAACAAGTGCAGGAAGGGGAACAGCATAAGCATTTGACAGTTGCAATAGGCAGCCAATTTTACGCTCATAAAAAATAGGTTGCATAGTTCTTCAAAGAATAACTCCATTCGAAAAATCAAACTTCAACAAGTGACTGAACATTGAGAATCCCTTAGAACGATTAACGTGAGAGTGTGAGAGGGCATCGTAAATGACAAAATCAAGAGTAACAAGGTGTTTACACCCATTTTTGGCCAAAATTCAGAAAATCAATTTGTTGGTTAGAAGAAGGCCTTGAATGAAGGTCTCAGGCCTTGAAAAGCCTCATGATCGGTCATCCACGAAATCGGGCCGATTTGAATGCCACTGATCGAGTTGAGTTTTCAAAGGTTTGGGCCAAATTAATGCCTAAAATTTCGTTATCACAAATTTAGGCCCAGGACTGGCCAAGGTTTGGAGTCGACCCACTAGGCCTAAGCATTTTTGCCCAGGCCTAGTCCAGTTTTTAGAAATGATAAGGCCTTCTAGTAGATCCAAATCAGTTAAAGCCTAGATTTCCTATCCAGGCCTGGGCTCACAATGCTTACAATGAATGGAGGCCTATCATTCACCTCAAATTCAGGCCCAATTGATAGATGGGCCTACTTCTATAAAAACATCACATATGGCCTTAATTTAGCAGGAAAAGGCTTTAAGTTGCTTACAAGCAGCTCAAAGGCCTAAAATGTTCTTTCTTGGTAGATCTAAGGAAGCTGCTTACAAACAGCTCAAGACCTGAGTCTCTACTATCCTTCAGCATGAAGCAAGACTTGGGACACATGGCAGCCATGCATGGAGACATCTCAAGCAGTTCACAAGCAGCTTAGGCCTGCACAAACAACTCAAAGGCCTAGAAGGTTCTCTCTAACATTACACAAGCTGCACACAAGCAGCTCAATCAGGCTTGCGTTTTTGGCCTTGGTGGGCCCAAATATCTTTTTTTTACAAGCATCCATGCACACAAGCAGCTCAAAGGGCCTAGGGATGCTGTGTTGCTACACATTCCTTTTGCTTTAACTGGTTTTTAGGCAAAAATGAAGATTTTCAGACCTATAGCCATTTTCTTGGAGTGGAGAGCAAGGCTTGGACAGATGGCAGCTTCCCATTGGAACATTCGGAAGCAGCTCAAGCCTAAGACTTTACCAGGAGGACACTTGGCAGCCATGCATGAAGTCCTGTAGAAGCAGCTCAAGGCTTGGAACTTCTGCCTATAAATACTCGAATTGAGGCTTTGGCAAAGGTCCACGACCATCAAGCCCACGGCTTATCCAATTTATCTTTCAATTATCTTTATTTTCCCGTTCAATCTAGTCAAGCCTAGATTTTATTTCATTTCATTGTAATCAGACTTTGTTAAACCATTTATAAAGTCCTTTTAATTCTGTTTTAGGCTTTATTCTACTTTTCTTTCCATTTTTTACACGGTTAGGAAATTCTAAGTTCTTATCCCGCAAAGGCAAACCACGAACCTCCTCACGGTCTCCACCCTTACGCCGTGCACTTTCGTTCAGTTAGAAGTCAGATTGAGCCTTCCAGGCCTTGACACAAATTCCGACAGCAATCCTATCCTGGCACGCCCGCGATTCCAAGCCGATCTGGTTTTGATACTATGTGGAGAAACACAAGGGACCATACCTCTGGAAGTTTTTTACCGGAACACCACATCTAACCTTGCATCAAGGGTGTTTTCAAAGACAATTTTTCCATCTCGAGAAGCCAAAACTACATCTCCAGAACTGAAATTCCAATAGAATAATCAGCGTCTAGCTCTAGCAATAACAAATTACTGTTTAAGGAATTAAAATCTAATAGTCACATGCGATGGGGGTTTATTTTAAAAGATTTGTCTACATCGGGTTCTTCTTTATTAATGGGTGGAAAAGATCAAGTGAGAAGAGAAATATCAGTAAGACAGTAACTGAAACAAAAAGAAATTACCAGAAAGGACCATGGTCGTTATAATGGGTAGGAGCAGGTGGAAGGTAGACATGGTCGACTATTATCTCAGGTGGATGTACACTTGCTTTCACTGCATATTCCTCCTTTGCAGAGTCCAAAACATGCTCCACTGAATCTAGGTCCCCTTTCCGGCAACGCAACAAGACCGCAGGCTCTTTGAGTCTGTGTAAACTCTGAAATGCACAAGGTTACCTTCAAATATTACAAGCCGGGAGGTCCAAGTATCATCCACCAAGGTATCAAAATATCGTAACCAAGGTACAGTGACATTGAACAAAATAACTATCCCCATCGTGATTATAAAGTAAAAACAGGATTTCAGAAGTAAGCATTGAAGATAAGATGAGAAACTAGTTTGCAGATTTTCTTTTTCCCACGGTATATTGATGCTTATAAAGCAAATTTATTTCAGCTATTAATCATATCTTAATCTGCAGAAACTTGAAATGGGTCCAAAAGTCTCTAATTCCCAAATATGACCCAAAGCCATGTAAAAGATCTAGACTTTGTAATCTCATGGAAGTTCTCACTCTCCGGGAAACTATATCAAGATCAGCATAGAACCCACACACCAAAATTACATGATTTTGACAGCATAACTTAGAATACGCATCATCTTAGATCTTTATTTCATAAGTAGACTCTATTTCAAAATAACAGGTATAGGACTAGATGGAACAAAGTCCATTTCCTTACTGGAAGAGCAAATCCTTACAGAAGCTTTTTAAACACATGGCATGCAACACTATACAGGAAGTTGCATCAATTCATGCTGT
This sequence comes from Rhododendron ovatum, assembly GCA_019656835.1. Classification (NCBI taxonomy): domain Eukaryota; kingdom Viridiplantae; phylum Streptophyta; class Magnoliopsida; order Ericales; family Ericaceae; genus Rhododendron; species Rhododendron ovatum. The sequence goes on from CM033798.1 coordinate 45,027,514, forward strand.
TTAACCGTAAAATCAAATAGGGAAAAAAAAAAGGTCCTCAATTCAGAAGCCATTTTCCAGTGAAACAGGAAAACCAGAATCATTACAAGGGATCTTCCTAGAATGAAATTGGGACTTCAGAAGTAAGCCATGAAGTTCTGGCTAGTGATCAGAAAGATTTTACTGGTTCTATATAAAAGATACGCGTCTTTCAGATCTCTACTTATGAAATATCAGACCAACGTATAGGATCTCAATTTTGAAACCTAAGTAGAATTCCTTTTGACAAATTTCTCCTGCAAAGTATGTCTTGTTTAACATCGAGATACCAAATGCCAAGTATTGTATGATTTGTGAAAGCATCACTTACAATAAATACCATTGTTAAAAATGCAGCAATGATTGATCATGTCTCTTTAGATATTTTCCTATGAAATTGAGTTCATTCTATTACCTGAATAACGAGATATTTGAGAAGATTTCTATACACATGCTGGTCATGGCTCACACACAGGGGCTCCTTTGCTGCAGTGTCTTTAATGGAGTTGACCACGTCATCCTGTGCTTGCAGAACTTTGATATGAGAAGCATTCAACTGCATCGAGTACTCGCTACAACAAACAATGTAAACAAACTGAACTGTATATACTGGGGATTTAATGGTTAACATGCAAAGAAACCAAAAGTGACTATGATATCAGTGGTTGTTCTCCCACTCATGGCCCTTATTCCTATTCATACCCCGTATAAAGACCAATCAAAGCTTCTTTCTTGATGAAGCTAAAAAGGCTTCTAGAAGCACTTTTGAAGCAATGAGTAGTATAGATTACACAAAAAAAAATTATGTTGAAGATTGTCCATAGTTCTTGAATATGGTGGATAGTTTGCACGAGATGGAAGTGTTGGTTTTATTCTTATTACGGATGCCATTTCATGAGATTTAAATTACTCTCACCATGGTACACTCCTAATCACCTTAGTCCACTGCACAAAAATCATGCTGGACAGTGGACAGAACTAGGCTCCAAAGGAGACGAAGAGGTTATGCAAACTTAACGAGCTTCAAAATGTTTTCAAACTCAAATTCCTTGCTTTTTAGACAGCCCTAGAGTGCATATAATCGTACTGTCCCAGTGCCAGCCATGTTCAGAATTCAGGAAAATAGTGACCTTCAAATGGGTTCTAGCTTTTTCGTTCTAACAAAGCAATGCTACATACACACCCACCAACCACACCCCTCTCACATATGTGTGGTCCCCACGCATATAATTGTGGGACCCACACATATGTGAGATGGTGTGGTTGGTGGGTGTATACCTATCATTTGTGCGAAAGAAATTTCAAAGATCCAAACACAAGTAAAGCTGAAGTAACTTCCTTAGTTTCTTTTACAGCTCTGATTATGAAGTGGCATTCCACAAAATGCATAGCAACTACAAAAAGCAAATCCACAGTTACATACAAGTAGACATGCATATAATACGGAAAAGAGGATAAAGCCCTAAAATGATTACATTTTCTGCGAACTTCTACTTGCTTCTCTTTGCGCTCGTACTCCTGTCTGATCTTCTTTTTCTTTGCTTCTACCAATATTGAATTCCTAGAACAAAGTAACAAATTCAACATCATAAATCTCAAGATACCTAATCCAATGTTCATATTTAATTCACTGGCGGAGGGAGCATGCGCCCACCAGGAGCACGCACCCACCAAGAGCGCATGCCCCACTGCAATGTAAATTTTTATCCCCCTCAAACACTTGAACTAACAACTTCCACAAGTTGGTGTGTGGAAATTCAAAGAGAATCATATTTTAGGCGCGAGTACAATAATGAAGGCTTGTTTGCTTATTATTTGTTCATTGGTCCTTTTTGGAAGGAGGCAATTCTATAAATTTTTCCATTCTTCTCACCTAAACTTCTCCAAACTTCAAAGTAATAATTTCCTAAGCTAAACATGCCATAAGTTCACTAAAGATGTTTCTTTTTCTTTCTGTTTTTTCCAAAGGTAAACATCTATTCTATCAATAATGGGTGAGCCCCTCTTTGGTGTGGTTTAACTAACTGGATAGAAAAAAAGGAAAAAATATTACACATTGTTTTAACATATGCCCTCACTGTAAGGACAAAACGTAAAGACATGATTCATGTAACCACCCACTCCCAAACTGGTACAGTCTCCTAATTTTCAAGGGCTCCAAAAAAAATTGCCCTTTTTACCCGATAATGGCAAAAAGCACACGCGCACACACAATGCGTGTGGTTATTTTCATTGTCGACTCAAGCCTCTCCCTTGCTCTCTCCACCCACCTTCACAAGTGTGATTGATAGGTCCGGCACTCGGTTTGGTTCCAGGCAATTTTTTATTTTTTGTTTTGTTGTTTCTTGTATTTCCGGAGGATAGAGTATCCTTTGTTGTACTATTTTTAGTTTTAATATAATTGGAATCATCTTGCTCACCAAAAATTTGCGTGCGCATGTGAGGTCACGAGTGCAAACGTGTAAAAGGGTTTTCAAAACCGTGCAAGACTATCAAAATTTGTGACAACTATATGCTTAGTGGTGGACGCATGATTTATACAAAGCGGAGCCCGAATTACATGCATTTTTATATTGAGAACAAAAACGCATACATAATAACATCTAATTTTATAACCACGACCAAAAAATTGTCAATAACTTAAAATTTTAGGAGGCTTTTTCAAAAATATATATCAGAAACTTTATCAATTTTTTTTTCACTCAAAAGACTTGTAGGGCCAATCCTATAATTTTTTTTTCAAATTAACCTAAATATATATTATAATCCTCACTAAAAGTATAGTTTTAGATGTAAAGAATTAAGGATAATATTAAAAATCTAATTAATTCTTTGTAAAGAGGTATGCATTAATTACACGTCTATTTAAAAGATTGAATTTTGGATACAGAACAAACAAAATGAAATCGATGGTTTTATTGAGGGCAATTTATATAAATAGTCCTCGTAGTTTTATCCGAGTCTCATTTTCATCTTTTAAGTATCAATTACAATTCTTTTAACTTTTAAATTTGATATTCGTACCAAATTGATCTAATTGATAACTTCTGTCGGCCAAACTAGAAAGAAAAAATCAGATTAATGGCGTTTGAACGTTGTCATTCGTATCAAGTTAGTTCAACTGACCTTAATTTGATTTTTTCCGTCCAGTTTAACTGACAGACGTTATCAATTGAACCAACTTAATACGAAAATCAAACTTTAACATCAAAAGATTCGCAAGTAATACTTGGAGTACGAAAAAAATTGGGAACTGATTTTCGCGCTCCAAGAATTACTGCAGGCGCTCCATCTTTTTGATTTTATACTGTGATGTTGCTGGCAACATCAGTGTATATTTTGTTTTTATACTGTGATGTTGCTAGCAACATCACAGTATAAAAATAAAAAGGTGAAGCGCCTACAGTAAATCTTGGAGCGCGAATATCAATTCCCAAAAAATTACTATGAGTGAAATTGTGAAGACAAACTACCAAAGAAACCGGTTGAGAAGTCTCTATCCTATTCCGCTGATAATCATTTCCTTTCCTTTCCTTCCAATTCCAATTCCAATTCCAAATCACTTCTTCTGTTTTTTCTCCCCAAAATCGACGCTTTCAGATTAGGTCACGTAATCGACGTTCCAATCTACCCAAATCCATCGCGCAAAATCAGCGGAATTGGATTTCCGCTGGTCATAACTAGTAGAATGGCAAGAAGAAGGTAAAAAGAACTGATCTTTTAGCTCATACGAACTCATCGAAGCGACAACCGGAGGAGAAAATGCATAGCCGGGCGTCGAGCAACCGGCTTTCATCTGGGTCCTCCTTCCGATCTCGAGTTTCCACTCTCCTGCTCTCCATGTTAGCCACCATGGCCTCCCTCTACGTCGCCGGCCGGTCCGCTCTCTCTCCCTCCCCCCTTACCAACTTACACACACCCATACGATGAATTCGATCATATGCATGTTTAGTTATTTATTTTTTTATAACTATGTGTCCGGATCAGTTTATGTACACCTCACTAATCCTGAGACCGTAAACCTCTTGTTCACTTTCGGGTCCCACTTAAAACCTTGCATCCAAAATATTTGAATGAGCACTTAAAACTATCACATTGTTTTCAAAATAAAATTCAAACTTTTTTCAAATTGTTAAGTCTTCCTAACATTTGGGATGGAGGAAGTATTTTCTTGATAACCATGTGTCCCGATCAGTTTATGTGCACCTCAATTAATTTTATGTGCACCTCGATTAATCCTCGGAACCATAAAAATCCACCGTTCACTTGTGGACCCCACTTAAAAACCGGCCTCAAAGAAGTTCTTTGGTAGCACTTGACAGCCTTAGGAGAAAATTGGAATAAAAGATATCTTTGATATGAATCACTCAAATATAAGTGTAAATTTGAGTGGAAGCTTCAGTTATTGGCATAGTTGCAAATTTGAGAGTAAAGAAGTAGCCTCATAAGACTTGAGTAAGGGTTTGAGTCTCTCTTGATTAGGATAAAATTTTGAGTAAAACTCATTTTTATAGATTTGAGTAAAGGGATGGAATGGAGTGGACTTTGATGAGTTTTTACCTGAGGTGAAGCCAGGATTCTATGGCATTGGGGTCAAGTTCCTATAGTACATATGGTTTGCCTTTTTATACTTCATAATGGGGATAAAAAACAGAAACCACGTCAAAATGCTAAACTAGATATCGACTGACGATATATATGAAACTTGGGGGGGGAAAAACTTACCTCTATTATAATTAACTTTAATTTGCTAATGCAAGACTCAATCATGATTTCACAAGTTTACAAATATAAAAATTGAGAAATAAAATTTAGGAAAAGAAGTTACAATTACCCTTTTATTTTGATTTTTCTCGTGGTAAAAGAGATTCAGTGTTGTATTTTGTTTTGGAAGAGAGGAAGTTAGGTTGTGAATGGAAAGGGCAAAACTTATTTTAGGAGAATTTTGGGGGCAAGTGACTAATAAATGTGGGGTCAAAGCTATAGATAACCATAAAAAAGTTGCACATATCTTGGTGTATTTTCCAACTCAGTTGCCCAATGCTCCATGCACTCTTGGTTTTTACTCAGTTTGAGTGTCTTGATTTGAGTAAAATTTTGAGTAAAACTCATTTGGATATATTTGAGTAAATGAATGGTGTGGGTTTTGATGGGTTTTTACTTGGTCTTAGTGTAAGGGAATAAAAGGGTAGGGCCTGGAGCCTGGAGATGCTCTCAAATGAATTTCTTGGCCATTTGTTAGGGGATTGTGGTTTTGATGTAGCTGCTTGTTTTTTGTAACAACGATAATGTTGACAGGTTATGGCAGGATGCCCAGAACAGGGTTCATTTAATTGAAGAGCTTGATAAGAGAACTGGACAGGTACCTTTACGCGAAAATAAATTTTTTTCTTGTTTCCTTGGGCATGTTATTGTTTCTCATCCACTATTATGTAGCGTTTGATTTGCTGGAATGATTTTGGAAAGTGATGGAATGGTCACTTCTTACCCTTCAATGGAGTGACCATTAACCTAAATTGGTGAATGGTGATTCTATTTGGAGGGTTTTTTAGCCCGAAATGAGCATTCTAGAGAAATCAGCATCATATTCCAGTATTCCAGAGCCAGACACTGCCTCAGATTAACTCTTATCAAATTCTTTCATGCGGTTACAAATAAAGGCATTGTCTTGAGTCAATCTTTGATTTTATCAGTAAAGATAGGATATTGACTGTCAATACTGTTGAATTACTATTATGAAAATCCTTCTTTATATGCCCGAAGACTGATAATAATTCAACATCGAATATGTGGGCAAAAACTTGTTGAAAAGCTAGAAAATCTGCACGCCCGCTTGCAATTGACCTCGTATTCAGATAGGCGTATTTCATTACTGAAAAATAGTTGGCAATTTTTTTCCCTTTATTGGTAATTTGCTTCATAATTGGATACCGAACCTAGTTAATGGGTTCTTTAATGCCATTCCATGGTCAAGTGAAGGAGTATGAAGCATGCAAAGCTTCGGTATTAGCCATTTTTTACCATCTTTCATTTGATTATATAGCTATAGCCCATAGAATAATTGGACTACAGGTTTTATGTCTTGCACAAGTTAGATTTTCAAATACAACATTTGGAGATTTACACTTGGGTCTCACATTTTCAGGGGCAGTCTGCTATATCTGTTGATGATACACTGAAAATTATAACATGCAGGTAAGTTCATTGTGCTATTCTCAATGTTGTATCAGTTTTTTGGTGCTTGATCTGAATTGAGTGATGCACTGAAACAGTGGCTGAAATTTTATTTCCAGAGAACAGCAAAAGAAGCTAACAGCCCTTGAGATGGAGCTGGCTAAAGCAAGACAGAAAGGTTTTGTTTCAAAGCACTCTTCAGATGGTAGCGGTACTCATACAAAGAAAAAGATACTAGCTGTTATTGGAATTATTACAAGGTTTGGCCGCAAGAACAACAGAGAAGCTATTCGCAAGGCATGGATGCCTACTGGTAGAATTTCTATCCTTTTTGTGTGTTTCAACGCTATTCCCTGTACAGTATATGGCAATATGATCAATGCCACTGAACTATGTACCCGGAATCCAGTTGTTTAAGTGATGGTCATTGAAACGTGTATGGTTACATAGCAACCACTTTTAGTTAAGTTCTCTATAGTACTTTTTATCCAATGGACTCCTTGGTATTATCTAGGAAGGATGTAGCCAATCATGAGGATCAGCTATTGAAATAGTCAATGGGTATTATCAAATCAAAGTACATGTTATTCTGTATTTAGCAGTATCTTGCTTTGTCTTCTGAAGTTTTTTCCCTTGTTACTGCTGTAGTACTTATAGAGAATCTAAAATATGCAGGTGCAGCCTTAGAGAAATTGCAGGACGAGAAAGGAATAGTTGTACGATTTGTAATAGGAAGAAGGTCTTTATTTGATGAGTTGAAATTGGCAAAGAGTTATTTAGTGTTCTATGTTTAATTATGCTTTTATCTATTCTGCAGTGCCAATCCTGGTGACAGTTCAGACAGGGAGATCGACAATGAAAATGGGCAGAGCAATGACTTCATTATACTTGTATGTTCTTCCCTTAAATAGTCGTATATTAAGGTGAATCAATGTGTTTGGTCATCTGCGAAAGTGAAATGCAAGTAGCATGACTAATCTTTTCTCGATAATGAAATTTCTGTCAGTATATACATCTTGTGCCTAAAAGGTAGAAAGATGGGGATCCTATTGAATAAATACAACACCAAGGCACAACTGCCCTAAGTATGTACTAAGGGTAAATATGAGTTTATGTCTGCTTTGGGTGTTCACGCATGCATTTATGTTTACCACAACTATGTTATCAAAGAGGTTCAAATGAGCAAATTATGACTTCTATTCTCCCTGTACAGAAGGATCATATAGAGGCTACTAAGGAGGAACCAAAAAAGACAAAGTTGTTCATTACTCATGCCGTGGAGAAGTGGGATGCTGAGTTCTATGCCAAGGTCAATGATGATATTTATGTTAATATTGGTATGTAGTCCATGTCGTCGCATTAAAGTGAACAAGGCAACATGCCTGCATTATTATGTGTCCCATTTGCAAAAATAATGAGTTTGCCTGGAACCACGCTTAAAGAACATAACTAGAATCTCGTGTTCCATAAGATACACTATTCTAGTGTTCTGCACTTTCGTTGCTTGAAAACCTGATGAATGTACAAAATGTATTGAAGCATCTCTACGGAATGGTATTAACTTATTTGAACTACATCCGTCCCAAGCAAATAGACAAATGAAGTAATAGCAGTATCTTTTGTTGTGGTTACTACCATTAATGTACCATTGAGATGCCTCGTTCATGATATGAATCTGCAGATTGGTTGTCTGTTCTTCTACATCTTAAATTTCGTTTCCTTGTCTTGGTTTATTTCATTAAATGGCTGGTCATTGCCACAGTGGTTCTGATGATTGGACATGGCCTGTTGAAAAAGAGCTTAGAATCAACAAAAATTTAGGAACACCTTAACTTTTGTCGAAGTGGTTATGCTTTAGCGGGTGAGGTATAATATGCTTTTTCTTTTCCAGTTATTTTTGCAGCCAATTCCGATGTCTAAGAAAGAATAGTATAAGTAACACTTTGTTTTCGTAGGTTGTTTCAGATATCTTGGATATTATAGCATTTGGGAAATTGCAGACCTTACCTATCTACATGAGTTCTTTTGTCATGCAGATGCCCTTGGAGCATCACTTTCTAATCATTTGGATAAACCTCGTGTCTATATTGGGTGCATGAAATCTGGCGAAGTTTTCTCTGAACAGTGAGTCTTGTCTACTATCAATTCTCCTGTTTTGTGAATTAGAAAATTGGCATTGTATTTTCCCATTTGTTTTCTGAGCATTTCCTAATTTCTTCAGGACCCATCAATGGTATGAACCAGAGTGGTGGAAATTTGGAGATAAAAAATCGTGAGTATTGCTATATATAATTTTACGTGCCTCAAGTTTCGTGGACTGTAATTCATCAGCGAATTATAAATAATAACCTTTCTTATGAGAATCAACCTTTCACAGTTTGCTTAAGTCTTAGATAGATAATCATTCTCTTTTTCCATGAAAGATAGTAGGAAAAAAGGAGTAGAAGAAAAAGGAGAAAGGGTAGCTAAATTAGATGATACTGTCCTTCAAACCCAGTAAACATTGAACTCCTGGAAGTTGTTTTCCAGTTATACTGCTCCCGTTCCCAACATCATGGTTAAGCATCACGTTTTCTCGTGAGACGCAATGGTGTAACACGCTACTAATATGATTCAATTCGAGAAGATCCTTGTGTTTAGAAGGCTTAAGTCCTTCCTGCATATCTTTCCACTTGTGTACAATGTAACTTTCTTGTATGCACAGATACTTTCGCCATGCTTCTGGAGAGCTATATGCCATATCACGAGCTCTGGCTCAGTTTATTGCAATAAACAGGTGATTATTTTCTTATTTTATTGTGATTTTCCACTCAACATTCATCATAAGCATGTTCAACTTAGTTCGATTTCCTTTTGCAGATCAATTCTCCGTACATATGCACATGATGATGTCAGTGCTGGATCATGGTTCATTGGACTTGATGTGAATCATGTTGACGAAGCAAAGTTTTGCTGTTCTTCCTGGTCATCGGGTCCCTCTCTGACCAAAACAAAAAACTCAATTTTGTTCTTTAAAATTTTTCACATCACAATGACATCATTAAATTATGGGTTGTGGGATTGTGAAGAAAGACAAGTGATTGAAAAAGTTGGTATTTTGTGGTTATGCTATAAGCTTGCATAAGGAGTAGTAGGTTGTATATTAGGTCCCTTTCCTTTGAATAGAATTGTGGTTTTACTCAGGTAAACAAGGTGAAACTAAAGTTTTATCTATTGATCTTCTAACATTTCAGGGGCCATATGTGCGGCTGCGTAATTTGACTTGCTTCAAAAAGAAATATCAGCGTAACCATTATTTGTACCAGCTGAAGCCTTACTTTACCAGCATCGGCTGTCTTGCCAGTTTGACATGAATTCAAGATGAGTAGAGCAATGTTTCTGTTGCAAACGATTCGGGTTGCTATCAGGAGGACTTGACGATGTTAGCCATACTTTGTGATCTTAGATGCTTACACACTATCGAAAACTTGGATAAAGAATTGGATTGGGTTGACAGACCTCTCAATGACTGATTTCAAAAGATTACAGATCCTCCATTGATGTAATGTTACAATTCATCTCCACTCTTGTATCATTTGTACTTCCTCATTTATGAGGATTTTGAGAAATTTTGATTTCAACTCTTGGCCCGCGAGTTGTAGAGAATTGTATTTCACCTTAAAGGGTAACGGGTTTAGTTATTGAAGGCAATGTTCGTTAGAATTTCATATTACCCTCCAATTCCTTCTCACCTCTTTGTAATTTGACCAATTTCCTAACTTGTTCGAGACCATTCAATCTTATTATTGCGGAAATTTTGTACTCCGTATCTTATAACGGTGCCAATTGTCGAGCACTTTAGCTGGTAGTAATTTTTTGAAAGCTACACTTTTTTCAACGCAGTCTGTAGTTCATGCCCAGTATCACGTCAAAATAACCCAATTTTATGGGTATCAGATCAGCGGACAATTGTTTCTCACCAATGTTATCGGATGGGAATAACCCCCACACCCCCCCATACCTCATATCTGTGACACGTGCTCGTCCTGCAACCATGCAAGATGGGTGAGCTACCGGGAAGTCCTTGGGGGTTTGGCGTTCAACGTGGATAATATTGTACAAGGGCATATTGTACAAGGCCGAAGTAGGTCGTTACATGTTGTATTGTAAAGCGATGGCTTATATATATGTGGGAAGATAGGTTGACCGTAACCCTCTGCGACTGTTTCTTACTTGTTAAGATTATATCAAAACTGTGGGATGAAACACGGTGCTGTGGGAGTCGGTGGGACTGTCTTCCTTCCTTGATGCAGCCTTTTTCCTCAGACTGCATAAAGTCCAACCTTAATCATCCCGTGTTTTTGACAAAAACATGCGTACGCATATGCCTATCTTTGAGTTGAAACTGTAATATGTGGGGTCTGAGCTGAATATTCATTCAACATTTCAGAATGGCTTGGATCCTATTGCAATACAGCGTCTTATGTACTAGTACTATTTTATAATCAGATGTCTGGCTAGCTCGATTAATTCTGAAATCCTGAAGTTAACGACCGGGCAAAGTTCGAGCGGGCTAGGACCTTAGGAGGGAGTAAAGCCATTAAATCTTGCCATTAAGTCAACCATTGGGTTGTAATATGGTGTCTTTTTGGAATTAAGTTAAATCTCATGTTTCTTAATCCCGATAAATCACAGTTGAGGCATAACTTTAATGCATTCAAATATGGGTGTGCGAAGGTAACCGGCCCCAATAGATTGTTGTGAAGAACTTCTAGAGTCGGCGGCTGCAACTATAAGCAAGGAATTGGCCGATTTTCTTGTTTCTTGTTAGTGTTTTTTTTTTTTTGTTCCTTCTTTTTTTTTTCCCCTCTTCCTCCCTTTCTCTAATAGTGTCACTACCAAACATAGAAATAAAAAATTTGTTTGGTCAAGCTTTTTTCCCACCAGAAAGTCTACTCCACCGCTCTGTTTTACTGCTTCCTCCACCGCTCTCAATTTTTGGGTCCAAAAGTATTTTGAAGAGTCCAGATTTTAAAAAAAAAAATTCCGGATCATTGATTGTCGAAATGGACGATGAGATCAAGAGCTATTGTGAAGAAGCGATGAAACCGAGTGGTGGTTAACTACTATGTCCTAGACTCCTAGGTACTATGCCTAATGCCTTTCAAAAAAAACCGTACTAGGTCCTAGGTAGTTAATTCAGTTGATCATGGTGGCTTGTTCAGACTGGAGAAGACCATGTTTGTGGACCTGCGGTTTGCTCAGTCAATACTCGTAGTCGTAGAGAGAGAGAGAGATAGTCCCAATATTAATTCCGGTTAGTAAATCACACTTGAAGATATCTAAGGAGGATTATCATCACCTCCCCAAGAGCTGACCTATTCTGACCCTTTACCATTTCTTGACATGTTTTGTGTTGGGTTTTAATTTTCCATGCTCTTTTTTCTAGAAAAGTAACTAACTGTCTTTTCATAGGCTTCGATATTTATTGATGCATTGAACCGGTTTTTGTAGGCTTAGACATTTTGGTCAATTGGGTACCACAAAAGATTGCTTTTTGGTGGTAAATATCTATTCACATCTTCTTCAATATTTGTTGCCATTTTAGCGGTGAATAAATATCAATTAGTTGAGATTGGTAGTTGGGTTCTTGGTTTGTGTTCACGGGGAACAGTGGGTCTTTCACAAGAAAGGTGTTGAGTTCTCAACAGCTTTCTGGGATCGCTGAGAGGGAGTTAGCCCTATAAAAGGTTTGAGAGAGAGAGAGAGAGAGAGAGAGAGAGAGAGAGAGAGTATTGCCTTGTTGATAATGTCCTCTTTGTGTTTGTGAAATGAATCAATCAGAAAATATAGCTGGGGAACAGAGAGCAGGAGTTGAGATTACCAAGGACAAGAATGGAATTGAACAGGTTGTGCTCCGAAGCCCTCGAGGGGCTTCAGCAAGGGTTAGATCCTTTAACCTTTTCTTTTTCTTTTTTTTTATGAAGTATAGTGTATAAACCCGGGACACTACATGTGAGAGTTCACGAGATAACCAAATCCAATAACTAAACCAATACAAGAAATAAGTTTATTATAAAGTGAAAACAAAGAAAGAAAGAAAGAGCTCTCTAAGAGAAGAACACCCACACGCAAATGGGGTGACTCGAACTCCTGACCTCTTAGTGAGATGCAAGAGTCCTGACCAGCTAAGCTAGCCTTGGTTGGTTGGTTAGATCCTTTAACTTTGACTCTCTTGAAAGATTGGTTACTGCATTTTGATTCTATGAATTTAAAGTACTCATGTGAAGAGAGAGAGAGAGAGAGAGAGAGAGAGAGAGGAGTTTTCTAATCAACTGCCTGGTTTGTGAGGCCTGATTCGGTTTTGGATTGTCACTTCGTTTATTATGACGGGGTTCGACCTGTCCAATCAGGTTACAGGGTCAGGGGCAAAGCCCAAGCCGGGGCCTCCGGGGCTTTGTCTCTGAAACCCAAACATAGTTATTATGGTAATTGGTGATGTAAAATCCTAAGGTAAAAATACATGGTATACGCAGCTGATGAACTGTACACTTCTATTCATTCAATACATAGCGTAAACCGATGTGCACCGTGTATGTATTCAGTTACGCAGGTGGGAAACCACATAAAAATGTCTGTATCTTTTCTGTTTGCGTTCTTTACTTGACTTTCTTTGGTCAGCTGCGCTTTGTCCGTATGTTGGTTCGGGTTTTCTTAAAGTACACAATAATCTTCAAACCGGTTTTGCTACCCCGTATGTTGAGGTCTTCTGTTTGTTTGCATCCAGGTTAGCTTGCATGGAGGGCAGGTTCTTTCATGGAAGACAGACCGAGGGGAAGAGTTATTGTTCACTAGTAGTAAGGTGATTTTTAATTTCCAATTATCTACTTGTTGTCCTGCCTCGGACCTACTGCTTAAATGAACTAAACTACTTGAGCTCAACACTCATTTGGCTCGTTAAAAACTCGTTCAGAATCAGCTCTATTGATGAACATAAAAAGCTTGAGCCTTGAATCCGTTTCAAAGTTAAGTTTGTATTTAAGTTTGAACAACCTACGACTCAACTTAACTTCGCTCGTTTTTAACCCTAATTGTACCCTCTTTTTGGTATGGTATGAAGAATGTGGAAAAAGCATTTACAACCCTTTTTTTTCCCTCCACTGCCAGGCGATTTTCAAGCCACCAGCTGCTGTGAGAGGAGGGATTCCCATTTGCTTTCCTCAGGTATTCTTGTAAGTAGGGTAGTATTCATGTTGGGTTGGAATTTTCAGAATCAGTTTTGTAGAGAACTTTTCAGTTCTGAATGCAAAACACCTCAATTCTTTCAATGTTATCCGTTTTTAACCGGTTTGCTTTTCTTGAATATAAAAAATACCGTTTTGATTGGTTTCGAAAATAGGGCATTCGTTTTCTAAACTATTTTCAGAAAACATGATTTGGAAAACATAAACCAAGTGTTTTCAGTGAACAGAATCTTAGCCTCCTCAATATTTGACCTTGGTGTCTGCTATATTTCTAACGTCAGTTTGGAAACCGCGGGGCACTAGAGCAACATGGATTTGCCAGAAATAAGATATGGGTTATCGACAGTAAACCCCCATCTCTCCATCCAAATGATTCTGATGGCAAAAGCTATATCGATTTGTTACTCAAACCATCTCAAGAAGACTTAAAGGTCTGGCCTCACAGGTATAAGCTTCAAGGCCTCCACAATCTCCCTCAATCTTTTGTCAAGCAAAATCATCAATATTTGCGTCAACATATCACAATTAAAAGTCAAGAGACTTAAATGAATTAGGAATATATTTATGTTGAGTCATGGTTAATAAACTTGAAGCTGAGAGAACTCATAGACTGTTAAACTAATGACTTGGATTTAAATTTTTTTGCAGTTTTGAATTCCGTCTTAGGGTGGCACTTGCAGCTGATGGGTATCTCACCTTGATTTCTCGCATAAGGAATATCAACTGCAAGCCCTTTAGTTTCTCATTCGCGTATCATACCTATTTCTCCGTCTCTGACATCAGGTAATGCCCAGAGTATTTTTTCCGCTGTAGAATCAGATTTTACTCCTTCATTTTCTTTTCGGGAGGTGATTTTGCTATCAGGCTTATTTCCATTTCCTGCACTCAAATGGAACTATATTCGCCAACAGCAATAGCGTCAGAGACAACTTGAATTATGTATCGTTATAGCTTCTCTTGAAGCAATGAAACTAGCAGCAACCTAATTATTTCTGCAAAACACGATGGTTTCATGGCAGTCATCAAGTTAGTATGCTGAGTATTTTCTTATTACAAAGGAAGACATGACCAATCATCATGGTTTGGTGCCCTGATTTATCAAACTAGAACATTTAGTCCAACAGTTCTCATCACTTAACAAAATCATTGAAAAATGGTCTACTTATTCTCCATCTATAGTTTGGTGAGTTACATGGTTATTTTTCTCAAGTTTCTCCGTATACAACACCAACAAAAACTTTGTTATTCGACGTTATGCATTAAAATCAGGTTGCAGATCAAATCTCGATTAACAATCAGTTCAAACAAGGTAAAAACAGTACTTTGGGATCTTTGACGTATAGTCGCTTGTCTAGGAATATTCAAGCAATTACAGCTAGTATAGTAGTGGAAGATTTTAAACTTTTTTAATTTGAAATGACCTTCATGTTATAAATTGTGTTAACAGTGAAGTGAGGGTAGAGGGGTTGGAGACTCGAGACTACCTCGACAACCTATACCAGAGGGAGCGATTTACAGAACAAGGGGATGCCTTAACATTTGAATCCGAGGTAAAAACTAGTTTCTGATTACTTAAAGTGGCATAGTGATGAAATATCTTTGCTAGTTCAGTTACAGTTTTTGACGTATTGGTTAACTATTACCCTGTTGAGGGCACTTGCTCATAAGAGTTGTCAAACTTCTAGGTGGATCGAGTTTATCTTAATTCAACAGATATAGTTGCAGTTTTCGATCATGAGATAAAACGGACTGTTGTCATACGGAAAGAAGGGCTTCCAGATGTTGGTAAGCACTATCTCAAATCACGATATGTTCTTCAGTATCGTTTTTTTGTTTTGGTTCACGTATAGAATATTAAGTACAAACAAAAAAACTACAAAACTATAACTATGCAAGGTCTATATATTACATGCTTACTTGCGTAGTATGTTTCACTGCGCTTATTTGCTTAAGGTTTCTACTAGTTAATACTTTCTAAAGAATGTGGTTATTACACAGTGGTGTGGAATCCATGGGAGAAGAAATCAAAGTTACTGCTAGATTTCGGGGATGAAGAGTACAAACATATGCTTTGTGTCGACGGGGCTGCAATAGAGAAACCCATTACTTTGAGGCCAGGTGAGGAATGGACCGGCCGCTTGGAGCTCTCAGTCGTGCCTTCAACTTAAACAAAGAACTACTTATATAGGAGTACTTATTTTCTGTAAGTGTAATTCTGGAAGCAGGGATAGTTGTAGGTTTCCCGGGATAGGTACAACTTCAATAGTGTACATAGTAACATAGATAACGTTGAATTACGTATATTCAAAGAAAATGGAATTAGTGTTGTAAACTATGTTTTTTCTGGCTTGTAATAAGACTTTTAACAGTGGCTTTTATTGATCTAGTGATCTGATCTGTAAGTCTCAAACCTCCCCCTTTGAATGTTTTGCATTCCTTCTCCATTCTCTTGCATTCCGTCTCCATTCTCTTGCATTCCTTTAACAATGGCTTTTATTGGTAGAACACTAGTATCTGACCTGTACTTCAAAATCGAATCCAAAATCACCATTTTTAACGTAGAAGAATATCTGTTATGGTCAGGTAATTTGAGATCATATCAAAAGGGTGTATTCAAAATCTATTTCCCGAGAAAAATTTGATCCAGGAGAATTAAGGATCTAACCGAGGGAGCATGTGTTCTTCGATATAAGTATATAGGAACAGTTGCTTTTTCAGCAAAAAGAGAACACAGAAAGAGGGGTGAAACAAAACAGAACATAAAGGAAATATGCACAAGATGAAGATCAAGAAAAGGGGATGATTAGTCCTTGGCAAGTTGGCTTTCATCGGGGAGAGAGAGAGAGGAGAGAGGGGTATGAACTTTAGGCAGCAAAAAATCTCTTAAATTTATCAAAGCCAGGTTTCGATCCTGGGACCTGTGGGTTATGGGCCCACCACGCTTCCGCTGCGCCACTTTGATTTTGTTGATATATGTTGTGCAACTATTAATATATAACTAATAAATTATTGTATCGTTTCTGTCCACTTATTTTCCGTATTTGATATTCGGGTTCCTTTTTCTTTTCTTTCCTTTTTCAAGGGCTATGAATACTAAAAAAATAATAAAATACTAAGGGTGTACACGGTGCAGATTAGTTAGATTTTCTAAAAAATCAGTAACCGGACCATTTCAAACGGTTCTAGAAAATTAGGAACCAAAACATAACCAATATATGTATGGAACCTAACCAGAACCAAACCGCAAGACCAGTCCGATTTTGGTTCGGTTTCGGTTCTATCCAATAAGCATCAAAACACTGATTCATAAAATATGAACTCATAAAATTAAAGAAATAGGAAGATAATCTGCTGAAATATAAAAGAAATGAAGAAAATAAAAGTTTTCCTAATAAATGAAATTTTATCTCTAAATAAATTAAGTTAAGCAAAGAAAAGATTACCATATCAAATTCAAATACATATTAAATTACACACATATGTATATCTATATTTATCTTAGTTTTAAATGGTTCAGTTCGGTTCTAACCACGGTTCATTAATTGAGTACTAGTAACTGAACCAAAATTAACGGTTCTTATTTTTTTGGAACCATAACCTGACCGTAGAACCGCAAAACCGGACCAAATAGGACGGTTCGGTCCGGATCGGACCGATTTTACGGCTCATATGGTTTTCTTGAACACCCCTAAAAAATACTACTATTTCTTCTAGTGAAGCTTCACTTTTTGTGTTTTTTTTTTAACTAAAAGGCAAGAAAAAAAATTAATTGTACAAAAAATCGTTACCCTTGAATAAAAGAATTAGAGCTGAAGATTGAACTATTCTTTCTCGAAATCGAGCCTAATCAACCTACCTTTCATAATATGTTAACGGGTACTCCTATGTATTGTAGTAAATAATCTAATGATTATATAGTTAGAAGTTGTTAGCACTTTCAAGACATCATCTTACCACAATGGAGATATATAATATAAATAAACAAATCACGGAAATATGGTACCAATAGCATCCGAATTCAGTGCAATGCGCACTAAGGAGTGTTTTCATCATTGAGCTACCTCTATAGTCTAAGAGCAAGTCCACCCGTTGGTATCAAAATGACCTCGTCGAATTCATTAATCTTGGCAAGTGTTTAAAAGTAGCAATGGTATTGCACCAATTTTAATGCCATTCGGGCAGTACTTCAATTTTAGATCATTGCATTGAACTTGTATTATTTTTCAATACAAATTAATTGGCTTGTATAATGTGACAGATTTGGCAAAGTCAAAACAACAATCAACATTGGCATGAAAGACATTTATCCAAAACAAAAAAAAAAAGGCATTTACCCAAAAAAAAACAGAAAAAGTTATGGTACATAGGGTATACCGTATATCTAAATTATAATAATTTGTGCTTTTCATTATACCAATTTTTGGTTTTCTAAAGCATATTTATGATTCTGATTACGACTTTTACTTTAAAATTTACCTATTGAACAAGTCATTAGCAGGTTATACATAATTAAAAAATATTGTTATTATGTAACCATAATTATTCGTACCGGAATCCATAATACTTATACCCTAACCAAATATATGCGTACAATATCAAAAATTAAATAATGCTACCCACAAAAGTTATAAGTTATAACAACACAATAAATTGACATTATCTTACAACAATAAGTCATACCAAAAATTCTTTGACTCGTATGATATTCCGTAACAAAATCAAAATATGTCGCACCAGAATCAACAATTATTATACCCAAGCCAAAATATTTGCAAAATGCCACAAAATTTATAAAATAACCACAATTGTTATGATAACACCTAAAACTGTCATTTTCTTACCACAACGTGTTGTATCAAAAGAAAACAAATTTAAATACCACAAATTATATAACAAACCATAATTGTTACGACAATACCATAAATTGACGTTTTTCTTATCACAATGTGTCGTATCAAAAGAAATTGATTAAAATTTCATAATAAGACATGTCTAAAATACCACAAATTCAGTAATATAACCAAACTTGATATGACAACACCGTAAATTGACGTTTTCATACCTACAACCTGATCGAGCCATAAATTTACGTGAATGACTTTATTCAACAAACATAACGAAAATCAACAGTTTTGATCGTTACTATTATGTCACGCTGTCAAGCCTACTCTATGTGTCTACATCCAACTATAGAGGAGGACTAGGTTTCATATCAAATATAAATTGAATGTACATTCTAAATGTTATTAGCAAGTATATTTCTAGAACGACGTACCCAATAGTGTGATTCTTCCAAGTCGAGGAAGCGCCTAGGAATCTTGTCGACCAAAGCAGGGGTCTTTTTTGGACCTTTTCATGAAGCCCGAGTCGCCCTTTGCATAAGCTAAAGATGTTCATACCGCCCTCGAAGACTAAATAGAATTCCGATTGGCGAAATCAAAACTGTTAGAATATCAAGTTATACGATATTCAGTATTGTCACCAAAATCCGAGATCATCAGATATCGACAACTGCATAATCAAAAAACATTTAAGGTATTCAGATACATTAAAGTCTAATAATGCGCCACCCGAGCCCCATTTAATGCATTTTTTTTCCGATCGGAACCGTCTCTCTTTTACATAATATGAATAAATCATATGTACCAAGAATGAAGTTGATCACTTATCGTTAGACCCTTAATCAAACGAAAATTTCATTTTATGATTGAATTTGGGTTCCGATGAAAGGGCTTTCTAAACCCGATCGAGCAAAAAATTTACATGAATTATTTAATCAACAAGCATAACGAAATCAATGATTTTGATCATTATTATTGTGTCGCAGTCACAAGTCTTCTGTATATTAAGCTACAACAAAGAAATTTGTTTCATATAAAATATATTTAATGTACAAATTCTAAATGTTGTTTTTGTTAAGAAAAAATTCTAAATATTGTTACCAAGTATATTTATAAAATAATTGATCAGAACCTTTAGAATGTGAAGTCCTAAAAAAAAATATTCAACATTGTCACCAAAATTAGAAATCATGGGATATCGACAAATATGTAACCAAACGACATTTAACGTGTCCGAATGCATTAAAATCTATCGTTAATTGTGGTATGACATATTTTAGTCTTACTACAGAATATTTGGATTAATTTCTTTTGGTACGACACATTGTGGTAATCAAATGCCAATTTTTGGTATCGTCATAAAAGTTATGATTATGTTATATAATTTGTGGTCATTTTTTGGAGAGGGAGAGGGAGAGAGAGTGAGGGAGGAGAGAACAACCGATTACCAGCTCAGCCTTTTTTTCATTTCATTAATTGATTTAATAAATAGATAGTTTGGATCATTTATTTTTAAATCCAAGGGTTTAAATCATGGTGTATACGGTACACCGCCTAAATAAGGGGTGTGTACCATAGGACTTCCCAAAAAAAACTTTGGCATGAAAGATGACTAGCTTTGTCATTTTTTTACATTGGTTTTAGCATATCGGTGAACATAAATTTTGCCATAAAACATAAATTTTGCCATAAAACTTCCAAATTATGAGGTTGACAACTAATATAACAAAGGATAAACTTGCTCTGACCAACTACGACTTATTTTGCGAATCAGAAAATCTACGACTTCTTCCGTCGATCGAAAAACTACGACTTATTTCAATATATCCCTCACCAAATTGAGCCAAATTGTTGAATTTGGGGCCATCCCAAGCGACAAATGAGAAATGCGTGAATAGCTAGGCTCAAGCACATCCAAACAGTGCAAAAGAATCAGATCAGAGTGCATTGTCTTGTTTGTAAATGTGTGGATTGTATGATATGATCCAAAACCACAAAAACATTCCTTCCAGCAATGCTCCTTGGATCCACCCAAAAGAGGTCGTTGTAATAGTACAAGAGGGTTGTTTAAGTTTTGAGACAGCTGTCCATTTTTTTCATGATAAGAATCTTTTTAACGGAGGATTCCGTGAACAATTGTTTACGGAAGGTGAATCGTGACCATCCAAGAGTGTTTTGGACGGTCCGGATGTAGTTCATTTAAATTCGTACAGTCCAAAGCTGAAAAACAGCCGAGATCGCATTGCTTCGTGAACAGCCTGTTTTACAACGGCCCCGTGAATAAATCTATCTCTTTTGTCATAATTCAATCCGTGACCACAAATTGGATGTACGTATATGTTTGTCTGCCTTTTGAAACTTTATCCTGATTAGGACTCACACCTACCCCAATGAGTATAACTTTTACAATTGGGATGATAATTATTGATCCTATTGGGTGAATCTTCTCAATTCACATAATGAAACATCATTAACTAGAGCGCTTTACAAAGCTATTAAGTCAACCCACATGTATAGGCGCGAGCACAAGCGCGAAAGTAAAAAAGCGGTTTTTAAAAATATTACAAACATACGAAAATTCGCTAGCACGAGCTCCAACGTAAAAGCTGCTTGCAAATAAAAGAATATTGCAAAATTCGACTATATATATGAATCTTCATACCTAGTCAATGATTGTGGTATGAAGCATAATTTTGATAGGAGTGGTTGAAGGATAATTGTCAAAAGTAATTAACTTGTATTTTTTCATAAGGAGAAATGGCAGAATTTCATGATGCACAACCATAAAAGATGGTCATTTCTTTTGAATATAGAAGAAAGTAGGAAAGAGCGACTAAGGACACATGACAACCACCGTTGAGCCTGACTATAAGACTTCTTACCCATTGCCCGTAGGGAAATGTGTTACGCAAGTAGCCACCAAAGACTCAACATATCGAGAACAATAAATAGTTATTATAGTTATGATTCTTACAAATACTAAATTTGTAACGACCCGCTCCATCTTTGTACAATATTGTCTGTTTGAACGCCCAAAGCCCATAGACTTCCCAGTAGGTCACCCATCCCTAGGGAAGCAAAGCAAAAATAGTGAGAGAAAATCAAACTAAGAGAGATTAATAAAATTCATGGTTCGGCTCACGTCGGGTGTAAGTCTAGTAGTCTACCCTATGTACGTCCAGTTGATCAATGACTTTCACTAATTCAAAGGCAAATGAATGCTCGCAAGAGCTACAAAGAAGAGTTTTTGCACCAAAGTTTGTTTAGTATTTTAGTTAATATCGGTTATTGAACCTTGTTAATTGCCAGCTAATTGACAATTAAGAGCTCTATACTCTATAAGTATACTATAGATTATGTAACGGGTCTTCGAGTCATTAATGAATGAAAATTAATGCAGTTTATCAAGAATTGAATTATTTAATTAGATTTGGACCGTTGTAGCTTAAGGTCCGTTGTCTTATTTTTTAACTACTTATTTCCCGCACTTTACGAGACATGCTATTCTCTCATAATTTAATTCAAAAAAAAAATACTTATTTGAGTTGGTGGAATACAATTCAAAATCTAAGTACCTTCAAAATCTAGAGTGTCAGAAAGCGAATGTGAGCAGTTAAGGAATTTTTGGGTACCATGCAGGTACCACATGCAATGGCGGACCTACCTTGGGGCTTGGGGTGGTCTGGGCCCCCGGCCCCTCTCCGAGCTCTCAAGTTTTCAAATTTTTGTTTTGTATATACCTAATTTTGGATATTATTAATAATTATTGAGAGAATTAAATATCCATCCTCAGAAGAAACAACGCGTAAGTTTTCATCCTCGAAATTTTGAATGGTTATGTTTTCATCCCAAAATCAAATAAACCCAAATTTGCCCATATATAGAGGGACAGATTTTTGGACTAATTCATAAACTTTGAGGTCGTATTTTGCAATTAAAGGGGTATGATAAGTAGATAAAATCCTCCATTTAACGTTATCCCATCTCTCTCCATCTAAACAATTCCTAATCCTAAATTATTCTCTCTCTCTCTCTCCCGAAATCTCCCACCTCCATGTACGTCGCGAGGCTCAGAACCTGTACCTCTAGTGATCCTAGATCGAGAACGGCCAAGAACGGCAGCGGCAACATCGATGAACGGCGATCTAGCATCAAGAATTGCCAACAAACGGCGGCGGCGGCAATAAAGAAGAACGATGACCATTCTCAGATCCACTGGAAGCCGCCGCCCACTCTTTCTTTCTCCTCTCTCTCCATCGAAATCCTGACAGTGATCAAGATTAGTCGCGAAGGAAAGGAGGTGCAGCGAGCAAACACCTCTCATGTATAATTATTTATAATCTTAATAATTTTGGTTTGATTTGATAAAAAATAGTTATCTTACATTCTCATTTCTCAAATTTTTTTCATAAATAAAAAATAATCATGTGTCTGTTGAAGTTGCCTAAAGAAAAAAACAATGATTGGTATATTTTAAACGCATTAGACTAGAATCATTTTAATATACCAAAGTAATGTATTGAAAAACAAAAAATTTATGATATAATAAATATATGTTCCTATAAAAAAAATATATGTCTACTACTTCGGCCCCCCCTCCGGATCAAAATCCTGGCTTCGCTACTGACCATGTGGGCCCACGTGGTGTCCGAGCATACCATCCAGGCCGTCAAAAAGTGTGTTGGACGGCCTAGACTGAAATTATCTCTCTCTTCTTTCTCTCTCCAAATCTAAACTGTTCAAAACCAAAATGGACGAACCGAATGCGCCGAGCAGGCACCACGCAGTATCTACTCGACAGTGAAAAATCTCTCGTCTAAAAGAGAAGCATACGTCGACTCAGTGAGTAATGGGTTGATGCAGACCGAGTTGGTTGACCACTATCGAGTGTCGACTCAGTTATGTTTGCTCAAATCTCGATGAGGGAGTGCAGCTAATAATTTGAGATGGCAACTTCCCTCTAGTCTAGTTTTTGCCCTTTTTCCCTTTTTGCAGAAAATTCTCGGGCTCTCAACCATAACAAAAGTACAGAAACAAAGAACAAAAGAACAAAAAGCAGCCAGATCAAAATATTGAAAAAAAGAGAGAGCAGAGCCTCATAACATACTCTTCTTTACCATAAACCCTTTTGACCATCTTCTAAAATTCAAACCCTCACACCCTCCTTTTTTTTCTTTTTCATTTTTCGAGTCCCATCCCTCTACTGCTCAAATTCCCCTTCTTCAGTCCTGTTTTGTCTTCAACAACCATTCAAAAAATTTCCCCCTTTTCGGAGGATGGCTTGTACAAGGGTTTTGTTCCAACCTTGTTTGGGTGTTTTTCCCCCTTCGAATATTTGTTTTTGCCTTTTCCGTTTAGCTCGTTGTACTTCGTGTCATTTGAGTTGATATATATACATTTGACAAAGAAAGAATTCCAGTTTTGTTTTTCAATAATTTTGCTTTTTCATTCGACGAAAACTATGTAAAGCAAAACGTTTGTTCAACTTTTTAAGATTTAGTTTTTTTTTTTCAAAACTCGTCCAAACAAACAATAAAACATTTTTCAGGAAGTTACTTGTATATACCCTGTGCCCTACACCACGAAAAATCTTTGGGCTTTTTAATTGAGGTTTTAACTATGTGTGCACCAAAGTGAAACTTAACCAGACTGATTACACATATCTCAATTTAATCAATTCTTGAAATTAGCACAAAAATATCAAAAAAAAACTATGCACTTAAATGGATTATTCTTGGATCTGGAAATTATTCGGTTTTTTGTTACCCAAATAAATAAAGCCAAATGGAATTCTAAATTTGTTTTCCGTAAAATAAGAATCATGTTTCTCTTCTCCACATTCTAATGGTGGACCACACTCTAAAGTCGAACCGTAAAGAGCCGTTTGTGTAATTCCACATCATTAACTGTCAAGATGAATTACATATAGTCTTCTTCGCAGTTCAACTACTGAGAAGCCGAGTAAAAAACAAAAAGTAAAGAACAACAAAATATGGTTTCTTTTATTCCTCTTTAATTTGAAAAACATTATCATTTTATAGCCCAATTCCTCCACAAGGACCACAAACAATCCAACCTCATAGGCCATAGCTGCATAGCGCCATCTACCTGTATTATTCATCTGTCCTCAACTTCACCTTCTTCCTCAAAACTCGCAGACCCTTTTGGCACACACACTCCCCAAAAAACATGAAATCTCTCTCTCTCCTCCTCCTCCTACTCTCTCTCCTCCCCTCTCTCTCCTTCCCATCCCTCCTCCTACAAGACAAGCTCGCATTGCTCGACTTCTCCAACAGCCTCCCCCACTCGCGTTACCTCAACTGGACCGACTCCTCCCCGGTCTGCACCCACTGGACCGGCATCACCTGCAACCCGGACCGGTCCCGGGTAATCTCCCTCCGGTTACCCGGCGTCGGCTTCCACGGCCCCGTTCCGCCCAACACCCTCGGCCGCCTCTCGGCCCTCCAGATCCTCAGCCTCCGGTCCAACGCCATCACTGGCCCTTTCCCTTCCGACCTCTTTAACCTCAGTAAACTGTCGTTTCTTTACCTCCAGTTCAACAGGTTTGCCGGGCCGTTGCCAGCTGATTTCTCCAAGTGGAAGAATCTGACTATTGTTAACTTATCCTACAACGGGTTTAACGGGAGCATACCCGTTTCGTTGTCGAATTTAACCCAGTTGCAGGCCTTGAATCTTGCGAATAATTCTGTTTCGGGTGAGATACCGGATTTGTACTTGCCGAGTTTGCAGCAGGTTAACTTGTCTTGTAACAGGCTTACTGGCATTGTGCCCAAATGGCTTCAGAAGTTTCCTAGTTCAGTGTTTAGTGGTAATGATGTTGTGTTGGGAAATTATAGTACTAGTGTTCCTACTGATGAGTCGAATTATTACCCGAGATCTGAGAATGTTGGAAAGCTAAGCGAAATGGCGGTACTGGGGATTGTGGTGGGTTGTTGTGTTTTGGGGCTAATTGGGTTTGCTTCTATTTTGGTTGTTTGTTGCTTGAGAAAGAGAGGTGAGGAGGATGTGCTGTTTTCGGGGAAATTGGAGAAGGGGAAGATGTCGCCGGAGAAAGTGATTTCGCGGAGCCAAGACGCAAACAACAGGCTGTTTTTCTTTGAGGGGTGTAGTTATGTGTTTGATTTGGAGGATTTGCTCAGGGCTTCTGCTGAGGTGTTGGGGAAGGGGACGTTTGGGACGGCCTTTAAGGCGGTTCTTGAGGATGCGAACACGGTGGTGGTGAAGAGGTTGAAGGAGGTGAGTGCTGGGAAGAGGGATTTCGAGCAACAGATGGAGGCAGTCGGGAGCATCAAGCATGCGAACGTGAGTGAGCTAAGGGCGTATTACTATTCAAAAGATGAGAAGCTACTTGTATATGATTACTTCAGCCGGGGGAGCGTTGCTGCAATGCTACATGGTATATTAATCTCTACAATCTTTGCAATTTCGACTTGTTACGTTAACAACAAAATTTTGTTTCTGTTGCTTGCTTCAGAGACCATAGTACTAGATAACCAGAATATGAAACCGGTTTTTGGTTCGTAGAATGATCACGTAAAAAGGAAATCTTTGTTGGTTTTAGGAACAATCACCTATAGAGAAACTCTTATACTGGTTGGTTACATTGTATTTATCTGAACAATTTCCAGTGTAGGATATAGAGGTACTCTTATACTAGAGGGTTATAACTTACATGATTTTGGTCATAACAATGGTCATTGTAGGACACTGAACATGCTAATAGTAAAACCCAGGTACACAAAATCGAAGTTTCTTATTTTTCCCTGTGGCAGGGGCCCCTCAGATCTTGTCAAAATGTTGATCTATCATCCTTGTAGTGTTTATATTCGTGGTTGAATGTAGAAAATTAAGTTCCAATCCTCAATCTGATGATCTTAACAGTTTTGAGTACAAAGTTTATTGGAGCAACATGTTTGGCATACAATTTCTGAGAAATCAACGAAAAAACAATAAAGGGCTTCAGATGAATTTTTCTCGCGCTCAGTTCTTGATGGAATTCTCATGCCTTTAAATTTTGGAGGGAATACTCCTCCATTAAATTTCCTGAACCTACTGCCTTGATTCTTGGAAGCGCTTTCGGCTTTTTGGGAGTACATGACTGATTTGAAAGTTTGCTGAGTTTTGTAACCCGAGCTTAGCTGCTGCTTCTGGTTCTTGTTGTTACATAAAAGATGACATCTGAACCTTATGTTCCTTCAATTATTTTAGATGCAATACTTACACCAACACTACAGTACAACAGCTCTAAGTTTCAAGTTCAATTTCTTGGTTCTTAAAAGTACTACCACCATTTCATATACCGCTTAGACCCGTATAGCTTAAAATGCATGAAGGAAACTTATCTCGGTCAGTTTTGGATATCTGATCTTATTTTGGTCTGTTTTGGATAACTGAACATTAGCATCAAACCTTAGTACTGATCCTATTAGATGCAATATTTCCTTTTGCTGCCGCGATTGGCGAGAGTTGTGATTTGTAGGACGAAACAATTGTGGAGCAAGTACTGCCCTAGATCCTTGATTTCAGTTCTTGGTTAGAAAATGTTGCAGTGTGACCGAAAACACCAGTGTCAACTGACTCAACTCTATACTGCCAGTAATCCATCTACTTCATTTGTATTTTGCCAGGTAAAAGAGGTGAGGAGAGAATCCCTCTAGATTGGGATACGCGACTGAGAATATCCATTGGTGCAGCCAGAGGCATTGCTCGGATCCATGCAGAGAACAACGGGAAGCTTGTTCATGGCAATGTAAAGTCTTCAAACATCTTCCTCAACTCTCAAAACTACGGTTGTGTGTCAGACCATGGGCTGTCGGCAATAATGAGCCCACTAGGCCCACCTATTGCCCGAGCTGCCGGTTACCGGGCCCCAGAAGTGACGGACACCCGCAAATCATCGCAGTCATCCGATGTCTACAGTTTTGGCGTCCTGTTGCTAGAGCTCCTCACTGCTAAGTCCCCTGTCTATTCCAACGGTGGCGATGAGGTCATCCATTTGGTCCGGTGGGTCCATTCAGTGGTACGAGAAGAGTGGACTGCCGAAGTTTTTGATGTAGAGCTGTTGAGGTATCCGAATATAGAGGAAGAGATGGTGGAGATGTTGCAAATAGCATTGGCTTGTGTCGTGAGGATGCCGGAACAAAGACCTAAAATGCCGGATGTAGTGAAGATGATTGAAAATGTAAGGATGACTGATTATGAGAAGCAGCAGTCGTCTGGAGCCAAATCTGACCACTCAACGACACCGCAAGATGCTTCTGGGTTAGAATCCTCAACCCCGTTGTGAGAGATCATTTTGAGTTTCTATTTTGCCCCAGCCTGGTTGTTGTTGTACTATTATCCTTTTGAATACATGGTTGAAATGTGGTTTCTTTCACCCTTCTGGTGAACAGAACTAATTGTAACTTTTTATAGACCTGATCATGGGTTTTTGACAGTGTTTCGTTCGGTCATGTATCGACTTATCACTGTGCTTTTGTCACAAAATCAAAAACAGTGTTTTGTTTGGTCATGTATCGACTTATCACTGTGCTTTTGTCACAAAATCTCTCTCTCTCTCTCTCTCTCTCTCTCTCTCTCTGTGTTGATGGTAAGAGTTTTAGATCAAGGCCTGCAGTATGGCAGGAGCCTTTGGTTTCCTCTCTGTTGTTTGGTTTGAGATGAAAAAGAAGAGAAATGAACCAAATAGAGTAGTAGGAATGGTAAAATTTTCTCTCTAATTTTCTCGCATGTACGTTCCTCATTATTTTCCTTTCCTTTCCCTCACCTGCCACAAGTTCCAAACAGGGTGTTACTGGTTGTTTAAAAGAAATGAATGATAGAAGAGAGGGGTATAGGAGTGAGAAAACAGGAGAGGATTCAACCATCATTTGTTCAGTTAGGAGAGGAAATGGGGAGAAGAAAGGGCAGGAAAAAGGATAGATTCATCCAATCCATCTTTGTATGGCCATTTCCCCTCTTTTTAGATGGCTTTTGTTGAACTGTTAGGGAGCCACATTTTCTCATATTTAGGACCCTCAGCGTACTGATCCATTTCAGACTCATTTTAGATTTCACAAAAATTATCGGATCAACTCATTTTATTCAGAGTTCTTCTAAAAAAACTGCTCCATCGGGTATCGGTCGGAGGGGCTAATGATAGTAAGAGTTTATAAATTGAGCTCTTAATTTTTCTGCCAATATCCAGTGATGTTATAGTTTTTTTATCGCGTGCACTTGAAGATTATTTTGTTTTTGTAAAAAGCACCTAGCAAACAAAAATGGAGGATGAAAGATTGACAAAACAAGAAGGTTGGATCCACGGTCAGCGAACAAATATAAAAAAGGAACAAGCGCCTATTAAACCATGTTGTCGTGACTTTTTGTTGGTTTTTTAAGGGATATTTTTATCATTTTAGAATCGTCGAGAATAATCATCCTAAAAAAAATTATGCAAAAAAGGAGTCCATCATTAGTGTGCGTATTTATTTTTTCAAGATAAATATGTTTGAAAATAAAAATAAAAAAATCCAATTGACATCATTTTTGACTTAGCTAATATTCTTAAGAATTTCTTTGAATGGTCTCCACTATCAAATGAGGCCAAGAAGGGCTCGTAAATGGGAGTACTAGACTGTTTAATCGCTTTCCTATTGACCAATAAACTTATTGATGGTCATTCATGATAAAAGTTCGTCACAATTAGCTCACAATTAGGGTGGCAAATTGAACCCAAATTTAATTACAAATTCAAACCCACCCACTGCTAAGGGGAAGGAAAAGTGACGGCCTATGACGTATTTTGATAATTAATATCCGTCAAGAACGTGTTTTGATAATTAACTCAATCCATGCAATAAGTGGGTCAGAATGAGTCAAACCCATTTATCAGTTGAACAGGTTGGGCTTGGTTTTTAAAAAAATAGTCTCAGTTGAGTATGAATAATTGGTCTTATAGCTAACTCAAATGTAAATGGGTCACGACTTATTAGGGACCCAACTCATTTACAAACCCCCCAAATTGATCTAAACCCATCCATTCGTCACCCCCTGGCTGACTGTAGAATATCTTTCAAATTTCGTAAATTCATGGAAAATCATTTTTATTTACTGAAAATGTACTCTTTTAACCGGGTTGAAACTCGGAAGACGGGCGGAGCTAAAGACAAAAACCAATGGTTCCTGGGTCAATCAGTAGTAAAAAATACTCTACTTGTCTCTGGGGCTTGTTTGTTTGGGGTTTCTAAATTTCTCTCACGGTCCCTAATAAATTTTCTCTATCTTCATCTCTTTTTACTCATTACTATTAAAAACTTTCCTCAAAATCCAAACCGAAGAGGGTTTAAAGTTTGAGAATAAGTTTTGTCCGGATGATCCGTATCCGGACAAGGGGCTGTCCGACAGCCCCTGTGTGAGCTCCTTTTGCCATCTTTTTGAAAAATCCGAACCGTGGATCTTGTAGGGCCCGCAAAATAATATATCTACGCAAAAATCAACTTATTCAGACATCGATAGGTATGTCAAAAGTTGAGTTTTTACATGAAAAAATGAACGACCGTGAAAAGTTTAACTTTAAAAATAATTGACAGATCATGGTCGTCCATTTTTCTGTGTTTAAACTCAATTTTTGACATATCTATCGATATTCGAACAAGTTAATTTTTAGCGTTACTACATTATTTTGCTGATTCTATAAAATGCATGGTTAAAATTTTTCAAAAAAATGTGCAAAGAGGTCCACACTGGGCTGTCCGGACAGCCCCTTGTCGTCCGGATCATCCGGAAAGATCTTTTTTCTCTTAAAGTTTTACCTAATGGAGGCCCCCACACCTGCAAAAGATTCACCAATGGCGCGTGAGCACTCTCTAATACCAGAGTTTAGATTCTGAAAATTCTGATGAGTAATTATTCTATGTTCCCGGAGCACTATGAACATAGCAACAAATTATGGAATATGAACATTATCATTCATTTTTGTTACAGAAAGTCTGCCCCACCGCTTTGTTTCACCTCTTTCCCTGCAAATCATAATTCTATTGTTCAAAATTGTTTTGGACGGTCCGGATTTGAAAAGAACTTTTCATTGAAAGAGTTCTTTTAAAATTTAGACAATTAATTGTCAAGACAGACGATGAAATTGAGTGCTGCGATGGGAGAGCGGTAGAGATAGAACCGCTCTTTTTGTTGGGTGGTTCTTCACCACTCTTTTTGTTAGATGGTTAAAAGATAAAAAGTGACCCATCATATGATGACAATATTTTATTTATGAAAAGTATGACATGATACTGCTACGTGATACTTCAGAGTATCAAATAATAGGCTAATTCTAGTAATTTTTTTTCGGACTTTGGGTTGGTGCTGTACAGTAAGGTGCACAATATCGTACTGCACATATTAAAGCCGTCAGATTGTGTATTCGACGGGTCGAATTTCATTTCGATAACAAACCATCGAGAACCATTCATTGGTGCACAATCCGACAGTTTAGAGGTGCCCAGCACGGTGCTGCTCTCACCTCTTCACAGCACCATCCCAATTGTTCTTCTCCACCCTATCTCTACCTATATATACCATCTCCATACCCACCCTGTAAATTTCTCCGTTCTCGGAATCTGGAACCAGAGGAGGATCTTCAAGGGGTCTCTCTCTCTCTCTCTCTCAGTAGCTTGTAGTCTATTTCTCTCCCTCTATACACATCCATATGTAGCTGATTTTTTTTGTGGTTTTAGGAACCTAGGGCTTGGGGTCATGGCTTCAAAGCGGATCTTGAAGGAGCTCAAGGATCTCCAGAAAGATCCTCCTACCTCTTGCAGCGCAGGTACGATTCGTCGTCGTTTTCAGATCCCCAACTTCTGATGTCATTTTCATCTTAGGGTTTTGGTAATGTTCTGTCCTCTGTAATTTTTGATGACTTTAGATTTTTCGAGAATTTATACGGTGTGAGCTGTGTAGTTTCGTATTGTTAAAGAGTTTTAGGAATAAGTTTTTCTGTGTTTGCGATTCACAAACACATTGATTTGATTTGGCATGTTTTGAGGTATCTATGTTCTCGTTGAGATTTTTGGAAGAAAAAACACTTCTTTTTTTTTTTGGTAAGTAAGAAAAATCACATTTTGTTGAGGACTATATCATAGTTTTATGGTTATGTCTGGTTTATATGTGGGTACAGAGCTTAGTCACGTAATCCTTTAGTCAATGTTCTAAAAGTCGCTAGGCGCTAGTTGGGCGGTCAGCCACCTTCGAGCGATTAATCGGATTAATCAACGATTACTTGGTGCATACTACATAGTAATCGGCGATTACTCGTTAGTCGGACCTAATTGGATAGCACCATTGATTAATTGCCAATTAATTTCTTGCTTTAGAATACTGCCTTCAGTAGTGCCCTCCGCTACTGCTCTCGCCTTCAGTAGTGCCCTCTGCTACCGCTCTCAATACTTACTCTGCTCTCGCAATTTTAGTAGTTTGGGATCTTTTTGAAAGATGCTTTCATGCTCGTGCTCCAGTTCATGCATGCGTGTGCGAATTATGTGACTCAGCTATATATTATGAATTCATGTGTGTATATGTGCATATGTCATCCTCCTTGGCCCAATGATTTAGGTCTAAGACTTAGGACTTTGCTCCCTCTTGAAATCTCACGTTCAAAACCCTCTCAGGTGCTATCAATTCTTGTGAGGGCAGTCCATACGAGGTTTTGCCCAAATTGAAATGGGCCCCCTGCTTGTAATTGATGGGATTGGCCGCCAAGGTATTAGTCTAGGTGTGCGTAAGCTGGTCTGGACACCTTGAGTTATTACAAAGATATGTCCTCTACGGCGGTGAATTTTTTTCCCTTGGTGAGGTATAAAGTCTAGATTTTGAAGGCATCTTAAATTGAGATTTTAGGTTTTACGTAGACGAATTAGCTGTTCTATTTACTCTTTGCTGCAATCTGAACTGAGGAGGATAACTTTTGGACGTTTGACAGCAATCCAATAAGCTGCATTAACTAGTTGAAATGCTATCACAAAGGTTATGTTTTCATGTAGTTGGACATTCATTCTTCGATTTAGGAAGGAACTTGCCGGTTTATGGAGGAAGGGTTTTTCTTATTTCACTGATCACCCCTGGAGAGCGCCTTTAGTTGTGAAATGGACTCAATACTTGCAAACATGGCTCTGGCAAGGTTCAAATGAGTATATAATGTTCATCGAATGCTAACAAAATCATTTTCTTGAAGTTAGTAGATGCTTAATACTCAGAAACATGGCTCTGCAAGGTTCAAATGAGCGTAGATTTGCCTTTAAACATAAATGCAATAGTTTGTTCAGTTTTGCTTTCCTTTATTCACTGTAGGCCCAGTTGCAGAGGACATGTTTCATTGGCAAGCAACAATTATGGGTCCTGCTGACAGTCCTTATGCGGGTGGAGTGTTTCTTGTTACCATTCATTTCCCCCCGGATTATCCATTTAAGCCACCTAAGGTATTGCAGCTTTCTTTATCTATTGCAGCTCTCTCTCTCTCTCTCTCTCTTCGCTATAGGCACAAGGGATCCAGGTTTGTCGTGACATAATATGATTTTTTCAAAGATGCATGTTTCTGTGATCTTTGAGTTTTTGAGATTCAAAGCACATTGAATTGTTTTGTGGAATGTTTTTCACGAGACTACTCATTTCCTGAACTTGCAAAACATACCAAAGGAATAGCAACACCTTGATTGCTTCTTTCGAGAAATTTAGAATCACTGGATGGAAAATTAGGAATAGTGTATTATGGTCTCTGTTCTAAATGGCGGCCGCCGAGGCCACCTAGGCGCCGCCTAGCCGCTTGGAGGTACCCTGCCGCCACGCCAATACCCCTTGGCATTTGATTTGGCGTCCAGGGAGGTTTGGCGGTGTTTGGCGGCCGCCTAGGCGGCCTTGGCGGCCATGGTGGTCTTGGCGATTTGGCGCCCAGGGAGATTTGGCGGTGTTTGGCAGCCGCCTAGGCAGTCTTGGCGGCGGTCTTGGCGGGCCTTGGCGGCATCATCAACGTCTTTGGAGGCCTTTGACGGCCTAAAATGTATAGTGTTAAACTAATGTAGATCAAGTTTTGGAAGGGTATGGAGGAGAAGAGTTAAAGAAAGGAGATGAACTTTTAACTTGGCATTAGGGATCTCCGATCTCGTTTATTTCTACTTATTGTCTTATTCAACTTATTTGCTAGTTGCTACTACTTAATTTCATTTGGGTTTGTACATAAAATTTTGCATTATGGTTATGTAGAACTTTGAACTTGTATTATGGATAGATAGAATATAGTTTGATTGGATAATGGTTTGTTAAAAAAAAAAAAAAAAGCCGAATTGCTTGGCAGTGACTAGGCAGCTTGGCGCTTGGAGGTGGGTCTCCGCCCTACTAGCGCCAAGTGCCATTTAGAACATTGATTATGGTTATCGTTAGCTAAATATGGTTTGCTGGTGTTTAGCATATTGCAGCTTCTTTTCTTTGTCTTTCACCTCTTTTCTTACACCAAGCTACGATCTCAAAGAAAAAGTAAGGATTTTGCGGCTTAGGTGACAACCCGACAGGACACTAAAAGTTTAGTGAGCTTGGGAACTCACATGCGACTATCAGGGACACTGCCACATTGAAAGCGTGGTTGTTGAAGGAACGAAGGGTAAGAAAAGAAGGTTGTTTTGCGGTTTTGAAGTAATGCAATAGAGACAACTCCAGTCCCTGATGGGATGACCATAATTTTTGATTGACAAGATTCTTAACACGACTTTCATTGCTTTTATCTGAAAGAAGGATGGTTTCTTGGAAGTGAAAGTCCTTAGAGGTTGTATATGATGCATTTATTATGGGATACTTGACTGATACCATGTCATAAAATTCGTGCCATTCTTTGTTGAAATCTTGAGTAAACTGGACCAACTGGTGCTTGAAGCAGCACTCTTTGATGAGAATATTGAAAGCCACACTCTTTGATGAGAATATTGTATGAATCCCAACTGTCTTGATCAAACGGTATTAGACATTTTCCAGTCATCCCTACTTTATCAGTTGCTTTACTGCTTATTGTTCAACTATGGGAAAGAGATCATCACCACAAATTTTCATCGATAAGTTCTGAGTTGTTTTTTATGCTTTGAGTGGTTGACAGGTTGCATTCAGGACCAAGGTTT
Organism: Rhododendron ovatum; assembly: GCA_019656835.1. NCBI lineage: Eukaryota > Viridiplantae > Streptophyta > Magnoliopsida > Ericales > Ericaceae > Rhododendron > Rhododendron ovatum. Next base: position 45,061,918 of record CM033798.1, read on the forward strand.
TTCACCCAAACATCAATAGCAATGGCAGCATTTGTCTTGATATTTTGAAGGAACAGTGGAGCCCTGCCCTAACTATTTCAAAGGTGAGGGGGTGATTCTGTTACTTTTGCTATGCAATTGTAGATGCATGTTGGATTTTGAAGTCCTAGTTTGGTGCTTTCTTTCTTTTACCCTACAGCTAAGCCTTGTCATTTTGACTACCCTAATTGGCATTTACATTTATTTTAACTGCTTTCTGGATTTTTATATGGAAGAACACTCCAGTTGTATACTCGTCATAGTGTAGGCCTATATTCTGTTTTCTGGAGGAAAAGTTAAAACAATTCCACTGTTTCCAACAAAATGGACGACTTATTTTTAGTTCCTGTTGAGTTCAAAAAAATAGTTTAGTTCCTGTTTCTGTTGCATGATTGCATCCCATCAAATGTCTAGTATTTCAGTTAGTTTTGAGAACAAGCAGTTCCTACTTATGAGGGGTTGGTGTCCACTTACCTGTGCTCATCCGTCCTGCACATATTCCTGATAGTGAGACCAAAACACACCCTCTGATGAGGTGATCAAGTCCACATTTTCTTTGATAACTGGGTCCCAATGCCCTAAAGGTAATGACCGGGCAAACCTCGAGTGGCCTTAAGGTTTGGAATGATTGGTCTTCGTGGGATTCCACCTTGTGATATCTTGGGGGCAAGCCCTTTGGTTGATGTCCCATTCCCCTTCGACCAATCCCCTTGGGGTTGATAATGAAGTACACATTACAAACAAGATTGAAGTATTTCAAGAGGTATTTACACTTTTGGGTGGATTAATTATAGAGATACCATCGTCATCAAGTCAACAAGGAGTCCATACCACTCATCCCCAGAAGAAAATTTCTTGAGAAGAGTGAGAGAAAAGAATAGGAATACTGTGGATGCTGCAGAACTAGTGAATACTGAATAGTGAGGGGAACTTTTGTTCTGTGGAATTTTGAGTATGCTTTATTCTCTCTGGTGCTCAAGCTGATTAAGTGACAATGTGTTCATTTTGTTCAGGTGTTGCTGTCAATTTGTTCTCTGCTAACGGACCCAAACCCAGATGATCCTTTGGTGCCAGAGATTGCTCACATGTACAAGACCGACCGGAGCAAGTATGAGACTACTGCCAGGAGCTGGACCCAGAAGTATGCAATGGGTTAGGTTGCTGTGCAGTTTGTTCACAAGAGGGCTACTTTGTTCTATTTGTCTTATGATGTATTAATGTAGTGTGATCTGTCTTGTTGTAAGATGGGGCCGCAAAAGGTAAGAGGGTTTGATAGCTGACCCGTACCGAATGACGCTTTGCTTTTCATATGTTTGTATGCAAATTTGTCGTGAACTTGTGCGAGTTATTTTTCCCAATTTTATTCAGACATCCTGAAACACCGATTGCTTGTTTGGTTCGCTGAACTAGATATGAGATTTTGGTTTGGTGGAAGCGTAAGAAACAATAACTTCATTGATAGCAAGAAGAGTACACTGTGTTATCACCACAAGATAAATAGTGCCAGCATCAAGCAAAGATTAATAAAGATCTAAGGAACAGAATATAGAGTATTGATCTGCAAAACACAAAAGATAGAAACTATGTTATCTCCAGAAGATTCAAGGTTGCCAATGACGAACGAAGACCAACAAAAGGCTTAAGGAACGGAGCATATTGTGGAATGTGTGTAAATTGCGTGAGGCAAAACAAAAACATAAGATAAACAAATACAATAAAAACAATAAAACTAAGCGATATGCATCTTTAAGAGCCACAATTGTTGAACCACCATCCGGCATCAAGCAAGCCAAGGACCAATCTTGCATTGATCAGGCTCAAAAAACAAATCACCCTGGCACAGAATCTTCAACAACAGTCAAGCCCAAGGAACTCCCAAACAAATCACCTGGACTGGACGGGGAAGGGCCGAAGGAAAAGGGGTGGCCCAAACTGATTGGAGGAGCGGAGAAAAAGATAGAGGAAGATAGGGTTAACTGATCAGACGGGAAGGGGAAGGCCGGATAGGGGAGCCGATCGGCTAGGGGGAAAAAAATTGTCCCTCGATGGGGAGGGGACAATCAAAGGAGGGAGGCCGAGCGACAAGGTGGTCAACGGAGGGGAGGGACTAATTGGAGCCCCAGGTCGCTATGGGAATAGATCGGAACAACATGGTACACGAGTTGCAGATTGCCGGAACTTCCATAGTTGCAGATTGCCGAAGCTAATACGTGGTGGGGCATCGGAGATGCTTATTGTAGGGGTGATCTCGGAGATGCTTATTAGAGAGGGTGAGCAGCGGTGGGAGAGTGGCTAGGGGATAAAATTGGTCATGAAATCAGTCGTAGTTGGTCATGAAATTGTAGGGGTGAGCTCGGAGGTGCTTTCCAAATGATTTATCCTTAGTTGGTCATGAAATTGGTCATCAAATGCAAAATTGGAATCTCATTCACCCAGATTAAAAAAAAAAATCTCATTCACCAATTCGGACCTTCCATCAATGTGTTTTGATTCTCCTCACAAATTTGGCAGGTTTTAGTCAGTCGGCCCATTATGAGCAATTTAGCCCAATGCTTCAGGAACACAAAAGATAGGAAAAAGTCACTTATGGGCAAAAGTCACTTATGGGCAAAAAGGCCCCAATCGAATAAAAACCCAATAAAGGGAGCCTCACGCATGTTAGGATAAAAACCCAATAAAGGGAGCCTCATGCATGTTAGGCCTATGAGTCTGTGACCTCAAAAGGCCTTTGAAGGCAGGAGTGGCATCAAAATTTTCCTAGGGTGCTTTTGTTGATTCTGTGTGGAAATGATGGGGCCATAAGAGGCACAAGGCATCCTATGTACCGAATTTTGTTCATACTCGGGTGGCGTAGGCATGTTTTTCTGGGCAACGGTTGCCACATCAACATGCATGCGCTACCCGAACTTGCAATTCCTGAAAGATTTAGGATTCGGTAATTTGATTTCGATTCATGATCACTCCCTACCTTTACTTGCAACTTCGTACCTTATTGCTTTCGATCTCATATATCAATAAGTCGTAAAAGCCCCAACTTAGGAACTCCAAATGTGACTACCTACCTAGTGCTTGTAGTTCATGCAGAGCTATTGGATCGTGTCTCCTCATTATGTTATCGTGATATTCTTAAAAAATCTAATGGCAAAGGAGTGCATTGGATCATAGGTACATGGAATTTCATTGCAGAATCTAATTGCTTGGAGTGCATTGAACCGTAGTCAAGGTAATTATATTTTGATAAAATGCCCAGCAGCACTTACAAAACAGAGATCATTACAAAGAACTTGGACAAATCCAAACTAATCATCTAACAAATAAAAACGAGTAAATCACAAGGCAGTCGATATCTTTTATCCTAACCCGGACATGACCTGATGCAACAACGCTACTTTTAAATTGCCTAACATCTTATTAGGAGTCTTAAACTAGAAAAAGTGCAGTTAAGGATAAAAGAAATCAAATACCCAGACGATCAAATGTACTCCAATCAAAGATGAACGCACCAATAAATTCTCAAGAATTACAGATCTGTCAAGCCGCCATAAGTTGCCCCGCCAAAGACATCGTGTAGTGACAGAACCCTGAAACACAGACATTGTTGTGAAGCAACTTTGATTGAGAGAACCTGATGTGTAGACAAAATTCATCTAAAGACGAAACTAACTACTATCGTAAAATGGGAGACAAAACTCTCATAAATCAGATGACAAGTCGTTAATTTGGAGAGACGGAAGAGAAAAAGGAAAAAGCAAAGAAAATGAGTCCGAATAGTATCATGATCTTTCCCTCCGGTCGCCGCATACGGGTATGGAACCCATGGAGGGAGGAGAAGGAAAAATAGGAATTTTAGTGGCTAGGGTTGAAAGAGAGAGGGGGGAGGGAGGGACAGATGGGGTCGGCAAAAAAGGGGACCGTACAGGTAGTGTTTAAGATATGCTTTGGAGTAATGAGTGCTCATAAGACACGCCAGACCCCTCCTAACACCGCACATTTGCATGAGATTTGAACACTTTATTTTGTGATCCATATCAAAAGGAATTGTTTTTCGTGCTTCACTTTTTATTGATGGTGTTTCACGTTATTCACATTAAAAGTGAAGCGTCATCGGTAAAAAATAAAGTAAGAAATCAAAATCCTATCAAAATGCGGTGGTGAAAGAATCGAGAAAATCGCGCGGCAGTAACCCATGGTCGCTTACAGTAACCCATGGTCACTGCATAATTTTCCTTGGTGGACAAAATCAAGTCTCAATCTAGTGGAACTTCTGTTGTTATCAGTCATTGATGTTTGTGGTGACAATGAGGCCAAATACTGTCTATAAACAGAGAGATGTCGGCCAACTTGAATGTACCCACCAAGGCATTTACAAAAACGTGATACAAATCATCTCCGGGGACTCAAGGACCTGCAGTACAATCGTCTCTATAATTAATGGGTCAAATTTCAAACAACATCATACGGTTAAGATTTTACTTTATTTGTATGATACTCTTAGCAATTCTGAACAATTAAAAACACTCCTGCACTGCATGGTTCCCGGCCGTGTTCCCATAACATGCGACTCTCATCGAACAAAGAGTAGAGCTACGGGACCTAACATCAGATATAGGTCTGCTCTCTGCCCCTCTTATTACCCCTCTCTCATTACCCAACAAGAGAAAAAGTTTGCATTATTTCAAGGCGTAATGCAAGAAGGTGAGTATCCCACTACAGCTACATCTTCTAATCACGTCTCCTTAGATTATGCTTCAAATCCTATAGCCTTTTTTCTGCCTTTTTGGGGTTCTAGGGTACTTGCCAACTTGGCTCTGCCTTTCCCTTGGGCCTATAAAATGTACTGTATTTATAATAACAACAATAATATGTCAATAATAAATAGTAATTATTATTCAAGACTAGCTAAGTGCAGAGCAACTTGGAATCTAAAAGTCAATACATGTTGGCCATGGTTTAAAATAAAAACTTGCTAGCTAGTGTCTGTCAGAGGTTCAAAATCTCAGTTTCTAGCCAACCACATTGCTTGTTTATTAGACCATTTGATTCGGTATTTTGACTGTCTTTGAAGACAGACTTGAACTGACAAAAAAACAATTAGTAAATGTTATCATTTCATGTAGACTGGCTTGAGATATAATTAACTCTTTTATCCTAGAGATCTAGGCTGTCTATAGACTTAATCAGAAAATTTTGATTTGCATAGTTTAGACCATGGGTATAGTGATGTTTTGTGCTATCGTTCATTTGTAGAGCTTGAAGTAGAAGATGAAATCATCGCTAATACAATGAAGTCTCTTGGAGACATGGGTAATCCAGTAATCGAAGTATATTGGCCTTGCAAAAGTGGATTACAAGTATAATTTGAAAAAAACACTTTCAAGATAAACTTTATTCGATCACATGGTTACTAATGTCTGTCTGTTTGCCAATATTTTCATTCATTTGTAGAGCTTGACGATTAAGTCATTGCTAATACAATGAAGTTTCTTGGACATGGGTGATCCAGTAATCGAAGTATATTGGCCTGGCCTTGCAAAAATGGACTGCAAGTATGATTTGAAAAAAAAAACACTTTCAAGATGAACTTTATTCGATCACATGGTTACTAATGTCTGTCGGCGAGTATTTTCTTTAGAAAGAGTTGTCGAGCTCTACAAATTGAATAGTCACTTTTTAGGACTTGGGATAGATACCTTCAGGGCATCATAGGCTGATGAACCTTAGGGTGAGCACGCCCAGGTTCGTCCCCAATAACGATTTATTTTAGGTTAGGTCGACTTATCAAACTTTTTATTCAATTTTTGTTCTAGGTAATGGGTACTTCTAATTACTTTATCTGAAGTCTTAATCCTTGTATAACAGAAAACCAAAACCAGTGAAGTGGTAACTCGGAGTAGTTGGTCTCGTGGTCAATGTTTGAGACTTTGGAATTTGCTCCCTTTTAAGATTTTATATTCGAAGATTCTATCTTATAAACTCTTTTGAGGTTCAGTGCATGCGGACTTTGCTCCAATTTTTAGAGACTCCTCCTAACATACTAATTAAATTTGTCTTATAAAAATTAATCGAGATACACATAAGCTGGGCAGATGCCCTAAAATTTTAAAAAAATAAAATATTATTGGTTCCTTGTACTTGGCATCCAATTATGTTTATGTTCCCCATAAAAGGAAAAAAGTGCAAAAAAGCTCCAGCTGAATCTATATCTTTCCTTTAATAACGGTATGGGACACTGTGACCCATGTCTTTTAATGGTTAACCACATAGCATTTGGACTATTCAAATAAAAGATCAGTCAATTATTTGGAAACTAATATATTAAATATCTTTTGACCTGATATTTTGTTAAAATAATATCACCGGTAAAATGAAATAAATTAACCCGGCAAAGGGTCGTGTGTGCACGGGTGGAAAAAGTACTTATTGTTTTTTAAAAATTGTCCCCGAAAATCAGATGCCTACAACCCTAATTAATGTTTGTTATTCATTTTCTGACGTCTTAAGCGATCGGGCAAATTTACGCACATCTTGAGTGATCACTGGAAACGACGTTTCCAGAAATTTAATGCAATGGGGAATTCTATTCACCATGATCGTGAACACTTATTTCCTAATAAAACGCAATGAGGTAATATTTAGCTTCTAGTACATCTTTTAATTACAAGGCAAAAAACTTTACATTGCACAATTTTTACTACAATGTCTACAAATAAACAAAGAAGTATAGCATTTTCATCGATAAAGATTGTCAAAGATATTTGTACACTTAATCGCGAACAATTTTTAAGAATGAGATGGTTTTGCCTGAGACTTTTTAACATATTATTTTGTCACTATTCTTGAAAAGAAGTACATGCCCCTTGCGACTAGCTAGACTACCACTCTATTTTAAAACAGACAATGTAAATCAAACAATGTTGTGGAAGGAAATTGATGCATGAAAAATGAGAAAAATCGATCTATTTATTTTAAGTTATATACAAGTGACATGTTCCAATTTTTGTGTGTTACTTGTACATTTCTTTTTGTTCACTCTAGTTATAGTGACATTTGCTGTTCAAAAAAAAGAAGCTATAGTGACATAATTTGATCTATAATCCTTCTCTCGTATGTCCTCTAATGTTACTTTTTTTAATTGCTAATAAACAAAAACACTAGAAAATTTTAATTTTGAAGTGAGTCTGCCCTGACAGTGGAACAATTTCACCATCAACTAGCGAGGCCGAAATTAAAGCCGAAGCAAAATTAGCCACATATTTGATAGCACTTTAAAGGTTTTGAACCCGAAAACCGAGGAAGGAGCAAACGTTAATAAATGTAGAAGTCTCAGGCCTTAACTAGCAGGACAACGGACGCGGGGGGGCTGCTGCCCCAAGGGGGCAGCAGCGTGCTGCTGTCCCGGGCTTTCGGGCCCGCTCCGGTCTCGCTCCGATGATCTGAAACGTTCACTTTGTAGAGCTCGTCGAGTAGAATAACTATGCAAAAAATCAGCTTAATTGGATATCATTAAGTGCCTGATCGGAATCTTTTTATCTTAAAAAGAATGAATCCGAAACACTGAATCAAATCCATTGTAACCCATGGACCGAGAGTTATATGGGCTCCGATCAGGCACTTAATGATATCCAATTAAGCTGATTTTTTGCATAGTTATTCTACTCGACGAGCTCTACAAAGTGAACGTTTCAGATCATCGGAGCGAGACCGGAGCGGGCCCGAAAGCCCGGGACAGCAGCACGCTGCTGCCCCCTTGGGGCAGCAGCCCCCCGCCTCCGCAGGACAACCCTTGCGCTTATGCCTAAAACCCTAATTTTAATAATCATTAGTGTGTTGTCTCTATTTGAAGACAAGCTTGAGAATTAATTTACAGGTTGATCTCCACTTATAATTCGAATCTTAGTGGGTAAATGACGTGGCCATTGTCTCGAGCTCGGATCGCCACATGAGAAGTTGTAAAGTGTTTAGTGGGGTGGATTTCTCCTTTTGTTTGATTCTCATAATTAACCAGCTTTTAATCAACTTTTAAGTTGAACTCATTTGCTAATCATTATCTAATTCCCATGTCTAATCTTCATTTAAATTAGGTTGTTGATTTTGTCATTTCCTTTTTTGTTAATGTCACTCTCCTGCAAGTGTATTTTTGGTGTAAAAAAAAAAAAGCTTTGCAGGAAAGTGTTGTTAACAAAAAAAAAACGAGTATCAAAATCATTTCCCTTAAATTATTGATAATCTATGAATGAATGTTCCTTTTTTCCCCAAAATTAATTCGTTGCTTTTGGAGACCATGACGTTGTGTTAAGGTGGCATGTTCACATATTAATTTGTCAAGAAAACAAAAGGCTATACAATGGTCCTGTTTTTTTTTTTAATCAGTTATAATTAAGTTCAATTATTAGACCATAATTATTATGATTACTCATGTAAGAAACTTAAAATAAGTTAGAGATGCATTTGGTGCAGCTTTTTATTAAATAAAGTAAAAGTTCATGTTATTACAAATTGGATCTTAAAATAATACTCCAATTTTTTTTTGGTTCAAATAAGATAGAAAAACTAAATATATAAGTCATTCTGTTAGGGCCAGTTTATCGATACCTCGACTAATTTCCTAGGGGACCAATCCAAGCATTCACTAACAGCGAGGTCCCATTAAAACGAAGGTTTTTTTTTTTTTTTATTAACAGATTGGCCTCCCAAAAAATTAGTAACACCAATGAGGTTTTCAAACTTTTTTTTCCCGAATTGAAGGTGGAGGTTTTCGAATTTGTGACCCCTAAGTTGCCTTCACCGTCGGACCAACCATGCAAAGAAGAATAACCCAATGGATTAGACCTAGATGTTTCTTAAGAGATCTTGTGACCTTGAAAACATGGTGTCATTGCCAAGAAAACTTATTAAGTGCTCTTAAAGCACCGTCACGGTGTCACGTGATCTTCTAACTTCTAAGGCCTTTTTCAACTACACGGTCGTGTGGCCACGTCATTTACGGGCAAAGAATGCAATATATAAAAAATATACAATACATAGCAAGCAAAGAACGCTGTCGAATGTTCGACAATTTTAATAGCATTAACTAATACAGCGTTTTTGTGAACGCTATCTTTATCTTTCCCTAGCGTTTTTCGCCCATTATGAAATGTGAATTTTGTTGTAGTTGTGGGTTTCAGCGTGTGGCTCCTCCACCGTTGTGTGGTGGGAAATAAGCAGCTAGTGCCAGCTCCAGGGGCACTGAGTTCTAATGGAGTAATCACGGCATGGGCCCACCCCTTTTTTAAGCATGAGTTCTAATTAATGGAGTAATTAACAGCAGCATGATATGTATTTAGTCTTAATCATATGCGTTAATTAACATTATTTTCTTTTACTTAGCCGACAACAAGGGATGAAGTGCATTTCAGGTTAAACACAAGTATAAATTTCCGGCCGTTCAGAAAAAAAGAAAAGAAAAATTAAACACAATTAAAGACCCATTTCCCTATGCCTATAAAACCCTATTGTCCCGCTAATGTTCTTATTATTTTTTAAGTACTTAATTCTCACCTCACGAGACTGGTCATTTTCTCATAATATATCATTTTTAATTTAAAAAAAATTAATACAATTAAAGACCCATTTTCCTCTACCTATAAAACCCCGTCTCGTTAAGATTCTTATTTTTTAAGTATTTATTTCCCGCTTTACGAGATAGGTCATTCTCTCACAACACATCATCTTTAATTCAAAAAATAAAAAGTTAACACAATTAATTACCCATTTTCCTCGACCTATAAAACCCCATCCCGCTAAGATTCTTATTTTTTAAGTACTTATTTTCCGTTTTACGAGACAAGTCATTCTCTCATAATACATCATCTTCAATTCAAAAATAGAAATGCTAGGGACAAAGAAAATTTACCCCGAATGTACCCCGAAAACAGCAATCAATGGTTGAGATTCACTTTGATGTGTGTGACCCAATTATCAAAGTGATTCTCAACCATTGATTGCTATTTTCGGGGTACTTTCGGGGTAAGTTTTCTTTGTACGTAACATTTCCCATAAACTTATTTGCCTTAGCGAATTTCAAAATAGGATAGATATTACTCTCATTAGCTAGTGCCTAGAAAAAGAAAAGAGGTTGGAATTGGTACGACTTTAACCTAACCCATTAAAAGTTTTGCCAAATAATGAAACAATACATTCATTCCAACCAGTTTCCATGTCCCTTACGTTCCATACAAAAAAACGCTCAATTTAGGGGAACTTGTAAATGCTTTTTTTCTTGTGGTCTGAAGTATTAATTGTCTGCACCAACATGTGTCTGTGGGCAAGTGAATTATTTTGTTAGGCTTTTCAGAGAAGTTTAATTAAAGCAGTATTTTGAAGTGGGGCAACAACCATGTTTAATTTCCATTAGCATGTGTCACATGAAATGAACGGTGTAGAATTTTTTTTGAGATTTTTAAAGCTCCTTGACACTCTTCGGATGAGCAGTGCAGTGCCACGATCGGTCCGGACGTCCTTTTCTAGGATATTTTCGAGTGAATCCGTTCTCGAATAACTTATGATGAACCTTCGGTAATAGCTCATGAGCACTAAAGATAATCTTAGCTTACTCATCTTGGTACGTATGTACCTGCCACTTCTCGATAGCTTTGATGCCCATCCAATGCCCTAGGAATAGGATTTCTATATTTTTTGATGGAAATGAAAAGAAAATTAATGATATTCTTGAAAAAAATAGGATCCTTCAAATAAATAATTTCTAAATCTCAACGAGGTTTGCCATAGAGTGTGATTTTTTTTCATTAAGTATGTCTATGTACTACTAAACTAATACTTCAAAGAATATTGTAAGAATTATGGAGAAAGGGGTCAAAGTCCGTGTTGTTCAATTATTTGACACGAATCGTTCATTCTCTTCGTGCTGACAAGTAAGTGATCACATAATCACTCCAATTGATCGAACATTAATGGCTATGTGATCAAAAACTATATCACGTGCTAACTAAATCCTACTTCCATTTTCAAACAAACAGAATGTATTTTCACCAAAAATTGATTTAATTTTTGTTGTAAAGATTATTAATAAAATGCACGTATACTACTTATAAAAATTCACAAAGTAGCCATGTTTTATGTGCCCACCAACCTGCCATTGGAAAAAGACTATCATATTGAATATTGATAATGAGCTCTTAACCAGTTTTTCCATTCATTTGTAAAAAAGCTCTTTGCATTAGGTTTTTTTTTCCCTTCCAAAAGCCAAAAAGAAACCTTAAAAAAGTATGCCCAAAGACTGCCTGGTTTCTCAGGGGTAGGCTCGATGGTCGAGAAATGAGGCCTAAAATTTTGCTTCCTCCTAAAATTTAATGTTTGACACATACCAGTCTACTACATAAATTTCTAAGTGGCTAAACACAAAGGACTTTGCCCTAGCTTTAATAATACTACAACTTCCGTCCTTGTTTATTTGTCCATTTCCATTATTTCACAACCGTTAAAAAATTATATGGTATATCTTTCAATATGAAATTCTAAAATTATGCAATATGAATCTTATTTGATAGCTAGATCTCACTTAATTAGCTAGTTCTATTCTACGAAATTTTCGAAATCTTAAAACTCATTGTAATTCAAAAGACATAATTTAATACATGTCACGAATGTCAAAACTTGAACAACAAACACGGGCGGATAGGATTCCGATCAGCTAGTTGCCAGTGGTATTGAATTCCCAAAAATTACTCGAGTTGTACGTAATCAGGTCCGAACACCCTAAGATATTAAACAACTCGAGTTGTACGTAAACGACTCTAGACACCCTAAGAATTTGAACTGTTCGAGTAGTTGTGCGTAAACTAGTCCGCCCGGATTCCCTGAGATATTACAACTACTCCTACTTAAGTTTTACGTAAATTGGTCCAAACACCCTGAGATATAACACGTGGGTGGAGGCGTGGAGCATGCACGACCATACGATTCTTGTACAGGTGTTTGTGAAGGGAGTGGAGAGCATGAAGACCGGCCGCCGGAGAGAAATATTCAAAACGGTAGTGGAGTCGGAGTCAAGTCAGCGTTGGCCCACCGACCTAGCCGGTCGCACGCATTTTCTTACTCCACATTTTAATTTAATTTTTGTCGTCTGAGTATTTTTATTCTTTTATTGTTTTTGTATGCGAGTTTCGAGACAAAAAGACCGTACGTTCCGGTGGTTGTTCCCACGAGAGTCATTTCCCCCAAAAACCTTTCAACAATTAATTAGAGACTAATAATTAGACATTTATAATTATTTAAACCTCTATAAAAAAATATCGTACACCGTTTGGACCATCTGGAGTAATCTTGGGCGCCGTCACGTAGTGCTCTAACACCTCTTAATATACCACATGTATTTTTACGGGATGGATACACTACTCGTAATCCTAACAAAAATGTGGTGTTAAAAGGTGTCGGGCACAATGTGATGGTGTTTCAAGACCATTGATTAATTTTTCCATTTCGGATTTATCCTTCTTCTTTTTTTCATCGAATTTGGATTTATCTCGATGATCAAATTTCTCAACGTTTTAGAAAACGTTAAACTTATATGAATCGAGACCAGTTCAGTTGGACACTCAAGCACACTCTTGAATGAAAGGTCAAGAGGTCAATCCTTATAAAAACAAAGACAAATTATTTCTTCTCATAAAAATGGGAATTCTTTGTTTACGTATTTGTCCCCCTAATGCAGCTAGTATTTGGTTGGGCTTATGCCTTGTTTGACAGGATTCAAATACTTGTATTCTATAATAGCTTGTAATAATAACAAATAAGTTTAACATCTTCATCGTATCGAAAATCATTTACCCTAGAAATCACTATTTTTTTTTACAAACAAATCACTATTTTTATAAGGAGAGAAACTTATTCACGGCGCACAATCTCAGCCTTCCGTTTCGGTAATCAATGGGCCGGATTTAAAAAAAAAACTATTCGCGCAAACAGTAAAAACTATACGAGATAAATGTGTTTTATTGAATAAAAGGGACTGTCTCAAATCAAAGAATAACCATTACCGATCGAACGTCAATTTCATCGGGACCAGAGAAGCTCAGAAAGTTTAAGAACTAGCGTCTGAAGACCTAAGTCGGATATTAGCTCTTTACCTTTCGGAGAAGACCAGTACCGAGTTAGCAATGAACCTTTTTTCTCACAAGAGAGACAATTAACACATTCACATCAAGAGGAAAACGCGGTGAACAAAACGAACATTATACTAACAAAGGATACACCATCAAGCATATGATAAGACGATCAGATGTCCGAGAAACGCATGCAAAAGATAACAGAATAGTTGCCACATGCCCACAGCCCACAGGTAGTTCCACTAATGACGAAAACGGAATTGTTCTCTGTAATTAAAATTTGATTTCCCAAAGAGACCCCAGCTGTTGAAATTCTGGAAACGAAACCGATACTTTTTCCAAACCAAGAACTTTCAAAGAGAATCGCACAGATCAAATGTTGCCTGCACATTACAGCAGTTGAATTCTTCAGGATCGAGGAGCCACCACGTGATGAGTTCACTCTGCAAGTCCCACAGTTTTGGTCACCAGCATTTCGAAACTTGCGGTGAAGAACTGAAAAAAAAAAAAAGGTGAGTTAACAAAGGATTTTTTTGGGTTTTGGAGTAGCATTTTGCCTAAACAAATCCGATTAATTCAACCAATCAATTAACCTATTGTTTGGCCGTTAAAATTTTGAGAGTAGAGTGGACTTCTGATGGAAAATGGAAGTATTCTTAAGGTCATTGATCATGTTTATGAGAACATGGTATCCGGCCCAATTGATCGACTAATTCGGAGTGAATGGAGTTCCTATCGGAGTCGGGAAAAATCTTTTATGAACTGACCCAGTACTGAAAATAGTACTGAAAATTTATAACTAAAGGGTAATTAAAAGCTGAATCCCAAATCAGAACTTTTAATTCCTAAAGGTGCCTAATTTGTCAGCTAATTATTACCGTGTCGTTTCTTCCATCTTAACTCGGGCTACTAACGACATCTCCAACTAGTGGGTGTAAATTCAACCCGGCGTAGAAACGTTAACTTTTGACATCCTCTTTTGATTCAATCATGATGTATCAAATGAAGTGTCATATATTGACAACAAAAAAAATGAAGTGTCAAATTCAACGTGGATTTAGCTCCACGCCATTTGCTTCAAATTTGACTCCTCATGATAAATTTATCTTGGGCGTTGTGGAATTCAAAAGGTAAGTGGTTTATACTTTAATATTTAATTTGACATAAAGAAGGTTTGTTGATGATAAATTTAAAGATGTCAAAATACCGCATAAAACTTTTAAAAAAAATTTGACATCCCAAATTTGAAGCCATAGCATCAGCCATCAGGAAAAAAAACACTAGCTTCTATGTTATGGAAACAAATTGTAAATTTGTGGGGATTAGTTCTAGCCATTATGGTAAAAACATCTTCATTTTACAAGAAAACCATTATGGTAGAAACATCTTTATTTTACAAGAAAATTGGAGGAAACAGAGGGAGAGAATGTTATGACTAATTTTTATTTCTACCGAGATGAAATCTCTCTCTCTCTCTCTCTCTCTCTCTCTCTCTCTCTCTCTCTCTCTCTCTCTCTCTCTCTCTCTCTCTCTCCTATTATGGGATGATAATTGCATAGCAATTAATAGAATGCCGTTACTACTCAAATACCAATGCCCTCTAGATTTACATGCTTAACTGTGAGTATGGACCAAGGGTGCACCATGGTGCACATAACCGTGCACGGGCCCACATGCGGTTCTCACGTAAATAATTAATTTGATCATTCATTCAAAATTAATGAACAGCTCAAATCATTTTTTGTGAGACTTATAGGCCCTGTGCACCGTTCTCTTTGCACCATCACTCGTCGGTACCTATAGCCGATCGGTTTGTTGACTTAATTAGAACCATAACTATCATTAGTACTCCTCAAATAATGAGAAAAAATAAAGTACAAGAGAAAGTTTTTAAATTTTTTTTTTTTTTACGGTACTATTTTGTTGGCTCAAAGTAGTCGAGTTGGCACCTTGGTGGTGATGATCATTGACTTATAACCGTGATGAATTTCAGAATCCCAAACAAATTGCATTAGAAAACAAGTAGTAAAATCTCAAGGCTTTGAGAACCCAAAAAAAAAAACTTCATATTAGTACATCGAATGAACCAAACAAAACTCTAGAGGATTTGTCGAATCTAGGGAAATTTCAAGGCTTTTTTCCTCACTGCTTTTGAGCCATTGGATCGTTGTACTTTGCACAACTCTCTATGATTTCAAATATACTATGACTCTCTGAGTCTTTTCTTTCATCTCACTAATCTCGAGAAATTATTGAAAGTAGTGATCGGTTCATGTTACCCATTGATTTGATATCATGGCTTGTTCATCCCTCCTTCTGTCTACAAGCTGGTTCTGGTTTTGGTTCCGTCTGAGGAGGGAACGAGTTCAAGTTGGTGCGGCGAGTCATCCAAGAGATTGCTCGATCTGTCTCCGTACCTGGCCACCGCAACCCCCTCTTGACGAATGTGATCGACGGGTCCGATTCCGGCGTCTTGATTCCAGGAGGCTTTTGTTTTATTTGTTTGTTGTTTCTGTATTTCCGGACCGATAGTGTCCGTTTTTTTAATGTGTTTTCTTATCTAATACGTATATGGGATGATTTTTTTGTCAAAAAAAAAAAAAAGAAGGAATGCTACATGCATTACTTTTTTATACAACTCCGGACGCTACTGTGTTCGGAACCTTTAGATGCACACAATGTTTCGAACACAGTTGTGTAAAAAGGTTGTGGCTAGAATTTCTTTTGATTGAATCCGTTCTTGTGGCGGCCCCCGCACAAGTACAACTGGACTTGTACGTTTTGGGTCTCAAAACCTAAGCGCAGGGTCCCAATAAATTTTCTCTAGCTATCTCCCTCTCAGCTCATTACTTTAAAAAAATCTTTCTCAAAATCCAAACCCAACATACATGGTTGTTTGGTTTGTTCTCTACACATAATGTAGCGTTTAATCTCAGATGGTTTAGTTCAACTCAATTTTTTCTTGGGAAGGACACTGCGCGAAGAAAGCATGCTGCTGTTAATTTGTCAAATAACAAACGAAACATATATATAGAAACAAGAACAAGTTAAATGACCAAAAGGCCCAACAGAAGTACAACCGAAATATCAAAAGGTAAACAAAAAGTCCTAAAAAATCAGCAGCAACAGCGAAAAATGAACGAGTCCATTCAAGACTGGATTTTGTGAAGGCAGATTCGCAGCAAGCTGACATACCCGTTTCGTCGTCGTCGTCTGTGCCGCTGCCATCACTATGCTTCTGTCGAACTCGACCACCACCACCTTCTACAGAAACCATTGGGTATTTTAGGAATATTTTGATTTATAAAACTTGTTAAAAAGTTATCCCCGAATAAAGATAGTTTTCTCCTAAATTAGGAGCTAACAGCCTAGCCCCGAATAAAGATAAATAGATTGGACCCCATCCCTCATGCATGCTAAATTGTAGACACTGCTCCTAGTCTTGGTGCTAGTTTACGGACCTGCAACACACCTACGTATTAGGTGGCACGGACTCATTTTGCTATTTGGGTTGATAAATTTGTTTCCTCTATGAAAATTATTAAGAAGATGAGATATATATTAGGCCCCTAAGGAAATTTATTTTTTGAATTAAAGTTGATATATTGTGAAAAAATTATTTGTCTCGTAAAACGAAAAATAAATACTTAAAAAATAAGAACCCTAATAAAGCGGGTGCACTGATAATGACTTTTTTTTTTTTCTTCTTAAGCTCGCATGAGACAAAAGAGCCAATCAAGACCCTTCTAAATTTGACAACTATGGTGTTACTTTCACTACTTCGGTCAAGATTTTCTCTCATACAAGTAACATAAATTCATTGAACTGAGTCCACTTAGCCTAACCATCGAAGTGGTAGTTTAAATGGTTGGAGTAGCTAACATAAGGTTGCTCCTCTCCCTTCCGTCACGAGTTCGATACTTGAGACAAATATGGTAGGGAGGGAAGTGCACTTCCGTGGAGATCTCGTGACAGAGCCCGTGATATGGTGATGGATCAATTCCTCCCCGGCCTGACTATGGCTTAATTCTGAACAGTCTGAATCGGTTGGTTTCCTAATTGATCGGGGTTCGCTTGGCTGGTTGAATTCAGTCCGCCCATTGATTAAGCCAAATTGAGAGAAGAAATCCAAAAATGGAAAAGAAAAAAGAAAAGGCTAATGTTTGGACCATTTGAGACCAGAGGGGAGCTGTGCTACGTGCACAGCAAGCTGTGCACAACGGCCTTTTTCACCCGCCTCGGTAAATTCTGAAGTGATTTTGGGTGTTTTGTTAACGCCTTTAACAATATCGAACAAAGCTCATTTTTTATAGAGACCTTAAACGACATATTTTGAACAAAATGAGCGGCTCCGATCTTCTTTGGGCGACCCAAAGCAGAAGAAAAAAGCCGCTGTGCACAGCTGCTGTGCACGAATCTTTTCTGACCCAATAAACATGGTCCGGCCCATGCAGCAGACTGGAATCCAAGATGACGGTGGGTTGGAATGGGATTACCATTTTACCCTCTCTTGTTTTCTTTGCTTACTCGATTCCCTTGTTGGAATTACCCTTTCTGAAACTTTTTTTGGAATTACTTGGAAACAAAGATTGCTTGTTTTCTTCTTCCAAAGTCGGATAGTTCCATATTGTGTCTTTTGTTTTTTATCCGGGCCAACTTGCCCGCTTCGACTAATTGTGTCTTTGGAGCTAGACTAATAATAAAGAGATGTAATGCATAGTATTACGTCTCCTATGGTATTATAATCTCACAAAGTTTGTGGGACTGTATATCCAAGACATGTATAATTGGGTTGTAAATATTTGGACCAAATACCTACTTTCCCCGACCCAAATCGTCGATCTCTTATGAACAGTCGTGTCACTTAGAAAATTGCCTATATTAAACAATGTACAATATTGTCTTCATATTTTTAGAGATCTAAAATAGTTAAACGGGTCAGCAATTTAGGACAGAGGGAATAGTATTCAGTAACCGACACGTATTGTCGAATCTGATAATCATATCCGGTCAAATAAATAAATTGTTTTTGACTTCTAATTTTATAAGCTCCATATAAAAGTCAGCTTTGATTTCCAATACAGTTCTTGATTCTCGCTTTAAGACTATTTGAAAGCATTGATAAGGATCACTCTTTTAAAAAATTTAATTGGCTCTAACTTTTTAAAGATTTCTCCATCCCATATTGTTTGATCCGTTTGAGGAACTCAACTTTTTTTTTTTAAAAAAAAACATGCAATTAATGCATGTCACCTTATAAGGTTTAATGAAATTTTCAACATTATTCCTTATTATCTACCTTTAAAACTATGTTAAACGTCTACGAGGGGATGTCGTTCATGAAAACATGCTTACTTTTTTATTTAGCTTTTCGAAGTGAGCAATTAAACACTTGAAATATACCAAAATAAATAGGGAACAAATACAATGGAACAAAGGGAGTACATTCCTAGAGTACTACATCTCAAATAAAATGAATTAATAATGGATGGAAGGAGTACCAAACTAACATCAGAGTTTAAATGAGATAATTACTTTGTCAACAAGATGACAGTGACCAATCAAATGTGGAGGGTCAAATGTTATTGCCCCATTTTAAGGGAATTGATATTCGCGCTTACTTTTTTGATGCAGACGCTTCACTTTCAATATGAAGTTACTAAGACCTTCATGAATAAAGTGGAGCGCTTGCATCAAAAAATGGAGCGCGAGTATCAATTTTCCATTTTAATGGTGTTATGTACTGTTAAACCTTGAGTTTCTATGCACATTATAGGATCCACATACTACTTTAGTAAATGGAACACCCGAAAACTAAAAGTTTATTAAAACTATTAATGTCGGCGATACCATCCCAAAAAAAATGCAAAATACAACAGATATTACCATTGCACTCGATGAGTATTCATAATTTGTGGGCTGGGTTGTACAATGTTCTTTATATTGCGTGTTCAAGCATGTGAAAATCAAGTGTAATCCTTTGCACCACCTTTAAAGGGATTGGGAGATGCTGTCAAACAGCGGTTGTCGACCGGCCCATCTGACCGCGCGTTTCGGCACAGACGGCTTTGATCTAATTCTAGTGCATAAAAATCTCGACCGTTTGTTGCTCGGCTTAAGATTCGGGCCGTCCATTGCCAAGATGAACAGTCAAATGGACTGCTCGGCACCGCTACCAAGCGGGGTGCTTTGTAGCGTCTCCGGGTCCCCTTTAAAGAGGGTGAATATTATCCTTCCCGCGATTGGTAAAAAATGTGTGGATCCTACTATAAACTAACTCATTATTACTAAAAAGTGTATTGATTATATAGACCTTACAAAATTTTCACCAATCACAATGAGGGTAATATTCACCATCTTTAAAGGATGGTGAACAGAATTATTATCAGCTGCCTCTAATAAAATTCCGTATTTTTTGTGTGCCTTAAAAACTGTAATCTATATAGCTTTAGGGTGGTGATAATGCCAAAACTATTTTTGTTGGTGCCGAAACATCAGTCCATAAAAATCTTGTACACTACACATGATACAAGCCTTTTGTGCACTTAAATTTTGGCACAAATAAAAACAGTTTTGACATTATTATTTCTCTAGCTTTATCCACTACAACCTAAATTTTAGTAAAATTAATATGGTTTTATTTACAAAAAAAATATAGCAGCATACAAAAATCATTTCTAAAAAAAAAAAAAGACAAAGGTTACTTTGTGAATTCATAGGAAAATTACTATTCCATGGGAGGGTTGCAATACCCGGTCGTCCTCTTCTCCGCCTTTTTAGCTTAGAAAAATATGTACTCCGTACTAAATTCCAGCTGTCTGATTTTACGGTTCTCCGCATCACCCGATCAAAATATCTCCACACCTATCCGGAATCCTAACCGGCACCCGACTGTGACTCCATACGACCCGGTTATTAATTAGATACTAATCAGATAATTACCCCCCACAACTCCAAGTTTAATACGCCACTAAACTAGATTAAAGGATTAGTACAACGTTTTTAAAAAAGAGTTCACCGTATTCCGTCCACAGGACCCTATAAATCCATCACCTAAATGCTCTGGTTTGGGTCTCCACTCCAACTTCACTCACTCTCTCTCTCTCTCTCTCTCTTCTTTCTTGCTCATTAACCCCCCTCTCTCTCTCCACCAATTTTCCCTCTCTTTCTCGGAGATTTTCTCAAGAACCAACCGGGAAAAAAGCAAGAATCTTTCACTCCAGTGACTCCACAGTCCACACCTTTTCTTTTTCTTGGTGTCAAAGCGTATTTTGCATTTCACTTTCCCAATCTTTTCCCACCACTTTCCTAGAAATTTCCCACCTTGAAACAAATTTTCCACGACTATTTTTTTTTTCCCCACCGGATTAGGTTTTTCTCCTTTTGGGAGCTTTTTCTTTCCATTTCTTGCTTTATTCTCTCTACAAGTCAAATCCCAAACGAATCTCAACTCTTTTTTTTCCATACCCTCTACTATTTCAGTCCTCCGAGTTTCCAAGAAACTGCTCGAGCTTTTTATCGCTTTCGATGCGAATTGAGAAATCTGTTGAGATAAATGGAGCATAATAACAGCATGTTGTGTCCGGTCAAGTACAGTGAGCAAAGGAAGCAAACGACTTTAATGAGGCCGTCGCCGGCGGCGGGAGCCGTCTCCGGCGGACCGAGAGTTGTGCGCATATCCGTCACTGACGGCGACGCGACGGACTCGTCTAGTGACGAGGAGGTCGACCTGATGTTCCGGCGCCGGAGGGTGAAGAAGTTTGTAAACGAGGTCACTATCGAGCCGTGTTCTCGCGAAGAACACGACTCCTTAGTGATAGGAAAAAATCGTCGGAGAAAGCCCGCCGGGGGGAAATTGAAACCTCCGGCGCCGGCGAGTAGGTTGAAGGTGAGCGCTACGGGGAGGAAGTTTCGCGGCGTGCGGCAGCGTCCGTGGGGAAAATGGGCGGCCGAGATCAGAGATCCGCTTCGACGTGTACGGCTGTGGTTAGGTATGCTTTGTTCTTTGACATTTAAAATGAACGATTCCTCTTGTACTCGATTGAATTACTATCGTGACACTGTCACTAAACCTAACGTGTCTCGCTTCTGTGGTTAGGTACATTCGACACAGCCGAAGAGGCGGCCATGGTCTACGACAACGCCGCGATTCAGCTGCGTGGTCCCGACGCGCTCATCAACTTCGCCACTCCTCCGTCCGCCGCTGCGACTCCGCCGGAGATTTCGCCTCCGGCGGCGACAACGTGTTCCGGTTACAACTCGAGCGAAGAGTCTAACAACAACCAATTACTCTCCTCTCCGAAATCGGTCCTCCGCTTCAACTACTCTCCCGTCGACGAAACTGCGTCGTCGTCGCATTGCCAAAAACCGAAAACCGACGCCGTTTCCGCATTCCAAAAAGTCAAAGAGGAGACGTCGGTATCCGAGAATTTCTCGGATTTCCCGGCGATGGAAACGTTGATTCCCGACGGTTTGTTCGATTTCCAAGACCCGGTTCCGGATCTGTCCGGTTTGTTTGAGGAATCGGGTTTCCGAGAGGACATTTTCGTGGAAGACTGTGGACAGGTGTTTATCGGGTCGGGTGATATGTGCGGGTACGGTCAGTCAACTTGGCCGGCAGACGATTACTTGCAGTTCCAAGACATCGGCGATTTATTCGGATCGGATTCCCTTGTTGCTCTTTGATTTCGATTACATTTCTCGTTTCTGGCTTTCCCCCCCTCCAATTCCTCGGCCAATTTTGTATCGGCGGGAGTGAAGTCATCGGCTTGGTTCTTTTAATTTTTTTTTTTCTTTTCGTGAGTTTATTTGGGTAAATTATTTTAATTTTAACTATGTAAGGCAGAGAAGTTGTAATATCTATGAGATTATAAATAAAGCCGTCACATTAAACGGTGACGGAAGGAGTTTCGGGAGCCTTAAAAGGTTGGTTTTCTTATGAGACCGTTCGGGATGTTCGCATCGATCTTATCTAGAGTCTGGGTTGCTGAGTTGGTTCAAACCGGATAAACGATGTCATGTGATAATTAAGGCACGTGTTAAATCCTATTCATGATTTTTGGAAAGATATTGGGTTAGGTGAAGGAATGAAATGTAATGAATCAAAATGCAACGATTTCCAGGGTTGAAAGCTGTTAGAGAACACGTGTTCGGAGTTAAATGGAATCGGGCACTCTCTCAACTTCACCGCGTCAAATCAAAACTTCATCTTCTCTACAGAAAATATTTGTGGAAACTGTTTTTTTTTTTTTTATACGACGATATACATCAATGGGTTAGCGGAGTATTTGTATATTAATCAATGTGAAGCTCAGAGGTTATCCATAGCCCTGGAATCCCAAACTTGCTCCCCGTGGAATTCGAACCTTAGTCACCATTGGGAAAAGAAGAAAACAAACCACATATGCTAGCATGGTGTCAGGAAACAGTATGGCCTTGGTACGTTTTATAAGGTAATTTGATGAAAAATATGATTGATGGCTGTGGATGTTATTTTGTTCATATGCATAGACGTTTTGTAAAAAATCGCTCCGTTTTATAATATAGATTTGATTAGGACGATTTGGCCATTTATTTGCTGCTTCTTTTTTGTAATCGGGGGCTTGGCCAGCATTTGTACTAATCGCGAGGCCTTGAGTAAACTCTCATAAATATCTTAAAGTGGCCGTAAGATTTGGAACGTGAAATTCTACTAAAGAATCTCTTCGGGAGCAAGCTATTTAATTACTGTCACATGCCTACTTAGGTAACTCAGCCAATGAATGTTCGCCTATTAACGACACGAATTATCTATTCAACGAATATTTGTTACATTCACACTTCTTACCAACAGAAGCCAATCGAGCATGGATTTTCATTGTTTGAACCGGCTCTAGATCTAATGGATCAACATCCATAAGATAAGACGCGATTGTTAGCACCAATAAACTTTCATTTCTTCTTTTTTTTGCTCGGCAATAAAACTTCATTTCACCTCCTATATTTACTTGTATCAGATGTCGATGTCACCGAACCCATCGAGACATCTGATAAAATCGGAACGATAAAAGAGAATTTACGTGCAATCATTAAAATATGATGAAATGGGAACATCTTCTCCCTCTATGAAATCAGCATCTAAAAACGGAAGCCGATAATTATATCATAACGGGAAACATTTTTCCTGTCATTGGGACACATGAAATCATCATTGAAAATGGAAGTTTTTATTTTTATTTTTTGTGCTTTTCTGAGTAAAGCTTTTGGGACCCTTGTGTTTGTTTTTGTCTGTTGGTAAAATTTAGCCAAAAACCGAAGTGCCTGATTTTGGGCTCACACCGTCACGCCTCCAGAGTCAACCATCCAATGCCCGTTCACCCCGCCTCACAAGAATCAGTCCGGATACCGACACCGAGTCCACCTCTAATTTTAGAGGCATTGTACAGTACATGAAAAAATATTTAACGGTCCGGATTCACTTTTAAGGCCTGGTATGATATATGAAAAGAAAACATTAAACTGTCTAGTAAATCTGGACCGTCTAGTTTTGTTTCATGAGCACAGTTTCATGTTTTCTTTTCATGTATCCTATCTTTTCTGCGAATTTTATGTGTGAAGTCCATTTCAAGATTTGGATCGGGAATGCTGTAATACACCTCGATGTAGTGCGCGTATAGGGTGGCATACAACCGTCGATCTCATCAATCAACGGTCCAGATTAAAAATAATATTTTACCTATAAAAGATATTTATTATCGGTCATAATTAAAAACACATTGCAACCGTTGAAACGGTTTGTGTACCCGCACTACATCGAGGTGCACTACAGCACCTCCAGTTCCCATTTCGGGTACTACACAAATGACTGAGACACAGTGGCGGAGCTATGTTGGGGCCCGGGGGTGGCCCCGGCCCCCGAACCCTATTCGAGCTCCGGAGTTTTATGCTTTTTTTGGTTTGTGATTTGAGTAGTATTTTTGGATAATGAGTGGATAAAGAAATTAAAGTAATGATTGGAGAGAGAGAGATAGAGTGAAAAATGAAAATAATAATTGAAAAGTTAGTCAGAGAAATGAGAGTAATGATTGAGTTGAGAAAATTTTTTTAAGTAGAGTAGTAAAGTGAACAAGGCATTAAAATTTTATTTTGTATATACCTAATTTTGAATATTATTTGTGTATGGATACGTATAATCTTAATAATTTTGGTTAGATTTAATAAAAAAATTGGTTATTTTACATTCTCATTTCTTAATCTGTTGGAGTTGTCTAAAGAAAAACTAAAATTGATATATTTTAACTGCATTAGGTTAGAATCGTTTTAATGGGGCGGTTCCGGGGACACCTAAAAAAAACACCTCATAGTTTCCGATCAAAATTTGATGATCTGAGCCGCTCAATGTAATCAGAACGTGATTTTAAGGGTACTTGTGAGAAATCAACAAAAAAAATGACCGGGAAGGGCTTGATCCGAACAGTTTCGAACAGTTTTTTATTGAATGATTCAAATAAAAACTGTTCAAATCAAGCCTTTTCCGATCATTTTTTTTGTTAATTTCTCACGAGCACCTTTAAAATCACATTCTGCTCACATTGAACTGTTCGGATCATAAAATTTTGGTCGGGAACTATGAGTTTGAGATTTGGGGTGTTTTTTTAGATGTCCCTTGAACCGTCCCGTCATTTCGGTAATGTACAAATATAACGTATTAAAAAACAAAACTTTTATATGATAGGAGTAATAATTATATGTTCTAATAAAAGATATATATCTATTAATCCGGCTCCCCCGGGTCAAAAATCCTGACTCACCACAACTGAGACGTATATGAATTCCGAGCGAAATGATTAAGCACTTACCAATATATAATTAAACAAACTATTATATATGTCTTGCCTAAATACAAACATCCAAAGATTTATTCTGTGAGATCCAAAATAGACAACGCATATGGGATTGTTACACCATTTGATACGCATTCATCGCTATCCTTAGAGTATCATATCTTTTTTCCCACAAGGAGGAGGCCCTAGTGATCTTTACTTTTAAATGGTTTTTTTATTATTATTTATCATTAGAAAGAACAAAAAAAACTTCGTACACTTTTCTAAAATTTCTAGGCTTATAGCTAGCTACCTATGCTTCCTATCATATAGTAGATTTTAAATCTCGTCAGGTAATAGAAATTGAGATAAACCAGAACCTGGTATAGTGACGAACAAAGAGATACGGGCGATGAGCTGGATCCCCAAAATTTTAATATAATCTTATTTTAGTACTTTAGTCCAATCAAAATTCAATTACTCACTTTGTTTGGTTTTGAGATTAAATTAAAGATTGAGGAAATATATATTAAAGATTTTAAGTCAATAAAAAAAAACCCAAAAATTTTAAGATTACCGAATCAATCTATTCTCATGCATCTACTCTGAGAATTGGGGATGGTGTTGGGCAGTGGTTTGCGTTGCACGGTGCTGCGCACGTCCGAGCTATCAGATCGTGCATCTGACGGTTTGGATCTCACCTCGGCAATGAACGGCTCTCGATCGTTGGTTGTCAAGATGAGATCCGAGTCGTCGGATGCACGATCCAGCGATTCGAAAGTGCGCAATACGGTACTATACACCTCACTGCACAACACTAACCCGATTCGAAAGTGCGCATTACGGTACTATACACCTCACTGCACAACACTAACCCGAAAATCCCAAATGTGAAGGGTTCCAACCATAAAAAGAAAACAAATACTTTTAGTTCATTAATTTTCAGTATCTCTTGATTTTCACACTAAGCTTCAAGACCAATCATGTAACGTCTATCAATCCAGGAAGCATAGATCAATTGATATCCCATCGACACTCGACAGGGAAAACTTATTGTTAAGTGTTTGTGGAATATCGTCACGTGATGCTTCAAAACCTTCCCTACCACACAATGATGAAGATGGTATCAAAAAACCATGAGAAATGATCTTCACACTCCCCTTTTGTCAATTGGCTCTCTTCTTTTTTGTCATTTATTTGTGTGAAATTACTAAACTACTTTTACTGCTTGAGTCAAATTTTTTTATATGAAGGGAAAATTAGTAATTTCAAGTGAATAAAGACAAAAACAAGAAAGAAGTGTCAACGGAGAAAAAATGGAGTGTTAAAATCATTTTTCCAAAGTCACACTATAAAAGTTAAAGAGAGCTTGTAGTGTTTTTCATTCCATTTTTTTTTTGGTCAAGCTTTATACATTAGCGGAGGTCAACGGAGTGTTAGTATGGTAGTCAATAGAGGGTTCAGAGGGTGTCTATAGTCCTGCACCTAGGGATGGCAATAGTACCCGCCCCGATCGGGGTGGGTTTTCCACCCTATTTTCGGGTATCGGGTCGGGGTAAAATTTCCCAAACCCGCCCGGGTTCGGGTAGGGTTCCGGGCGAAAGTGCCCCGCCCCGAATACCCGCCCCGAAATAACCCGCCCCGCCCCCGCCCCGGCGTATATATATATAATTTATTTATATATGTATATATACTTATATACATGTTATTTCATTTTTTTTAGCATTAATCCAAAAAACAATGTCTCTTTACTGTCAAGTAGCCTAATTAAATTTAAAAAAGAAATAAAATTTGATATTTATTGGTGTTTAGTGGATTTTTAAAAAAGTTTTCTTCAAATATTTATAATAAATTCTACATATAAAGAAATGGAATGAAGTATCCAAAATATTGATTGCAATTAAAAGTTTAGATAAAACCGTGATATCAAAAGACATAAAAATAATTTCAAAATTTTTATTTTCTAGATAATTTTTATTATTATTAAGCATTTTTTTATTTTTTCACTTATACTTTAATTTTTTTAATTTTTATGGGGCGGGGCGGGGCGGGTAAACCCGTTCCCCGATCGGGGCGGGAACGGGGGTACCCAAAAAAAACCCGATCGGGGTCGGGGCGGGACCGGGGTCGGGTGATGATTTTCAGGTCGGGGTAGGCAAAAACCCGCCCCGCCCTGCCCCGTTGCCATTCCTACCTGCACCCCAACCACGTCCCTCGTAGGACTTGAACTCGTGCCTCCACTGAGAGAAGGGATATATATATATGACAACCCAACTGTGCTAGCTTAGTTTCCTTTGTAATGTCTTTCGAGGAAGCAAAGATTGAAATCGTGGAATATTTCTTGGTGGTCTTGGAATATTGTCACGGGCAATGTATAACTCCTCTTCGAGCAAAATGGGAGTTTGGAATTGTTTGATCAACACTGTCAGGTGGCCCCATCATGGGATCGCAGGCACCAGATCTGGACAAACTACTGCCCTCCCTGCACCGCTGCTGCATCAGAAAATCTGACCTTAAATAGTAAATACTACTTTAAATATGCAAACATATATACCTCACACAAAAGCCCCACTCCATGTAGCCAAGTATGGCACAAGCCCCACTACATGTAGCTAAGTATGGTGCAGATCGATGTGGCTCTTACCCCATCTCGTAGTATCTCTTGGCTTTTAAAGGAGGATTTGAGGTTTGAGTCTGGAGAGACGTCAAAATTCTTTTGGTTGTTCTTTTTGGGTAAATTAGAATTCCTTTTGTTGTTAATTAATCTACCAATTCCCCTCAAAAGTCTAAATTAAACTACCAATGTACATTTTTGGCAAAACTACAAAAAATATGGCCAAGTATAGTGGAGTATTGATTATTAACGATATAAGTCTACTAAACAATCACAATTTACGTCACATTTTTTAAAGACGATTTCATGCTCACGTTTTTTTTTGGATACACAAATTATGTGACTTAGCTTCGCCCACCCAACCTTGAAACAAGTTTTCGTCCTTGTGCCCCTCTCCGTATTTAGTACAACTTAACTTTTGCAATCTCCGTGAACACATATTTGGCAATCAAAGCATACCTTCAACTCTTTTTCATAACTTGGTGTAGTGGGCCGAACCGACAGCCCAACTGGGCCTGGCAGATTAGCAGGGCTAAGTGCATGGGACAACACGATGTTGCGACCTTTCACGCGTAAGCCCAAGCATCAGATCAACAGAGCTAGCCAGGCCTGACCCGGCAAGATGAGAAGAGTCCGCATGTTAACTAGATGTTCAGTTTGGTCACACGGCACTCGATAGGGCATGTATGATGTCAGTCCAAGAAACGGTTAGGGCATGTGCCTAGCACAAGCTGTATTTGAAGCCTAAGCTAAGTCATTCTATACAAATTACTGTTGTCAACCCTAAGGAGGTACGTCGCAAATAATCACTCTAATGTGTATTAGAGTGCGCTTACTAGCTGACTTCAGCTGATTGGACACTAACGATGTTCTGTCTTGCACTCATATCATTTCAACGGAATGCCAAACTCCACCCAGATCCAAAATCGAGATCCACTGAAGAACCAAATAAACACCACCACACA
The DNA here is from genome assembly GCA_019656835.1 of Rhododendron ovatum. NCBI lineage: Eukaryota > Viridiplantae > Streptophyta > Magnoliopsida > Ericales > Ericaceae > Rhododendron > Rhododendron ovatum. The sequence goes on from CM033798.1 coordinate 45,090,419, forward strand.
ACTTACCAAAAAAAAAAAAACAACACCCGAAATTAATCCCACTCCACCAATACAACTTCCCTCGTAGACTGACCCAATACGAGAATTGATTAACTTGCCACCATCGAACTCCCACCAAGACTTTGAAAACAGAAATGATTTGTGCACAGCAGGCTGTGCACAGCAGCTGTGCACAACGGCCGTTTTCTCCCACCTCGGGTCGCGCAAAGATGATCGGAGTCGCTCATTTTGTTCAAAATATGTCGCTTAAGGTCTCCGTAAAAAATGAGCTTCGTTCGATATCGTTAGAGGCGTTAACAAAACACCCAAAATCACCCAAAAACACCCAAAATATGTCGCTTAAGGTAAATTCTGAAGTGATTTTGGGTGTTTTGTTAACGCCTCTAACGATATCGAACGAAGCTCATTTTTTACGGAGACCTTAAGCGACATATTTTGAACAAAATGAGCGGCTCCGATCATCTTTGCGCCACCCGAAGCGGGAGAAAACGGCCGCTGTGCACAGCTGCTGTGCACATAGCACTGCTCCTTTGAAAAACCTCAGTTGCCAATTATTAACTCTTCCTGCGCCCAACCGGGGATTGTCTGACTTCCCTTTCACTTCCTTGCGGGTTTTGCCAATCTAGCTTGTCCCATTCAAACACGAGTCTATTCAACTCATTTCCAGGACCAATGGGCGAGTTTCTTGGAACAGCATGAATTGCATTTAAAGTAGTGCAGCTGGAGTTGTAACTTTCTAGTAGATTTGGGACAGAGAGTAGATAGAGATATGACGGGAAATTAACAAGATTTCTGTATCCTAGTGAGAGAAAAATGAGACCAGGCCTAAAGACAGACAAGTGGGGGGCAAAAAGCCGTGGGAGTAGGACTTTTGGTGATGTGGGTTTATCCCCAATTTGATGCATGACAGAATCTTTCTTAATTAAGAGCCAACGTTAATAGTTATTTATGGAGGTGCATCACGATCATTCAAAAGTATTTTGATCAGTCTGGATGTTAGTAAAACTTTTTTGAAGAAGAATTAAATTTTTCTCCGAAAAAAAATTCATTAAAATTTAGACCGTTCAAAATATTTTTGAACGATTGCGATGCACCGTTGCCGTAAAGAAATAAGTTTCTCTCTTGACGCATAACCTCAGATTTTCATTCTCTAGTGAGATATGGTATTATTCCAATCTTGGAACTTCCCCTCAGTGTCATATCTTAAGAACTTTCATGGCTGCTAAATAGGGCTACACTCTCTCGGCAGTAGGGCAGGTGGCAGTGGACTGTGGCACAAGACAACATGGGTGTTGGTTCCATCCGAGCCGTCCATGCTCGATAATTGACTGCTCAAATTACATCTCAGTCAAACAGATCTCAGCCGTTTAATCGAGGTGAAATTTAAGTCGTCTATTGCCCAACATGAAAGACCTCATCTAGGTCCAACACCCATGATGTAGGGACAATAGGGCCCTCGGGTTCGCAAACCGTAAATTGGCCGAAACTCCAACACACAACTCAGTGAAAAATTTAATTAATCAAGAAAAGAATCGTGAACAACAAAGATTCAGATGGTTATCTACTTGTGTAAAGAGGATCTACTGCTTACTCATATTTCGTATCTAGGAAACTTTTTTACTCAATTTGTGTGGAGATATAATAATGGTATATATTCGAGTTTAGATTGCAAGATCGGAATCGTGAAATTTAGTTTGACCAACACCAATTCTACGAATGCAAAAAATAATTTCTTGAAATAGAAGTTGTACAAGTATCTAAAAGGTTAACGGTCTTCCGTTAACTAAATTTATTGTAACAACTAGACCCTCGGTGGTCCCCACCGACATTGACCCCACCACCAACTTGCGCCGCCACAGCTCAGCCACCACTGTACCGGACTGTGACATGCAACCTAACTTGCGCCCGGGCGGCACAGGAATTTCCGTTGGAATATTTCCAAAATGCTGCCCTCTGCTTGCCCTTTTCCATTCTGTAAGGACACCTATACTATAATTATCCAATTATTTGACACTTATGAATTAGTCCACTTATTAGTAAACTACTTGTCCTAAGATGGAGATAGATACGTTTGAGCTACTAAATAATAAGATTTCGTCATGTTGATGTTCATCCTTACTTCCATCTTATGGAATTTCTTTTTATTTTTCCAATTGTCCAATTATGTGAGAATGCAAGAGAATCGATAGAGACTTATTGCGGCATGATATGAACTTTTAAGTTTACTTCCATCTTATGGAATTTCTTTCTATTTTTCCAATTGTCCAATTACGTGAGAATGCAAGAGAATCGATAGAGACTTATTGCGGCATGATACGAACTTTTAAGTACTAATGTTAATTCAAATCAAGTCGAGCTCTTGTTATTTTGTGCGTTCAATTGAAGGTGTCGCTGGATCCGGCGACGCTGCCAAGCAGGTTCGATGATTAGCGGCAAACTGAATAATTTCACTAACACCGCACCAGAACCAATCCCATGGACCAAATCCATAAAGCTAGTGGCCGAAAAAACGAACCCGCCAGCCGAATCAACTTCCAACGACTAAACTAGAACCATTTATTTCTCCACCACCCGCGACCCGCTGGATCTGGGGGAGACCAAGACAGGTACATCCCTAGGATGTAGACTACTTTGATAAAGCCGATGGGCGCTGCCCTTAAAAACATGTATCGATCCAAAAATCAGAAGATACTTTTGTGGGGGGGCCATTTCTCATGTCTCCTTATCTCCTGCCAGGCTTCCCAAAATTCTGAGTCCATGTGGCTATCAAGGGGGTATTCACTCCTACATGGGCCAAAGCCCAAAAGCATGGCGGCGCCTATAAACATATCTTTTCAATTATAATTTTTTCGGATTGGTAATTTGCACGCATCTCAATTAATTTTCAAGGAACTGACTGTAGTGTCCACCGATAAAGGATCCATTTGGAGTCGGGATAATGTCTGTATAGACTAGTTCCATAGTAGCACTTAAAATGGTCGGACGTTTTGGAACTTCATTCTTAAGATATAGAGTAACCTTCTAAGTTCCGGACCTTCATCCGATCAGCCCTTGGAATTGCGCTTAGTGGGGAATGGGGATGCTGCCAAGTAGTACTCTGCAAAGCACTCGATTCTTTCGCTTATCTCGGTAATCGACGGTTCGGATTTTAACCGAGTAATGAACGGTTCATATTTGTATGCGTTTATATTTGATCCGAGTCGTCCATGCTGCGATGAACAGTCTGATCGGCCTCTCTGCACTTGCTCGACAAAGAGTTGCTCCACTAAATCCCCGGATCCGCATACATTCATCTCTATGTAAACCTATGCAATGGATGCTTGAAAAGTTTTTTCTTTATTTGCATAAGTGGGGTAGGACCTCAGAATGGGGGTCACTCTCACCTTCATCGGACAAGGGAGCCTGGAGGACTGGTATCTCCAGATTGAACAATATGGGTGTATATGTTTTTTGAATTTTTTAATATGAAGATGCATATTTATGGGATGGAAGTCTCTGCGGTCCCTTAAAGGGATTGAACAGTCGTTTTCGGGCCCTGTCCAGGTCTATTTTGACGATCGGGACCTTTGATATTTAGACCTCGTAAAGAACATTAGGCACGCAGAAAATCATACTAATTGGATATCGTTTATATGTTCTCAAAACATATTTATCTCTAGAAAGATGAATCTTTATCCAGTAATGTTTTCTAACCCAATTTTCCTAGAAAATAAAATGTGTTTTGCCAAAAAAGAAAGAAATAAAATCTGTTTCGGAAATATAGTAAACAATATTCGATTAATAAGAATTTTGACGTGCCTAACTATAGGGATGAGGTCTAAAATATCAGCGGTGCTAATCATCAAAACAGACCCAGAAAAATGGCCCGAAAAAGACCCAAAGCGGTGCTGTAAACAAATGTTGAGCTCAATCTAAGCTCTCCAAAAGTGTTTTGGATGGTTCGAATTTTTAACTATTCGCGCAAATAGTTTTTAAAAAATTTAGAGCCTTGATTGTCGAAACGAACGACTAACATTTTATGGTTCCTTAAATAGGCTGTTTGCAATTACTCTAGAAATAAGTTTGTCCCATGTATGTATGTTTATGCATCACCTAGGTAATGAGTAATGAATGATGTTTGGTGACTTGTCAAAAAAAATGAATGATGTTTGGTGGATATTAATATCTGTCACACCATACTTGCTGTTCTTTTTGCAGGGAATCGTACACTAAACTTTAATTCTTAAGTACTACTCACAATTTATGTCGTTTTTGGCTTCACACACATGCATTTGAATTGGGACAAAATTCCTTTAAAAAAAAAAAAAAAAACCTAGTATGGCCGGCTGACCGGCTCGTGCCACCGGCATTGTTACTTTGAAGAATTTAGAGTGTTTTAAGGCAAATCTATGCTCCCCGTTCTGCTAAATTTTTTATTTTTTAAATATATATATATATATATATATATATTATCTTATGAAATATGACATTTTTTCATAATACATCATATTTAATTCAAAAATAAGTATTTATTTGCATTAGCAGAACGTAGGGTAAGTACTTCTTTAGTGAGTAGAACATACCCCAAAATACATGAGCATGAGATAACACCATAGAATTTCAATCCTATTAAAGTTGAAAAAGTGTATCGAAATATGTGAAAAATGCACAGAAGTATATGAAAGTGCATTGTAAAATTCTGAAACGTATTAGAGAGACAGTGCGTGTGCGTTTTATGTTTTTTTTTTATTAGAAAACTCTCCATGTTTTGCTAAGGTTCTTATTTGTAAGTACTTATTTTTTACTTTACGAGACATGTCATTATCTTATAATACAGCTTCTTTAATTCAAAATATATTCAAATAAGTATTTATTTCCTTAACGGACCGGGGCCTTTAGTCCCTTGCGAGGGTGCACGAACTTGTTAGGCGTGGTAGGTAAAAGCCTATTGTGGACCATAAGCATCATTTATTTGGTGGGCTCATCTTTAGAAGACAATTTGGAGACATTCAATGGTATATATTTTTTGAATGAGGACAAAAGGGTAATTTCATGGTATATATATATGTCTTAGGTGATTACTAGATCCAAAGTGGGCCTTGGTTCAAGCTTCATTATTGATTTGCCTTTGTTCAACTGCTGTATTGCGCTATTTGCACCTCGTTTGTACTTGCACCTTGTTTGTACAACGTTTTTGTGCATCTATTGTACTTTATGTTTTGCGCTGGCAACTTGCCATCTTCTTATTGTTGTTATTTGCTTTTTGAGTCTTGGCGGCATATAATTGTCAGAATACAGAAGTATCACATTATTGAAATGCTCTTGCTCCGCTGTGATGCCTTACGTATCATATGTTTGTGTACAAGCATACTTCGTACGATCATTGGACTCTATTGCAGTCATTCCCATTGAAACAAAGACTTTCAAAAAATCCGTGGATGAACTCCAAGAGTTGGTGGAATGCGAACATAAGAGCAAGTAAAAAAGTTTAGGGATTGTCGACAAAAAAATTCTTGGGGCTTGTAGAATTTGCCTGTTCGTTACTTTTAGTGATTCAAGAGTAATCGAAGTGTACATAAGATAGCTCAAACACCCGATATTTAAGAACAATGATAGCAATGTAAGAAGAAGACGAAGAAGAATGCTGTGCTACTGTTGTTAATAATTTGTTTTTAAAATGTCAAAGTGTAATAAATTAGGCCCATGAGCAATGTTTGTTTGGTTGTGGTCTTGCATTGGGAAGAGCCAGAAATGGCACCCCAGAATTAAGATCGGGCCAAACAGCACTTGACACGAGGCAAAGAAGAAAGGACCATGGTTATGCCCATGCCTTAATGTTGTGGGCCTAATTTTATTGTGGGAAGAATGTTGGACCATATAAAAATAGCCCAAAGGCCAGTATGTTCTTTTGCTCGTTAATTAGGGATTCAGAAATGATTTCTGAGTCGTTTCTGGGGTGCACGTGGTTCGAATTGGTTTGGTTTTTTAATAGTGAAATTCTACCGAGGAGAACGGAAGATGGAGTTATTGAAATTCTAATGAGCAACAAAAGTTCGTGTATTACTCTCAAGGGTTTGGCCAAGTAGACATGAAGAAAAAAAATAAAGCGTTTGTTCTCCATTAGAATTTAGGTCGCATGTTTGAATCCATGGAAGATGAAGATTTCTAAGAAATGTAGAACGTCTCCAACACTGGCAATTCGTGTAGCTAAATTTACACCCAAAAGAAGTACTTTTCGTTTGCATTCATCTACTCGCTATACGACCCACTTCGGAACAGATATTTTCAATCCCAGAACGCTAGATTTTTTCAAAACATACAATTCTAAGAATTGATTGCCGAAAAGTGACTAAAGTTTGATTTCACCCCTCCCGCCGTTAGGTGTAACAAATAAAGTTTCCAACTTCAAGTTTGTTCGCATCAGAACGTAATGTTTCCAAGTCAATTATGGAATTACCGATTACATTATGAACGTAGTACATTGGAAAATCAGCAACCGAAATACATTATGGAATTACCGATTACTCTTAGGCAAAGAATGAAAGTAGTACAGAGACCACATCGACTAAATTGATGAACCATCACAACCAACCATTGAAACTAGACACTTCCAATTCATCAATCCATGAAATCCGAGTAAGCAATCGAGAACGTATATATTCTACTTACAAACGAGAACATTATTCTGGCTGCATCTAACGGGTTGAAGACCATATCAAATGACCTTCAAACGACACACAACTATACGGACATGCTCTCATTTTGTTTTGGTATGGTCAAATGAAGTTAGTTTTCTATGCTTTTCGAAGTGATCGAACTTCATGTTGATGCTTGGGTTTCATTATCTTTGCTCCATTTTGGAGGCTTTTTGGCAAGATAGTTGATCAGGTGCTTATCATCTCAAAAAGAAAAAAAGATAGTTTTGATCAGGAATGGATGGTGATGATGGAGATCCCGACTCTGGTTACAAATGCATAGAGTCTTTAGGCATGCATGGGCACTTTGCTAGCTTCAATTCGATATTAGATGGAGTCAAATTGGATTCGTTGGGTAGGACTTGCTAATTGCCATCAATATAATGTATGTATGCCTATGCATGCCTAAACCGTACTTGAAGGCACATGCATTCGTTAGGACTGTAAACGAGCCAAGCCAAACTTTGTTGAGCTCGACTCGTTTATTAAACGAGTCAAAAACTTGAGCTCAAGCTTAGTTATTTACTAAACGAGCCTCTATAATGAAGTCAAGCTTCCCTTAACGAGCCGAGCGACTAAACGAGCCGAAAACTTGAGTTCGAGCTCGTGAGCTGCTCAGCTCGTTTACGACCCTAGTTCTATGACAACATCCATTTTTCGACATCCAAAATGCATACACATTCACACAGGTATTGAGTCCCACACATACTGCTGGTACATAGATCAAATGGGATCGCATTTCTTGTCGGATTTTGGTAATCAAATTCAAATGGTATAAAATCTTATTTGGATCAAAATTTTAACCATTTTAACCAAAATAGACAAAAAGAGAAGGGAAATACTTCGTTCTCTTTCACACCCAAAATGTTATTTGGTCCAAGATTAATCGAGATGCACGAAAGATTGTCCGGACTCCCGAGTTGTAAAACAAATGTTATCGGGTGATAGGGGTTGAAATATTTTCTAGTTGTAGTATTTTGGGCAAAGTCCACTTTCACCCCATATGGTTATCGTCATTTGCGGATACCCCCTCATAGTTCAAAATTGACCACATAACCTACCTGCGGCTTTGAAAATGTGCGGATAAACCCCATGCCGTCATGTTTTCCATCTATGTTAACGGACACAATATTAAAAGACTAATATACCCACATCGTGTCCTTTGATTCTTCTTCTTTTTTAAATCTAACCACACCATCCTCTATACCAAAAATTAAATCCAAACCGTTGATATTGTAAATTTTGACGATTACTACATCTATGCCAAAATTCAAGTCAATCAAAAAATGAAAAGCTCAAGGTCGAATCGATTTTATTATGAAATTAAAATTTCAAATTTGAATTTACGAAAAATTAGATTACTGGGACTACAGAGATACTCTATTTTTTATTTAATATATTATGAACGACTCATATTATATTCTATAGACGTGTGAGATACACATTCGTTAATATAGATAGAAAACATGACGACAAGAGGTCTATCCGCACATTTTTAAAACTACGGGTAGGTTATGTGGTCAATTTTAAATTATGAGAGAGGTATCCGCACATGACGATAAACATAGGGAATGAAAGTGGACTTTGACCTAGTATTTTCTAGGTAGTTTTTTTTTTTATTTAATTGATTTTCGTGGTAGTTCTAGTTCACCCCTTTTGTTTGCGGGAAAATCACAGGGATGAGGACTTTTACCCGCGAGAGGGGGAAGAATCGGACCCCAAAATTTCCCACTTGAACCGAACGCCAAACCCCTTCTGGGTTAATCCTAAAACCCTAAAAACTCCCAAGAAAAAAAACCCACAAAAAAATTGAGCCAAAATACATGGGCGAATCATCTCCATCCCCTCAGCCCGTGTGTGCACAGGAGGCGCTCGATCTCCTCAACTGCGTCACCGCCTCCCCTTTCGATCAAGACAAATGCCTCCGTCTCTTGCACTCCTTACGTGACTGCGTCCAAGCCAAGGTATAGAAATACATCCATGAATGTGTATGCATGAATATAATTTCTTGTATCTGTGTGGATGTACATGTGTGCCTTGATTTCATTTTCTGTTGCTCTGGATCGAATTTGTGCTTCTTTCTTTTTTTTGATAACCGAGGTGTCCGGGCTAGCTTACGCGCAACCCGGCTAGTTCTGGGATCAATTCCACGGCCCACTTGTGGGTACCCAATTAAAGCCAGGGATGGGTACATGAGAGGTTTTGAACCTAAGGCCTTGGGAGGGAGCAAACCTCTAATTCCTGGGCGTTAACCTAAAATTTGTGCTTCTTAGCGAGACCATTCAGACATATGCCATAAAGTCAACCATGACTGAAGACAGGGTAAACGGATATTTGAAGCTTCTTAGAATGGCTCTTGTGGGTTTGCTCGGGTAGGGAATGAGTCAATAGTAAAGAATGAAATGGCCGTCCTGGGAGCGGGTTTCACGCTCAGGCTGGAAGTGACACCTCACCTTGTTGATCCGATCAAATATTTCGAGCCGGCTTCCGTGGAAATTTCAGACTTTCTTTTTGATGTTGCGATCACATGGACACCCGAGTTATAAAACAATGTTATCAGGTGATACGGGATAAAAATGTATTTTCTAGTTGTAGTATTCTCTAGGTCGTTCTAGTTCACCCCTTTGTTTGTGGGAAAATCACAGGGGAAGAATCGGACGCCAAAATTTCCCACTTGAACCGAACACTATGACCCCTTTTGGGTTAATCCTAAACCCTAAAAACTCTCAAGGAAAAAACCCACAAAAAAAATTGAGCTGAAAGACATGGACGAGTCATCCCCATTCCCTCAGCGCGTGTGTGCACAGGAGATGGTCGATCTCCTCAACTGCGTCACCGCCTCCCCTTTCGATCAAGACAAATGCCTCTGTCTCTTGCACTCCTTGCGTGACTGCGTCCAAGTCAAGGTATATAAAAATTAAAACATCCATGAATGTGTAGGTATATAATTTCTTGTGTCTGTGTGTATGCACATGTGTACCTTGATTTCATTTTCTGTTGCTCTAGATTGAATTTGTGCTTCTTCTTTTTTGGATAACCAAGGTGTCCGGGTCAGCTTACGTGCACCCCAACTAATTCTGGGACCAGTCTCATCGCCCACTTGTGAGTTCCCACTTAAAGCCATGGATGGGTACATGAGAGGTTTCGGATTTGAGACCCTAAGGAGGGAGCAAACCTCTAATTCTCAGTTGTTGACCTCAAATTTGTGCTTCTGGAGGTTGTGGTGATCAACTGCTCTCATCTTTTTGTTGATTTTTGGTATTTTTCCGCCGTTGTTATTCATGATTCATGTGTTCTTGGCAGCCTTGAGCTTGATTACGTGGATGGAGGGAGGGGCGGATGGGTCCGTGCTACTGCCCTACCGTTTCTAATTTCTGTTAGAAATATAGTAGCTTTTATTGAGAAAACGTAAGAAGTTGTACTTTGAAAATGTTATTTGCAAAAAGAATTCGATATAATGTATATGAATAGGAATTGTTGTGGTATAGTTTTACAACTTATATTGGTAAAATCAATAGTCTTTCATTAGTTATGATTGTTTAATGTTTGCTTACTCAACCTTAAAATCCTACTGTGGCCATCCCTTCTTGATTAGATACTTGGTGTCTAGATTATTATAAAGAGAGAGAAAAGAAAGGATTGTAGTTTCTCAAAAAAATCCAACTTCCAGTGGGATTTGGTGACGAACAAAGTGTACCGATAGAGATTCATTTTTATTTCTCATCCTTTCTCACCGTTTCTTCTAATTTCTCATAATTTCTCATCTCTTTTAATAATTATCCAAACAAATGAAAGCATACATTAATTATTTTTATTTTCTCACTCTTTGTCATCATCAATAGGGACTGTTGGCCTTCCTTTGTTGGACAATGGATTACTATGGTACATGCACTTTGGAGATGGTAAACTAAGGGGATTCTGTTCCCTTGCTGTGAAAGTGAAAGGCATTAGTGTTTTTAAAGTAGCTCCTTTATTATTTAGATAAAGCACGATAAGTCGGTAATTGCAACTTTGTCTATGTAAAATTTTCTTCTTGTGCTCAGAGCCTGTGATAAATCAATGGGAATGTGAAATCAAATATCTTGGCGACATTATCTAAATTTTCTTGTGCCATATATCTAGTTGGAGCGCATAATACCCGTACATTTGTTTCGGAAAGTTCGATGTTTCTAGTACTCTCTCTTTGAGATGCAAAACTAGGGAGAGTTTTCTTATGAGGTAAGTATAACCGGTTGGATGCATTGAGGTAAGATGTTGTCCAATGGTGACATTTTTCACTTCGTTATAACCATGGTAAATATCTTACAATTCAATAGTCATTAACAAATGAGTTTAATGATTTAGTCCTGCTAAGTTCTACTTATATTTCTTCTCTTCAACTGCAGTTTGTCAATTGCCAGATAGCTTGTCACTAGTTAATGCTTCTTTTTACTTGCCTAGTTTGGCACAATAGCACGATCCTTTTCCCAAGGATCCCCTAAAAGAACCCTCCATGGTATGCTAAAGCTCCTTGTGCATGTTGATGGGTCGTAATCACCATGATAGAGGAAGAATTTGTTTTAGATAATGAAGATTCTTAGGATCATTGCTACTTTGGCATGTTTGCTTGCTTTTCTGCGGCACATCACTTATGACCTTGCCAATGATCACATGTAGGAAAATACCCATTACCATTTCATGTGCCGATAGAATATGCTTTTAAAAAAAGAGCAGTTTTGTGCATTTGAAAAAAATGTAATAGTGATCACACCGGCGAAAAATATGATTCATGATTATTGCAAGTTTTCCTCATGAACTTTTCATTTGTGTTTTATTTTTCATAAGATGTGCATCTATTACTTCTATTCTCTCTGTTTGTATGTCTTTGTAACCCATACCTTCGTTTTGTCTCCTTTTCTCTTGTATCTACAGAAAGTGAAGAAATTCACTTTGAAAGAACAGAATGAAGGGAAAGTGGATTCAAAGAGCAAGAAGAATGATTAGACTACGTACGGGTCGCAGATATATCATACTGAGACACAAGGTTCCTTCATTTGTTTTAGAGTGGATAGGCAGCTACGACTGAGATTATTCTGTAGTTCAACTTTAATCCATGGTAAAACAGACTCTGACAGAGTTCATTGCCTGAACTCCTGAAATGTTCTAGACAAATGGTTAATGACACAGGTGGAAGGATTGACGATTGTGATTAGGGCTGTAAATGAACCGAATCGAGCCGAACCCACTTAAGTTCGGCTCGGGTTCGTTAAGGTATGGTTCGGCTCGAGTTCGATTCGAGCCTGAACAACTTGGCTCGAGTTCGGCTCGTTAAAATTTTTCAACGCTCGGGTTCGGCTCGGTTGGGTTTGTTAAGGTACTAGTCTGGCTCGAGTTCGGCTCGGGTTCAATTTGAACCTGAACATCTTGGCTCAAGTTTGGCTCGTTAAACTCAAATGAAATCGAGCCGAGCCGAATCTAAGCTTGAATTGAGCTCGTCAAGACCCAGGTTTGGTTCGGCTCAGTTCATTAAACTCAAGCGAACCCAAACTCTCTCATTGATTGTATAGAATTTGGGAGAAAAATAAGTATTGAATTATATATACAACCTTAAAATTCTTTATATTTACAAATAGACCCCTATTGAATTATTAATTAAATTTAAGTATAGGTTCGCGGACCTAACCGAGCCGAATACCATTAGGCTCAGGTTCGGCTCATTCACGGAACGAGCCTAGAATTGAGGTTCAGGTTCAGTTCGTTTAGCAGACGAATCGAACTCGAACAAGCTCTTGCCGAAGCAAGCCTCGAACAGTTCGCGAATGGCTCAGTTCATTTACAGCCCTAATTGTGATTACAGCCCTAATTGTGATTAGTCTGGATCATTTAGTTACAAATTTGATTTGGTTGAAGGTTATTTCAATGAATGTAGAACCTAAATTGCAAACAGTGGCCAGTTGGGTTTTTTTGTAACTTAGTATTCAACCTAATGGATTGGACTAATCCGGGAGATGAATCACATCGTCCACTAACACGAACCCAATTACAGCTCGGGCAAAGCCCAATATGAAGTCTATGGACTAGCCTAACACAAATTGATAGCACACGAGAGTTACCCGTATCCCAAGCATCTGGTTGTCAGGTGACTGTCCCTACGCCAAATTCAGTTTAATACGGTTTCTAACTTTCTATCATTTCAGCGTCGTTTATCGTTCATTCCTTCTCTCATAGGGTCATTTGTTAGCAACTTCCATTGATGTACTTCCTACAAGAGTGCCAAGGTACAAGTACTAAAAAAAAGCGTAGTTTCCGCACAAATAAAATACTTAGTATTTTTAATATCTAAGTTATTTTATAGAAGGAAAAAATAATAAGACTGAGGTAAGATATAAGTTTTTCATTGTTTTCGAATAGGAGAATTCTCATTGTGTCACATGTCCATGCCCATGTCCTCCTATATGGCAATTAATGGCCATTGAACTTGTTTTCTCTAATTCCTAAATTAGTTCATCAGCATGGTGAACTTATATGTAACATAATTTTGTAAATTCTAGGGCAACTTCTTTGCAAACGTGTCTTAATTGTATCCGTATTCTTTCTTTTCTTTTTTCTTTTTTTTATGTCTATACATATCAACATATTATAGGTAAACTCGAAAAGAAAAAAAATTGATGCTATGATTAGAGAGGAAGTTTGTTTTTTTTTTTTACTAGTTTAGTTAGTTCATAAGCCATTCAATTAAATTTGCCATTCCTGAATTTGAAGCAATGACTATACATGCGCTTCGTTAGAATCTGAAGGTCTAAGATTTCCAATGCACTAGAATTTCGAACGATCAAGGCACCCTTCTGAGAAACAATTCTCAAACCTTAACAATCCTAGTGACTAATACCCCACCACAACGAAAAATTTCGCTTGACAATGGTGAAGATCACATGGCTTGATTGAGAGGAGACAAGTATCTGTATAGCACATATCACACCAGTTGGTTGTCGGACCCAACTCCTCCACAAAGTCCTGTTCCAGTGAAATAAGAAAAACATTCTGCATAGAGTACCGACAATGGTGAATCTCCGAATGGGGTGAGCTAAGACTGGCCTTAGAGAGTTTCTGAGATTGGTATTAAGTGATTCCCACTCAACCCGTTTGGAGTTTTCCATTGGCTAGTCGAAACAAGTGTACTAAATGAGATCACCGTTACACCTAGAATCTGTTCAGGCCCAGGCGTTGCGCAAGGAATGTAAATAACCAAACCCTTCAAAAGTAATTGCTAAACCTTCTATGTGGTGTTAGGAATATGAATAACAAAACCCTTCAAAAGTAATTGTCAAACCTTCTATGTGCCTGTTCTTCAACCTAGTTTGGCAAGAAAAGGAATCCGACACCTGTGGAATATTGCTATATATCTGCCCACTTTACAATAACTTACAGAACTCTTTTTATACTTGTTTAGATACATCTGGATAAGGCAAGAAAGAATAATGCTCGTTAGTCTTTCCTCAAGACAAACAGCTTGGAAGCAAATGTTTTGGTATGAACAAACAGCTCGGCAACAAATGCCGGTCCATTTAAAATTAAGGACCACACAACTATGTCAAAGCCCCAATACCGATACTACAATCTTCAGTTTCAGCCAGCCAACTGCTCTGCAAAGTTCACTTACCAAGTGAAACACAACTTTCAGGATGTTATTACTGACCTTCGATGGCATGAGTTCAGAAGAGCAGTTATTGACGCATCTTCTAACAACCACAGCACAATGATCCAGTTTCTGAGACTGTTTCTGTGGTGGTGTCATAAGATCCGAAGGAGTCAAAGCTGGAATATTTTTCACAGAAACTGCTGGCTTCCCACTTCACTAGATGTAGATTCAGTTCCCGTTTGTGCCCTTTGTCTTTACACTATGCAGCATCTAGGAGACTTCCAGTTGTTCCATCACCCATGAATGGTTAGTAGCTGCATTCATTTGTATTGTCAGATCTGATAGGTGAAGACTCGCAGCCGCAAAGAAAGGCCATCAAGGAGAGGAATTCTGTCAGTTTCGAGAATGATTTTACAACTTCAAACCATCTGAAGCACTTTAATGCACCCGGTGGAGTTGGCAGCAACAAGCATGTCTGAGTTCTTTTTCCAGCACACACTTGAAACAAACAGTCCGTTGTTATCATCAGTCTCCTTCCCAGAAATAGAATCAATGGAACCAAACTTGTAAGAGGTGATTGGCATAGGCAGAGATCTATAATAAGCATACACCTGCAATCAAACAAAACAAGTGCAGAAAAATGGAGATTGGTAATCTTCAAAATACAATTTTAAAATGAGTGATTGATTCCAAGTACATTGAGAAATTCAATATGAATTGCCTAGCAAGGATATACAAATCATGTAATCAAACTTTTTGCTTTATCTTCTTCCTTCCTTCCTTTCTTTCCATTTGTTGCCCTTATTTTTTAGGGTAGGAGGTTCTTATACATCTTGGCAGTCTTTTTTTATTCACCGTTTTATTCTTTCAAATAGTCTCTCCCAGAGAAACTGTTATGCACGTATATGTTCTTGCGTATACATGTACATATAGGTCTGAATTTCCTGAAGAAAATTCACATCCCCTCACATTTAAGGATTCATCTCTACGAATAACTGGAGGATGGGATACCCAACCCGTCTCTGCCATCACTCTTGTCAAAGATAGTGCCGAACGGCTTCGGCATTTTGCATAGTCTTACCCAAATTACTACTTTTTCCTTATCAGCTAAGAAAACATCAGTACACTAGGAGCATAGTATTTTAGTATTAGGGTCCTGCACTCATCAGAAGAAACTCATTGCAACATTAGAAATTAATGCCCTACCTCATTTGTCTCTGAACCACAAGCAATGTATCCATCAGCAACAGATAACCCCACAAAATTCTGAGGAAGCAAGTGGAAAGGGCACAAAGTTATAACCACCACCATACCGTCAGGAATCAGGATACAAAGTTACAAAAAGAAAAAGAAATTTCATCCATTCCCAGATAGAAAAGGAGATGTAACCAAATTCTTGAACAGAGAACCAACCTTCTCATTAGTGTGACCTTTAAGGGTTAAGATGCTAGTGGCTGATAAATCTGTGGAACTAGTTTTATTGAGATCCCATAGCTTCAGTGTGTTGTCAGTGGATGCAGAAACAAGAGTTTCAGAGTCTAAAAATTTCACGAAGCTAACAGCTTTGTCATGCTCATCCAGTATACACCAGGGGGTCGAAACATTCCGAAGATCGTAGCAGTAGGTTTTGTAATCAGCAGAGCCAAAAGCTAATAAATAACTGGAATAAGGAGAGAACTGAACACAGCAGATATTTGCAATGTTCCTGATTGTGCATAAACTATTTCTCTGCACCAACAGACGAATAAAAATGAGACCAAGAATAAAAGAGCACCAAAAAAGAGGGATAGGGTGAGATAATTCATTCTTTCGATCTCACACAAGACATATTATGCAGGCTTTACAATACGAAATGTACGCAAAGGACCAAGCAAGCAGTGGCGGACACAAGATTCTTATTGCAGGGGGACCAAATCACATGCATTCGTATATTAACAACAAAATATTATATCCTTATATAATAATAACACAATTTTGAGGGGACCATGCTTCCTAAATTTTACACCAAAACCTAAAATGTAGAAGAAATAATGGGATAATTGGGAGGTGTGCAAGGACCCGGGCCCCCGCTTGCACCCCCCTTGGTTCGCCCCTGCAAGCAAGGTACATACTCGCTATCGTACTTGAGTACTCCGTATTTCAAAATTTTTGCTCGTTAGATAATTTTGTTTCAATCATTTACTTGAGTCATTCGAAATTTGTTTTCACTCGGTAACTTTTTAGCCACGAAAATTATCTTATGTCTTCTATTAAAACAAAACCTTTCAAGAAAATCACGAAGTTGATAGTAGATTCAAAGATATATTAATTCTGTCAGCCTTGTAGGAAATAGTGCAAATCCCTTCTCCTCATACTTATCAAATACATGAATTCATGTACATATGCATTATAGCCTATAAACCTGTTAAGAGCAACAAATACAAATAAAGTCTTATGGGTTTGAGATTGTGGAACAGGGATTTCTCAATCATAAATCATGGTATCAACTTTCTTGAGCCACCAAAATAAAAGATGGAGAAGAGAGCATGCCTCATTAATGTTCCAAAGTTTCACAGAACAGTCATCACTTCCACTGGCTAATTTTGTTGGATCCACTTGCGAAAAGTCCACAGACCAAGCCCTTTTACTGTGCTCAATGTATTGAGAAAACCCTTGACCAGTTCCTGCATCCCATAGCTGGAACCATCCAAGAATAATGAAGAAAGCCAGACAAAATTAGTAAAACTTAATACCAATACTTTCAGAATCAGGTAGATGAGAACATTTTTGGGAGTTGGGGAGAGAAGTAAAAATAGCAATACTTGTTATCCTTCAGTATATGAGTGTGTGAATGTAAGCAGTTATGTGTATTGTACATGAGCTTACATGATGAATGTGAACATACCAAATCCTTAATGTAATTAGCTAGTATTTCGGTAACAACTGCCAAGATCCCAACACCTCACAATTACCTTGGGTTGAGAGAGAGAGAGAGAGAGAGAGAGAGAGAGAGAGAGAGAGGTGTGGCCTAGTGATCTAAATGAGCACACTTTGAACAAGTTGCAGGGCAAAAAAACCTTCAATCAGTTGCATATAACCTAAAGAGATACAAACAACTACACAAGATTGTGAAATGAGGTATTCCACCCAAAAAAGATTGGATGTAGTGACCTACATGAGTAAACTTCAAAAGAATCAGATTAAAATGCTATTGCATACATGATGCAAACCTTTTAGTTCTTCAAAAGTCTCACTAAAGGTAATCAAAAACTATATAACTGCGGATAAGGAGGCAATGTTGGAAATCAATAGACTTTGATCCGAATCAGAGTGCATTATATGCATGTCCCCTTAAAAAGTACAAACCCAAAAGGGACTAGCGTTGTGGGATGGAGGGATTTAATGTATATGAATGACAATTGAGTCCTATATGACTTAGAACACCATGCAGATAGGCTGATAGGGGCTCTTCAGTGGAGAGGTAGTATTTGACCAAAACAAATACCTCTACTGTGAAACATCAGAAAACTAATGCATATACAGGATAGATTTACAACCCGTCCGCTGATGATTAATAGTAGGGTTAACTTAAGAAAACTGATCCATAATCCCCAAAGACACATACCTTGACTATTCCATCGTAATCAGTCGAAGCCAGGTAGTTCCTGATATAGCTATTCCAGCAAATGCAGCTGAGCCTTGATTTGTTCGACATCTCAATAGCTGGATAATGGATATCAACAGCTTTATCAAAGAGTGCTTGAAAATCGTAAATTTTTATCCTCTTAGATACTCCAGCAGCAGCAAAATACTCTTGGTCTCGATCAAAACTTAAAGAGCAGATTACATTTGCAGAATTCTGAAGATCTCCGTTCCTTAATACCCCATGCACTTCAAACTTGCTATAACGAGCATACTTGCACAAACCGCCAAAGAATGCTCCTAAACGATCCATGGGCTTCTTCCTCTTTTCATCCTTTGGTGCCGAATAATCTCCATCTCTATCTTCCAATAGTTCTTTATTCGTGCGTGTGGCCGCAGCACTTTCAGAAAGCTGAATACTGGATCTTGTGGAGAAGTACGCACTTTCCAGTTGACTGATGTTCTTCATCAACCTCATTTCAGTATTAGCTCCGGAGGTTAACTTAGAATGCAACTCGAAACTTGAATGTTCGCCGTATTGAAACCTGTTTCCCCTTGAATGAAGGGGCTTGCTAGGTGAGCCTGAAAGGACTAATGGTTGTTTTGGCTGCCGTCTTTCTACCTCTTCAATATCTGTTTCGAGACACTTAATTTCTTCTACAAGCTTCAAGGCATCCTTCTGCTTTTCCTCTTTCAATGAGAGAAGAAAATGTAATAATAAGTCTGATTCCTTATCATCTTCACTCAAAGATGATGACAACTCATCTCCATACGATTCTACAATTCCACTTATAACACCAGACTGCAGGACTTCCCTGTTATAGACAATGGTCATACATTCCGGATGTCATTATTGTACCATTTGGTTCCAGGAATCCAGAGTTTATATGCAAGGGACAAATAAACACAGTGTTGGGCCCATTTTCTAACAACTTAAGCTTTTGGGGTAATTGGTAACTAACCAACATGGAAAATATGTAGAAAGCAACAAAACCATCTGGAGACATGCTAGGTAATAATTGAACAATTGCTTAATTGACTATCAGACTACCTACTTGATTTTGATGATACTGGGGGTGGTTCAACAGTTTTGATGATAAGAATACAAGTGAATCAAACTGGCTCTATATCAAAAGTTGGTGTTCTATTACCTGGCTGTGAATGAAAAGGTGATGTTCTATCAATTTGACCTAAGAACCTAGACCTGTTAAAGGAAGCCCTCGTGAGTTAAAATGGAGATTGACTACCAGAATGCACCTCCTAATTTCAGCCGTTGGATTAAAAAATTTAATCTGAACATTGATTTGGTCACAACTAACACCACTTGGTGCCATAACTGAAGACCACAATGATCATAACGGAAGACAACCACTGTGGGTCATAATCAACACCACTGTGAAACATAACCATAACGAAAGACAACCACTGGGGGTCATAACCAACGCCAATGTGAAACATAACCAAATGCCGATTAGTCATGACCAAACATTACTCGGTTTGATAAGAGACTAGCCTGAAATGGTATTACCTTGCTGATGGACGTGATGAAGGTTCAGGGTGAAGAAGCCAAAGGCAAAATCCAGCTTCTCTGGGATTCTCTGACAAGAAGTTCGGAGGAAGAATCCTATGATGCAGATCTGACATGGCAGCAGTACGTGCCCTTTCAGAGTCAAATAAGCCAAGCAACTGTAAGAAGCAAACCATATCAGTCCAAAAACTTAAATGATCCAACTCACATGGGCTCAGGCATTTCCAAAATCCAATTTTTCACACATCCTTGAACACTTGCCTAATCTGAAGTCAACAATTCCATTGGCAAACAATATTTTATTGAAATACATAGGTGACAAAATCAAAAAGCCATAAGAGTAAAAAGTACATCGAACAGCCTCAACTTAGATAATACCAAAAGTATATGAAACCATGAAAATAATGAAATTGCCAAATGAATGAATACCAAATAGCTAAAATAATGCCTGGAAAACCACTTTAAATTAGATGAACAAAGAACCTACAGTTTACCTTCAGACAGGATTTCACTTCCTTTTATTGATGCAAGATTTACACTAATAGTCCCTACAAGCCAAACGAACAACTGACACAAGATCAACCAGCCTTTAATCTTAAAGTCATGAAGATGTTTTCTGAGAAATTTATCAAAAATCCAAGAACATCGTGCTGCGTGCTTAGGACATATAACCCAACACCACTGGCTTTTTCGTAACCAAGCAACCACGTCAAAACCACTTTACAAGAGGACATTTGGCTCAAATATAGTACCTCCACCCTTCAAGGAACAAAGATAGTGTCCAAGTTCAACCTAAGCGAAGAGGAAACAGTTATAAACTGTACACATTTACTTTGCAAAAGCACCACACACATCTCTAGTTCACAATGCTTTCGGAAAATAGTTACAGGTAAAATCAGGGTAGAACTATTGTGTAAATAGAACGCTTCACTATCCTTGGGTAACACTTACGCACCATATGACATAAGAACAATACAACGGCATGATGAAGTTCATCATGATGAAGTCATGAAAAAAACCCATAAACACCATCATAAAGCAATTGTAGTACCTCAAAGAGAAGAACACCCAGAACATAGATATTCGATGAAAATGTACATCCCCGCCCATTAAGCTCCTCAGGACTAGCATACCACTTCTCTTCCAATGGATAACTCGTACAAGTAGACCGCAGTTGGAGTTCATTAGACCTGTGAGGGCTGCTGGAGTTTCCCTCACTTTTGTGTTCTCTTTTCAGGTTATGCTGAACGTTTATATCATCCCAGGAATCCTGAGGCAAAACAACACTGAGACCAGTATCAGTAGCAGTTGCAGCTTTAAAGCCAGATCTTGATGAAAACTGAGACCACCGTTTGTTTAAGTTCAGGTTCTCCCCAAACTTCTGCTTCTTTACCATTTGACTAACAGCGGGATGCAGGGCCTGTTCTGGCAGCCTTTTCTTATCCCGATCATTCTCTGAGAAAAGGTTATCCTGATCTGTAAGATTCAATGCAGTATCTTGATGGACAGTTGATCCAAGGTATATAACCTGATTTGATGGCAACAACTTAAAGAATGATGGCCGCAAGTCTTGCAATGCAACTCCTTGAGAGTGAGAGAAATCCACAAAATCTACAATCTGCCTAAATATATACAACCTCTCAACTTTATTTGCCTCATAGTGCCTGGCTTTCATCCATTCTCTCAAATTGACTCCACCATTCACAGCATTGAGGGAAGGACCCACCCCACGCCCAGCACCGGAAGCAAGAGACACGACCGTTTTAGCACTCGAACTCAATGGTGCATCAAAAGCTACCTTAGCAGTACCGACAGCTTTTGGATTAGTCTGGCCCTTAATCTCTGCACCAAATCCTTCACGAGTTGGACCCTTAAGTACAACCCCCTTACCTTTCAGAGTATTTTTGACAAAATACTCAGAAAACCCGGAATTGGAAAGAATTTTAGTCCTGATACCTCCAGGAGGTGGTGACATACTGCTTGCAACAGCTTTATTTTCATCATTCGGTGAATGTTCCACGTTTTGAGCGTCATCTGGTGGTTTTTGATGAAACAATTCTGAAAAAACTGTGTATCCAACATCCTCCCAGGCATTTGACGAAGATTGACCATTGTCCTTCAAAAGAGTATCACCCCTGGAGACACCACTTCCTATTTGATACAAATGTTGCCACTGATTCTTCCAAGTCTGCAATATCTCACTACCTTTGGAAGTACCCACTATAGCTAAGTTTTCACCATTATAATTTCTCAGTGTTAACTCTTCAACCATGACCCCAGCATCCTCTGTACAATGAGGACTATCATATGGATGTTGTGAGTCACCGCCTATATCTCGGTTCTTACCCTCTAAAACAGCTGCAAATCCCGGGGATGAGCCATGGTGATATTGACCCTCATTGAGTGTCGCCATTCCATGAGATCCCGTCAGAACATCTTTGCCTAGAAGGCATTTTCCATCGACAGAGTCAACTCCAGCTGCTTCGTCACCCAATCCTTCATCCATACTGTCGGGGCAATCATATGCTTACACTGCAATATAAACTGCTGGCACAGCAAGAATAATCAAGGTGAGTTTTTAGGAATTACGTAATTCAGGAGGAGGATAAAGCCATGTGAAATTGTTCTATTCAATTGGTGGAAATTGCTGCAGAATTTTGGGAAGGAACAAATGTTTTGAAGTGCATTAAAGCACTCAAACCAGCACAAAGTTTCAAAACAGAATTACCAGCAATGCAAACATACAATTTTACACTAAATACTTTCTTGAAGCATTGATCACAAGAAATCGACTAAAAAACTTGTAGCAAACATCTACACGTATATAGCATCCGTAGTGAAAAAAGATGCCCGCATAAAAAATATCACACTGTTGGACCCATTCCCTCACAAGTGGTATGTATGGTAGCCACACGTGACAGACCTCAAACACGGCTGCACGTGAGGGAGGATATTAAGGAAATAGAGTCCCACATTGCTTAGGAGTGAAATGGGTGATCACTTAATAACTTTTAGAACCCCTCCACTAATTGCCAATTAGTTTTGAGATAGACATAAAGTTTCTACATGGTGCAGTGTATGTCATCTATATGTGACCTAGCTGTCCTTAACATGTACATAGGTCACGGGGAGAGGGAGAAGGGGGCATTCAAACATTAAACTGGAAGAAGCTAATCAATGAATTGCAGTTACTATACCCAATTGCCTTATGCATTACATCCATGCATGTATTTGCTCGGCGAGGCAAGTCACAACACGTGCTTGTCAGTGGACTAGGCAAGGCATGCCACATCAAATGCTTGTCACCAGGCTAGGCAAGACAAGACAAGACACACGCTTGTCAACCGGCAAGGCAAGGGGCGACATGTGCTTGTCACCGTGCCTGGCGGATGGTGTTCCAATGGCATAGCTGAACGTGCTTTGGCCAATCGTGATGCATTATTGAAGGATGACGAGAAGTTGCCTATGGGCAGTGTTCTATTAGTCGGCCGCCTAGGCACTAGGCAGCGGTCCAATGCCTGGGTGTTTATAGAACATGGCCTATGGGTATTCTTAACGTGGCTAATGGTATCCATTAGATAAACTTCATTGAAGAAACCAAACTCTCTCCATCTGTTTAAATGCGAAGAAAAATTCGGGAAAAAAAATATAGCAGCAGTAAGAAAACAAACTTTTCCACTCATCATCTCACCGGAAAAAAAACCCGAAAAGAATCTCAAGCCAGTAACACACTACTCACGGACCAGTAACAAATCTTTCAATTTTCTCAACTCTCAAGCAACAGAACAAGAAAATTCCATACTTTTTTTTTTCAGAAACCAAACGAACCATCACAATTGTTCAACAATCAACACAACGAAATCCATAATGCACTCAAAAGTCAAAACCACCAAATGAAGAACTTGAAGTCTATAATAATCGAATTAAATCGCACAGCGCACCTGAAATTTGGGTCCGTAAGAGAATTTCGATGACGCGCGTATCGAATTGGCGACAATTAACCGGAAATGGAGAGGAGAGAGAGAGGATAAGAGAGAAAATTGAGAACTTGGGGTGAAAAAAACCCTAGCCTTAACCCCTGTGGAGGGATATACTGTATTTATGGTACTTACCCTAAATGGAAAGGAAATTATCGAGAACTGTTTTGCTTCCAGTTCACATGCAAGGACTGACCATTAATAATGTGATTAGTGTTTAATTATGGATTAAATATTTATTTATTTATTTAATATTTTATTGGGTGCTGAATTTATTTGGGAACCTGGGGGACGTGGAGAAACAGCAACCAGAAAATTTTGCAGGAGATAGTAGGAGTAGATAGGAGTATTTTTTTACTATTTGTTGATGGCTGAGTGGTGATTTTACCGAAATGTCCATGCTCTTGGACGAATTTGGAAATCCTATAGTGCATTCCGCACTACAGGGTTGTATGGTGCCCGATTCGGGCGTCTATTTTGACACCGAAGGCTCGGATTCAATCCGAGCTGTCCATTATCAAAATAGACGACCGAATCAACTACTCTACACTTCCAGCTATATAGGCAACCCATCCTACAGGATCCCATTGTCCCTCTTGGACTATAGAGTACTCTAGTATTTTTTTTTCCCGAGGAAAAAGGGTGGGTTGAATTGAAACCGTGGGGACCCCGATCAATTGGGGAACCCACATGACCTAAATTGTCCAGACTTAACCCATAGATGACCCGTCTAAGAAGAAATACTAATGTGTCACTACGTCGCGGGCTTTGATGCCAGCTAGGGCTGTCCAAAAAACCCACTCGACCGACCACCCGACCCGACCCGACCCGAAAATTCAGCCTCGGGCGGTTTAAACTGAGATATTCGGTCGGGTTCGGGTTGGCTCAGTTAGACCCGAAAGTTTTTCGGTCGGGTTTCGGGTTGCATATATTAAATTTCGGGTCACCCGACCCGACCGAATGTCACAGAGTATAAAAGAAAAAAATCTGCATCTGTTTCATTTTAGGGCTCCTCACCTCCTCTCCTTTTGCTCTCTGGTCTCTGCCGATTTCCACAATTCCACCCCACCCACACCCAGCCCCACCCACACGGGCCACGCCCAGCCTCCTCTCCTCTCAGTCTCTTCTCCTCTCCTCTCTGACCGGCGACCAAATCTCCGGCTAGTCCTCTGACTCCTCTCCGCTCGGACCTCTCCTGCTCTCCAATCTCCACATCCGCTCCCCTCTCGATCTCGCAGCGACCCAGCCGATCGACAACGGTCAACGGCTAACTCTGCCACTAGGCCCACTACCATGGTACGTCTCTCTCTCTGTCTCTCTCTCTTTTGCTCACGTCAGTCTCCGATCTCCGATTCTCCATAGTTTTGATGATTTCATTATGATTTAATTTTTTAACTTTTAGTTTTGAATTTCTAGATCTCCAGATTCTGTGGACCACTCTCTCGTTCTCGTTCGTAGCCGATTGCAGCCGATCGTCGCCTAAATCTGGTACGTCTCTCTCTCTCTCTCTCTCTCTCTCTCTCTCTCAGTCTCTCTGTCTCTGGAAGTGAGTGGCGGCGCGGCGGCGGTGGACTGGTGGTTGATGTTTACAGGGAAAGGCTTTACGAAACCCCCTTGTTTAATTTTTTTTTCCCCCTTTTCGGCTATAGATCAGTCATCAGTGAGCTGGTTTTGAACTTTTTTCTAACTGGTGTAGATAAATTTTTGACTGATAAAAACGTAAAGCAAAAAAAAAAAAAACAGTTTCTGATTCTATTTTGATTTTCGACTAGTGTAGGCTGTGTAGCACTTAATTTTCCCCCCTTTTTGGCTGTAAATTAGTGAGTTTTTGGCTGATTTTTTCCGAGTGGTGTAGGCTGTGTAGCTAGCTAATTTTTCGACTGATAAAGGCTGCAATCGGCTAATTGTCCATCATAATTAACTGCTGAGTGCTGCCTTTAAAGATCCCTTTACTTGCTTGACTCATTTTTTTGTTATTTGTCCTGATTTTGTCTGGAATAGTATGATCATCACCCATTCCTCCAATCTTGTGTTAATTACCAGTAGCTAACTATAAAAGAGGCAGGGCTGCTCAGTGCTCAACCTTTCTGAAGAATTTGTGAACCTTCTTGAGAGTTGTAACTCATTTATGCCAAAATCAAATGAAAATCTAAACTGAGAGGAATCTTTTTAACTGTGACCCTTCCAATTGCCATCTCCCTCACCTATGTTTTCATGAGTCTTCTTAGTTCTCAAAGTGTGGTCTGTTGAGCATCATTTTAGGACGCATGTTACGCTTTCAGTGATGGTGGGCCTAACTACTTAGATTTATACTGTTCTTTTCAAAGATTTTCGACTGGTTAGCACTATATCTATATGCATTGGCTGCATTTCAGTTTATTGATCTTGATTACACTTGTTTGTAGGTGATGGATTCAAGCAATTTTGATTTCACGCTTGGTAGGGAACTTGAGGATGATGTTGTAGATGTTGAAGAAGTTGAAGAAGGTGAACTTGGAGGTAATTCTAATCCTCCTGTGTCTGCGAACGCCGATGTTGTTGATGTTCAAGATGATACAGTAGTTGAAGTTGGACAAAATACTGAAAATAGACTCAAAAGAAAGGTTCCACCACGAGTGCCTAAACCTAAAAAAGAGCCTGGAAAAAGATATAGATCTCCTTATTGGGATCACTTCAATGATATTAAAGAGGAGGGGGTAACCAAATGGGCTGAGTGTAAGTATTGTAATAAACGATATGCAGCTGAAAGTAAAAAACACGGCGTTAGTAATTTGAAAGCTCACATCCCCGCTTGCCCACTATATCCTAATAGAGACCAACATGGACAACAAAACCTTTCATTTCGACCCACAGACGGGGGCAGTGTTGACGTTGTGACGCATGTCTTTTCTTTTGATGATTGTAAGAGAGCTCTTGCCGAAATGGTCATCATTGATGAACTACCTTTTAGGTTCGTTGAGGGGATTGGGTTCAGAAAATTTTGTAAGGTCATGCAACCTAAGTTCTCATCGGTTTCTCGTCAAACGATAACTAGAGAGATTGGTGCAATTCATAAAAATGAGAGGGGAAAACTGAAAAAATTCTTGAAGGGTCGTAGGATTTGCCTCACGACTGATACATGGACGTCAATTCAAAATCTTAACTACATGTGTCTCACTGCACACTTCATTGATGATGATTGGAAGTTACAAAAGAGAATCTTAAACTTTTGTCAAATTGAAGATCATAAGGGAGTTACCATAGGCAAGAAAATTGAGTCATTGTTGCTTGAATG
Source organism: Rhododendron ovatum (assembly GCA_019656835.1). Lineage (NCBI taxonomy): Eukaryota > Viridiplantae > Streptophyta > Magnoliopsida > Ericales > Ericaceae > Rhododendron > Rhododendron ovatum. The sequence continues at coordinate 45,117,111 of CM033798.1, forward strand.
GAATGTTGATGGTATTTTTACTTTGACGGTAGATAATGCAAGTTCGAACGCCACGGCTATTGAGTATTTGAAACGGAAAACAATGGATTGGAAAAGGACTGTCTTGGAGCATGAGTATATACATATGCGATGTTGTGCACATATTTTGAATCTTATTGTTGTTGAGGGGTTGAAAGATACTAGTGAGTCTATTCTCCGTGTTCGTGATGTTGTGAGGTATGTAAGATCTTCTCCACAAAGAATGGAGACATTTAATAAGTGTGTGGAGAAGGAGAAAATTAAGTCGAAACAAACTGTGTGTCTTGATGTGTGTACTCGGTGGAATTCCACTTACTTAATGTTAGAAGTAGCCATCAAGTTTGAGAAGGCATTCCAAAGAATGGGGGAGGAAGATAGTAGTTTCATAAAATTTTTTGGCATAAAGGAAGGCGATGAGGATTTTTCATTGGAGTTGGAGGGCCTAGGTGGGAGCCATATGATTAGTGTCCCAACTCCAAGACAACCAACTATCCCAAACAAGCTTGATTGGAAGAAGTGTGGGTTGTTTGTTACATTCTTAAAACTTTTTTATGATGCAACCAAGAAATTTTCGGCTTCTCTATTTGTCACATCCAATATGTTCTTTCATGAGTTGTATGAGGTTCAAGTGAAGATAGATGAATTAATCGCCAACCGAGATCCTTATATGTCTTCAATGGCAATTGAAATGAAAAGAAAATTTGAGAGGTATTGGGGGGATCAAGAGAAATTCAATCCCCTACTTTATGTGGCAGTGGCAATGGATCCCCGGTTTAAGTTAAGGTTGGTGAAGTTTTGCTATACAAAATCCAAAGGGAAGGCGGAAGGTGAGAAAATGGAGAAAAAAGTGAAGGATGTTTTGAACCGATTGTATGATTCTTATGCAAAAGAGGGTGAAGTTAGACAACATGTGTCTAGTGCAAGTCCAATGCCGAGAGTGGAGAATGAGGATTGTGATTATCGCTTGAATTTAGCTATGGAATTTGACACGTACTTGGAGGAGGAGTATTCTAGTGTTTGTTCCTCGGAGGTAGACAAGTACTTGGGGGATTTGTGTGAACGTAGGGACAGTCCGGATTTTGATATCTTGGTGTGGTGGAAGAACAATTCCAACAAGTATCCAATCTTGTCTAAAATAGCGCGTGATGTATTAGCTATGCCCGTGTCTACCGTTGCTTCCGAGTCGGCTTTTAGTACGGGTGGTCGCGTACTTGATCCATTTCGGAGTTCACTCTCACCGTCAATGGTCGAGACTCTTGTATGCACCCAAAATTGGCTTTTAAGCACGGTTCCAATTTCTCTTCGACAGGCTATGGATAAAGTTGAAGATCTTGAACGAGGTAATTTTATTTAATTGATCTGGACCATTTGGTCTACAATTTAATTGATTTGGTCTATTCAGTCAACATTTTCTAGTATTGTATTGAATTAAGTGTTTTTTTTTTTTTTCAGAACTCTTACAAACTGATGATGCTTCTTAGGGATTGATGGGGCTTTGGACCTTGGTAAAACATAACAACAGATGTTATTTGATGATCTTTGAAGTTTTAACTTATCAAAAAAATAAAAAATCTATGAAGTTTTTAATTGTCTTCTAATTTTTCTTTCTATGTAACAGGTTTGAACTTTGAACGGACATGAGAAATATGGGGTTGGGACTTGGGAGCAGCAGCACTATGGAGTATTGGCTAATTTAAATTATTATGGACTTCTTTTCATCATTGTAGACTTGTTTAGTTATTTTGGTGGTCATTTGAACTTGTAATATGGTGGTGGAAAACTGAAAATATTTTGACTTGTTGATTGGTTGTGTTTGTGTATGGTTGCTGAAAAAACAGGAGAGTAGAGACTACTAGACTAGAGAGCTGGCTGGTCCCTGTAATTTTTTTTTGTGTGTTTTTGCTGCGTGGGGGAGATGGAAACTAGAAACTGAAAATGTGCTGAGAAAACAGGGGAGGAGACTGGAGAGTGCTGAGAGTGAGAGCTGGCTGTGCTCTCTGGAAACTGGAAAACATTTCCAGCTAAAATGTTGGCTTTATTTTTTGTTTTGTGGTTGTGCTTTTGTGCTTTGATCAGTTTGATGTTTGGAATTTGGATTGAAAAATGTGGAAAATTGAAAACTGGAAAACAGGGCTTGGACCCTCGGATATGGGCATGGCCCAAAATATTTATATTAAACTTTGGGCCATTTGGCCTGTTGAAATGGTGGAAAACTAGCCCAAAATAACCAAAGAATTTTTAAAAAAAATGGCCCAGAAAAATAAAATTGGCCCAAATAATGGCCCAAGCAGCCCAACAAAACTGGCCCAACAAAATTGGCCCAATCCGATTATCCGACCGAATCCGACCAGCTCAATCCGACAACAGTTCGGTCGGAGCCCGACACTGTCCACGGTCGGGTTCGGGTGGCAAGTACTCAATCCGACATTATTCGGGTCAGGTCCAACCCGACCCGAATCCGAAAAAAATCCGACCATGGCCAGCCCTAATGCCAGCCTCCACCCAAGTGCAAGTTCAATTGGAGACACTTAAAAAATCAAACTCAAGACTGATGGGCTGGACAGAAGCAACCTTAGAGTATCTCCAATAGACTCGGCTCTTCTCCCTTTTCCGCTTTTCCCTAAGTGAAACCCATCAAAACCCTCGCCCAACAGCCTCGTCTGCCACCTCGTCTACTCCGCGACTGCTACAGTACCACGCCAGCCCTGGCGTGCTACTGTAGCCTCCCCCCACTCTCTCTCTCTCTCTCTCCGCCTTCAAAGACATAGATCTGAGCCCGTAAACCACTATGCTATCGTCGTCTCCCTCGCAGTCGTTGGCTCCGGCGAAGGTAAGCACAGTTGCCCTCCACTAATTTGGGTTTGATTTGAAAAAAATCGGAACTAATTTGGGTTTTGTTTGAAAAAAAACAAACCAATTTGATATATGTTTTTGGGCTTTATGCCGGCCAGCCGATCTGGTTTTCGCCATGGTTTTATGTTTATGGGCTTCATGTCAGCCAGCTAGGCGGTCAACCGCCCCAGAGAGCTGAGGTTTTTTTTTTTTTTTAAACAAAGGTTTGGGATTTGAATAGGAATTTGCCTTGGCTATTGGGTGGTGAAATTACTTGGTGGCTAGACAAAATAGATTTTTGCACTTTTTACTAAGCATTTTGCCTAGAATAAGTTTGAAGCTATTGAAGATGCTCTTATGGTAACTGGTCCAACCACTTGAACTACAACCCCGAAGGTGACTATAGAGGTGGTCTTGTAAACTTCTCTTAGCTCATCGGAAAAACGGGAATTTAAATAATACAACAGTAGCTTACTCTGATACAGTATTTCTTTTGTCACATTTTTAAAAAGTCCATAATACCCGTACTCTCTCTTTATTTTTAAACTTTTGATCTCTTTTAATACTATTTCAGATCTTCTATTTTCAATTTTCTCTCTTCTGCAACATGAAGTTGTTTTACAATTGTTATAAATTTAGGAGACAATGATTTTTACACTCTTTTTTGATATATGCATGCACTCCATTTTTATGTCTTTTAGTGAATCTTTTATGCGTAAATTTTTCACTAAAAGACAAAAACAAAATGGATGTATTTATTATAAAAAAAAAGGAGTGAAAACCATTTCCCTAAATTTTTACATAATAAGGGTCTTGAATCTAATAATTCGTAGAAAAATTACATTGTTAATACCAGTCCTTGCATGTGGATTGGAAGCAAAACAGTTAGATAATTTCCTTTCCATTTAAGTTTGTAGACTTGTTTGCCAAAGAAATACAGTTTTACTTCAAAATTGTCCAGCTTAATTACTAGGGGTGCTAAAGAAAATCGTCCGAACTGCAAAATCGGTCTGAACCGTCCAATTTGGTCCGGTTCTGCGGTTCATTGGTTAGGTTATGATTCCAAAAAAATAAGAACTGTTAATTTTGGTTCAGTTATTAGTTAGAACCGAACCGGACCGTTTAAACCTAATATATATAAAAATATAGATATGTGTTTCTGTAATTAAATATGTATTTAAATTTGGCAGGTTAATCTTTTCCTTGCTAAAGTTAATTTATTTAGAAATGAAAATTTCATTTGTTAAGAAAGTTTTTTATGTTAGGAACTCAAATTAAGGATTCATTGGTTAGAGAATTTCCTTTGGATGCTAATTGGATAGAATCGGAACCGAACCAAAGCCGGACCGGTCTTCTTTTTTTTTTTTTTGATAGGCAAGAGAAACATTTTATTAAGGGAAAAAGGGAAGGGGAATCTAACCAAAAGTTGGAATACATCCAAATGGGAATAACGCCCATAACACCTGAAGGCCTAAAAGCCCAAAATATACGATGAAGCCCGTAACACTCTTAAGGGACAAAGCCCTAAAAAACCAAAAGGCCAAAACACCCAGATATTACAATGAAGATCCAGCCCAAAGAAAACCCAAAACTCTAATCCTAAACAACTGTACATCTTCAACCCATGTCGTCCGCCCGCCGCCGCCAACATCTAATTGACAACCACCACACCGCCGCATCACCCAAACCAGAAAACCCACCAAGCACCATATGCCACCACCAACTAGAAGGACCGACGATGGGAAACCCAGAAACAGCCGCTAGCACTCAACCATTGTCTTTAGGCGAGGACCGGACCACCCAACAGTAGATACTGGTGGGAGGCCATGCCGGCCAAGCCCCAAAACCACCGGATTTGGCTCGTCGTTAGGCAAAAGCGCAGGTAGCCCAAGGACTACAAGGCCGGAAGATTCAACCGGACCGGTCTTACAGTTTGTTTAACGCCCCGATTTTCTAAGGAATTTCAAAAGTATTATAAAATAACTTCTTATGAAATTTTTTGATCCATTAGTCATAATTTAGCAAATTAAGTACAATTTTACCAAAAATAGATGTTTAATCATCACAACCTCTGAAAATTTTTACTAAATCAAAAGACATTAAGTCCAATGAATTTATCACAACTTTAGAGCTAACTCTAGTCTTGTTACGAATCCCAAGCAACACCGACTCAGTCTCCATCCCTAGGGTCTCTTCTAGAAGATACTGGTCTGCTATGAGCCCACTAATTTATCTGTAAAAGAAATCTGGCCGGCACGGGGCCAGTTAAGTTACTCTGTACCGTGAGTGACGAGATTCACCCGACAGAATAATCATACCCTTCCACATTCCCTTCCCCCCATACATATATAATATTAACAAAGCAGATAAGATAATGATGCGATAAGCAAAATGTAAATAGAGCAAGATCAGTTGATAATACTTGAGGAAAATATCACATCTGCCCTTTTCTTACTATCCATTAGTCTTAAGTGTCTTCAAAGATCTTATCCACAAGATCATTTTCTCCCATATCTTCTAACTTTGACCGTATCATGGAATAACTATTCCTTTATCTGTCTTGCACCGGGGTTGCAAACAAAACACAACTAAATTACGTATTCAGTCTGTACTGCTTACAACCATAATAAGGGAACAACTCACTATAACAACTCAGCATTAGGGATCGTTCTTGTCACTGGGATCCTTTACCGTCTCTCAACTCTACCTCTGGGTACTTTACCATACCCTTAAACCGCACACTGGGTACTGTACCGCATCCTGGGAATCTTCCCGCTCCCAAGATATTATACCCGGGCAATCTCTGCTTGCCCAAATTTACATCCGTTCATAGGATCTTTATGGGTACTTTACCATACCACTAAACCGGATACTGGTACTATACCGCATCCTGAGATCCTTCACTGTCTCCCAAGATGCTGTACCCGGGCAATCTTCGCTTGCCCAAACTTACAATCGTTCCTAGACCTTTACCAGCCCATACTTTCTCATTCTTTTATTCTGTGCCTGCCGTCAACTAGGTTTTCTATTCGGAAAGCCAACCCCCAGCATTCAAACGAAAAATAACATAATTATGAACAACGAATTTATCAAGTAACAATCATGCTTCAATAGTATGAATAACTTGGTAATGCACTTCACAGCCATTTGCCTAGTATTTTATGAAGTTGGGCTATTGCCCTTAATGTTTAAGATTTTAGAGAATCTAGCGGGTCCATTTTATATAGAAGAGTACTTAGTAGTATGTTCTTTTTTATAATAATAATTAAAAAAAAGGCATCTGGGGAACCTATGGAGATAAGTTAATTAAACTTAGTAATACTAATATTGTAAATTAAACCTTAATGTTAAGGTTTGATTACGGAATGTACATAAGAATTTTAATTAAGAAACCAATTTTACTCAGAAGTGTTCAATGATAATGGCATGAGCAATTATAAGTAAACTTTTATTGCTAAAGTCTAATTATGCATGGGCACTTTCTAATTAAGTGAGTAATTTAAGAAAAATGGTTAACGGTGATAGGCCAATTAAATTTATTGGTAATGGAACCAATTTTTAAAATTCATTTGTAAAAGAATTAACTTCATTAAATAATTTACTCTAAATTAATTATTTTAGTATTCTCGAGGCCTAATTAAACGTGTTCGGGGCCCAAAAATGTCGTTCGGGACGTCAAAATTCGGTTCCGGACCGATTTGAGTCAAACCGCAAGGTTTAACCACGAGACCGCAAGGTTCAACCTCACGGAATAACTTTCACCGCAACAGTTTCTCTGGTCCTAGCGGCCCTAATATTGCGGCCGCAATGTTTTTTGCTGGGTTCGGATTTTGTTGTTCTTCTCGGTTTTGATACATGGGATCTCGTGGGAGCTAAGGATAGACCTAAAAACACATAAATATACTTGTATAAGGCAGGGATAGGATTATAAAACCTTGAATTTGTCGAATTGGATTGAAATCGAATCGTGGAGAATTGGGGGAGATGACTTCTGTTATGGTGATGGAGGGACCTTGGGATTTTATTGGTGCTTTTTTGGTGATTCTATTGGTGTTAGGAGATGATTGGTGTGATCAATTTTGGTTTCGGTTGGGTGTAGCTAGTAAACCCACTTTTCTTCCTCTCACTTTCTCTCTCTAGAACTCCATGGGATTGGAGCTCTCTTTTTCTGATTCCTTCGAGTTTTGGCAGTGGTAGGAGGTAGAGAAGAGGTTTGCAGGTTCGTATGGCAGTGGAGTTGGGTGTTTATAGGGAATTCGTAGATGGAGGGATAAGGTGGCATTAATGGAGGTGATGCTCTTGGGCTTGCAAGGGACGGGGTAGGGCAGTAGGGGCCATGGTAGGGGTTAAGGAGGTAAGAAGGAGGTGGCACGGTGGGGGTGGTGGCCGAATTCTTGGAGGGTAAGTAAGAGAGGGGAGGAGAGAGACTTCCTTAGGTTGAAGATAGCTGCTGGGAAGGATGGAAGCAGCTGGGTGGCGGTCTGGTAGTGGTAGGGTGAGGTGGTGGTAGTTTCTTGGAAGCTAAGAAATGGAGGAGGAGGAGGAGGAGGAGGAGGAGAGAGAGAGAGAGAGAGAGAGAGAGAGAGAGAGAGAGAGAGAGAGAGAGAAACCGTGGGAGAGAGAGAGAGAGAGAGTTATGTGTGTGCATGCATGTGTATATGTATTTGTATGTATAATTTAATTAAATGATATATTTACTAATATTAATTAATATTACTTCTAATAATATTAGGGTCTTATTTTTATTTTCACGTTAATAAAATAAATCGTTATAAAAAAAAAAACCACAATTATCAGAAGCTTCGGAATGTTAGAAAGTCATCCTAATTAATGTTATTACGACATAATAATAGTCAATTAACTAATTTTGGGATAACAATATATATTTTTATTAAAAAAATAGGGTCGTTACAGTTTGGTTCTAGTTAGGTTCTACGTATATATTGGGATTTTGGTTCTCAATTTTTTAGAACCATTTAAAATGATCCGGTTATTAATTTTTTAGATAACCGGACCTTACGCACCCTATTAACTACCAAATCATAACAAACCCAACTAATTAAGAAGTGATACTTTGCAATAACCAACCATTCTGTTAGAAGTTCTGATACCACGTTATATTTGTTTGAGTTTTAACCTGAAATCGATTGGCAATAAGTGATACAACCTCTAGATTATATTAATTAAGTTTGAGTGATTTAGGCGAGCGAAGTCTAACACAATCAAAGCCTACGTATTGATCTTCTTCTTCCGTTTATTTAAAATTTTTTTTTTTACCTAAAAAATGAATATGCAAAGTATTGCTCACAGGCCTCAGCACTACATAGTCAATAATCATCTACGACAAATTCTATAGTGCTCACTGCACTTCAGTTGAAACTAACTAAAATCCGTTCGCTACTACATACACGAAAATAGTATATTTAACCACATCAAACGACTATGAAGAATCAAATCCAAATATTGAATGAAGAACTATTTACCCATCGAACCACCCACTTGGTCTCTACTTGTATACTCTTGTAACGTCGATGTTTTGACCAGAGAGTGAAAAAATAACGTAGTATTATGAATCATAAGGGGCAAAATATTATAGTAGGAATCTCAAGTCCCAAAACGATTATGACCAACACGATGGTCGTTGTTGAGGAATTAATTGTGTTGGCACCTGGCTGCTAACCCCAATAATTTTTTTCTTTAAAATCGGATGTCCGGCCAGCTTGCGTGCACATCGACTAATTTCAAGGTCCTGAAAGTAATGACCGGACATAATTCTCAACGGCTACAAAATTTGAAATGTTTGACCTCCGTGAAATCCGAAATAAGTTTGGCTAAGGTGAGAATGAGAAAACAACCATAATAGAAAGCCTTTCTCTCAAGAGTTTACAAGTTTAAATCTCACGAAAACAAAAACATTCCAAACCTTGTAGTCACCAGGATTGCTCACCTCGACCGTCAATTTTTAAGTCTTCGGAGCTGTCAAGGTACGTACGCGAAAGCTGTCTCGAAGTTCTAGTTAAAGAAAAACAAAAAAACTTGGTTGGCAGGTGAGGTGTAAACGTGTGGCGATCAAATCTTCACGTCTCATCCTCACATCACGTGGGCAACCATTGGCATGGTGCATGCCTTTGTCTTGCTCAATTATGGTTCACTCGATCCCTTCCCTGCCACTCATATATATTCTCAAAAGAAATTGGGAACTGAAGTCAAGCTGCTTTTTAGTGCTTGTGAGTTGTGGCTTCGTGGAGTTGTTCTATCCTTTTATCGATAGTTTTGTGTAGGGATCAGATTTTTTTTATTTGGTAAATGTGTAGATAGTGGCGTAACCACGAATTTAGTTCAGTAGGGGCACATTAATTAACATGGTATTAATTTTTTATCTTTCATAGTAAACAACCGCAACACAAAATGAATGAACTGCAAGTATAAAATTTGCTAAAATATACGGATAATGGGTGTTCATGAAATACAAGTGCATGACAGAAAACTCTTACTTGACAAATATAATAGGGGATGTTAGTGTTATAAGAGAGAAAATATATAATATTTTCTGAAAACAAATTGTCATGACCTTAATAATTTGGAGGTAAAATTGATATTATTAGAAATTGCAGTGGGGGCTATATTGTCTCCGCCACTGTATGTAGGAATCAATTTATGTGTACATTCATTAATTTTAAAACTTTAAAGTTAACGATCGAATAAATTGTAGAAGAAGCTTGCCTGCAATCCTCCAATGGGATCTACACCCTCATGTTGTGGCAATTTATGGCACTTTTTCGGACTCAAAAAACTAATCTAAACCATTCCGTAGCCAAAGACCTCTACTTATAGTGTTGCTTTGGAAGAATTCTGATCAAGTAGTGCTTCAAAGTTTAATGCAAGCCGTAAGTACCGTAGTAGAGATGAAATCTGTCTTTAATACATAGTGAAATACTCGCCTTGATCACCATTTGGATTCCATCAATTTCTAAGTTTTGAGTTATGATTTTATTGGGTTCATCACTAAAAGTAAAACATAAGTAGCATATTTTTCCAACACCACCACCTATGTCGGGTCTAAATTAAGGTTCTACCATATACTCTAAGGCCCACTCTTAGCAGTTTAGGCCCACTCTTTATACTGCTAAAGGAGTAGTGGAATATTAAACTAAAACAGGCCTAACCCGTTCGATTTCGAACCAAACCCGTTACCCCACACGCAGCAGACATCCTCCGATTATAACTAGGGTCTATAAATAGGGAAAAATTTTCAGTGCCGGATTATCACGTGGTGCTCATTTGACGTATCTGAGTTGTCTTTCATATTTTTGGATGACTCAGTTTTGTAGAGAGAAAATAGAGAAAGAAAATATTGGGGTGAGAGAGAGGGTTTCATTCTGAACCGTCCAAAAATGTATTGAACGGTCTGAGTGTGCTTAGCAGGTATCACGTAAGATATACTCATTCGCCACTAAAAATTTTCTCCTATCATAGAATTTAATTTTTTTTGATCAGCTAGAATTTAAATTCTTAAAAGTGGAAACTTGGGATATCCGCATCACGATTTGAAGAGGAGACATATTACTCCACGGGCCCTATAAAATAAACAGTTTTGATTACTTTATATATAAATCAAAATTAATTTTTTTAATGTAGCTATAACCTATTGAGGTCTGGTTAACTTGAGTTTTTTTTTTTTTTTTGGTAAATGTACTATTCTGTTGGGCAAATTATTAAAAAAAAAAATGCATGGTGAGACCGTTAATAAGTGGTGAAAAAAATTTATTGTTGATTTTAGGTCTCAATACCTGTGCATGATCCGCTAATAAATCCTTTCTGCTTATAAACCTCTGTCAAAATTTTAAAACTTTATCAAAATTCAAACCGAACATGAGCATAAACTTTTTATCGAATTTCCGTTTTGACCCATAAAAAAATAAATTTCCTGTCATAATTACTCTATCCCCACCCCCTCTCAGCACTTTTCGTCCTTCTTCTTCCCCAACCCCACGGCGGAACCCTAATTCCCCCTTCTTCTTCCTCAATCACAGAGCAAAACCCTAATTCTCCCTTCACGAATCCCACATCTTCCTCCTCAACCATGGGGGCAGTGAAAGACTCAGACCCCTCCCTGGGCTACCTAACCCGCAAGGACACCGAGGTGAAGCTTCCCCGGCCGACCCGTGTCAAAAACAAAACCCCCGCCCCCGTCCAGATCACCGCCGAGCAAATCCTCCGCGAGGCCCGTGAGCGCCAGGAGGCCGAGATCCGCCCCCCCAAGCAGAAGATCACCGACGTCACCGAGCTCAACGACTACCGCCTCCGCAAGCGCAAGGAGTTCGAGGACCTCATCCGCCGCGTCCGATGGAACGTCAGCGTGTGGATCAAGTACGCCCGGTGGGAGGAGTCCCAGAACGACTTCCCCCGCGCCCGCTCCGTCTGGGAGCGGGCCCTAGAAGTCGACTACACCAACACCACTCTATGGCTCAAGTATGCCGAGCTCGAAATGAAGAACAAGTTCGTAAACCACGCTAGAAACATTTGGGACCGCGCCGTGACCTTATTGCCTAGGGTTGATCAGTTATGGTACAAATACATACACATGGAGGAGATGCTAGGTAAATTTTTTGTTTTTTGTTTTTTGTTTTTTGTTTTTTGTTTTTTGGTAAGTGCAAATTGTAAGTATTGAATAGGAATTCTATCATTTTTGAGCTCTGCTCGAAATGAAGAACAAGTTTATAAACCAAGCTAGGAACATTTGGGACCGCGCCGTAACCTTATTACCTAGGGTTGATCAGTTATAGTATAAGTACATACGCATGGAAGAAATGCTAGGTAACGTTTTTTCTTTTGGTAAGTGCAAATTGTAAGGAAATGGATCACCTCCGGTGCAAATTGGACTGGAGGAGACAATCCTCATTGGTACCGTTCGTTTGTTGCAGATGCAGACAATGGTTTGGATGTATTTTTAAACTCTTACCGGTAAGAGTTAATTTTTACCGGTATGAATTGATGAGTAAATTCGAACCATTGATTATACCAATGGATGGTAGTCTATCTCGTCCATTTGGACCGGAGAGGATCCAGACCCAAATTGTAATTATTGAATAGGAATTCTATCAGGTTGATCAATAATGGGGGTTGTTTAGGTACTGTTGTTTATGAGTTTATTTATTTTGATGCTAGGTAATGTAGCTGGTGCAAGGCAGGTTTTTGAGCGATGGATGACGTGGCAGCCAGACCAACAGGGTTGGCTGAGTTACATTAAGTTTGAGCTTAGGTACAATGAGATTGATAGGGCCAGGTCGATTTTCGAGAGGTTTATGTTTTGTCACCCGAAGGTGAGCGCGTGGATTAGGTTCGCGAAGTTTGAGATGAAGAATGGGGAGATTGGTAGGGCTAGGAATTGTTACGAGAGGGCGGTGGCGAAGTTGGGTGACGATGAGGAGGCGGAGACGTTGTTTGTTGCGTTTGCGGAGTTTGAAGAGAGGTGTAAGGAGACGGAGAGGGCGAGGTGTATATACAAGTTCGCGCTGGATCATATACCAAAAGGGAGGGCGGAGGATTTGTATAGGAAGTTTGTGGCATTTGAGAAGCAGTTTGGGGATAAGGAAGGGATTGAGGATGCTATTGTTGGGAAGAGGAGGTTTCAGTATGAGGATGAGGTTAAGAAGAACCCTCTTAATTATGACTCGTGGTTTGATTATATTCGGTTGGAAGAGAGTGTGGGTAGGAAAGAGAGGGTTAGAGAGGTTTATGAGCGCGCGATTGCCAATGTTCCTCCGGCTGCAGAGAAGCGGTATTGGCAGCGGTACATTTATTTGTGGTAAGTTTGGAATTTGTTTAAGCATGTTGTTTGGACTTGAAATGGGCCTCACATTGAATTGATTATGCAGTTTTTGGTCTATGTTTATTATCTGAATCGTGTAATGTGAAGCTTTTGCTGTTAGTTTAGTCCTTACTGCATTGTTTCTTTGTCTATACCAGGATTAATTATGCATTGTACGAAGAGCTAGATGCGCAAGATATGGAGCGTACGAGAGAAGTGTATAGGTATGCCATATATTATCCTATTTGAAAAAGTTCATGAAACCCTGTTTATTAGCTTGGTTGTTTTGATGCATTTCATTGAGTTTGTGTTTTTCAACTAATCTCTAAGGGTGTGTATCAATACAGCTTTGGTATTTTTCTTGTGCCATCACATTTGGGTTGCTAGTTTTATCATTCTGGTTTCTTGTTTTCATTTTAGTGCATCCTCTCTATTGACGAACTTGATCATTTGACTTAATTATTTGGTAATTCAATTGTTTCCAGCTATTACTTAGCCTTTATGCACATGAAAAAGAAATTGAAACAAAGTTGCCTTCTCTGTCATAAAGTATATGCGGTATCTGCTCCAAGTAACAGGCTGTTTAGTACATTCGACCTTTTTGTGAACTTCTTGCTGTTTTCTCCTTTGGGAATACTATTGTTTTACCTTCTCGTTAGTTGCCTCCATTTGTAGAACACGTGTTTATGATAGCTGGGATTTAACTAAATGTCCTTTCCATAGTTCTCCAATTTTTTGATTGATCTGTTTCATTTGGCATACTGGGCTCGTAAATTTTCATGCTCTCCTTGTATGAAGTTAAGACTTAAGAGGGCTGAGGGTAGGGTGAAAATTTATGCACTGTTGGGTCCATTTCCTAACAAGTAACAACTTAAGGTTTTGTGACAATTGGTGATATGGCATTAGAGTTTTGATTCTGCGAGGTCCTGGGTTCAAGGCTTGTCACTCCTGTTATCGCTGTCATTCTATGGCCCATTGTGTGTGTGTGTGTTCGTGCGCCTTTTGGAAATGTGATATGGAATTGCGCTTAGGGGGGACTTTTAGCTTGATTAAACTTTTGGATCCATTTCCTAACACCTTGAGCTTTTGGTACTTCAGTGATCTAACAAGGAGATCTCTCCTTTTCTTTTTTCAGTTTCCTAGGCTTCATCTGAGATTATAAGTTAAAATGGTGTAATTTTCTTGCTTTCAAAATATGTACTGTATGAATAAAAAAAAAAAATTTACAAAGAAGATATGTACCGTATATGTGTTATCGTTAGCTTGCTCCTAACTGCCAGCTAATGTCATCATTAACCACATCGCACTTCCCTTTCAAAACATCGACTGTTTAAGTGGATTTATGTATTTTTTTTTTTTGCTTTTAGTATGCTCTGTTTGTTACTTTGTGAAATGAGGCCGACATAATATGCTCTGCAATGGTAGTTTAGTCAGCTGTATTCATGTGCTTCTACAACCTGTAAGCCTCACTTAGGTGAATCAAGCTAATTTTATGGGCTTCTAGATAAATGGCACATAGCTTTCAAGAGCATGTGAGAGAATAGTATTCAGTATTCACTGAGCCAAAACTTGCTTAGATCTGCATACAAGTAGTTGCAATTTTATTATAGATGATATTGCTCGTATGTTCTGAGAATTTTTTTCCTGGAAGTTTTTTTCTTTGGTTTTTGTATTTTAGTTATCCTCTTAATCAATTTAAGATTGAACTCACTTAACCAGTAGAATGGAGGAAGGTTCTGTCTCGCGATTTTATCCATGCGAGTTTTTAATGATAGCATTGTGGTTTTAAAGTTATTTATTTAACCACCTCAAGAATATCCCTTGAGCAGCCCCTGATTATTGGCCAGGGAAATATAAAGACTCTAATGTACTCTGAAATTGGCCAGGGAATGTCTTAAGTTGATTCCTCATGAGAAGTTTTCGTTTGCAAAAATATGGTTGTTGGCTGCCCAGTTTGAAATACGACAGTTGAATCTGAAGTCTGCACGTCAAATCCTCGGCAATGCCATTGGGAAGGCTCCCAAAGATAAGGTAAATTGTTACTTACATTGTTTTTTGTTTGAGGAGAGAGGGGGTGGTAGGGTTTAGGCCTACTGTACTGTTAAATTTCTGAGCATTATGCTAGTTTTGATGAGTTTTGTAACATCAAATTGGTCTCACCTCCTGTGATCAAGCAGTTATTCAAGAAGTACATTGAGATAGAGGTGCAACTTGGTAACATGGATCGTTGCCGAAAGCTGTACGAGAAATATTTGGAGTGGGCCCCAGAGAACTGCTACGCATGGATCAAGTACGCTGAGTTGGAGCAATCGCTTAGTGAAACTGAAAGGACAAGAGCTATTTATGAGCTCGCCATTGCACAACCTGCACTTGATATGCCTGAGTTGTTATGGAAGGTAACAAATATGTATGCAATAGTCTGTGTTCTGGTATCATGCAACATCTGTCAAAATTCGTTGGCCTGTCTCGTAAGTGACATTTTTTTCTTATTGTTTTTGGGTGCATTGTCTTACATGCTCGCTGATTCAAAAGCTAGGATGGGAAACTATTTATGGCATCGTTTCTTTGTATGCGCTTGCATGCTTGTTGCACCATCTTTGTCTTCTAAATGTTGGCACCATGGTTAATTAATACTGCTGGGGTGACGTGTGATACCTTATTCTTTCCAATCCATCGACAGTTTTGTGTTGGGAAGGTCTTAGTCCACGCCAGCACCCTTTCCCTCTTCTCGCTAGTGAATTGATACCTTATCATGTGGGCACTTGTCAACATGTTTCTTATGGGTTGCAGTCATAGAAATTTTCATTTCCGACCTCTAGGATGTAGTAGAGATACGGTTGACTTATGTGTAAAGACTGGGGTTGTATCGAACTGAAGCTAACATTACTGTATATGACAGGCATATATAGATTTTGAGATATCAGAATTTGAATTTGAAAGAACTAGAGAGCTTTATGAGAGGCTTCTAGACCGGACAAAGCACGTGAAAGTATGGATGAGTTTTGCTCAGTTTGAGGCATCTGCTATGGATGTCAAGGATTTGGACTTGCCAGAAGAAAATGTCCAGGAAGATCTTCTTGAGCAGAAGAAGCTATGCCTTCAGCGTGCTAGAAGTAAGCAATCTAAATGTTACTACCACTTTTGTTCGGTTTTCTGTTTCGTGTGGGAAGGTTATAGTTTCCTTCTTTCATGACAGGGGTGTTTGAGAGAGGAGTTAACTATTTCAGAACATCAGCTCCTGAGTTGAAAGAAGACAGAGCTATGCTTTTGGAGGATTGGTTGGAAACAGAGACCAAATTTGGCAAGCTAGGTGATCCCAATTCAGTCCGCGCTAAGTTGCCAAAGAAACTCAAGAGGCGGCGGCAAATAGAGAACGAGGATGGTCCACCAGGGTATGCACATTAACTCAATCACTTATTCTATCTTGCATACTAATAATGATGTCTCGGCTACTAACCAAATAAAAAAAAAGGGGAAAAAAGTTTTTGTTTACACTATCTGTCACGTCTGCTGCCCCAATACTTATTTCATCCAATACTTCTTTCAATGGAATGGAGCTAGGGACAATGTCAATTTTGACTTGTCACTTTCTTTCAATACTAGTACTATCAAGTCGATCATTTCCTTTGTGTCGTCAACATATTTAAGAGTCCATTTTCCATGCTTGTGTCATCCAATGGATGATATTCTTTCGCGGCTGCTGTTTTGGTTTTCCTTTTCCGATTGCTCATGCTAATAAATTGTACCTTTGACAACCTTCGACAGGTATCAAGAATATATCGACTACCTATTTCCAGAAGAAACCCAGACCACAAATCTCAAGATCTTGGAAGCTGCATACAAGTGGAAGAAACAAAAAGTTGTTGCTTCTGATGACGAGGGCGAGGATTAGCAGGCTTCTAGCTTTCTATTTTTGTACCTTACTACTTATTATTGGTGTTGTAAATACTGAGAGCTTTTTGCGCTTAAATGGTGGTTCAAATAACCGACTTTTCGTTTTGAGGGGCAATTTGATCTTTCGCCAGAATAGCTCATTTGTAACATGCTTTTTTATGTGTTTAGCCATGGAATGGCAATTTCTTGTTGACAACACCTGTTCTTTTCTCAATAACCCGGTCTTTGGCCTAATTCAGGACCGACCAGAGCATAAACTACCCAAGCAAAACATGTTGAATATTTTAAAACACAGTAACAGAATAAAAGAAACCTGGGTTCTTGTAAAGTTAAAAGTTTTTTCTTCGTTTTTGTGTGTTTTGTTCGTCTGTTTTGAATTTTTATTAGATTTGAGTTGTATTTTTTGGATTAATTATCTGTTTCGACGAAAGAATTTGAAAAGGAAAAAATTATGACGAAAAGCGAAAAAAAGTTCACTACAGACGAAAAAAGTAAACAACTAGTATATCTTTTTTTTTGTTTAAAGTGTCTGTCTCATATGAATATTTTTTAACATCGGTCTATATCTTCATAATTTTTCCATTCGTCTCGTGGAGACATGATTTAAAAAGCAATTTTCAGACCATGTCTCAACAAACACATTTTTGAAGTGTTATAAAAACCTCCCTATAAGGAGGAAGGACTAGCGTGGGAACATGTCGCAAATGGAATTAAAAATCTTGCAGGGCACATTCAAACCGTCCACGAGTGTCTTCAATGGTTCGGGTTTAAAAATAAACTCTTCCAGCACTTTTGGACGACTGTGATTGTGCCCTACAGAGTGCTCTGCAGGATCTCTGGATCCATCACACATGGTGCAACATTGTACCCGAAAATGACGACGGGAAATTTTTTTAATTTTTTTTTAGCTTTACGTTTGGTTCTATTGGGGGCAAGGGCGGAACCAGTATGAGGCTATGGTGGGCTATAGCCCAGGTGCCTTTGGAAAAATCAAAAAAAAAAAAATTAATTTATATGTCAAAGTTTAACCCAAATAATTTTAGTCCAACCTATTTTTTCTTTTAACCCAACCCCTCACACTAACCGATTTTCTTTTGCTTTTGTTAAATGCAGAGCAATGACTAGTGTACTTAGATTTTTGCTGATTTAGTTGATGCAGAACAATGGTTGGTGTGCTTAAATTTAAAAATATTGGTTCTTACAATTTTACTCTTTTAAGTTTAAAGTATAACGGTAACAAAAAAAAACTGAAGTGGTTTTTGAAATTTGTTGGTGTCCAAGAGTTTTCACGGGAGTGTTTTTTAATTTTTATATTGTGCATAAAGACATCACTAGATTAACTATTAAGAAATAGATATATGATGTACTCACTCGTTACAATATGGACATTCACAACATGCGAGGTCAAGCATATGATGCTGCTACGCTATTTTGTCCACTGAAAAAAAATTGGGTTAGCCAAGGACATAATTAATTCCTGGTTCCGCCCTTGATTGGGGATAATAATCAGCAAATCCAAGGGTGTGTTTGATTGAATTACAAGAAGTAGCCATTGAGACTTTACATGCACACCCATGTCACGTGAGTTAGTTATTGTGCATGTATTCACGCGTATCACACTATCACGTATGCATGCACATTTGCATTCATCCCCTGGATCACGTTGAGTTGTTCTCTCTCTCTCTCTCTCTCTCTCTTTGTTGTCTTCCTGTTCAGATCGGCCACAAATTTGGAGCTTTCTTTACAGCTTCCTATTTCCAGGTACTTTTGAGCTTTTGGCATTGGTAACAAAATGGCAAATCAAATGAGATGAACGTAAACTTCATTTTAGGAATCTCATGTAATTTTATCCATTTTGTTTTCGTTTCTTTTTCTGTTAGAGCGTGTTGGAATATGCCAAGTGGTTGAATTTCTATCATATTTCTTAGTTGATTAAAGAAAATGAGAAGATACATATGTCTCATATTTTCCTATGTTTTCTCAGCAGCCAAACAGACCGTGGTAGTCTCTGGAGGATTCGTTCGGATTCCTTCAATGAATTTTATTGAAATTAATATTGATCTTATAGCATTTCAATTTTTCAAACGCATGGAAATTAGAAACCATGATATTTTATGATGCAATCAGGTCGGACACGATTGATTTTAGAATGCTTGATTCATTTATTTGGTGCTGGCGCTGGTGATGTCATCATTGAATTTTTAACAACGAATGATTGTAGATTTCCCCCCGAGTGATTGCAAATTAATTAAAACTCACCATTGCAATGCCTCTTCTGCTAACATATGCAAGACTGATCATAATTCTGGATTCATTAATTTTCAATTTCCCATGAAATACTTATCCAGGTTCCATTTGTTTAGGTGTCCAATGTCAAACGAAATATATGTGCATAGACGTCGCACGCATATACAAACACCAGTCTCTCACCAGGGGATGAACTTCACAGCATTTGGATCCTACTGGAAAACTTTACCAATCATTTGAATTCTTTGTGTTTCAGGAGGAGGTACGCTTGTATTGATCCCTCTTTTTGAGCAAAAACTGTCATAGAGAGAAGGCTTTAGAGATGACAAAGAGCCGGTGGAGGGAGTCGATAAGGTGCTTGGGGAGTAGTCATACTGATCCAGAGAAAGATGAACAGCTGAGGAAGACTAAACTAGGTATATATTTCTCTCCAAAAAAACCACCCCTACAATATTATTGGAGGCTGTGGAATAGCGCCATAGAGGCCAAAAGAATGCAAATTAGAGCTCTACTACCCGCCCAATATTTCTCAGAAAGCAGACCTTTGTGGTACATACGACCAGAACTCCCCAGCAGTTCGGCGTCGCTCTTTCATAAACTTGGTACGATGGGGTAGCCTTATATAACTTATACACCCTTTTCTTACTAATTGCTTAGCTTGTGAAATTAGAATATGTTTAGGAGAACTAGACATTGAAATTCATAACTTAATACGAACTAGGGATAACACATATAGAAGATAAGTTTTACAGAAATAGAGTAAGGTGGTTTAGTCACATGCAATCAAGACTACTACATGCAAACAATAAACAAGAAAGATCGATTATCATTGATAGAAATGCTAGAGAGGGGAAGATCTAATTCAATACAAGTTCACTAAAAATTAACTCAACGTATAGCTTTTGAGATAGCTGAATGACCAAAAAGAGAGATTTACCCTATTCCAATTTATTGGGACACAACACAAGACTTAGTTTGATCTAGGTTTGAAAGTTACTCAAATAGAGGAAAGCACGACAAGATTGAGAATAAAACCGGAAGATAACAAAACTGACACAAAGAAACTGAAGATGGTAACAAAACCTGCAATAAAAGAACCTAAAGCCAAATTGCATCAAAGACAGAAATGTAGTTTTCATTTGGTAGCAGTTCAGACAAGATGCCTTTGCTGAAAAATGACAAGTTTTCTCCTCTCCGTCACAAATGTAGTCTTTACAGCTTTGTTAGAAATATGCATCTACTTTTCTGGAAGAAGAGACCTTTGCTTTCGTGCTGCTGGAGGACTGCAGAGAAACTCCCAGCCAATTCAGAAAGAAATTTTACTCCCAAAAAACTAGTAGGATGAAACAAAACTGGAAGCCATCCACTGATCCACGTAAACCTTTCTATTTTCCACACAAATCTCAACCAAGACATCTGTTATAGTTTAAAGATGCTGTATCATTTTCATTTATGTAGATTAATGCATTCCCTCCCAATATGCATCTTTCTTGCACTAACTTTTTGCCTTTTACCATTCTGGAGGGCTTCCTCACAAGTGCATTCTACTAAGCTTTGGATATACACTTTTAGCAAATTCAGTGCACCAATATATTTCCTGATTGTGAATCTATTTACCTTGCATCATTTCATTTTTTGACTTCTCTGTACTAATTCAGAAGTTCACCGATTGTTGCAGAAGTTGACGATAAAGTAGCAAAGATTTTTAAGCTTTTAAAGAACAAGAACCAGCGCAAGAAAGATGGGAACTCGACAAAAGACTCAGAACTCGTTGAACTCATTGGTGATTTTCACAAACAGTACCAATCACTCTATTTGCTTTATGATAATCTCAGAGGAGAGGTAAAAGAAAAGGTTCTCAGCCTAGAAAACAAGGAAAGCTCTTTTTCTACCTCCAGCTCGGACGCAGAATCAGATTCATTCTACTCCGTGGATGAAGCAAGCACTAGAAGCAGTCCAAAACATGACCACCTTCAGAAGGTGAGAGATGAGTTCAAGCACAAACTCGAAACTTCAACTTCCGAATTTGTTGACCTGAGGAATAAATTGAACTCCATGACCGAAGAGAAGGAAGCTATACATTCGGAATACATGACATCTCTAAGCAAAATAGAAGAATCTGAGAATATCATTAAGGAGCTTAGGAACAAAGTTGAGCTAACAGAGAGCACAAAACAGAAACTAGTCGATGAATGCATGCAGTTAAAGGAGAAGCTGGTTGAAAGAGAGAATGAGTTACTTTCTCTCACCAAAGCAGATCAGGTTCATGAGCCTAAAGTCCCGAACCGGATAAAAGGATTAGAACGACAGATTTCTAGCTTGAAACTAGAGCGGAAAAACTTGCGCAGCCAAAAAAGAGAACTCGAAGAGAAGGCCAAAGCTCAAGGGATGGAAACTAAACAACTAGGAGAGGAAAATTCAGGACTGCAGGCACGCATCCTTGAACTTGAAATAACATCCAAGGAGAAAGAAGATCAACTTTCGGTTCTCATGAGTAAACTCGAGGAAAGTGGCAAAATTTCTGATTCTAAAGTTCAGGACCTCATCAAACGGGTTAAGGATTTGCAACTGGAGGTGGACTCCTTGGTGACTCAGAAAGGAGAAATAGATGAACTGGTGCTCAGGAGTAAACAGCTAGAAGAGGAAAATTCAGACCTGCAGACCCGTATCGCAGAACTTGAACTTATATCAAAAGAGAAAGAGGAAACAGTTTCTGCTTTTCGGAGGAAAGTTGAGGAAAATGAGAGTAGTTCTAAGTCTGAGATAGAGGACTTCATGGCACGTGCCAAGGGTTACAAAGGAGAAATCGATGAACTTGTGCTGAGGAGTAAACATCTAGAAGAGGAAAAGTCAGGACTGCAGACCCGTATCGCAGAACTTGAACTTGCATCAAAAGAGAAAGAGGAAACAATTTCTGCTCTTGTGAGGAAAATCAAGGAAAATGAGAGTAGTTCGAAGTCTGAAATAGAGGACTTGATGGCTCGTGCCAACAGTTTGCAATTGGAGGTGGACACTTTGAGGAGTCAGAAAGGAATACTGGAAGAACAAGTGGTCGTCAAGAGTAATGAAGCATCTAATCAAGTAAAGGGTTTCATGGACAAGGTCAATGTTTTGCAACAGGAGCTTCATTCCCTAAGCAGCCAGAAAAGTGAATCAGAATTGACTATAGAGAAAGTAACACAAGAAATATCCGATTTCCTTCTTCAGATAGAAAATTTGAGAGAAAAGTTAGAAAGGAAGACCATGGATTTACAGATAATGCTTCAAGAAAAAGAAAGTTTACAAAGGAAGGTAAAAGACCTTGAACAGAAAGTGAGTTCCATTCGCAAACAGAAAAGTGAAGTGGAAGAGAAGATGAGAGTAGAAAAAGAAGAGTTACATGTTAGAGTTACTGAGTTGGAGGAATCATTCAGTGTGTTAGAGAACGATTCGTCTACTCAGATTAAGGCCTTAGGAGTAGAGCTAAAAAATATGCAGCAGGAATTGGATTCATTACATGCTGAGAAAACCCAACTGGAGTTGGAAACCGTAAGAGAGAAACAGGAGTTGTCGGAGAACCTAACTCTGATGGGGAAACAGAACATTGAGCTAACAAGCAAGATTTCAGAACAACAGAAAAGCCTAAAAGGCCAAGAGGATGCTATCAACAAGTTACATGAAGAGCATAACCATAGCAAATCTCAGTACCTAATTGCAGAAAAAAAGATTGAAGAAACAGCAGAAGAATTCTGCAAGAAATTCGAAGACAGTCTACGTATTATGAGCAGGAGGATCAGGGTGGCAGAACAGTTACATTTGGAGAACAAAGACGTATATGTAAAAACAAAAGAGAAGTACGAGAAAGAAAACAAGGAACTCAATGAGATTGTCGAAACAACTGAATTTGCAGTTAAAAAGATGAAGGAAATCACACTAACAGCAAATGATGCATTGTTTGGTTTAGACACAGTGGCATTGAAATTTGAGGAGTGCAGTGGAAACTTCATGAACAGGATTTCGAAGGCTTCTTGCGAAGTACTTTTCGCAAAGGACTGGGTGAAGAGGAAAAACAATGCAATAAAGCACGTTCAGGAGGATGTGGATTGCTTGCTAGAGCAGCTGGATACGAAGGAAGCGGAGGTGTTGGGACTGAGAGAGAAGGTATGGAAGTTGGAGAATAAGGCGAGAGAGCTCGAGAAGATGGTGAAGGAGAAGGAGGAAGGGATGCTGGGAATGGGGGAGGAGAAGAGGGAGGCCATAAGGCAGTTGTGTGTGTGGATTGATTATCACCGCAGCCGCAGCGATTATCTGAAGAAGGTTCTCACTGAGATGAGTGCTGTGAGGAGCCATAGGACATCTTAGAACGCTCTTGGTACTTTCCACTCCTATGATAGTTTTTCTACATCATGGGCCTGTTTGGTTATCCCATCTTATTATCTTGTCGTATTTGAGGTCTAAATCGGATGCTATTGTGTCTAAATTTAATTCAGACCCAAAATAAGCAAACAAGTCAAGAAAGGTGCAGGCAGACCAAACGGGCCTGGTGTTATTAAGAATTTGCTCATTCTTTCAAATTTCATAGTTAGTAATGCTAAGGATACCTAGAAGTTGCTACTGAACTGATCCAGACTGTATTGGAAACTACAAAGCTGGTTTGTTTGGTATGGCCTTGGTTCCTCTATATGTAAATCTGGTGTTTTTTAATATATTGATCAAGTCCTGGTTAGCACAATTTCTCTTATTTATCTGGGTTTTTTTATTTATAAAGATTTGTTTTCACTTTTTTTTTTTCTTCCATATAATCAAATGGGTGCGCTGGGGTGATGGTGTAGTTGACCCCCTGGGTGTGAGTCGGATGACCATAAGGGTATGCACCCGCCCTGGAATGTTCGGATTTGAGCCATAGGTGACCAGCTGGGGAGGAAATATTTGTCCATTACCACATCGAGGGACCCGTCACCAGAACCCCATCGAATTGCAAGAGAAAATATTTGTCCATTACCACGTTGAGGAACCCGTCACCAGAACCCTATTGAAATGCAAGTTAAACATGAGGCCTCCTCTACAACCATCTGGTCCCAAGTCCTGAACGTAAGACTTAGTGGTGCATATTGTACCCTGATAATAACTACCTTATTAATTTGATGGTTTGTGTGTACATCTTTAAAGCTTTGATTCTCAGAGGGGCCTCAACTTCAAATTCTAAAGTGCTATCAACGGTTGCTCCTCCTAGGTCATATGTTTGAAATCTCTAAAGTGCTATCAACTCAAGGGGTAGTCCATACATGACTTTGTCTCGACTTTAATTGGACCTTGCACAACAAGACCGTGGGATTGGTCCCAAAATTATTTGAGGTGCGTGTAAGCTGCTTAAACACCCCGAGTTAAGCAAACAAAATGTTTGAAGAAAAAATAACGAAGCTTTTCGAAGTCCAAAACAGTAGACACAGTTACATCATCGAAACCTCATCCATGGATATTATCGCAAGATCATAAATTGTTCCTCGCCATCTCCACATTATCATCGAGCTCTCAAGTTTCTAATCCAATTGAAGGTTACAGTGGAATCTCATCATTTTACTCAAATTTACCGAGTATGAAAACCGAGTTGCAATTCCTCCAACTTCTCACCATTGTGTATGCAAACAACTTGATCCCGAAATGAACAAGTGGTTTGACAGTAAACTAAATTGCTTGATCATACTCACAGTCTAGATCAGTAACCCACCAATTCTGCTCCCTTCCAAATGAAACAATGCGGGTATGAAATTTCTCAACCATTTTTGACCATCTCCATAAGCAAATCATTCCATGAGTCAATTGGCCCAGGCAAACACCAATGCAAGCAGTCGTATATAATCTTGGTACTACTGTCCGTTTGGAGCGGGTGAAAGTATCGATACAAACCTGGGTGCCCATCAGGCCTCAGTAACGAAAGCTGCATTACATCAAGAAGTTTAAGTTTCATACCCTTTTCAGAAGCCTTAACTGCCGCCTTCTCAAATTCCTCCAATTCAACTTCGCGAAGGTATTTGTTCAAATCAGGTATATTAAACTCGCCTTCCTTGGCAGGTTCTGTTCTTTGGCAACTACCACCATTAAACCAGTCCCCATTCTCAAAATGATCCGGTGCAGTTGCCCTATAGAAAATCGTGCCCTTGTGATTCGACGAAACAATGAAACTGAATAAATGCTGAAGGACTTTTCGGTGTGCGAAATTGAACCCTAGCTCTGTTTGGTTTTTGTTAGGACAGTTGTGACATCCATATATTGTGTCGTTGATATAGTAGTTTGCAGTTTTGAGGAACCATTCACCACTGGAAAAGATCATGTAGTCCAAGTCTTGATACTGATTGGTCCATGCTGGATCAAGTTTGTCCAGGTAAAGCTCAACAGGAGCTGAGGAAATGCCATTGTCATCTTCAAAAATGGCAGCTTTGGCAAGGAAAGGGGACCAAACTAATGATATGGTGAAGTTGTATGAGGGGAAAAGCCATCTTTTGGATTTGTATTCCTCGTCATGGTAAACTTCAACAACTTGTTCCACCTGAAGCACACATTGTTCAATTTGAATATTTCCACACCTGCTTGGCAAAAGGATTTAGCTATTCTATAGGTAGATAATATAAAGCAGCTTAACAGAATCAAACACAATATAGAGGTATCCACTGTCACCATGTGAGGTGTGTAGCATCATAAAGATAACTAAACAAACCAGTGGAATTGCTAATCTTCAAGTTAACCCCCAGTAGCATCACAATCTTCAAGTTAATACACTAATTGGGGGTATGGTCAGGTGAGGATTGGAAAACTTTGGCCATATATGCATAAAGTGGCTGCAACTGAAATAGCAGCCCCCCTCTACCTCTGAAAATTGAAGAACTCAAAGGATGTTATGCTGTGCAAGCATGCCCCAAAGTCAAATCCGGAAGGAATCAGAGAGGACAGGCGTAAAACCCCAATTCAATTTCTATGCTCATTATCTTGCTTCTTTCATTCAAGGTAACAATAACTCAACCAAACTTTTAGTTGGTTCATTCAACATCCAGGATTAGAAGTGGTGGTACAAGTCAATCTTCTGAAGAGTTAGTTGATCGGATTAAGCCTCCTCTCTCAACAAATAGAAACAAAAGTTCGATGAAAAAAAGAAAAGCACACTTGGGTGAATATACAAGCTATTTTAGAACAAGAAAACTGTGGCCAATAACATCATTCTCAACCTTGTGATGGTTACAGAGACACCGACACCTTTAAAACTGTTAGAACTTAGAAGCTGGCCAGAGCCCTATTAACTGTTACAACCTAATTTCTTATGCGAGCCTAAGTAGTGAGGAAAGTCCCCGCCTTATTACAGCCATTGCATAGAGTTCCACTATTGATAGTAGACAAATTTACTATTAGCCTGTAGGAAGTCACATTATCATTCTAGAGCGAGGTAGAATACCAACACGTTTTTTACAACTAAGAAGATTTCTGAGTGAGTATCATCTATGCTATATCCAGATATTTGCAGCCCACAACACCCCCCCCCCCCCCCCAAGGAGGATCTGCTGGAGGCTGCAGAGTTATCAATTCCTATTTCGAAAAGAAAGGACCTTGCTCAAAATCCATATCCTTGTCCCCTTTCCAAATATCCCCAAGAAAACAAACCAATTTTGCCAAATCAAAGTGATAATTACCTTTGAGAGAATGCAGAGCAACGACTGGACATGATTCCGAGTAATTGAATCGCCGATAAATCCCCAAGTTTTGTTCCTCATCAACTCAAGAAATAGTCCTGCATCAAATGGCGGCAGCTCACAATTGCGTGGATTCCACCTCCAAAAGAGATACCCAGTATCTGGCCGCCCATTCTTCATACAATTCTGACGACTTTCCATCCAGCTGCAACTCTCATTATTGTAAGCTGGACCTGATGCGTATGGGATCCAATCACCAGTAAAAAGATCACATTTCTCTGCAGAAAGTTTGGTGCCACCAAGAACAATCCTCAGAACATAGGTAAAGACATCTCCAGCCACTCAAACTTAAAATGGAGTAGGAAAAAAACCCCTACATTCTCTCTCAACTCCTGTACACACTCAAATCAAGGGAGACTCAAATCTTTTTAACATAAAAAAGTTCATCTCACATTATGACATTCAAATTTATAACTCTACCATGAATCTTCCACTCATCTGAGTGCTTCCATTGGTCGTACTAAATGAAGCCTTTACTCAAAAAAAAAAAAAAAACTTGTAATAAAGGGCTAGAGATGACCTAAAGTACCAAATCTTTTATATGACCTAGGCAATACTAGAACAACATAGAAACAAGGGCGGATTCACGTTAACACAGTGCCCTGGATTTCTAATTTTTTCACTTATATCCCTATAAGTTTGCAATATATTTTATTTAGCCCTTCAAGAATCGTATTAGTGCCCCTCATATTCGACAATTATACCACCAGTTTCTTGCTGAAAAATAAGTTTTTGTGTCTTGATTGATCTATAATCAGTCTTTTGATTGTTCAATTTTGTGCAGAATCTAGTAATCATATTGTGTTCTTGAATTTATGACTTATGATTCTCAGTTTAATTGTCTGGCTTTTTGTTACATCTGATAGTTTACTTAGAGGGTTACAACCTAAAACCAATTGGCAAGAGGTGGAGTACCCTCTAGAATTTATTAACCAAGCTTGGGTGGCTTAGATTAGCGATGCGGGATAAAGTCTAACACTCCCCCTCATGTGCAACCCAGATGCACGTGGAGATACAAATTGAGGAGATTTGAATCGGGCAACGGAGACTCGACCACGTGAGGTGAGGCCACCCAAGACCTAACTCTGATATCATGTTAGAGCATCCGCAATGGGAATAACCAAAACCAATAACCAAAATGTGCCACGTCAGCATTTGATTATTCATTTAGTTCATAATCAAATTTAACAACCTCTACCTCCACATTGGTTATTTTTGCATCACTAACCCAAAAAACCCCCACAATACACAATGCACATATGTCCAATCACAAACGAGTTCCAATCATGCATCCAACCACACCAAATTATTCGTCTCGATGAGACGATTTGGGATATTTTTGAGTTATTGAGTTTGGTTATTGAGTGTTGGTTATTGGTAAAAAGTTGTTTGGTAAAAGACTTGTAACTTTGCTTATTACAATGTGAGGTGTTTTTTGAGCATTGTAGTTAAGTTTGCTTGTCCACACCCATTTGCTTATTACAATGGGGATGCTCTTAGATTTTTTGGAGGGTTCCAACTTATAATCAATTGGCAACGTAAAACCAATTGGCAAGGGGTGAAGTAACCTGTAGAATATACCATTAACCAAGCTTGGGTGGCTTAGATAAGCGATATGAGATAATGCGTAACAACATCATTCTAATTTCTTCGAATTAATGTGTTAATTTGCATGTAAATATCACTAGTATTTCTACCTTTACTCCTTTAGTAAGAAAATCAGACTAATCAGTTCTAGAACCTATCGAACATGGATCGGAAATAACTTTGTGCTACGTTGCGAACAAACATTATCAAACTTATGATCAACAAATGTCCATCCTGTCTCAATTATCTGGATCCACCGCTACATTTATGAAAGCATATAAATAAATCTACATGAGGGGTGGGACCAACTATTAAAATCAACCGTCAATCAACCACAATTACATAACCTTTTTCAGCATTTAAATTTGCAAAAGCAAATCAGAAGAAAACCCATCAATCTCTTCTGGGTTTTAGCCAAAAAATAACAATAATAAGGAAAACCCAAAAGAGGGTGAAATTTGAGTACCTTTTCCGGGAATCTGATCTCTGGTTTCTTGAACATCATCAGAACCAGATGATTTGGGTTCCAATGAAACTTGAGTAGCATTATCACTATGATCCCTATTCTCTTGCAAATCAGCAGAAGTATTTGGGTTTCGATTCACTGGAACTTGGGTTCCATTTTCTTGATATTGGGTTCCATTTTCAAGTCTCTGGTTTCCATTTTCTTGAAAATCGACAGAAACTGGTTGTGGGTTGGGTTTTTGCTCGATGAATGGAGCCTCTGAAACGTTCGAAAATCCAGTGGATTGGGAGAAGAGAAACCGAAAAGCTAGACCCAGAAAGAGGACCGAAATGGCCAACTTCACTACCAAGTGGTGGTGCTTTTCTGTAAACCACTTGCAATTCAACTTCATCTCTCTCCCTCCCTCTCTCTCTCTCTCTACAATTAATTCCAGTTGATTTTATATCATGATGAGTATTTGGATCTGAAACCCTATATATGGAAAATCTAGACTCCACTAGTTTCTAGTTATAGGACTACTTCTGTACTGATCATAGTAATTGTATGTTTCGTTAACTAACCGACAATGCATATATACTACTCCTGTACTGTATAGGTTTTTTTTTTTTTTTTTTCTTGTAATGTATAACTAGTATAAGGTAGCTTACACACGTCTTAAAATGTATGTTTTCTGTTATTTTTACACTCGTCTTGCATGCGTATGACTCGAGTCTCAAAAATTGTGACGAAAAGAATCGAATTTTTAATCTACGAAAAAATAAATTTATAAGTCATAGATCTAAGCTACGGAGCATGTGAAGTTAGCCAAGAATAATTTGTCACGCATGATCAAATACTACGTTATCTTTAGATAAATTTTTGCAGTATTTTCTACTTTATTCTGTAATCAACAAGAAACAAATTTCTTAAGTCATCATTTCCATCATGTTTCCAAAAAAAAAAATTAAAAAATTCTTAAGTCACATATCTAGATTCTAGGCCACCGACCGTGTGGAGTTAATCAAGAATGATTTGTCATAATTATATGACCAAAGTACTAGTAAGTACGTAAAGAAATAATATTCCATGGTTGGAATAGTGATGAACAATGCATGGTGTGCCGTGATTTCAGGCTTTTCGGCTTCAAGATGGGGCCACATG
The DNA here is from genome assembly GCA_019656835.1 of Rhododendron ovatum. Lineage (NCBI taxonomy): Eukaryota > Viridiplantae > Streptophyta > Magnoliopsida > Ericales > Ericaceae > Rhododendron > Rhododendron ovatum. The sequence continues at coordinate 45,146,824 of CM033798.1, forward strand.
GACAAACAGCCATGGTTTTTAACAGAACGTCTGTCCCTAACGCTCAACATTTATTACTTCTTCTCAATTTTATTATTCATAAGTGTTTCGGACGGTTTAAATTTTAAAAAGCTCTTTCCGAAAATATTTAATAGTTTTTTTTTTTAAATTCCGACCATTTATTTTCGAGACAGATGATGAAATGTAAAACGGTGGATATTGAATGATAGGCGTAGTTTTGCTGGTTTTTAATTTACACAACAGAAGCAAGAGTGACGGGTCTGATAGCTTCTAGCATCATCAAGGCCAACTCCATAAATTTATTTTCACGGTCAATTCTTTCTTTCAGAGAAGAAGGTCAGTTAAATTCTCATCTAATATGTGTCTTCATTTGGAGATGATTGTGCCTTTGATTCGGGTCTCGTTCCGAACTCCAAAATATAATCTGAACAGTTCATGGTTTCGACCTTCATGTGAATAACAATTTCGAAAAATTTTAAGTCGGTCGGGAATCATTAACTCAATTGTTGTTATTTTACTGAAGGAAAATGTGATTCGTTTACTGGGCTAACGATTTTTGATTGACTTGATTTTTCACAGGTTGTATGACTCCATAAGTTGATTTGTTTTGCTGGACGCATTGAAGTAGACAAAGTGAACGATCTGGATCACATTTTAGAGTTCGGGTTAAGGCTTGTATAAAAGGCACAACAGGATCCCATCTTTCCATTTCGAGACCCACATTGATTGTTCCCTATTGAGACTCCTCAATGGAGAGACATAACAATTTATTTAAATGCATATATACGAAATATGTTCAGTTGAAATTTATCAACAATATCTTTAAAATGAGAGCAATATTCTATATATTTAACAAATGGTACATTGAACAATTATAAATTACTAAAGTAAAGAGGAATAATCTGCTATCCTTCAAAAATCTACGGTTGGACATAGTTGTGTCTAGATAAAGATTCAAAATAAGCCGAGAAATGTGTAAACTAATGGGCCCACATGTATGTACATCAATACCCCAAATAGTGACAATTTCTTCCCAAGAATGAATCGATGCAACCATGATCATTGTGCACGCGCTCTTGGCGTTTTCATACCAAAGCCTTGCTTTGTTCTCCTAACCCTGTCCAGATGTGAAATAGTCTTAAGAATATGCAACCATATGACTTTAAACCCTTGGGCCACATAAACCATCTCAAGGGAAGGTAGATATGCATCTCAATCATCCAAAAAGACTAATATAAAATACACCAAAACAAGACCACTGAGGAAAATAAAGAGTAAAGTTATTCCTATTTTTTCCCGCTTAAGCTTTTAGATGAGTTAGCTGTTCACAATCTAGTATGGTATCAAAATAGACAAAAGATCTTGGTTCGAACCCCACCGCTTACCTAGTGATCAAAATACTTGCACGTGTTTACCCCAGCTCGTCTTTTAGATGGTAGTTAACAATCTATGGTTTTGTGCATACCGATGCTCTGGATTATCAATGAAGTATGGTAATGTGCACATAAATTGATTTGGGTCTCTAGGTCTGCCCTCTCTGATGCCATTTGGCTTTGATTTGGGGGCATGGTTCTACAACAAAACGTCTCTGTAGCTCCTCGGTTCTTGGAGGTTTAGGGGGGCCACTGTTTCAGTGGTATTCTGAGAACAACCACTTTGTGCATATGTTGCCAAAGGTTAGGTCTATCTCTAATCATCCCCCGCCCATACTCCCAATGATTGGGGACTAGATGGGTTATGTTATGTTGTTGTTGTTGTTATAGTTAACAATCTATGGTATCCAAACAGGCAATAATACTTAATTGTTCAAACCCCACCACCTACATAGTGGTTGAATTACGTACATGTTTACACCAACTCGCCTTTTAAATGAGTTGATGGTTAACAGCGATCATTTGTTTGAACCGCACTAGCTAATTAGTGATTAAAGTACCTGCAAGTGTTTAGCCCGCTTACAGAGGAGAGCCTAGCTACAAAGGAAGAGAGGTGTTGAGGATGTAAATAACAACGTTACCCATCTCTCTAACAGTTCAAACTTTTAGATTTTTGCATGTAGGTGGTTAACAATCTATAACAAACTACAAAAGACTGGGCTTTTCATCTAGAAATTACTGTGTGGGAGGTACAACAGAGACCCATGTTAAGAAATAACATAAATTTCATGGTTTTTTCGGTTCAACCAAACTACAGTGGCAGGCTCTGGTTTTAGGAATTTGGGTTCAGGCGACAGATTGAAATTTTCTCAATTCAACTCAGCAACACGTTAATCCAACATAGTAAGGTAGCTACTTCACAGCTAACAGAAGCTATAGCAGTTGGCATTTGGCAATGTTATCTGATACTTAGTTTTAAATAGTCATACGTTGATAATACCTGTTATCTTCCATTTGGGGACAAGATGTACAAAAACAAGAGATGATCGTAAACAAAAAGAGAAAAATGATTGGAACACTTGAATCACTTGTTGCAAACATGGGGATATTAGAGAAGTTAAGAAATTAGATAGAATTGAGGGAGCAGTGGAACTCACGTTGGGGCAAGTCTTCCAAGGCTACGTAGTTTTTCACCGGTGTTCTCATCCAAAACTGTACCACAGATCTCGATAACGTAATATTTATCTCTTGTGGTTGGCAATCCCCTGCCAGCAAGTAAATCTAGATCTTTCTGATTCAGTTCTCGCCCATTTACAAAAACACCAGTGTTTCCAGCAGCACAATCCTCTGGCATTGGGTACCTGAATTCTTCAATGAATGGCTGAAAGATAGTAATGTGGTGTGGTCAATACATTTCATGAAAAAGGGCTCCGAGAAGTATGTGCAGAACGAATTATTGATCTCACCGGAATAATGCCAAGGCAAGGTCGGCCCATCACACCCCAAAATCCACCTTGGTAATCATACCTGATCAAGCAGAAAGAATAATTAAAATAAATATCAGTCTCCATCTATCACACTAAATGATTGTAAAGTTTGCTTCAGCGATGGGGAAAAACGTAGAAATAACAAAAAAACACTCTTCCTTTTTGTTCATATCATAAAATGTTTCAAGCTACTCACAAACATTACATTATACAAAAACCTAAAAAGCAATATGCACGCCATTTAAGTATTCAAGTCTCTCTGTTTGCATTTATTCCCCGTTTGCATTTGCTTGTCCTCTTAGTATTCTGTTTCGCTCTGTCTATGAAAATCCATATCTCCTTGTGCAAAACAGGGTTGCATGTGAGGGACAATGTTGAATAGCTTGATATACAAGCTTTTAGGACAATTAGTAACTTAAACAATGTATATTAAACTATTCAGCATCTAGGATTTGCAAGATGTACTACGAACTGATTCGACGTCAGTGCATGTACTTACCAGTAGTTTCCAGGCTCAATTGGCCCAGCCAGATTTTCAGCCTTTTTAACCGCACGATCTGATATAGGTTGGCCATTAACAAAGACATTCGGTCTTTCTGTTTCCACACTTTGGCTAGAGCACGAAAAGTAAACAGTACTCGCTTTGCTAACCAACTTGTTGATCCTAAGGCAGTCTTCTTCTTTCCTCACCGCTGCAGAGTCTTGAGGCACGCTGCTATCTACAAGTTTTTGAGAGGGAACTCCAATCTCAGTTTCCACTAAAACATCTTCAACAGAATTCTGTTGCGGGGTACTTCTGCCAAGGATCGCCTTTTGTTGATCTTCATATCTGCTTACCATATTACTAGAAAAGCAATTATTGGGTTCATTGTGATCCAGGGAATCTGATAATGGTAAAGGCCCATCATCTTTCTGGGTTACATGTGAGGAGAAAGAAATGTCCCTCTGAAAAATCACATTATCTGGGCTATGCTCATCCTTTGAAAAGCTGGAAGTTGAAAAAAGGGGCTCCTTCCTCTCAATGGATTCAGCGAAATTTTGGCTTTGATCACTTGACAAGACATTGGCTTCAGTTACTTTAGAACCTGTCAGCTGAGATTCATAATCAGAATTATCGGTGTCATCCGGACTTTCTATCTCCACACTTCGGCTAGAGAATGAAAAGTAAACAGTACTCGCATTGCTCACCAACTTGTTGATCCTAGGGCGGTCTTCTTCTTTCCTCACCACTGCAGAGTCCTGAGAGGGAACTTCAATCTCAGTTGCCACTGAAACATCTTCAACAGAATTCTGTTGTGGGGTACTTTGGTTAAGGACCACCTTTTGTTGATCTTCATGTCTGCTTACCGCATCACTAGAAGAATCATTATGGGGTTCATTCTGATCCAGAGAATCTGATAATAGTGAAGGCTCATCATCTTTCGTGGGAACATCAGAGGAGAGAGAAATGTTCCTCGGAAAAATCACAGTATCTGGGCTATGCTCATCCTCTGAAAATCTGGAAGTTGAAGAAAGGGGCTCCTTCCTCTCAATGGATTCAACAAAATTTTGCCTTTGGTCAATTGACGAGACATTGGCTTCAGTTACTTCAGTATCTGTCAGCGGAAACTTATAACCAGAATTATCAAACTCATCAGACCATGAGTCCATCGCACCAGCATTGGAATGATTTTGGGAGCTTTGAAGATTTTCACTCAACTTCTCACCAGAGCCATCATCACCCTCAGCAGAAACTTGCTCCGGTAATTTGGAAACTATCACAATAACCCTCTTTTTCTCAAAGCCAACCAAGAGTGTAGCAGAACAGGCCCCACATCGGACTTTCTGTTGATTCTTCCCTTTCAGCACAAGTTTTCTTGGCAGTTTCAGCAACCCAAAGCAACTGCAGCATGTTAAAAATGGGGCACCACCTAGTACGGGATGGCAAGCCCTTTCACTTCCATGAGCAGCCACTACCCTTGTTGGATTCCGGTGAGCAACACCACCCATCCCTAAATCAATCTCAATTGAACTTCTTGTCTTGGGGTTCCGAATTACAGAACTTTCAAGGGACCAATTGGAGTCTCTAGAATTATACGACTTTGGAGGGACTTGTGAAGGGAATTTCCTATTCATGTCATAGCACTGCAAACAAGAGCAAGCAATCTGGGGTGAAAAGGTTTCATGTTGTCGTGATGCAAGGGCACTTCGATTACAAGCCATATGTTGTCCAGAAAAATGGTCATGATAAGGCTGCATCAAGTACTCAGGTGGGGGTTGATGTGGAGGTTTCCTTGGCCTTTGTGGAAGATTTGAACTATCATATACCACAATTTCATTTGAGATTTCCGTTAGACGAGAAGAGAAGTACTGCTCATCCAAACCGCTTCTATTGGTGTGACGAACAGGTTGATTATTAGGGCTGAAGTAAAGGGGTTCCGGAACGTACTTATCTGGTGCAAAAGGTTGAATACTGACAATGTTGAACCTGGTTGGAGATACTTGCACATAAGCATCATCTCCGAAGTAATTATTGCGAAGGACCGGAGGTGGAGGGGAAAGCCTTTCCCTTGGTTTCTCTGTAAAATGACTCGAATCACCACATCTGATAATTTGGTCCTTCAATTCATCCAGCTTCCTTATGAGCTCAACTCGCTCATTCTCCAAAATATCAACTCTACTAGGCCCATCATAATCATGGTGAATCCTTTTCTGCTCAGCATATCTATGCAACAAACCACGTTGATGATTGGAAGGTCCCTCATCTGCATAAGGAATTGGAAACCTTTTCTGTCGGAATGCCACTGGCTCATCTGTCTCTCCATCCCACTGGTCCAACATTGACCTTGGTTTTAAGGAACCATTGAAATCTCCCATTGGCATTTCGAAATCTACCACTTCAATCCCCAAGCGTGAACTGCCAAATTCAGACCTTTTCCTGTTCCAAGACCGCTCATGGTTATTTCTTTGAACCCAGTTACTGATCAAGCGTGGATGGTTTACTAATAGGGTATTCCTATCATTGTAATATCCAACTTCTCTTTCTTTACACAGATTGCCCCTTGAATTCATGGCTTCTGTACTAGAATTTTGACAATAAGTGTTCACGAATGATGGATGATTTATACAGTTTACAGGCCTTCCGATATCTCTACCAATCCATCACTCTAACACTTCTCCTTCTTCGCTGCAGTATTAAATAAGCAAATAAACAAACCAACAAATGCAAAGCGCTTACAAGAACTAGAAAAGACAGTACACACAAAACACAAAAAGATTATATACATAGGGATTTTATGTACCTAAACACATAAGCCAAAGGCCGTTTCCGCGCAAGATTTGGCTCAAGCCCAACATTTTTTTTGGTCTATTTCTCTCCTGATGGTCCTACTGTTACAAAAATGGCTCAAGAACATTATTTCTCTCTCAATCTATCTATTAGAATCGGAGCAACATTGTCAAACAATGGCATCTTTTAATTGTAGCAAAATAAAACATTGACTCTGGCTTTGAGAAGACATTGGAAATGTTCACTAAAAATATCCAAGAAAAATTAGGTACAACATAACTATTTCTCAATCTCTTTTTTAGGATTGGAACATTGCTAAATAATGACATTCATGACACTGTATCAAAACAAGAAAAAATGTCTTCCATATATCCGACTGTTTCGGCCTAAATTGATTTCTCATAAGGACAATCGCTATTATTTACTTTTAGTGATCCTTTATTCCGTTTTTCATCAAAATTTTAGGATCATTCATTTATTCTGATGAGAGGAATCAAAAAATTTATAAAAATATGAACTGAAGTTGAAAAAAAGTTCAAGTAAGACGACGCTAAAAAAAATAAAGACAACCGTTTCAAACTTTTTTCATCTTCAATGAACTATTCTTCGCTTTTGATCATAATGTTCTACTTTTTAGACTTCTCTTATCGAAACGAATGATTAATTCAAAAAAAATTGTCATAAATTTAACAAAAATTCAGAAATGACGAATAAAAATACCCAAACTAAAATTTAGGCCAATGTCCGGATAAAAGAGCTTTTTTTTTAGAACAGCTAAAAGAGGAGGGTTGTACGTTAGATAGTAAATAGTCACGTAACACCCCGTTACATTCTTTATGACATTTATCCGATCACAAATATGAGTTCGATAGAGCTTAATTGAAAAAATGGGTTCATGTATCCTAGCCCAATTGATTGGGACTTTAAAAGGCTCGGTTTGTTTGGTAAAGGTCAGTAAGATAGTAGTTCGTGTTGGGGTACACCCTTGTGTGGTGGGTGTGAGTGTAGGGGATCACTCCCCCTTGTGTAAAAGTGCAGGTGTGCACTGTGTGAGTGTGTGCTGGAGACAGTGAGAGGCCGGAGAGAGTTGAGCAGAGAGGCTGTCCTTCGGGGGAGCGGGGCTCCTCGGAGACGCCCAGAGAGACTGTCGGAAAGCACCAGAGTGAGGGAGAGAGAGAGGAGTGGGGAAGCCGGCTTGTGGATATTCCAGTGAGGTTTTTCATACTTGTATATATGATTTATACATAGTGGAGTTTTCTTCGGATATCTCTCGTTTGTGCTTGATTTATTTTTGTGCTTGTGCTTGGAGGTGTGAGTCGGGGTCGGGGTCTCGACCCAACAGTGGTATCAGAGCGCTGGGTTCGGGCTGCGGAAAGTCACTGGAGAAGCACGGACAGCACGTCGGAAGAAAGCACGGAACATGGCCTAAGCTGGGTTCTCGGTTGAGCCGTCTGATAACTCAATCGGACCAGTAAGGGTTGTGTACCTCACTGAGACGAGTCTATAGGAGGTGACGGGGTCGATTTTCGTCACCGGATGAAGGCTCGGTAGCCATTCGATCGCAGCGGGCAGACAGGCAGTTTTGAAAAGCCCGAGGTTGTGGATGATCGAAGACAAGTTTTGAGCACTGGGTTGTGTTCACCTCGAGAAGACGATCACGGATTGGGGTAGCACGTCGCCGGAGGAGCTCGGAGGTGGCAGCAATGGCCGGTCCAAGGCGGCGGCGAGTTGCGGTTGAAGGGCGGCCCATACAAGGAGTGGTCGGATGCGAGATTGGAGTACGGGGCTGAGTTCGTCTCGTCGAGACGAGCTCGGAGATGGTCGAGTGGTTGCCGGGGTCCACCGCAGTAGGCCGCACGCGCGGCCAGAAGCAGCGGCGCGTGGTCGCGCATCAGATTCCACGGCGCATGAGCTGCACGCGCAGGAGTTGGGCTGGCACACGCCAGCACATGGGGGGCAGACGGTGGCACATGCCAGGCGTGTGTGGTCAACGCTGACTAGGCGTTGAGTCAGCAGCCCAGTAAGCACGCCACGTCAGCAGACACGTGGCATTGCCACATCAGCAAAGGGTCCATTTGAGGGTACCACATCATCGGTCGACTGTCCACGTCATCTGGTCAATGCTGATGTGGCAGTCCAGTCAGCAGGTACAGTGCTGGTCAACGGTCAAACTGCCAGATTTGGTTTTTTGTGATTTCGGGACCGTTCAGATTCCGTTTTTCCCATATGAGTAGTTGATTTTGACTAGCTCGATGTTCCGGACGCAACCCCGCACTCTGTTTTCGGATTGGGGACTCCTAGGCTGGTGCGAGTGCTTAGTGGAGCAAGAAAACACGTGTTTGGAGGCGGTTTGGGTTGCGTGGAGGCTTGGCTTGTAAGCAAGTATACATTACATTTGAGCGGGTTTGTTCGTTTGCTAATGACACAGGCGCTTACGGCTTGTTGCAGCAAGGACAGTCAGTGATGATCTGTTACGGAGCTGGTAGGCAAGGATACATTGCATTCGGGCTAGGTAGCTCGTCTGGTAATGACACAGGCGCTTATTAGAGTGATAGATCGATTCCGATGGAGATCCTAGATGCTGGGGAAAGCTAGGAATGGAACGGGAATGGACGAGTGGCGTGGAGATAACCTGGGGAGAGCTGACAGGAGTACAGGGAGTTGATGAAAAGTCGACGGAAAAGACGATTGACGGAGCAGACTTGCAGAGATCGGAGGTTGATCAGGGCAAACATGCATGGAGCTAGGGAGCAAGGATACACTCGAGTTGATAGTGACACAGGCGCTTACTAGGGCGATGGTTTGCGGAGATGATTGACAGTGATCGGAGGCAGTCTGGTTCAATCAGATTTTGTGCTCTGTGATTGGGCACGGTGCGTTCGGGGTTCAGCCGCGGAAGATCTGGTCTTGCAAGGAGACACTCGGTCAGTTGGTAGATACACTTTCAGTGTGGGGGTGGTGAAACTTCTGATGGCTAGCAGTGATACAGACGCTTGACTAGAGGGGCAGAACGAGATTGACGGACGCGGAATACAGCATCCAGGGGGTGATGCGAGCGCTCAGGCAATAGAGGAGCGCGGATAGAAATCGACTTTGTTGCGGACATTTCGAGATTGAGATGTGGAGCATCCGAGTTTGGATGCGGAGCACTCGGTTTAAGGGGTGCGGTGTATCGATGGTGTTGCCGATATGAGCCAACGGATATCTAGTCGTTTTTTTAGCCTCTTCGCAGGTGATGTGTGAGATTATCTGACGAGTAGAGCCTCTGGTGTGAGCAAGGGGTAGCTCTAGTGCTAGAGTCGCGGATAGCAGCTGGACAGCGCTGCGAATTCAGCGATTACCCCACTCAGGTGTAGGGGGTGATTGTTGGGGTACACCCTTGTGTGGTGGGTGTGAGTGAAGGGGATCACTCCCCCTTGTGTAAAAGTGCAGGTGTGCACTGTGTGTGTGCGCTGGAGACAATGAGAGGCCGGAGAGAGTTGAGCGGAGAGGCTTCCCTTCGGGGAAACGGGGCTCCTCGGAGACGCCCGAAGAGACTGTCGGAGAGCAGCGGAGTGAGGGAGAGAGAGAGGAGTGGGGAAGCCGGCTTGTGGCTATTCCGGTAAGGTTTTTCATACTTGTATATATGATTTATACATAGTAGAGTTTTCTTCGGATATCTCTCATTTGTGCTTGGTTTATTTTTGTACTTGTGCTTGGAGGTGTGAGTCGGGGTTGGGTTCTCGACCCAACAGTTCGAACCACAAAGAAGGATTGTATTCTAGATAGCAAACAGCCAAAAGACATAAAGGACTACGTTACATTCTCTACGACTTTAATCCGATCATAAATATGAGTACAAAAGAGTCGATAAATAAAACGAATTCATATAGCCGAGCTGAATTGATAGGCTAAAAAGCCTAAAGCTCGGTTTTTACGATATCAAAATTCCAACCCACAAAACAAAATGAACAAACAGTACCCATAAATTTGAACCAGTCACTGGATACAAAAATACGATCGTACAATTGAGCACACTAAAAGAGGGTAAAATAGCAAACCTTTGAGATTCGATAACTGCGCGATTTTCGCAGTTAGGGCAACGAACTAACCGGACTTTTGGTCTTCGCGCCATTCATATCCAAGTTCCAACTAGTCAACTACTGTACAATTAAGGAAATGAAAAAGTTTGTTCGGTTGCCGAAGAGGGAACAAGATAAACAAGTGAGAAGAAAAGGGAAAATCAGTTCTGTGGTAGTCGATGTAATTTGAAGTTTTTCCCCGAGCTTGGGCAACTGGGATTGAATCAGGGGTTATTTGAACGAAGTTGTGTTCGTTTTTTCGGTTTGTGCTTCTGGAGAGAGAAAGTGAAGAGAGAGAGAAGATGGAGTTGGAGCAAGAGAGAGAAGATGGAGTTGGATGTAAATTGAAGTTTTTCCCTGAGCTTGCGCAGCTGGGGTTGAATCAGGGGTTATTTGAACCAAGTTGTGTTCGTTTTTTCGGTTTGTTCTTCTGGAGAGAGAGAAAGTGAAGAGAGAGAGAGAGAGAGAGAGAAGATGGAGGTGGAGCAAGAGAGAGAATTATGATTTATCCTCCAAATGATCGCGACTAGTATTTAGGCCCCGTTCCAGAAATCTTCTTAAAAAATAAACAGTTTATTTCACATTTTCAAACTCAAAAATAACGTAAATGAAAAATAATTTTTTAATTTTTTTTGCATCGTATAAAAGATCTCAATGAGATCTTTCAAATAAGATCCATAGTGCATATTTTTAGATTTTAATAAGCCCCTCATTTTTTAAACTTGAAATTGCCTTCTTAAAAAATAAGGGCTTTTTCTGAGTACCGGAACGGGGCCTTATTTTTCTTGACTAAAGCATCAAACACGCTAAAAATTAATTTGATCGGATATCGTGACCCGTTTGATATGATTTCATAACAAATACAAAAAGTGGTTGAAATGGGTTTGATCGAGTGTTGTGATAGTATTATTTTCTTGAAGGATGAATGTGTTTTACAAAATCATATTCAATCAACTTGACTTTTGGTATGCTTGATGTTCCCAACGAAGTAAACACAACGAGTAGTTCCGATGATTGAGGTTGAGGCGTGGTGACCCAACAAGGCCTAGCAATTTGGCCACCATCTCATTTATATAAATAAAATTGCTCCTGAGATTTAAAAAAAAAAAAAGGCTTTGCAATTTGGTACTAATATTCATTATCAAATGAATTCTTCAATATACAAGTTTGATAAGGACGTTGGCCAACTTGGCAACAAATTAACTGGCGAGACTTTATTAACCAATTAGAATTTGCATCTTCATTCATTTATAATACACAACGCGTTTCAGACACGAAGATAGAGATGTGTTTGATGTCGTTTAACACGTATGATTTTTCCAATGTGAAATCGACGTGAATCAAATGACTCCAGATACATTCGAGTTTAAATCTGTATGCAGATAAGACTTATTTGGTCACAAAAAGAGTACAGTACAGAGTACTCACTTGTTTCACTTTCACTTTCACTTTCACTTTCGCATTCTCATTCTCAAGGGCTTCCTCCGGGTCTATTTTTGGGTACGTGACATCAAAATTATCCATATAGTGGCCCAACCAGGTATTTGAAGTTCCAAATGACAAACATGCATTTGGAGCAAAAGTTAATTTAACTCGGCATCATGACAAAAACCAGTGCACTCTAAAAATGCTTTGCCTGGTTCTTAAAATATCTAATCGAGCAAAATAAAATAAAATAAAATATTTTACGTTGAAACAAACAGAATTAAGTGTCATTGGAAGAGTATTTTGATTTGGTGGTGATAATGGTTTAAATTTTTTATTTTTTATTTGGATTCTCACGCACTAGCTACTATGCCCTTACTCCATTTGTGGCCTAAAGCAAAATCTCACAAGACGAGGTCTGTTTACGTTCAATATAATTTTTATTAGAGTGTATAGTTTTCACAATAAATTTTGCTCTTTTAGAATTTTAAACAAAAAGTAGAATGTTGATTTTTTTTTAAAAAATTCATTAATCGGAGTAATCAACAATTTCAAATATAACTTCACACATGATTCCCCAATTAGTATTACAGTTCAGTTTCATCCCAATTAAGGAGTGAGACTTTTTGAACCAATTTCTATTAGAATTTGCATTCCCGTTATATAGTTAAACAGAACATGTTTTAAACACATGGATACGGATCAACAACAAAAAAAAAAAACACATGAAGATGCAAATGCGTTTGAAGCTGTTTAATTAACATGTGTGAATTTCCTAGTGTGGATCCGACGTGATTCAAACAACTCAAGATATATTCGACAGATTTCCAAATGTGAATCCAACGTAAATAGATTAGACTACCCAAGGTATATTCGAAAGATGTATTTAAGCCGTTTAACAAGTATGAATTCTCCGGTGTGAATCTGCCGTTAATATTCAAACGAACCAAGACATATTCAACAGATGTTTTTGAAGCGTTTAACACGCAAAAAATAAATTCACAGTGTGAGTCCGATGGGAATCATTTGAACATGTGGGTCCCTAACAACACTTTTATAATATAATAATAATAATAATAATAATAATAATATAGTGTTTGTTTAGGAGACAATTAGAGAAAGCTGCACCCTTTTTACGACTTGGTCTCTGCGAACGTTAATCATGTAAAAGTCATGGCCAAGTCAAAACTGAAAAAAAACACAAAATTAATGACAAGATGCGTACGGAGGCCCTTTCACTTTCGCTCTCGTTCTCGTGGGGCTTCCTCCATGTCTATTTTTCAATGTCAGGTGGATACTACGTAATGTTTATTTAACGCATTTGAACCGTTTATTTTGGTTTTGGACTGTTTGGATTTGAAGAGAGGAAGAGGAGAGAGAGTGGTGAGGTGAAAGGAGAGAAAGAATTTCAATCCAGGCTGTCCAACACACTTTTAGACGGTTCGGATGAGATGCTTGGACACCATTTGTGCACGGTCACGTGGTACCTATTAGGTACCCAAAAATTTCTCCAAATGATGGAGTTCTGATTGACAGGTCCTATTGCGTCACCGTCCAGACGTCTACCCGTTCAAGCCCATTGCGTGTCAAGATGGATGAGGAGGCCCAACTATAGTATTTGAACTTTGAAGTCTCAAAATGACAAACAGGCATTCAAAATGTAAGTTTTATTTCGGCCTCATGACACAAGTTGGGGAATTATAAAAATGATTTACCTGTTTTTTCAAATATCTTTTCGTTTGGTACGTCAGAAATTGCTTTTTCAAGTATCTAATCGAGCAAAGGAGAAATAAAAAAATATGTTACGTCGAAACAAGCAGAGTTAAGTTGCATCGAAAATTTATATTTTTGCAATCCAATGGAAATTTTATTTAAATAGGGAGTTTAGTTTTTACAAATTTTTTTTTTTTTTTGCTCTTTTCAATTGAAAACAAAAAGACTTGTGACAACGTGGAAATGCAGAATGTTTTTTCAAATTCATTCATCGGATTGATCAATTACAACTAAGTTTCAACCCTCTATCATCATATTTTGACAATATAAGCAACCCACTATCATCAATTGTGGAAACTCAATATGCACGTTATCCATGTAAAAATCAGATTAATGAGACATCTTTTTCTATTCAAACGAGCAACACTCTAGCGAGCAACGGACGGGTAAATGACAAACAGGCATTCAAAATGTAAGTTTTATTTCGGCCTCATGACACAAGTCGGGGAACTCTAAAAATGATTTACCTGTTTTTTCAAATATCTTTTCTTTTGGTACGTCGGAAATTGCTTTTTCAAATATCTAATCGAGCAAAGGAGAAATAAAAAAGTATGTTATGTAGAAACAAGCAGAGTTAAGTTGCATCGAAAATTTATATTTTGCAATCCAATGGAAATTTTATTTAAATAGGGAGTATAGTTTTCACAAAAAATTTTTTTTTTTGCTCTTTTCAATTGAAAACAAAAAGACTTGTCACAAAGTGGAAATGCAGAATGTTTTTTCAAATTCATTCATCGGATTGATCAATTACAGCTATGTTTCAACCCTCTATCATCATATTTTGACAATATAAGCAACCCACTATCATCAATTTTGGAAACTCAATATGCACGTTATCCATGTAAAAATCAGATTAATGAGACATCTTTGTCTATTCAAACGAGCCACACTCTAGCGAGCAACGGGCGGGTAAATGACAAACAGACATTTAGAATGTAAGTTTTATTTCGGCCTCATGACACAAGTCGGGGAACTCTAAAAATGATTTACCTGTTTTTTCAAATATCTTTTCTTTTGGTAAGTCGGAAATTGCTTTTTCAAATATCTAATCGAGCAAAGGAGAAATAAAAAAGTATGTTACGTCGAAACAAGCAGAGTTAAGTTGCATCGAAAATTTATATTTTGCAATCCAATGGAAATTTTATTTAAATGGGGAGTATAGTTTTCACAAATTTTTTTTTTTTTGCTCTTTTCAATTGAAAACAAAAAGACTTGTCACAAAGTGGAAATGCAGAATGTTTTTTCAAATTCATTCATCGGATTGATCAATTACAACTAAGTTTCAACCTTCTATCATCATATTTTGACAATATAAGCAACCAACTATCATCAATTGTGGAAACTCAATATGCACGTTATCCATGTAAAAATCAGATTAATGAGACATCTTTGTCTATTCAAACGAGCCACACTCTAGCGAGCAACGGGCGGGTAAATGACAAACAGACATTTAGAATGTAAGTTTTATTTCGGCCTCATGACACAAGTCGGGGAACTCTAAAAATGATTTACCTGTTTTTTCAAATATCTTTTCTTTTGGTACGTCGGAAATTGCTTTTTCAAATATCTAATCGAGCAAAGGAGAAATAAAAAAGTATGTTACGTCGAAACAAGCAGAGTTAAGTTGCATCGAAAATTTATATTTTGCAATCCAATGGAAATTTTATTTAAATAGGGAGTATAGTTTTCACAAATTTTTTTTTTTTGCTCTTTTCAATTGAAAACAAAAAGACTTGTCACAAAGTGGAAATGCAGAATGTTTTTTCAAATTCATTCATCGGATTGATCAATTACAGTTAAGTTTCAACCCTCTATCATCATATTTTGACAATATAAGCAACCCACTATCATCAATTATGGAAACTCAATATGCACGTTATCCTGTAAAAATCAGATTAATGAGACATCTTTGTCTATTCAAACGAGCCACACTCTAGCGAGCAACGGACGGATAAATGACAAACAGGCATTCAGAATGTAAGTTTTATTTCGGCCTCATGACACAAGTCGGGGAACTCTAAAAATGATTTACCTGTTTTTTCAAATATCTTTTCTTTTGGTACGTCGGAAATTACTTTTTTAAATATCTAATCGAGCAAAGGAGAAATAAAAAAGTATGTTACGTCGAAACAAGCAGAGTTAAGTTGCATCGAAAATTTATATTTTGCAATCCAATGGAAATTTTATTTAAATAGGGAGTATAGTTTTCACAATTTTTTTTTTTTGCTCTTTTCAATTGAAAACAAAAAGACTTGTCACAAAGTGGAAATGCAGAATGTTTTTTCAAATTCATTCATCGGATTGATCAATTACAGTTAAGTTTCAACCCTCTATCATCATATTTTGACAATATAAGCAACCCACTATCATCAATTATGGAAACTCAATATGCACGTTATGCATGTAAAAATCAGATTAATGAGACATCTTTGTCTATTCAAACGAGCCACACTCTAGCGAGCAACGGGCGGGTAAATAGTGATTGTCATTTATTTCCATGAAAAATATGATTCGACCAAAATTTTACTGATGTTGGATCAACCTGAATCTTCAATATATTGTGTTAAATAGTGGTGAATTTTATAAATAATGGTGAATTCTATTTTGCGTTACATAAAGAACATAAATATGAGAGGACACGCTAACTCTTAAGGTGGGCTTGGACCTAAATTTTGCTTGATCCTCTTTCGTAATATTGTCTTGGAGTTCTAATACTACCCAATCAATTCCAAAAGGGATTTGAACACCCCCACGTGCATATGTTCTATTTTTATTTCAAAAGGAAATTCGATCACGAGCCTCGACTTGACATCAAATAAAATCCAACTTTGCGCTCTAGGAATTATTCAACGGCCGAAATATCAATTGTTATAATCTTTTTCCTGCTTGAACAAATGTGCTAATCCGACTTGACATTCCACCTGTGCTACGAGCCGCAATGCTTGAACAAATGTGCTAACCCGACTTGACATTCCACCTGTTCAGAGAATTAAAGTATATGGCAAAGTTGATGCCAAAAAATGGCAAAGGCCATCTTCGGTGTTACATTTAGCTGCTTTCATCTTTGTCAAAATCATCCCTTAAAACTTAAATGAGTTCTAGTTAACAATCGATCCGAATATTAAAACCAAACTTATACATATAAGAAGTTACTTGGCACGAACTTCATTTTCCCCTAAAAAAGAGTTTAGCCGGCCATGGGCTAGTGGTGTTTACGAGCTTCCCCTATTCTGTTCCCAGCCGAACTACCCTCTCGTGCGGCCCCTTCTCCCCCTTTTATATGTGCTGCCCAGAATTTGCCTTAGGAGAAACCAATTCCTTCTTTGTAAAGACTTCTTTTCCTAACAAAAATATCAGACTTACAACAAAATCCTACAATATATATACTTACAATATTCTTACATATCAGCATTGGGCCAACTATTTCATGCATTTTGCTCGGTGAAATGGTGGACCAGTGCTGACGTATAAGGGAAAATGACAGTCAAGTTCGTGTTTTAATAATTAATACCCGTTAAGGACATTTTCAGTATTAATAAATGTTCTTAACTTGTTCTCAGCGGACATTAATTATCAAAACACGTCCTAGGCTGTCATTTTCCCGACGTATAATGATGTTTCCTTTTCCTCTTTTCCCTTCTTTAGTCTTGACCGAATAATATGAAAACTAATATTGTCTTGGAGTTCTAATACTACCCAATCAATTCCAAAAGGGATTTGAACACCCCCACGTGCATATGTTCTATTTTTATTTCAAAAGGAAATTCGATCACGAGCCTCAACTTGACATCAAATAAAATCCGACTTTGCGCTCTAGGAATTATTCAACGGCCGAAATATCACTTGTTATAATCTTTTTCGTACAAAATAATAGTTCAATGTAAATGATTAAAAACTAACAATAATCTCTAATCAAGAAATTAAAAATGTAACCTGCCATTTATGCATCTATCAGTGCCAGCAAGTCCTACAGCTCATTGGAAACTCAAATATGGATTGGGCATTTGGATGAAACCTTAGGTTCGGCCTTTTCTCCGGCGTGTGGAACGGAGTATATTAAAAAGTTAGGACGAAACCATTTCCTTGTTAATTTTAAAAATGCTATTCCAACCAAGCACAGCCTTTTTGTTAAGTTCTCAGGCACGCACGAGAAGTCTGCGTTCATATAAATTTATAAGTCTAAAATTTATTTCAGTATTTTTTATTTTCAAAATTTTTTGTTTAGCTTTTCGTTGTCATAATTTTTAGAGTTAATTGAATCGTTAGTCTTGACTAGACGAATCAAAAAAGTATAAAAATGTGAATCGATATTGAAAAAATTCAAATAAGGCAGCACTTTAGACAAATAAGACAGTTGTTTAAAACTTTTCTCATCTTTAGTGAATTTTTTTCGTTTATAATGGATTAATCCAAACAATATCACTTGAATCTAACAAAAATTCAGAAAAGATGAACAAAATACACAAAATAAAATAAAAATAAAAAAGTTTACAAGAATGAGGCCTAATTATCACTTTTTGTTTGGCTTTGACTTTCTGAGAATTTTTGGATGCCAAGCGGGTACCATGTGGTGGTACCCGTCGGCTATCCCAGCAATCCAAACGTGTTTTGGGCGGGTCAGATTTATTCCCTCCCTCTCATCTCACCCGACTACTCTATCTCCTCTTTTTGAAAGGGTCTCAAGCGATGCCCGGAGACGACGTCACTAGAAAAATAATAATACTCCCTCCGTCCTTGTTTGTTTGTCCCCTTTTTGACTTTTGAGAGCGTTTGACCTATTAAAGAATTGTCTATAATTTTCAATTCGTAATGTTTTTAATATGCAATATGGATCTTGTTTGATAGATCTCAATTAATTTTATTAATTATACAAAATTTTCAAAATCATAAAAAACATTAAAAATGTAAGATATAAGTATATTTTTGAAAGACACGAATTTTGACAATTTGACAAACAAATTGGGACGGAGGGAGTAATAAGCACCAAATCCTCGCGGATTCATGTGTTGTCCATACTGCAAAACGGATGGAGCTGCTGGCATCAAGGGTCCGAGATTTATACTGCAGCATAAGCGGAATCGAACGGGAAGGTAAGGATAGCATGATCGGCTGGTGGTTGGTTCATGAGGGGTGCATAATCAACACATATAGAAAGCACGGCTGAGATCGCTTAGCTATGAGGTACCATGTGTGTGGTACACGCCTAACACTCAAAAACTTCTCTGACTTTCTAGTGCCTGGTCCTCTAATGAAGGTTGCTTTAGAGCATACTACAAAAAAAGATCTTAGGGGATTGGTTTATGTAAGATCTCACTAGTATTCTAATGTAGATCTCGACTACACTATAAAGAGATGACCTAATTGATGGATCCATTCCATTGTAATGTTGATCGACTAATTTTGGAGTACTTCATTGCTTGAGGAGTGTTTTACACATAAAAACGATGAGTGTTTTACGTACATATAAACGATGAGTGTTTTATATCCAAACACCCCCCTAAAAAAAGCAGTTGGTAGAAAACAAACCCGTCCATTTGAGGTGACTACTAGTTAGGGCTCATAAGTGAACCTGATCCAACTACTCGAATTCAAGCTCGTGTTCGCTCGTTAAAATCTCATTTAAGATCAATTTGGTACATAAACAAATCAAGCTTGAAAATATTTATGAAACCAGTTAAGCTTTTGAACCAAGCTCGAAAAATTACTATTGTTCGACTTGCGATGTTTAAAAAATTCAAATTACTCAAGATCGGTGGCTCGATTAAAGCTCGCCGAAGATCAGTGCGTCTCATAAACAAGCCCTATCTCGAACATATTTTTATAACTCGTTAAGTTTTCAAACCAAACCCTAACAATCAACTGTGATTAGCTCGTTTGGTTCATTTATCAACACTACTAGCCCAAGTGCCCAACGCTGAGCGTTTGAACTTGTGGTAGTTATGCTCAAGGCTAAAATCGTAACTACGCTTCCAAACGATGCCAAAAAATCAATCCTTTTCCGTTGCCCTCCGCTCCACAGTTCTTCTTACCCATTCTGTAATCGTAATGATCTGATTTTGACCACCACCAAATTCTCTAAGAAAGGACGTGAATGCCGTATAGATCAGCTTCCACGCATCAAAGAACATCTCCTCCACGCTTCAAAGTGGTTTCTACACTTCTCTCTCTCTCTAAGCTCAATTTTTTCTTGACTCTCATTTTAGGTCGGGTGGATTTTCCAATTGAATGGGGTCACTATGCTAGTTCAATCCAACCTTCCCTTTTGAGCCCGTGGAAGGTAGTTATGCTCAAGGCTAAAACCGTAACTAAACTTACACAAGATAAGTACCAAAAAAGCAATCCTTTCCTTTCCCTTGCCTGGCCTCCTTACCAACCCATGATGTAATCGTAATATGATTTTGACCTTTACGGAATTCTCTGAGAAGGATGTGAATGCAATGTTCATTTATACTCCATCCGTCCCAATTTAATGATTACTTTTGAGAGTTTGTGTCACTTTTTAATTGATTATATCTTATAATTTATAATATTTTAGGTGATTTTGAAAATATTGTATTATAGAACAAATCGAGATCTATCAAGTAAGATCCATATTGGATATAAAATTTATTACAAGTTTAAAGATATAACTAATTTTTTTATCCAGTTAGAATAAAACTGTGACAAATAAATTAGGACGGAGAGAGTACAAGGTAATTGATTTTCATACTTCCCATTTTACTAATTTTTTTTTCTAATTGTACTAATTTTTTTGTCATATTGTGATGTGCTTTTACAATATTGCATTCCAGGTGTAATAAATTAACACATGAAAGGTTAACACTGTAAATTTACATATAAGACGACAAAACAGTGTCCTCTCTCCCTTTACGTACCGTAAAGCCAAAGGTACTGCAAGTTGTGTACAGCAGCCGTGCACTGACTGCTGACTGCTTTTGCGCCCCTTTTGGGTTCCGTAAAGATGATCGAAACAGCTTATTTTGTTCAAAATACTTCGTTTAGGGTCCCTGTAAAAAACCACCTCAATCCGATATCGGGAAGAGTGTTTACGAATCATCTAATTTTGCTTCAAAATTTAGGCTATCCTAAACGAAGTATTTTGAACAAAATGAACGGCTCCAATCATCTTTGCGGAACCTTAAACGGGCGCAAAAGTGGTACGTGCGATGCTGCTGTACACAACTGCTGTAACCTGTACCATCGTTCCTTTATATAATCCAAATGGGTTTTATATTTATAGATAGATTAGATAAACTTGAAGGAGAATTATAGCCTTTGAGCATAACTACCGATTGCTTTCAAATCTGCCTCTTGTAGTCTTAAACGTTTCTACAACTACCTTTTCAGTTCTCTCCCTTCCCTCCCTCTCTACCCTCTCCCTCTCCCTCTCTCCCTCTCTCTCTCTCTCTCTCTCTCTCTCTCTCTCTCTCTCTCTCCAAGCTGGATTACCAAAAGATAATGGAAGACCCTCCAACACCCGACCCTTTGCCAGATTCCAGTCGAGAAGACGACGCCGGTGCAGCTTTCGTCTTGGAATCAAAAGGTGAAAAACAAAAAAGACTGCTCTACCCTCTCCAAGCGGGGTCCAATTAAAGCCAAAACGAAAATTTACAGCAATTTCACCCGTATACATATATCACAATTCGTGTTAATCGCGGTATATACATGTACGTGCAGGGCAATGGTGGCACGCGGGGTTCCACCTGACGACGGCGATCGTGGGTCCGACGATACTGACGCTGCCGTACGCGTTCCGCGGGCTGGGGTGGGTGCCGGGGTTCTTGTGCTTGACGGTGATGGGGGTGGTCACCTTCTACTCCTACCAGCTCATGTCCCTCGTGCTCGAGCGCTGCGAGAAAGAAGGGCGCCGCCACATCCGCTTCCGCGAGCTCGCCGCCGACGTCTTAGGTAAGCCTGGCTTCTCTCAGTGAATCTCGCCGTGGATTTTGGGACTGACCGACCCACTTTTGAAGATTGCATTTTCAAGATGTAAACTTAAAGTTAAGGCATTTTTTTCGCTAATTACTAAATATGACTTCTTTTAATTTATCAAAAAATTTTTTTTTGAATTTTTCTTCAATGAATGAATAAGTAGACTTTGCACTTATTTTTAATTTCTCATTTTGATGATCCGACAATTTTTTTGGGACGGAATGTCAAAAATAATGTCGATCGGTTACCTAATTAGAAAAAGTCAATCTTTCAAAAAGGTATATATTAGATAAATAATATGAATTTGGCTTCTCGGAGCATCCAGATAGCATCCAGATTGGAATAACCAAAAATCAATAATCAAAAGTTGTCACATTATTTTTCGGTTATCCATTTAAAGGGTTGCTAAGGTTAGCAATGGAAAGGTTCATAATGGTACAATCAAAATTGAATAACCAAAATTTGCCACATCACATATTCAACTTATAAAATCTAAAAATTGTAACATAAAAAATAGTTTTCAAACTAAAAAAACAGGTTATTGAAAAAAGAGAAAATAATTTTTTGAAAACTTTGATTTTAAAAAAAACAGTTTTTGAAAAAAGTAAAAAAAAAATGTTTTTGAAAAAAAATTAAAAAGAACAGTTTTTGAAAAAAAGGTTTTAATAAAAAAAAACTATTTTGACAAAAAAACTGTTTTTATAAAAAACTGTTTTGGGATATAAAAACAGTTTTTGCAAAAAAATAAAAATAGTTTTTAAAAGTATTTTTCGTAGAAACATGTTGAAAATGAAGGAGAGAGTAGGTTTTTGAAACTGTTTTTATAAAAATGTAGATTTAGTTTGGTTATTGACAAAATGTTGCTAATTTTGATTATTCAATGGCCAACATTTGATGAGTTGCTAGGAGGTTGTTAAGTTTGGTTATTCCAATATGATCTCTTTTTTGAGCAAATGTTGTTAATTTTAACAACTTTTTAATTTTAATTATATCACTGTGGATGCTCTCAATGGACTTCGCTATGCTGTTTTTGTATTTCCTACTATTTTGATAGTCGGAATCGTTCATCTTTCACTGATCAATCGTCTATTAATTTCGATTTTCTAAAGCACCGGTAACGGGACGTAAGTACATGGACGATTTGGATAATTAAAATTGACCCAGTCCCAAAATGACAAAAGATACGGTCTAGTCCACCGCTCGTGTGAAGTAGTGGTTACGACGCGTTAATTACGTAGAAGTACTATTTTTTATTGTTTAGGTGTCCCCTGTCTTTAAGGCTTCCTTGTCGCTGACGTGAACGTGCCCGATCTTGATATCTCAGAATCAACTCGTTGAGTGCCCCCACATGGTTGCAGTTTATCTGATTTAAAACCATGTTAGTATTACGTTATTGAGTAGACTTTTCTCATAAAAAAACAATTCTGGCACGTGGATTCGTTGGTTCACATCTCGACTAATTCTGTTACCGACTCTGATATTATTTTTTGAAGTATTTTAAAGAGTCATACTCTTTATATATAAATAAAAAGAACTCGTTGATATCTAGTAAATTATAGATTTTTTTTTTTGAATTGTTGTGGAAAATTTTTGGTACTTTTAAGTTATCGTTTGTTATCATTTTGTGGGATGGACAAAGATTTTGGGACGTAGAAGTATATAATTGCCTTGGCTTGAATTTTTTTTACTGTATCTTTTTAAGCGAGTATTTTTTCGCATTTTCTTTATTTATATTAGATTCGGGTCAAGTTTTTTATATTAATCACTCGTTTCGATGAGATGTATGAGAGGAACCGCAAAAGTGTAAAAATATTGACAACGATAGAAGAAAGTTCACTAAAGACGAAAAAGTTAGTATCCTTAGTGTTGTATTACATGAATTATTTTCAACTTTGGTCTATATTTTTTACTTTTTGATATCCTCATCGGAACGAAAGGTGTGTTGTAAAAATTATGACGAAAATCTAAAAAAGTAACTAAAAGTTAAATTAAAATTATTTAATTTGGACCAAACTCAACCTAAATGTAAGCAAATACCACATGCGTAAGCGTGTGAAATGACTGTGGGAGAGACTGTAGGGAATACTCCAAGGTTCGCGCAAGCTGACCCGGGACACTCTGCCTTAAAAAAAAAAAAAAAAGTAGGTGCCATACAATTTTTCTTTGGTGCCAAGTCGTGATAAGTTCGCCTAAACCTACCCACATTCTTGGTCTCTATAATGGAAAATATACACAAGTGGACAAGTGGACCTTAAAGGGTTTTTGGCGGTTAGAGATGTCTAGGCCAGCTTACGTGCTTCTTGATTTATTCATTTACCTACACGGTCTGATCAAATGCAAGCCATCTATGCCGGGACTAAGAGGTTCACATAAATTTCTTTCTTACGACTTACTCTCAAAAATAGAATTGTATTCAATTGAGTGGAGAGAAAACTCACCAACCCACCGGACTAACCCTTCGGCTTGGCTTTGATGTGTGTAGAGACCTCAAAAGTGGGCTCAGGCTTGGCTTTGTCTTCTTTCTATAGTTGACTTTGAATAGAAGTGGTCCAGTATCTATCGGTCTAGTAGAGTTGCCCTGGCATTAACTTTGCCCTGCCTTCCACCTGCAATTGGATTTTGTTGATCAACTTTTGTACTTGGATGCTGTGAAGTTGTAGGTTCAACTAATATACGGAGGGAAGCCTTTCATGGAAATGGACTGGACCGTGCAATTGGTCTGTTTGTGGGCCCTTCTCGGGTCCAATTTGATGATCCAAACCGTTTAGTATTCTAGAGCTTGTCGACAATATCAGTCATATCGAAAATTTGGTTGATAGGATATTGTTTGATATGAATTCAAAACACATTTGTCGTAGAACATAACAAGATTACAACATCTATTTGGAACTCATTTAACCCATTTTTCTCAAGAGAATTGTATTCCAAAATTATATCAACCGGTATCCGATCAACATTATATCAATTGGTATCTAATCAACCTAATTTTGACGTGGTTGATTTTATTGACCACCTCAAAAATGTGGAAGGGTTGGATCATCAAAATGGGTCCGGGAAGACCACAAATGGGCCAACTTGACGGTCCAGTCCATTTTCATAGACTGAAGAGGATCCTCTTCCTTTACAGAGAAAATTGAGGTCCTATGATCGGAAGGGATGATTGGGGTTACAGTAGTATAGATTCTTGTAACACGTGACAAAAAGTAAAAATAACTTTGTTACAACGAAACACAAATCTGAACCATTCCGTTGTTGGTAAGGAGCTTAATTCAACTTTAATTTTTTTACTAAGTTGATGTACTTTTCAAACTTTCCCGATTCGATTTTTGTTAATCTTTTGCCATGAGAGAATGCGAAATAAGCATCCTGTACCGCAATTTGATTTTAGCTTTCGTACGAGGATCTTCTGGGATCGAGTTTATAGGAAAACATCGAACATCCATCGGAAGCAGTCTCACTTATTATTAACATGTCAATTCCAAGCTTTGACAAGAACAGGAACGAGAACAACAGTAAGGGCATTATCAGTCTTCCTTTCAGTCTCCGGGAGCAATGCCCCGGGGCACTGTTTAGTTTTCACCATTACATACTCACAATTCCCTCTTGGTTTTATTTGTCCGCTTAGTACAATTATAACAAAGCGATAAAGCCCCCTAACCGAAAAAAGAAGCAAATGGGACCACAGAGCCTCATCTCATTCAGGAGCCGCTAGCATTAGTCGTGTATTTCCATTTTTATTTTATTAAAACGGGTTTTTGTTTTCTGTGATAGGGTCCGGATGGATGTTTTATTTTGTAATATTCATCCAGACAGCCATCAACACCGGCATTGGCATTGGAGCTATTCTGCTTGCTGGTGAATGCCTCCAGGTATTGCTTAACTCATTGCTTCTGGTACTATAGCGGTGGGAAACTGGATAAGTAGCTAGTTTGAAGGGGATTACAACATCTAGCTGCCAGTTTTACCCCCCGTGATTCTGATAAAATTTCTACTCCATGGCTGCACAAGATCATGTACTCAAACCTTTCGCCCAACGGGACGATGAAATTGTACGAGTTCATAGCGATTGCGACCGTGGTTATGATAGTTCTTTCTCAGCTCCCAACCTTCCACTCTCTCAGACACATCAACTTGGTTTCGCTCTTCCTCAGCTTAGGCTACACTTTTCTGGTGGTTGGTGCTTGTGTTCATGCAGGTAAAATTAATATCTGTTTCACTCTGACGTCGTACATGTTACCAGTGCCTATTTCTTGTTGATAACAGCTCTGGATTTGATCCAGAACCACACACACACAGAACAATAATCAACCAAAATGCACAACGAAAGAACAAAACATTTACTCACGTGGTTCTCCTACTTTGGGCACGTCCACGGTTCACCCTAGTTTTCCACTATGTATCCGATACAGAAGACAGTAAAAAATTCATCAGCTGCTGTGTACCGCAAAATATATATGTTTATCTGAGGGCACTGCATCAAGTATTCTTGTGAGTGAATTGTATCCTGGGTACAAGATGTGGATTTTGAGCTTGTAATCACCACTGAAACAAGCTTTTGTACATTTTTGCGAGGCTTCTACAACTTACGACAAATTTCCAAAATGTCGCCTTTTTAATTGAGTGCACATTTGGCACTTCTCTTGGATTTGTATTGCTCCTTGACTCAAAACTACAAAGTATGTGCTAAGACTAACAGGTTATATCCTAAGCCAGGAGGATGAAAGTGGGAAGCAAAAACAGAGGATGTAAATATGTGAAGGGTGAACTATCTAAGCCACACCAGAATGCCCGTGAGGCACTTGTGAACAGCTCATTTGAGGCCCATTGTAGGCGCCAGGACCCTCGATTAATAACATATGATTTTGGTCTGAAAAATGTACTGAAATCAATTGTTAAGGTGATCGACGGGAATTTAAGCTTGTGATTGATGGTAGCACGTGCAATTAGGGAACACACACACAGCATCTTCAAAGACTTTGCCTTTTGTTTTGATTCAACCATCTCTTTCTCGACTTGGCATGAGAAGATTTTCTAACGTAGCATGTTGGACTGTAATTTGCTTTTTCTACTTGAAGGACTAATATTTTTGGTGACTTCTTCAAGGTCCATGAAGAATATAGATTCATGTCTTATACACATAGTGGAAAGAGATAGTATCATGTTTCTCGTCGGCACAATCCGCTTTGATAAAGACTGATTTCGCAGGCCTTATGTTGTGCAGGTACTGCAAAAAATGCTCCGCCGAAGGACTATTCTTTAGAAACTTCAGAGTCAGCAATGGTGTTCAGTGCATTCACTTCCATCTCCATTATTGCTTCCCTTTACGGGAATGGGATACTACCTGAAATTCAAGTAAGTTGCTTCCTTTCACTCGACTTTTTTCATACCTTGAAGACCAAGAATGTTCGTATTACATATGCAAAGCATCAGATGGAGAGAAAAGCCATTGGCATAATTGAAAAACATAGAATGGATAGATATCGTGATTCACATCTGATCTGAAATCCTGCCATGTCAACAATACAGGCAACTCTGGCTCCACCAGTCGCCGGGAAGATGTTGAAAGGACTTATGATGTGTTACGCTGTAATTTTCATTACTTTCTATTCCGCTGCAGTGTCCGGATACTGGGCGTTTGGGAACCAATCTAACTCGAACATTCTCAAGAGCTTAATGCCTGACGAAGGGCCTTCTTTGGCTCCAACTTGGCTTCTAGGCCTTGCCATTGTCTTTGTTCTCCTCCAACTCTTTGCCATCGGCCTTGTAAGTTGCTACCGCCCTGTTTGCTTACAGTTATCCGAATCTGTGAATATTTTTGCCGTCAGACGATTTTCAGAACTTATTTTCGGATAAATTTTTAGGAAAGAAACCATTCTTGAGAGGACATATAGATGTTTTCATATAGTTGAATTTAATTGTGCTAAAAACTAATGAGGATGAGAAAAAGAATACTCAACAAAACTGCAACCAAAAATCAAGAAGTTGCAAGATGGTTTAAAGAAGAAGTTTGTTAGTACGATTACATATATTTGAAGAAACTTTTTCCAACATGTTTTGATCCTCTTCATAAAAAACACAGGTTTATTCTCAAGTAGCATTTGAGATCATGGAAAAGAAATCAGCAGATGTGAAGCAAGGGATGTTCTCCAAACGAAACTTAATCCCAAGACTAGTTCTTCGAACAATCTACATGATATTCTGCGGATTTTTCGCAGCGATGCTACCGTTCTTTGGTGACGTTAACGCTGTAGTAGGAGCAATTGGATTCATCCCTTTGGATTTCATACTCCCCATGCTTCTCTACAACATTAGCTTTAAGCCACCGAGATCGTCCCTCATCTATTGGGTCAATATCTCCATTATGGTTGTCTTCACCGGCGTAGGACTCTTGGGGGCATTCTCTTCTATAAGGCAGTTGGTTCTTGATGCCAGTCATTTCAAGCTCTTCAGCAGTAATGTGGTTGATTGACCTTCTTCGAATAGTAGAGTTTGCGATTTCATTTGTAATCCCTCGATGCTGTGAAACTATGCCGTTCTGGAAAGCATCGGTACATGGGGAATCGATGAAAGTGCGAAATCCCGATGGCTGCATTTTGGTTTCGTTAAGAGAAATGATGAAACTTTGCGGCGGGTTCACAGTTTCTTGTACTGGAAATACAACAATGTTTAACAAAGTGTGCAGTGCAAACATTGTTGTATATTGGTACTACCTACAAATGTGTTTTCGCAGTTTCGTTTCTTCCTTTTCTTATGCTTTCCTTTCTGGCAATTTCGGCTAAATCTTCAAACATGTTCACGGCTACATGTTCAAACATTCCATTGCAACTCGAACCCTATAGTGCAGGAGTGCACTACAGGATGTAGTGCAAGGTCCGAGCCTTCCGTTCGGCAATCAATGTTTAAGATTTCATCTCGGCGGATAGGTCCCCTGGTCCGTCAAATAATTTCCTTACCATCATTAGTGGAGGATGAGTGGGATCCATCGAAAAGTAATTTTCATCTATAATAAAAGGAGTATTTATTCAACGTTTTCCTGTGTTCCATGTGACGTTTTCAAGTGATATTCTCAACAAATTACGTGGCGACAAACTTCATGATTACAGCATATACACTTATATTAGATAATTCAGAGACAACCACCTGCATAGCTTGTGTTCTGATTAATTCATTGGTTGAGAGTACCACACAGGCCATGTCACATGGTATTTCATGGAGTTCTCCACACGAGTGATTAGTCACTTATTAGTGAATAAATCCTTTGGACTCCACACGTTTTCAACCGACAAGAGGGAGATATTCTTCATCCTGACATCCTCTTCCAGCTTGAGAGAGAGAGTGTGGCTACTCAAATGTTATTTGAAGGTCATTATTACTCCCCTAGTTTCACGGTCATTGTTGAAACGTGCATTTTTTTTTAATGATCAGATGTTTCGGCCAGTTTATGTACACAACTTGACTAATTTGGAATCACAAATTCTACCGTACACTAGCGGCGCCCCGTTTAAAGCCAAGGCATAGACGTGTATGAAGCGGTCCCAAAATGAGTTAATAACACATGAGATGTTTGAAACGTGAGACCAAAATTAAGAGGAACAAATTCCTACGTTTCGTCTTGACCACCAGTTCAACCCAGAGAAATGTGTGCATCTCTCTGGATATACATGAACACTAAAGATAGGTACACTATCTTTTTACACTACATAGTTATACTATATTTTATATGGGACCCATTTTGGGTCTCAGAAAAATTCAAAAAATACCGATAAATTTTAAAATATTGTTTTATGGGGTCGTGTAAAAAATCAACTCTAACGGATATCAGTAAGTATCCATTCTAGATTTGTAGTGGCGAAACTACACAGTCAAGCAATTTCATTTCTACGAATCAAGAAGTAATACTTATCGATATCCGTTGGAACTAATTTTTTACAGAACCCCATAAAACAATATTTTAGAATTTATGAATATTTTTTCTGAATTTTTGTGGGGACTCGAAATGGATCCTACACTAAATATAATGTAACTATGTAGTGTATGTAGCATCTCTCATGAAATATATGAATACGATAATGATCATTTCAATACTATTTAGCACTTATTTAGCTGGCCCACTAATCAAGAATCCAAGATTAAAGTATAAACTACTCTACAGGGACATTGTTAAATGTTAATAATTGAGTCGTCCTCCATTATTCGGCAGAACCATTTTTTAGAACCCCGTGTTTTGCGTGACATCTCATCTTATTATTAGCATATATCAGTCATCTGTGGAGACATTTTGCATATTTTAGAGCCTGCCGAGAATAATAATCTTGTCAAAATTACATTAATCGGAAATAATAGTAAGGTTGATTACTGATTAGGTATGGATGGTCAAACCCAAACCTAGGATGTATGATTCCTATAAAGATGAACTCCAATATGAGACTCCTATCAGGTCAAACAGACAGATCGTAGGCGTAAGAGCAGTCGTACACCTTCTATTATCCGAAACTAGAAATACCACCGATTCTTGAACTTGTTTTAATTTAGTTGATCCCATTGGAATACTTGGATCAATTATCCGAATTTCGGCATGTCATCAAGTCTCATAATTAATTCCCCAAGTTTCAAATTATCTCAACATTAATCTAGAAAACTAGACAACTGCTTTATGCAATTGGTAAGTCACTATTTCCTCTTTGTGGAAGGTCTTGGGGTCGAGCCCCACAGAGTGTAGGCCACCTGCTAATCCTAAGTCCTAATACTCCCACTAACCTCTGTTGATTTATATCGCCTGACAAAAAAAAATAAATAAAATAAAAATCTAGAAAACTAGAGAACCTTATCTTAACAAAAAAAAAAACATTAAAATAAAAAGTAACAAGAGCCTCATGGCCGACCATATCTCCTTATTTAATGCCTTGGTTGTCAAACGGAAAGTTCCCTAACACGGATACAGAATTCAATGGTCCATGCAAGGAGGCCGTGACTAAATTAATATCTCCCTTCTCATCATAAACTTTATTAAAGCTAAGCAAGCTTTCCGGATCATCTTCTGCGCACCTTAAATAATACGTGACGAATCAAGTTCACCTTTCAGGGAACCAAATGAAAATCGGGATAATATTTTGTACAGACCAACCCAATAAAAACGATGATGGTTTCAAATCTGAAACATTAGAGAGGAGACTGCTTAGTCTTATACGTTAACGACCAGACAAATCCCTTCAAGATTTGGTCGTCATTATCTTAATCCAACGCGTTCTTACCTAACCTGCCACTACATAACCCAAACACACTTCCCCTCTTCTCTCTCTCTCTCTCTCTCTCTCTCTCAAAACAATGGAAAAGGCACAAGAGAAACCCGTGTCTCTCGTCTGGGACTGCGGTAGTTCACTCTACGACTCGTTCGAACGCAAATCGCTCGAGCGCCAGCTTCACTCAGCCATATCATCGAGAACTCTCTCCATGCCCCACCTATCGGACCGTCGGGCGGCCCGCCCGCCGCTGCCACCACCGCCGCGGAAACCACTACCGACGCAACACGTGGCGAAAAAGTACTCATCGAAATTTTCCGTGTCGTTTCAGAAGCTTGTTCGGTTCGTTTTCGGACCGAAACAAAGCAGCAGCAATCCGCTGCTCAAGAAGAGAGACGGGGCGAAAGGCGGATTCGACAATCATTTTTTCTACGGGCCCGGCGCGCTTTACACGATACCGGAGGTTGCGGAAGGCGGCAGGGACTACCACGATGGCTCGCCGGATTTTAACTCGGCGTTGGTGGGGCGGTCGGCCTCGGATCGGTTTACTAGTACCGCTTCTGTCGGTGTTTCATGTGCTTGATGGAAACAACCCATACTGTATATGTTCTTTATAGTATATGAGTTTGTAAATTACGCAAATACTCTGTGAGTTTTTAGGTTAGTTGTTTGTGATGTTTCTGAAAATTACCAAGGCCATCCCTGTATCCGTTAGATAGTTGTATATGCTCGGCTTGAACGACAGTAATCTTGAGGAGAAATCTGAATGTGATACCATATTTTTATCGTTTCATAATGCTTATGTTTTGGAATTGATGGGGATGTGAAT
The DNA here is from genome assembly GCA_019656835.1 of Rhododendron ovatum. Lineage (NCBI taxonomy): Eukaryota > Viridiplantae > Streptophyta > Magnoliopsida > Ericales > Ericaceae > Rhododendron > Rhododendron ovatum. Next base: position 45,178,211 of record CM033798.1, read on the forward strand.
TTGATTTCTGATGACATATTCGACCAAAAAGCACCTTCCCAAACTAAGAATATGATCACCATTGGACAGTGATCCAGTCGCGTCATATCTCTGTGAGATGTTTCATTGGACAGTGACCCAATCGCATCGTATCACCGTTGTACCAATGAGTTTAAATTTACCTAAGTGATATTAAGGGAGCCAAGAATGGGGATAGTGCTCCAGTGGCTACTCAGTTAGTTGCATGAGTCAGTTACATTCCAAGATCCTGAAAGCCGAAGCAATTTTCGCGAAGGAAAAAGGAAGATCGTGTAATAAGATCTTCTCAAATTCTTATCAATGGTGTCTGCGCAAACTCAATTAATCAGTGTAACATTACCTTCTGCTCTAGCAAATGGTTTCACTGGATGTGTTGATGCATGGATCGACTGCGTGTCCAGTTGAAAAGATTTTAGATGATCGCAAATCCAGAATTCACTGTGGAAATTCACATGAATAATATCATGCTTGTATGCAACTCTCTCTGCATCGACACTGCCTCACATACTAGGACTTTGATTCTGCTTCGCAAGTGTGGTGTTTCTCTTGAAGCCAGAATATTCAATTTCATTATCTCGCTCGCACATTCGTGATCGAAAAAGGCAATTGCATGGTCATCTAAAACTGGAACTTTGGAGATGTGCTCAAAGATTAGGTGCCGTAGGCTGTGTTGATGATGATGATGATCTGATTTTTCATACATTTGATGAGTTAGTTTTAACTTTGAACGCCGAGGAATCTTCAATTCACAAGAAAATCTGGAATCGAAAGTTTAGCGTACTTCTCATCACCGCTCATAAAACTCATTCTTCTCTCAGTATTGCTGGAACTGGACAATTGAAGTGAGTACTTGGATGAGCTGAAATACAATAACTTAATTGAAGAATTTTCTTTAAAAAATGCAAGGTGACGTTGAATCAGAGCGTGCTAATTAGAAAGCACCATACCTGGGATTACATTTTAATTTTAATTTTTTATGAAATTCAAACTAAAACACAGTAGTATTACCTTGATTTGTTTTTACTTGAATGTTGTTTTTTTTAAACTAAAAATAATACATAGGCAACAAGTTTGAGGTCGGGCTTGAAAAACCCAAATATTTAGACCGGCACTAAAAATGGGCCTCTAAACTAGAATTTTTTACAATTACACTGTATCAGGTGCTCAGATTGGGGCCTTTTCCAAAACGGGCCAAGAGACAAGATTTTTATAATTATGACCATTCTAATAGATTGGGGGCCTTTAGACTAGAGGCCGGTGAGCCAGCCGGCCATAACTGTATAGTAGTTGTGTTCATCAAATTTTTGCAGTTAATCAGAATGGGGATTAAGGCCCCGTTCCGTTAAGAGAAATAAATTCTTATTTAATATTTTTTGAACTAATGTAATATATTGTGAAAGAATGATTTGTCTCGTAAAACAAAAAATAAGTACTGGGAAAATAAGAACCGTTAATCTAAGCAAAGAATATTGTTTTAACATCCTTTAGGCTTTTGCCATCGGTAACCTTTATCATTGCTAGCTCATTTGCTTATGGATTTGAGTTATGGTAATCTGATCTGTTCCATATTTGTTGATTTATCAAATCATATAATTCGCTTATAGAATGGGTAACTTAACGAGTTTTGATCGAAAATAATACTATTAATAGGAAGAGTTACGTTTGAAGGGTCTAGTAGCGTGCAGTACAAAAGGCCATCCATCAAATTATTATAGGAAGTAATAAAGTCTTAATTTTTAATCGGCATTAAAAAATTTAAAGAATGTGCTAAAGATGTTGTCTCAGCAATATTGCGTCAAATATTTGTAGTGAATCTCCTTCAAACTCAATAGGTATATTAAAAATTGAGTTTTAGTTTACATAATGGGTTATAGATTTTGAAATTAAACTGTTCATAATCGTCAATTTTATAAATCAAAAATTAATTTTTGATATACCTATTGATATATGATGAAGCTGATTTTTTGCGTGGACATACTACCTTTGAGCCCTACAAGAAGAAAACAGTTCAGATTAATTATAACCAAAAATATACGATGAGGCTCACAACAAGGTGACAAAGATAACTCTTCTCGAGACCTCCCCTAACATCTCTGGACTCCCTAACGTTGCCATCAGCCGCCACCCCCAGTTCAAGAATTTTAACTAGGGCTAGGCAAAGCATGGCACAACATGTGCTTGCCACCGGGCTAGACAAGGCATGGCATGACTTTTGCTCGGTCGTCGATCTGGCTTGAAAGCCACGTATGTAGAATATCTTTCGGATTATGGCAAATTCTATCAAGTAAAGTCAATAATTAGAGGCATCGAGGGTGCAACACCCATGACCTATTCTTAAACTTTAAATAGGTAGGACAGAAAGTTTTAAATAGGTAGGACAGAAAGTTGGGGCCTCAAAGATGGTTAAATATTGTTTCAGTCTCAACCATGCATAAACGATGTCGACTCGATCAGGGATCAACGAATATTACTTTTAGAACTCCGCTTGCATGTATTTTATTTTATGTGCACACGTGAAGTCCAATTTGCTGGTTTTTTCTATGTTTGACACTCGAAAGCCACGTCGACATCGTTTTCTATTTTTTTTTTCAGAGAATATACTCTTTGATTTCAAACATCGAACGCTAGACCAATCTCTAGACATCGTTTTTTATTTTTTTGTGTGCAGAGAATATACTCTTTGATTTCAGACATGGATCGCTAGACCAATCTCTAGACATTGACCACTAGACTAATTTCTCGGATCATGCCGTATCATAAATTAAACCAACGCGTTCCTATCTCCTCTCTCTCTCTCTCTCACCAAACAATAGTAAAGGCAAAACGAAAGAAAGGAAATCAAACTGATCATAAACAGTTCACTCTACGACTCGTTCGAACTCCAATCGCTCGAATGCCAATTAACTTCACTCATACACCTTATAAAGAACCCTCCATGCGCCACCCCATGGATCGTCGAGCCCAGCGATCACTGCCACGGCAACCTCTACCAACGCAACACGTGGCAAAGAGGTCATCAAAATGGCGATCAAAACGAATCAGGCTGCCAAAATTTTCCAAGTCATTCCGGAAGCTTGTTTGGATCATGTCATTTCAGAAGATTGTTTGGTCTATTTTTAGACCGAAACAAAGCAAGAATTCGTCGGTCAAGGTGCAAGGTGGTTCAAAAGGCGGATCTTATAATAAGGTTTTTTATGGGCCTGCTGCGCTTTACATGAAGCCGAACATCGTGGAAAGCGGCAGGGACGACTATGGTGGTTCGCAGAACTTAAAGTTTGGGCCCGGTTGGCTTCGCACACCAAACGCTTCTCCAGATCTTAAGTTGTTGGTGGGTAGGTCGGAAAGGTTTACTATGTTTTTACCGGTACCAGAGGCGTAGCAAGGATCTCAATCCGAGAGGGGCCGCCTGGTGAAGACACGATTGTTGTTCGTTCAAAGATGGTTAAATATTGTTTTAGTCTCAACCATGCATAAACGATGTCGACTCGACCAGGGATCAGCGAATATTACTTTTAGAACTCCAATTGCACGTATTTTATTTTATGTGCACAAGTGAAGTCCAATTTACTGGGACTTTAGAGATGCATGTGCGCAAAGATTAGGTGCAGTAGGCTGTGGTGTTGATGGTGATGATCTGATTTTTCATACATTGCATGACCGTTAAGAACCCCATTTCACGAGCCTTCACATCATCCGCTTACTGGATATTACCTAACGAGTATGATCAACTCAAGATGGCGCGCAATTAGAACAGGAGGTGGCACTCTTAGATTTGATGAGTTAGTTCCAATTTTGAACGCCGAGGAATCTTCAATTCCCAAGGAATCTGGAATAGAAAGTTCTGAGTGTGTTTCTCACCACTGATAAAACTCAAGATTGAACTAGACAACTGAAATGAGTACTTGGATAAGTTGAAATACAATAACTTAATTGAAGAATTTTCCTTAAAAAATACAAGGAGATTTTGAATCGGATCATGATAATCATAAAGCACTATATCTGAGAATACGTTTTGATTTTAATTTTTTTTATGAAATTCAAACTAAAACACAACTAACCTTGATTTGTTTTTACTCGTATGTTTTGTATTTTTTAACTTAACAATAATAAGTGAGCAACAAACTTGAGGTTGGGTTCGGAAAATCCAAACATCTGAGACGGCACTAAAACGGGCCTCCAAACAAGATTTTTTAACATTTACACTGTATCAGCCTATCAGGTGCTCAGAGTTGGGGCCTTTTCCAAAACCGGCCTAGAGACCAAATTTAATTATGGTAATCTGACACATGTCCGACACATGTCAGCCTATCAGGTGCTCTAGAAGTGTCATTGCTTCACAGCTTTAGCCACTGGCAATCTTTCTCATTACTAGCTCACCTGCTTAAGTTATGGTAATCTGATCTGTTCCATATTTGTTGATTTATCAAATCATACAATTCGCTTATAGAATGGATAACTTAACGAGTTTTGAAAAGATAGAAGGTAATCGCTAAAGAAATGTCAACTTTAATGGAAGAACTTATTGCAAGTATATAAGCTCAAAAGTAGTTGGATATTGTTATGTAACCCATTAGATGATCATGTTTAAGAGGAGACATCAAACATCGATCTCCAACAGATACCTCAAATATTAGCTGACCCATCCCATTTAACTTATATAGTCTCAATTTTGAATTGTCAGATTACCATTCTATTTTGTTATGGTTTGGCTATCTTGTCTTTTTTTTTTTTTTTTTTTTTAATAAACATTTTTGCCATTTGTAACAATTCTCATTTTGTGTTTAAAAATATAAGAATAACACCATAGGCACAGATATGTTTGAAACAATATGATGCACTGAAACCCAAAGAATACACGTGAGATCCGCACACAGCTCCACATCTAAGTGTGGATTTGTTTCCAAAAATCTGTGCCTAAATTATTTGTTTTGAAAATAATATTTTAAGAGTTTTGTTTAAAGGATGTACTCCTATTAACGTGTGATCAAAAAAATCTAATTATTATAGGAAGTAACAAAGTCCACATTTTTAGTAATATTAAAATTTGAAGAATATGCTAAAGATGTTATCTCAGCAATATTGTGTTAAATATTTGTAGTGACTCTGATTTTTTCGAAAATAATACTATTAGAAGAGTTACGTGCATTTGAAGGATCTAGTAGCGTGCAGTACTACAAAAGGTCATCCATCAAATTACTATTATAGGAAGTAATAAAGTCTTAATTTTTAATCAGTATTAAAAAATTTAAAGAATATAGTAAAGATGTTGTCTCAGCAATATTGCATCAAATATTTGTAGTAATCTCCTTCAAACACAATAGGCCAGGTATATTAAAAATTGAATTTAGTTTACATAATGGGTTATAGATTTTGAAGTTAAACTATCCATGGCCGTTCATTTTGTAAATCAAAATTTAATTTTTAATATATCTACGATGTTTAATTTAATCAAACTAATTTTTTGAGTGGACATACTACCTATGGGCCCTACAAGATGAAAGCGGTTCACATTACAACAAAAAATGCACGATGAGGCTCACAACAAAGTGACAAAGATAACTCTTCTCGAGGCCTCCGCTAGCGTCTCCGAACTCCATAACGTTGTGTTTAGCTGTAACGCCCTAATTCAAGAATTTTAACCAGGGCTAGTCAAGGCATGGCACAACATGTGCTTGCCACTGGGCTAAGCAAGGCATGGCATGATTTTTGCTCGGTCATCGATCTGGCTTGAAAGCCTCATGGTAGAATATCTTTCGGATAAACGGCGAGTTCTATCGAGTAAAGCCAATGATTAGAGGCAGTGATGGTGCAATGACCTTGACCTATTCTCAAACTTTAAATGGGTAGGACAACGCAGTTGCTCCGTTGCCATGCCACGGAGAACAAAAGTTGGGGCTTAAAGACGATTAGATGTTGTCCTAGTCTCAACCATAAACGATGTTGACCAGGGATCAACGGATATTACTTTTAGGACTCCGCAAATGCTAGGACCACCGCATGCCGCGTGGGGCCCACTTTGGGCCCCACAGAAATATAGGAAATACCCATAAAATTTTAAAATAATTATTTATGTGGCCCTATAAAAAATCTCAGCTTCAACGGATATTAGTAGGTATGTTTTCTGAATTTGTAGGAATGAAACTATAAAATTGAGCAGTTTCGCTTCTACAAATTCAAAAAGCATACATATCGATCTCTGTTGGAGCTAATTTTTTACAAGGCCCTATAACCCTATAAATAATTATTTTAAAACTTATAATTTTTTTTTTTACTCTGGGCCTGTTGTTACCCGCATATATGTTTATACTCCGCGAGAAACCTTGAAATACTAGAACATCTTTTTTTTAGAGTCGCCACTTGATTTTAAGGTTAACCAAGCAACCAAATTTAACGTACAAAAATCGAGACTACCGGTCCGACATTATCAGAGATTATCTTAGTTCGGGAGCTAAGTTACGGGGTGGGAAGGTGTTAGGCACCCACCCTGCCTAACCAAAATGGTTAGCCTCTACTTTTATTTGTGGGATTTTAAAAAAGTTTTCAAAATGATTTAAGCAAGTATGGGAATAAGGAACACGGTTATAAATAACAAAATTAACAATGCAATGATGTTAGAAATAGAGTATAGGAATATTACCAAAAACTCGGAAAATAGGCGAAGACTGAACTTCTTTTAACGAGCCCGGATATTCTCCTCAAAAGTACGAACTTTGGCGATTGAGCACAATTTCACCGCTCAATGAAGCTTTACTTGACAAATGCTTCGACAATTTGGGTTAAACAAGGTTTTGGGTAATTAGGAAAGTAGGCTTAGGACTAGTATTTTTGGATTTTGGTAGGCTTATAAAACAGGAAAGAAACTGATTTTGCGTTAGGCAAGAGTTAGGAAAGTAGGCTTAGGATTAGGAAAGTAGGCTTAGGACTAGTATTTTTGGATTTTGGTAGGCAGAAAAGCTATGTGCACAGCAGCTTATACACAGCAGCTGTGCACAGATGTCATTTTCTCCCGGCTCGGGTCGCACAAAGATGATCGGAGCCGCTCATTTTGTTCTAAATACGTCGTTTAAGGTCTTTGTAAAAAATGAACTTCGTTCGATATGGTTAGAGGCGTTAACAAAACACCCAAAATCACTTCAGAATTAAAGTGTAAATTCTGAAGTGATTTTGGGTGTTTTGTTAACGCCTCTTAACGATATCGAACGAAGCTCATTTTTTACAGAGATCTTAAACGACATATTTAGAACAAAATGAGCGACTCCGATCATCTTTGTGCGACCCGAGCCGGAAGAAAATGGCATCTGTGCACAGCTGCTGTGTATAAGCTGCTGTGCACATAGCACTGCTCTTTGGTAGGCTTATAAAACAGGAAAGAAACTGATTTTGGGTTGGGCAAGAGTCAGGAAAGTAGGCTTAGGACTAGTGTTTTTGGATTTTGGTAGGCTTATAAAACAGGAAAGAAACTGATTTTGGGTTAGGCAAGAGTTAGGAGTAGTGTTTTTTTTATTTTCGTAGGCTGATTTGAAAAAGGCTTTGCAAAGCAAAAAGCTAAGAAAACAAGGGGATTTTAGGCTAGTTTTTTTGAGTTTTGCTATGGGTACATATGATATGTACATATCATGCACATATGAGATTTGTGGGGTCCATCTCGGGTTCCACAGAGATGATTTGAATCATCCATTATTTTTAAAATATTTTTTTATATAGCCATGTAAAAAATCAGCTCAACCCGATATCAGTAAGGATTTTTCTTGAATTTGTAGGCGCGAAACTGAGCAGTTAGGTAGTTTTGCCCCTACAAATTCCGAAAAAATCCTTACTGATATCGGGTTGAGCTGATTTTTTACGGGGTTCCATAAAAAAATATTTTAAAAATAATGGACGGTTCGAATCATCTTTGTGGGACCCGAGGTGGGCCCCACAAAATCCATATGTGCACGATATGTACATGTTTATATGTACCCATAGTTTTTTTGAGTTTTTTTCTCTTTTTGGCTGCTAATTTTGCCACTCTCTTTTTTGTTAACGTCATTCCCCTGCAAATGTATTTTTGTAGGGGTGTACACGATCCGGATTGGTCCGGTTCTCTAGAAAACCAGTAACCGGACCATTTTAAACGGTTCTAGAAAATTGAGAACCAGAACCTAACTAATATATACATGGAACCTAACCAGAACCAAATCACAAGACCGGCCCGTTTTGGTTCGGTTCCGGTTCTATCCAATAAGCATAAAACACTATTTACAAAATATGAACTCATAAAATTAAAGAAATAGAAAGATAATTTTGTGGAATAGGATAGGAAGGAAGAAAACAACTTATCAGACAAATGAAGATAATTTATTTTTATATATTTTTATCTTTTTCAAATAACTCATGGGTCCCAAGAACAAACTAAAGTCCAACAGCGTATATCCATTACTTACTGTCCCGTTCTCCCACTTGATTCCACAATTTATGCCGAAATGATAATACCAAAATTATTTTTGTTGATGTCAAAATTTTAATGCATAAAAGACTTATACCATGTGTAATTGTGAATGACAATTCTTTTTAAGTAATAAACCGCAAGAATCCAATCTCTTTTAGTGATAAAAATTTTTACGGGCTGAGATGGGAGAGAGTGTTTTCTCTCTCCAATAATTGAAGAGGAGCCGGACTCCTGCCAACAACGTGATATATGATTCAACTTCAATCCAGAGACTTGACTATCATCAGGAGTTAGGATAAGGGTGTTGGAGTTGTGATTTTTTTGGGTAAATTTCATTGACCTCCCCTGAAGTTTCTGACACAAACAGAGACTTCCCTTGAGGTTTTTAAAATGCCACTAACCTCCCTTGCTTTTGAAACAATTGTCAAGATTCCCCCATGCAGTTAAATGAGCCTAAACGGTGTTAGTCTTGAAGAGAAAAATACTTAAATGCCCTCTATGGTCAACACCTCATTTTCCTCCCCTCTGTCCATTGCCTCAACTATAAACTGTTAATGAAGACCACCCAATTCTGAATTCCTCATCACTGCCGCATTGAACCAATTGCCTCAAACTTGCTGCAACAAATTTCTACATACAAACTGATCAAAAAATAATATTTTTTGCATACACCATGCCAAGTTACATCCCAGTTTTACGGGTGGTTTGGCTTAATTATCCTTTTTGGATGATTTTTTGTTTATTCAATTTTTTTTCACCTTTCGTTGGTTTTGCGTTAATTTTTTCAATAGATTATTAGTTTTTCTCATCAAGACGAACCAACAATCCACATAAATTTAACACAAAAATGACAGGCGAAAAAAATTGAACAAGGCCGAAAAAAAATATGTGAAACACATTCAATAATTTGCGTTCTTTTTTTTTTTGAAATTGTTTTATAATTTCTTCAATTTCTTTTCACTTTTTGGGTATACCTAAAACAGCTCTATCTAACAAGTATTTTTTTTTTTTTTGAAAATTCTAAACAATTCACTAGAATGAATGGGATACTATAATCAATCGCCATGACAAATCAAAATTGGCTCCTTTTTTTCTTTTTTCAGTTAAGTTTTTGTATTCTTTTACTTTTTAAAAAATCAAAAATTACAAAGGGAGAGAGAGGCAGTTCAAATCACTTGAAAAAGTGTAAATTTAATGAGCTGTTCAAATCATTTGTGTGGGACCAAAAGTAGACCCCATAAGCCGTTTGTGCATACCATGTTTGTGCATGTAGTGTTTTTTTTAAGCACTTTGCATAAAATTAAAGATCTCAACTTTAGTAGTGGACTAAAATTTTGGATGGAAGGAGCAGATAATATATTGAATATCTAAACAAAAGTTAATTTTTTTTATGGAAACTCTTACAAATGCGTTTTAACCAAATTGAATGGCTTTGATCATTTGCGTGAGACTCCAAAATAGGTCTTACAAAAAACTTGTGTCAAAATTTCTATCAACTTTTATGTGAGGGGAACCGGCTTCTATATATATCACATAACATCTATAAACATGAGTGAATGATTTGTCAAAATATTCATAGAATAATTAAAATTATCAAGTTCTATTTTACTTTTCAATATCATATGTTAATTTGAGAGGCAGTGAATATCAGTTTTGGTATGGAGGAAAAACAGTGGCTGTTGGGCCACGGTTGCAAGGGTAAATTGGGGGATTAAGGCTTGTAAAATGTGCTGACATCATGATTTTCTGGTAAAAACTTAACAGTGACTTAACAGATGGGGAATCTTGATAATTGTTTCAAAAGTAGGGGAGGTTAGTGGCATTTCAGAAACCTCGAGGGAGGTCTCTGTTTGTGTCAGAAACCTCAAGGGAGGTCAGTGAAATTTACCCGATTTTTTTCCATATATATATATTCCTCTAACCTCTCTTTCCCAGAGAAGAATTATCACTTCCAATTCAAAAGAAAAACAGCAGAAAGGAAGTTGTTGACGAATGGAGGAGATGAGAAATAGCATCAAGGTTTGTGTTACAGGAGGGTCAGGGTATATAGCTTCTTGGCTTGTCAAGAAGCTACTGGAGAAAGGCTACACCGTCCACGCAACACTCAGGAACTTAGGTCTCTCTCTCTCTCTCTCTCTCTCTCTCTCTCTCTCTCTCTCTCTCTCTCTCTCTGTTATGGGCTTTTACAATTTGGTCTCTATTTTACATCGCAGATGACAAAATCAAAGTAGGCCTTCTAGAGTCCCTACCTTACGCAGACACAAGATTAGTGTTATTCCAAGCTGATATATACAATCCCACTGAATTTGGACCTGCAATTGAAGGTTGCCACTATGTTTTCCATGTGGCCACTCCATTGCAGCACAATACCCAGAATTCCAAGGTGGGTGTATAGCACTTTTAATATACGCACAAACTCCTCCACCTTTCTTCTTTCTTTTTTTTTTTTTCCATTTTTTTTTTTTTTGGGATCAGGTCATCTCGGATCTCTTTAAGAATCGCACCATCCAAGTAAAGGTGTTCCTAAGCTTTTTTGTGAACTTTGATGATCGTAACGGTTCATTTTTTAACACTCTTTAGGAGCCTCAACCATGTCAACAATCACATCCATCAGATATTAAAAGCTAAAATCTTAGCACAGTTATCTTGCGGTAAATGAGTTTGGAGCCAGTATGCCAATATTTTCTTTTTTTTGCAAGATCTATGTGAATCATAATGCCCCGTTCCGTTTTTTCAAATAAAGATTTATTTTTAAATTTAAAAATAATAGACTTACAAAAATATTTTTTTTAATTTTTTTGCAGGGTTTAATAAACCTCATTAAAATCTATCAAATAAGATCTATATTGCATATTATTTTGATTTCAATAAACCTACTTCCTCCGTCCCTTTTTAAGTGTCTTGCTTCGTAACTTCAACTTATTAAAAAGACATATGCATCATCATTACACCTTTCATATCAACTTTTTCCTCCACTTTTCCTACTTATCCATCATCATTACACTTTTACTCACTAACTTTTCAAAATAAAATCTATTTTTAGGGACAAAATAGACAATACACCAACTTTTACCTCCCTAACTTTATAAAATGGATACTTATTAAGGGACAGCCAAAATGAAATACTAGACACAAAAAAGTGGACGAAGGGAGTACTATTTTAAGCTTGAAATTGCAAATAAGTACTACTTTTAATTCATAAACTCCTCTATCTTTTTCTTTTCTTTTTTTAAACAAGATTATCTCCCGTCACTTTAAGAATTGGACCATCCAATTAAAGGCGTTTCTACGCCTTTTTGGGAACTTTGAGGATTACAACTGTTCATTTTTACATCATGTCAACAATTTACATCCATCTGATAGTAAAATCTACACATGATCGTACAGCTATATATCTTGAGATAATTAATTAATGGAATTCTATGCCAGTATGCAGACTGTTGCAAGATAAATGTGAGTCATAATTGTGCATATTGATATGTAATCAGCATTTTTTTTTTGACATCTACATAATAAGGGAGAACAGTTTTTCAATCTTATCTCTCTATAAATCATAATCATTAATTTGCTTCATAAATCCTACGACTCTTCCTCTCTCTCTCTCAAACAATATAATTAATTGCACAATTGCCACTAATTAAATCTCACGTTGGAAGGCACGGGCAAACCCTATGATTGATATTCTCAGCGAGCTTTAAAAATGAACTTTTCCTATTATTGGAATTAATGAGTCCGGAAACGGGGGGGGGTGGAAATGTAAAAGCTTTAACTGGACGGTTCAATTATTTCCGAACTTCATTTTTTAATTTTTTTTGACAAACTAATTATAGCCTTAATGGAGATACCTAAAATTGAATAGTACAAGGATACCACCGAAGCTGCGATCGCCGGAGTGAAGAGCATAGCTGATTGTTGCGTTAGATCACCGACCGTTAAACGGCTCATCTACACGGCCAGTGTGATGTCATCGTCGCCGTTGAGAGAAGATGGAAATGGCTATAAACCCTCTTTCGATGAATCTTGTTGGACTCCTCTCAACTTCTCTTTTACTTTCGGTGACGATTTTGCCCTGGTAAAAATTGTTGACTCTCTCTCTGTCTCTGTTTTTTCTTTGGTGAATAATACAAATTTCAAGTTGCCCAATTGATTGCACGGATTGATGTAGTCCAACCATTTTCGGGTCAACTTTGATGATAGGACTTGTTTGTGTTGTAGAGAACTCGTCGAGCAGAACAATATAGAAATTTACGTTCACCAAATACCAATTAGCATGTCATCGGACCATATTTATTTTGAAAATTTTGAATTGGACGAACTGGGTCTTAGCTTGAAGAACTTATTATGTTAAAGACAAATGTGCTCTGACCATCTGAATATAAGGCTTTGGCATCTTGCCCAGCGAGAAGGCTACATCTAGGACCGGACAAATGATTTGTACCATACGTCCCAAGGTTTTTTTTTTTTTTTTTCAATTCCAGAATCACCTGGACCAAAAGAAAGCGGGTATGTGATAAACTTAACTTTTTATGGCGTTGTTCGAATTAGTGATTTTTACAAAATAAGGTAGAAACGAGTCGGTTCATCAAAGTTGGACCAGAAAATTGCCGACTGCACCCGTTCACTCCGCTGGGCAAGTTGAGGGAACTTATTAGGGAAGATGCATGCATACATAATCTAGAACAGTTTGACGTAAAATTATCAAACGTTCAGACAGAGCTCTTAATGTAGCCCAAGAACGGTGTCTCATTACATTGGGCTGCCTTTTGTTTTGATTCTGAGTACGATTCTCCAATTTTATTTTACTGAATAGGCATGTACCAATTCCAAGACATTAGCAGAGAAAGAAGTGTTGAGCTACAATGAGATTGAGGATGGGAAACTGGAAGTGGTGAGCCTGCCTTGTGGCCTAGTGGGAGGAGACAATACTCTTCTTAATTCTCAGTTGCCTGGTAGTGTAGCCGTATTCTTGTCTCAGATTACTGGAAATCTCCCTTCCTTCAACCACTTGAGATTCCTTCAGGAACTGTTGGGTTCAATTCCCCTGGTCCACATTGATGATGTTTGTGAAGCCCATATTTTTTGCTTAGAGAAAGAGTCACTTGGAGGTAGATTCATGTGTGCTGCCGCTGAAGCTACGGTACAAGAGATTGCAAGCTACTACCAAGAAAATTATCCCCAATTCGAAATGTCACAAGAGTAACTCTCTCTCTCTCTCTCTCTCTCTCTCAATATTGTACTTGAAATTTTTTTTTTATGGAGGTCAAGAAAGTAACTTCATCTATCAACTCATCTAGGCAATTGCTGATTAGAGAGGTAGAGTGAACCTTATAAATACACACACACAAATCCAAACTCCCGATGTGGAAGCCAGCCCAACTTACATTATTTTATTTTTTTTGAAAATAATGTAAAGACTTAGGCATTTTAAGGGATAATGACATAACTGTAATGCATAAAAGTCTGGTACATTGCATATGGCACAAGGCTTTTAATTCACTACAATTTTGACATAAACAAAATAGTTTTGGCATTAGCAACACCTGTTCTTTGTCTTTCTATTGCCAAAAACGCCTCACAGGCAGCAAAACCCTTTTTGGGATGTCAAAATTTTATCCAATTGCGTTTTTTGTCCTTATTCATACAAATTTTTATGAAGTTCATACATTCTTTTATGTCAATAAAAAAAAATAACCGCATTTAGATACAAATGGAGTGTAAAAATCAAGGGAGCGGGGGCTGTTGTCCCCTTGGGACAGTAGCGTGCTGCTGCGCCCGATTTCTGGGCCCATTCCGGTCTCACTCCGATGATCGGAATCGTTCACTTTGTATAGCTCGTTGAGTAGAAAAATTATGCAAAAAATCAGCTTAATTGGATATCATTAAGTGCCTGATCGGAACCTTTTTATCTTGAAAAGAATGTAACCAAAACACTGGATCAAATCCACTGTAACCCATGGACCGAGAGTTATATGGGCTCCGATCAGTCACTTAATGATATCCAATTAAGCTAATTTTTTGCATAGATGTTCTACTCGACAGGCTCTACAAAGTGAACAATTTCGATCATCAGAGCGAGACCGGAGTGGGCCCAGAAATTAGGCGCAGCATCCAAGGGGACAGCACACACCACCCCCCACCCCCCCACTTCCAAAAATCAATTACCTAAACGTTTTCCCAATTTGGCACCCTTCGTCTTGGTGGTTTTTTAGAAAGCTGATTACAACATGTATTTGCTTTAGGTTTAAGGAAGGGCCAGACAAGAGAAGCAGCTGTGATAATACAAAGCTGATGGACATGGGTTTCGACTATAAATATGGTGTGAAGGATATATTGAAAGGTTGTGTGGATTTTGGAAGAAGACTGCAGGCTTTCTCATCCAACTGAACAAAAGATTCAAAACTGGTTACCAATCGATCAACCCCGCTATCTTTACAGCAGCATATTTCAATCAATTGTAGCTATTACTCATTGAATGATTTCATTTTTAGTCTTAGTCGAGTATTTTGGAGTCTTTGCAAGCATGGATGCATGGGGTGGAGTCTGGTTTGAGTTGGGGTACGGTGTGGGTTTGGGCTGTGGCCTGTGGGATCTTTTCACTTTTTTTGGGTTGGGCTTCGTACTGGTTTGGGTTCTTTCTGGTGTGTCAGGCTTTGGTATTGTGCTGTTGTGCTGTGCAGCCTTGGTCTATTTTGATTTTGGGTTTTGAGCATTGGGTTGCCAGTGGTATGCTCATATGCATGTGTATGGCAATGGGTACTGTTTATTGCAAAATATTCTTTGGCTGGTGTGACTGCATATCAATTTAATTAAGGACAGAAATCGACCTATTCAGTCTAGTTTCTCGTTGTTTTTCTTCGATAAGAAACGGTAAATATTGAAATCCCAAAGGTTGGCCAGACGATTCATGCGCTTGATTTAGGAGTTTGCTCCCTCCTACGTCTCATGTTCGAAACTTCCCCTTCTATTGGAGAAGGGATTAATCTTTCGGGTATTAGTCGAGGTTGAAGACATAGTTCTTACTCTCTGTCTAATTTTAATCAACTTTTTCTAGGAAAAATAAGAACTATGTCTTAGCTTGGTCTAGGTCGTGAATTAAGTAGTGGTGCTTAAAGAGGAGACGGCAGGAAAGGAAAACAAGGCGTGGTTGCGATGGAGGAAAGATGAAATAGCGTATCAAAGTGTTGTGTTATGTGCCTTAGGCGCCTAGGAATGCATTCCGGGCGCATCCAAGTGCTCTGTAATGCAACTCAGGCGCATCTCCTTGCGCCTAAGCGCATCCAACTGCTCTCTTTAATGCAACTCAGGCGCATCTCCTTGCGCCTCAGGCGCATATAACCGGGTGCATCCAAGTGCCTTGTAATGCGACTCAGGCGCATCTCGTTGCGCCCAGGCGCATCTGCGAAACTGCTTAAATATCCTCATGAAGTTGTCTCTTTCTTTCTTTTTTTTGGTGAAAGTCTAGTATTGTTAGTCGTAGTTCAACGCTATCCCAGCTCTGGTCGCCCTCAAAATCTAAAGCCACTCTTTGGAGAAGAAAACTCACTGATTGACAAAGTAGAACCATGAAGGTCCAATTAGATGTACCTACCATCATATCTCTCTCCCTCTAAACTCCCTAGTCCCTAGATTTCATTATCCATCTTCACGTGAAATATATATATGTTCACGTACATATGTATGCATGTATCTTCATCTTACAGAGTTACATCCCCTTTAGATGGTGAGAAATGATGAGATAAGAGAGGGGAGTCTTTTCTCACCATTTTTTTTTTGTGAGAGTCATGCAATTGGCCTGCAGCAATTGACACCAAATATATCACCCCATCCAAGGTGGGAATGAGGTGGAGGTTATTCTTTTTGTTTTGAATTTTTTTTTTTTTTTTGGTAATGCAAAATGTTTGAGTCAGTTTGCGCTTACTTTGGACTAATCTCTACAGTTTCTCCCACAATCGTTTCACACACGCTTGCACGTGCAAGAGTTGCTGGCAATGTAACACCCCATCCTACATCGGAAGTTTACATGGTTGATCTTAGGTATATAACAAACCTTGTGGCCTACTACTAGTATCTTGGCTTAAGCATTTTGGGCCATTTAGTGTAGCTTGTGGATCAAAATCAATGTACTGGGTCAGTGGTCTGATTAGGGCATTAAAGGCAAGGGGAATTGAACCTAAGAGTTTAGGAGAAAGCAAACTCTTAAGTCACGGGCCAAGACCAGGCCAACCCATTGGGGTTATGCACAATAGTTTTCAATTTAACAAAAACAGTTTTGACATTATTAATTTTCTTTTCGGAATTCTATGTGAGATTGCAATTCAAAAAATAGAATCAGTGAGATTCAGTTTTATATGAAGATAAATGACCGAACAAACCTCCAATGAGTGCAAGGATCTTTCACTCGTTGTAGATGCCTAACTAGCTATATTGCTGAGGTTGGAAAAATAAACCCATTACTCACTGTCATAGTCCTACTTTACCAACCCCTCAAGTTCTATAGGATTGCCACATGAATGATCCATTTATATAGTACATTTTTTTCTAACTAGTACATTTTGTATGCTTCAATTAATTCAGAGACTTAGTAAAGGTAATAAGGGTGTGGTGAAGGAGTTTGGTGGTGGTGTTGGGATTTAAGAATCAAGTCAACTTTCACTTTGTCCATATATCTATATGAGGAAAAAAAATTAACGGAGGGTTTCATGAATAGTTGTTTATGGAGGTGAATTACAACCGTCCAAGAGTATTTTGGACGGACTGGATTTAAATAAAACTTTTCCGGAGAAATTAAACTCTTTCCCATTAACTCTTTCTCGGAAAAGTTTCATCAACATTCAAACCGTCTAAAGCCAAGATGGATGGCCAAGATCGCGCGGCTATGTGAATAAGGAATTCACGGAGCTTCCGTGAATAAGCCAATCTCACATATATATTCCTCCAACCTCTTCCCTCAAGAAAAGAATCTCGATTACAATCCCAAAGGACACAGAAAAAAGAAATGACAACAGAAAAGAAGTTGTTGATAATATGGAGGAGAGAAACTGCATTAAGGTTTGTGTTACAGGAGGGTCAGGGTATGTAGCTTCCTGGCTTGTTAAGAAGCTACTAGAGAAAGGCTACACTGTCCACGCAACACTCCTGAGCTTAGGTCTCTCTCTCTCTCTCTCTCTCTCTCTCTCTCTCTCTCTCTCTCTCTCTCTCTCTCTCTCTCTCTCTCTCTCTCTCTCTCATCACTTTTTATTTTTTGTTGCAGATGAAGAACTGGAAGTAGGCCTTGTTAAGTCCCTTCCATATGCAGACACCAGATTAGTGTTATTCCAAGCTGACATATACAATCCCAGAGAATTTGAACCTGCAATTGAAGGCTGCCACTCTGTTTTCCACGTGGCTAGTGGCTACTCCATTGCAGCACAATACCCAGAGTTTTAAGGTAGCACTTTTAATTCATAAACTCCTCTTTTCTTTGGAAAAACGATTTTTAAACAGATATCCGGGCACAACTGTATTCGGAAAACGTTGGAGGTGTGTATGTCCCACATGCATCATCTTATGGGATTCACGTGTATCAACGTGTCTGGGACTCCAGATGTCTTTATCCAGACATCTCTATCTGAAACATTACTAGCTTGTTTTCTTTGTATCTCTTTTTGGGAAAAAATTACTCGTGAACTTATTAGAAATTTATACTCCATATTGAATTAGTACAAGGATACTACTGAAGCCGCGATAGCCAGGGTAAAGAGCATAGCGGATAGTTGCATTAGATCAAAAACTGTTAAAAGGCTTGTTTACATGGCTAGTGTTATGGCAGCATCGCCATTGAAAGAAGACGGAACTGGCTATAAATCATCCCTTGACGAATCCTGTTCGACTCCTCTCAATCTCTCCTTCACTTTCAGCAATGATTCTCTTCTGGCATGAGTGTTTTTTTTTATAAGCCTGGTATGAGTTTAACTGCCTCATCACTGCTATCTGTTAAGGTTATATAACAATATTACAAAGTTACTTCTTTTCTCATAAAAACATATGGTGTTGGGAGAACTGTGGAAACAAATTAATCACATGCTTCACTGTTATCTTTTAAAGTTATTAATGTTCTCGATGCGTTCTAGTGGAGATGTCGTAGTGTTTTTTTTTTTTTTTTTTTTTGTCAAACGGAAATAGCTAGAAGTCGTAGTTGTGATGGGGGGCAGTAGATTGAAACATCATAATATTCTCAAAGTTTTGTTCTGTTGGTGGTGATGGTGAAATAATGTGGGCAGTGTGGTAACGTAATAGTAGCTATGGTGGTAGTGACACTGGCGGTGGGGTGGGGATTATATGGTCGTAAAATGATGGGGGTGTTGTGAAGGTGTAATAGTTGTAGTGGTACTTGTGGCAGTTAAAGTGCTGGTTGTGGTTCAATGACGGTGGTGGTGGTGGTGGTGGTAGTTGTGGTGAAGTGATGGTGGTGAATGTGTGAGGTGGTCGTGTAAGTGGTGAAGCGAGGGTGGTGGAGGGGTGAAGTTATGGTTGTTGTGTTGGTGAGGGGATGGAGGCTGTGTGGCGGAGAAGGTTGTGTGATGGTGGTAGCGAAAGTAAGAGAGTGGTTGTGAGGTGGTAGTGGTGGAGGGATAGTGGAGGTAGAGGTGTCGTACTGATGAAATCTATTGCGAAATAAAGCATGCATAATGTGTTGGAGTTTGTCCCACATCAGTTAATTATCTCCTCCAAAATTAGTATATGAGCATGGACAGTCTCTCCACTCCTTGTCAATTGGTTTGGAGTTGGATGTTTTAACATAATGATAAGGTGGAGTTGTTGTGGTTAAGTGATGGTGTGTAAGTGGTGGTAGCAACAGTGAAATAACGGAGGTGGGGGTGAAATGGTGACTATGTGTGTAGATGGTTGTGGTGGTGATAGTGGCAACGAAGAATAGTTGGTTGACTTGGTTCTCTGATAGTAGCGATTGTTGGATGCTGGTTGTGAGGCAGATATGGTTTGGTTGCGGAATTGGTGATCGCAAAGGGTTGGTAAAGTGGTGGTGGTGGTGAATTATGGCAGAAAGGTGGTGTTGAAAAGATGGGGTAGTTATGTATTGGTAGTGGCAGTGAAACAACTAAAAAAGAAAAGTACAATTGCGGGATTTTACCTTGGTCTGGGTTGTGAAGCGGTGGCGGTGGTGCTAAAAGACGAGGAGGCAGGAAAAGGAAACGAGGCGTGGTTGCGATGGAGGAAAGATGAAATAGTGCATCAAAGTGTTGTGTGATGTCCCTTAGACACCTAGAAATGCCCCGGGCGCATTCAAGTGCTCTGTAATGCGACTCAAACGCAACACCTTGCGCCCAGGCGCATACAAATGCTCCGTAATGTGCCTTAGGCGCACCTCCTTGCGACGACTCAAGCACATCTCCTTGCGCCCAAGCGCATCCAAATGCTCTGTAATGAGACTCGGGCGCACCTACTTGCGCCTAAGGCGCCTAGAAACGCGCTCCGGGCGCATCCAAGTGCTCTGTTATGTGACTCAGGCGCATCTCCTTGCACCCAAGCACATGCAAATGCTTTGTAATGCGCCTCAGGCGCACCTCCTTGCGCCTCAGGCGCCAAGAAATGCGCCCCGGGCGCATCATAGTGCTGTGTAATGCGACTCAGGCGCATCTCCTTGCGCCCAGGCGCGTCCAAATGCTCTGTAATGCGACTCAGGCGCACCTCCTTGCTCCTTAGGCGCCTAGAAATGCGCCCCGGGCATATCCAAGTGCTCTATAATGCAACTTAGGCTTAAGAAGCCAAACTCTGTGGGCACGAATACTCCAGAATTCTAATTCGCACGTGGTTTGAACCATTGAAAATTTTGTTGAGTTTATTTTCTAACCCATGTGGCGTGGATTCGTAACCCGAGACAACCACTCTATGCAAACAAAGTGAAATACAATCAGCATATCTACATGCATTGCCTTCTGGGTGAATTTTGTTTCATTTTAATTCAAGATTTTTTCTTTACAGGCACTTACGAAGTCGAAGACATTAGCAGAGATGGAGGTGTTGAGCTACAATGAAAATGGGAATGGAAACTTAGAAGTGGTGAGCAACTTAGAAGTGGTGAGCCTGGCTTGTGGCCTAGTGGGAGGAGACAATACCCTTCTTCCCTACTTGACTGCTTCTGCAGTTGTTATGGTATCGCAGATTACTGGAGATGTTTCTGCCTACAAGAGCTTAAGATTTCTCCAGGAGCTCTTGGGTTCCATTCCCATGACCCACATTGATGATTTCCGCGAATCCCACATTTTTTGCATAGAGAAAGAGTCGCTGGGAGGCAGATTCTTGTGCACAGCTGATCCTACTGTAAAAGAGATAGCAAATTACTACCAAGAAAATTATCCCCGACTCGAGATATCAGAAGAGTAAGGCTCTCTCTCTCTCTCTCTCTCTCTCTCTCTCTCTCTCTCTCTCTCTCTCTCTCTCTCTCTCTCTCTCTCTCTCTCTCTCTCTCTCTCTCATAAGTGGACATGGCTTCAAATCACAGTTCTTAGTATTGGGAAACTAACAATTTGAATTCGTTTTCAGGCTCATGGGAGGTCTGGACAGAGGAAGCAAATGTGAAAGTACAAAGCTGGTGGAAATGGGATTTGAGTATAAATATGATATGATGAAGATATTGGATGACTGTGTGGCTTGTCAAAGCAGACTAAAAGCTCTCTCCCAACTAAAGAGCAAGGGATTTAGGCAAGGATTCTTATAACTACACCCAAGCACAGCTATTTTAGTTTGTAAGTAGAGCAAGTCCATACCTGTGTCAAATATTACGCCAAAGTGGAAATTCGATATCAATAGCGAAAAATCCTTCTCCACCCTTGTGCCAAATTCAGTGTTAAATTGTGGCAATGCCATTCTCGGCGCCCAATTTAGAATCAAATTTGACGGTACTTGTCAAACTTGCCACATCACTTGTGGAGAGCAGAAAATGTGATTGCAAGGGTACAAGAAAGGTGGTTATGCTAGAATGTCATTACACTAGTGGAACAACCCTGCCACAACAATGTCATTTTGACACCAACAAATGAATTTACACTTACGGCGATAAGTTATCTGCTAAGTTCAGCCTACTGCATGATTGTCGTCTCGCTTGATACTAGAGGTGCAAATGATCATCTTATGAAAAAAAAAAATACATTCTTTTGCAAACTAGCAATGTATTTCCTGCTATAGGGAGAGCACCTACGTACGTATCTTGTTTCTCCTTGTGGATGTACTATAAGTTTCTTTAAATGGAAATAAAGATGCTGCCACGTGTCATTTACCGGGACGAAAATAAAGATGCCACCGCCACATGAAGATGTCGTAACCTTGGAAAAACTTGTGTTCTGAAAGTATAAATTTTGTTATCCCATAGCTGGTTAAAACTGTGATGAGGATTTCCATAATCACAAAGAATAAGTTCCGCATGGCCCATTTTAAAAAGTAGATTCCAAGCATATGAGATAATGGAAATTGAAGGAAACCCATTAACTCATTTTGCTCTATATATAGTATAAGTGCTCATTAAGTTACTTATAGTCTCAACCAAACTCCAAGAGCATAAGAAGCCTTACCTTATAGTCTCAACTCAAACCATTTCCAAAGTGCAATGGCTTCAATGCAGAGCCACAAACCAGCTGTTTATCAGCACACAGCCCCAGCCCATCGTGACAAACCAAACACCGGAACCTGCCACAGTGGAACCTGCCACAGCGGAAATAATACCGGCGAAAACAGATTCAGCACCAAAGTGAAGGAAATGGCCAGTTCTGTGACGAAGGTGTTCACGGAACACAAAAACCAGGGAAACAACGGCGAGAAAAAGGACGGGAACTGCTTCCCTAGGATGGGTGCGGGCGGTGATCATAACAACAAGAAGAAGAAAGAGAAGCATGGCATGAAGACTAAGAAAAATAACAAGGATGGCAGAAGGGGCCATAGCAGCAGCGATAGCGACAACTAAGTGTGTGAGAAGTGGAAAAGTCGACCGTCGCCAAATATCATAGGATTACACTAAATAATAAGAAAAGCTAGATATATATTCAAAGTTGTGTATGCACTTGTGTATGTCTGCGCGTATTTAAACTTGTTTTTGTGCTATTCGTGTTGAATAAAATGCCTATGACGAACGTGTTGACGTGTTATGTCTCCTGCGTATAAGTGTGCTACGATGCATTGTACACTGGGAAATAGTAAATGATAATTCTCCTTTGACTTGCTTATTTGATGAATCCGAGTTTGGCTAGCTCCTCTCCAATCCTAGGGGAATTGGAGGATCCTCAAGTCCTATTAATAAGACGACACATGGCAATTATAAAATCTAACGGCCAAGATTATTAATGGTCTTATAATCCTTGTCATCCAGCGAAACACCGAATATTTTCATCACATCCCCTTCATTATTCCAGACACCATCACCGCCCCTTTCCTCCATTTCCGTCCAACCCTCCACTAGCCATCACCACTGTTTTTTGCCTCTTCCGTCCCCTTTTCTCTCTTCCGACGAATCCATCGCTAATGCCCACTACCCCTTCCCCGCGATACCCAAGCCCTAACTCTCAAATCTTTAATCATCACGGTCGATCAACAAAAACAAGTTAGTGGCCATGTTTTCCTGAGGCAAAATTGTGAACTACTCCTCTCGTCCCAAAATGTTTTTCTGATCCGTAAAAGGAGATCTTAAAAATAATATACTTTTTTCAAGAAAAATTTCAGTTTTTTTAAACAATTTACTATGTACAATGAAATCTTTTGATTGGTTTAAAAAGTTAGAAATTTTTTTTGAAAAAAAATGTATAATTTTTAAGTTGTAATTTTGCGGACCGGACAAACATTTTAGAACGGATGGAGTAGTGATGAAGCAATAGTTGAAATAGCTGATGCATAAAACAAAATTGTCAATGGCGGTGAATGGGGGAGGGAGGGAGGGGGGAGAGAGAAAGTGTGTGTGTGGGTGGGGGGTAAATAATTATGTGTGCTCATCCTCATATCCTTTAGATAAGTTGTGTTCAATGTTATATTCTTAGCCGTTAGATTAAAATTGGAGGATCCTCCAATCCCTCATGGATTGGAGAGGAGCCAAACTCGAAGAGATTAGTCCAAGTTTGGTAATGAATCTGCAGTACTGTGGCCGGATTTCTAATCAATCTGTGTATATATTGCAAATAAAGAACATTTAAGAGGCAAGAGAAGTACTTTCAACAACACAGTCTACAGGAGACAAATTTCAATTACTTCAGTTTCTTCTA
Source organism: Rhododendron ovatum (assembly GCA_019656835.1). Taxonomy (NCBI): domain Eukaryota; kingdom Viridiplantae; phylum Streptophyta; class Magnoliopsida; order Ericales; family Ericaceae; genus Rhododendron; species Rhododendron ovatum. Next base: position 45,201,896 of record CM033798.1, read on the forward strand.
TCTTGAAGGCATGTCGCAGTGGTTTGTTCACTGTCATGTGGTACTATAAGCCATAATTGGCAAACGGTATCACCATCCATTAACCGCTACAATCCAGTAAGTCGCATTTTCGCATTTGAATTAAAATTGTGGGTATCTGATTATCCGGTTGTAATACTCCGTGTCATGCAGTATCGTTGTTTTTACCTTTTTCTCGAGGAGTCGGCAATGAACGGAATACAGGATAGGGAATAAGTTTGCCTTTCGGGTTTGTCAAAAGGAGAAACAATATTCCCTTTACAAAGAACAGAATAAGTACTACAGTATATTTCGGCACAATGTCAAAAGAAAAGACAAAAAGAAGGTAGGTTAAAAGGATGATTTAACAAAAGGAATCTCACTATCCCCCATAATTCCATGATTCCATGGCTTCTCTCTTCGTTATTTCTCCGAGTCGTAATCAGAAAGTCTTTGAATTATTTCCTTTTCATCAATGAGGTTCCTATACTTGCCTGAAACGATAAATAAGATTCATCGCCCTCGCTTGTGATATCGAGAAATCCCAAAAATCCTCAGCAATACACAGATGTAGCCTCCCCATAAAACCCGGACAGCAGTTTTTGCCAAAAGATAATATAGGTTCTGCTATTCAATAGATTGAGCGACAGTAAGAACAAACGCTGTACCCAAACTACAATTGGAGGCACAAACACCGTGATCTTACCTAATACTTTACAACAGCACTTCCGATGGTTTTCGTTTACATTACTCGAATTAGCTTGTTAATAAAATCCCAAGGATTATGAACATAAAAGACAGCCATAGAAAAGAGTTATCTGGTTAAGTCTACAGACTACAGATGTGACAAAAGGCGGCATGGCACAAACAGCTTGATCTACAGATGTGACAAAAGGCGGCATGGCACTGACCCAAAAGCTCCTAGGTAAGACAAAATAAAAGAGGTGTCACCTTCCTCATATACACTTGGAAACAAACTTTGCTATGGCACGAACAGCTTGATCTTCAGCTTCTTCTTGGGTGGACCCCTTTGATAGTAGATGCTTCTTTGCAATCTTGAAAGAGTGGTCGCCGCCTTCAATCACATGCAACTCGTTAACAAATTTCATCTTTTTCCTAACAGGTTCCAGCTTTTCCAACGGGCAAAACCCATCCTTGCTACCCTTCATTGGAACATAATCACAAGACAATTAGCAACAAAATCACGAGAAATTATAACTTGAACAATGATGAGTATATGATATTGGTACCATATAAAGCAAAGTACAAAATTAGAAATTACAAAAGAGCACTCCAAATATCAAGAAAAGTAAGATTAATCAAAAATAAGTACCACCTAGAACTACAATATTACAATCTGCATATTCAAACTCAAAACTGCTCGGGTTAGGGTGAAAATTGATAATATCCAATAGATTTGGATAACTACGGTCTGTTGGTTAATAACATCAGACACTGAAGGCACATGGTGTTACCTGTACAAACATAGTAGGGACAGTAAGCTGTAGCAGTGTCTCATCGCGCACTGCTCCATTCATGCCCTGAAATATTGTGCATTTGCAGTGAGTAAAATAGTTAACTTAGCAGTAGGGAAGAATTACCGAGGACACCCTCTCCTGACTTGAGCCTACCCAAAAAGCTGATCAGAAAGTAGTAAGAATTAGTTTACCAATATCACGATGCAACATGGATCCAAATATTGCGAGCGCAACAGACTATTTTTGAACAACCTAAGTATTAATGTAAAGCAAACAACTAAAAAGCCAATCAAATCAAGAGGGCATTTGATGGAGCATGGCAGCAGCCCTAGAAGTTTTACGTACAAAGGCATTCCAAAGATGCTTAACTGGGATACAGTATGTATTAGATGACGCAAAACCTATATGGGATCTACAACAATTACATGCTATATTCGTTCAAGGATGTTGGGTCCAATTGCTACTCAGTGATGCCTAAGAGGTTCTAGGATCAGTGATTGAAAGATTTACGTTTCAAATCTTCATCTACTTTTCAATCCCAACCTTTTTCATCATCAAAGCCAGATTCAATTCTTCCTTTCCACACTTGAGTTGAGATCCTAAAAGATCAAGCTTATTACATCTTCCGCCAAACCTACCGTAGCATTAAAATGAAACTCAATCAGACCTTGTTTTACCATTCGTGGATACTGAATTAACCTCTAACTAACCTTAAATCTTTTCTCATACCACCGTCTGAAGCTTTGCTTGGTTTCCCTAATCCCTCTAGTTCTGGATCAGCTTTCCTTTCCGAAACTTGCATTACAAAACAATAGGACAATTGTCATTCCAAAGTAATCAACCTGAGCCCATTAAAAGCTGCACTACTCTTAGTTATAAGTAGACACTTCCATCTGGACAAGCCAATGTTCAACCATGAAATCCCAAATCTAGGCAACAGGCAAAGAACCCAATTGAACCAGCATGTGCAGATATGGAGACAAAATGCTGATTAGGGTGTTCTTAAAGATACATGCGTATTCGGGTTTTGTTGCATGTGGCACCCAACGCTTTCCACCTTTTATAACAACCAAAGGCTAAGACAAGGCAAAATTAAGGCAAAATCAGGGAAGCATAATACATGAATACCCTACCTTCAGTGGGTACCCCAGGCAAACTACAGCTGAAACATCAACCCCTTCCTCACCAGCCACCATGCAGCTGACCCTACATATTCAGAACAGAACCCAAAAAAGAAAAAAAGATTCAGGTACACCTTGCATTGATGATCAAGCAAGGTATGTCCCCTTCCACATTTCATGAGTAAATCTTTCCTATAGTTAATCTGTCAATGCATTATCAATCATTATCAATATTGTGTCACATATAAGCATCACTTCTTATTTATTCCTTCATAACCACAACGTGCAACACGATATTCACCGAAGAAATCAGTCCAAAAAAAGGTTGCTTAGAGAAAAAGAAGACTAAGGTTACAAATCTCAACTTGTTCTGAATCAAGTTTACCACCATTGGCTTTTCAAGATACCGCTAACACTACTTTAGCTTAAATCCAATTACTCGAAGTCTCAAGAAATGACATTACCATAAAGACTCTCAAGCAACGTACAAGCACCTCAACACATGTATAATTGAGACAGACGGTGTACGGTAACCATTTACCTTGAACCCATGGACTTTCCAACCAAAATAAGTGGATGTCCAGGGTACTTCGCCAGTGTCTTTTTGGCAACCTCCGCGTGAAAGTCAACCAACTTTTCTGCCTTAGGAGGAGGACCTCGTTTTCCTCCAGATATATCTGTCGAGAGTTAATACACATAATCACATTTCAAGAGCACCTCGTGACAACCATTTAAACTTATCATAGAGATGATTCCACAATTGAGTCAACTGCTAATAGACATCCCTTTCTTTTGAGGTATCACTGACGTAACAATTACATGTGGGTCTTACAGATTAGCAAACTATGATTGACGGGTTAAAAATCTTACATGGGTAGTCAAATGTGACGACTTCAACTGCCTGCAATGCTTTGGCCAACAGTTCCTTCCACCTGCACGCATAGGAGCGTGAACTATCAACAATAGGCCACAATCAATCTTGAAGCATGCTCTTTATACTGTTATCATTTTACATAGACTCCAAGGGAAAGCACTAGTTATTTCCTTTGTCTTCTTCCTTTCCGCATGTTTGAAATCAATGACACTTAAATTTAACAAGAAGAACATATCAATAGACACGATTAACCATTCCAGAAGTCATCAATTTCTCAATGCATATAACCAAAGCATTTCAAGGATTGAGGACAACTAATATCCACATTCACATTACAAAGAGGTACAGGGTACATACTGTTAAATTTCTTGGAGGGTTCCAACCTAAAACCAATTGGCAATAGGTGGAGTAGCCTCTATAATTTATTAACCAAACTTGGATGGCTTAGATGAGCAATGTGGGACAAGTTTAACACTCTCCCTCACGTGGAGCCCGGATGCACGTGGAGGTGACAGACCAGGAGCTGACTGACTAACTCGAGCGATAGAGATGACAGAGACTTTCCCACGAGAGGTGAGGCCACCCAAGACCTAGCTCTGATACCATGTTAGATTTCTTGGAGGGTTCCAACCTAAAACCAATTGGCAATAGGTGGAGTAGCCTCTATAATTTATTAACCAAACTTGGATGGCTTAGATGAGCAATGTGGGACAAGTCTAACACATACGTAAATGCATCTAGTGGAATGATCAATTTATCTAGTTTGACGATTTGTTTCAGTTATATAGCTTTATATACAATGTTGGGCCCATTCTCTAATAGCTTAAGCTTTTGGGACAATTGGTAACTTGACACTTTTGGGAATGCAAAAAATCCTTTCTGATGCAAGCCATACATGCTTACTGATTGAGGCTACATTTTGTTCTTTTACAGCTTATATATACACACAGAAATACGAAGTTTACAACTTTTACTACGTTGGGGGGTAAATGCAAATAAAAGCAAAAGGAAACATCCAAAAAGCCCTAATCACAACTCAGATAGAGATGATTTCAACTTATTTTTACGGGAGAATATGGATAAAAATCAAAACTTTAAAAACAAAATCTCTTCCCTCTTTCTTTTACTACATTGGGGGAAAATGAAAATAAAAGGAAAAGGAACCAACCAAAAAGCCCTACACACAACTTCAACTTATTTTTCTTGGAGAATAAATAAAAATCACAACTTTATAAAAATGGCTTCTCTGCAGTATACGTGTTTGGACTGCAGAGAGCAGTCAGTGTAATCTTAGTCGTCCAAAGGTGTTTTTCATGGTTAGATGTTGTTGAAAAACTCTCATTTTAAAATCTGAACCATTTTGATTGATAAGATAAGCAGACAAGATGAGACTGCAGAGGCTTCTCTCCAGTCCAGTTGCAGAGAAGAAAGAACCAAAAATAATCCCTCTGTTTAACGACATGTTGAAACTGAAGAACTAGTCCAATCGCATAATAGCTGTCTAATCGCCCACTCTTGAGTCTAAAACCGCAGATTTTCACGCATTTCCAAGCAGATTTTATCTATCTATCTGTATACAAAATTCCATAGATACACAATCTATACGCATTTGCACGCAAACACTTGTATGTTAAGAGAAAAGAGAGGACGACCTAATCATCCAATCAGAAGAGGAAGGGGCGCCAGCGCCATGAGCGAACACCACCACCGGCGACATCTTCTTCTCCTCCGTTTCCGTATCATTCGGTGAGCTTTCAACCGTCGTCGCTGTTGCTGTACTGTCTTTCGGTTCTTCGAGTTCGATTTCGTCCTGGTTCTCGCGTCTGCGCTTCGAAGGACGTGATGGAGAAGAAGAAGTGGCCATGATTATTGAGTCAGAAACTCGTAGATTCCGAAGAGAGAGAAATCCCGTTGGAGCAGTGCCAAACCCTAATTTGACCGCTGCGATGAACTTTTCGCGCCTAGTTTGGGGAGGAAACTGAACCGAACACAATCGCGCGCGAGAGGAGAGCATGGTGTTGGGCTCCAAGCGCGCGAAATGGGCCGAGTTAACTCGTTTGGATCCGATGGAGCTGGACTCGCTTGGAGATACTTCAAGAACGGGCTGGTTTTCGAGCCAGAATTCTTTATGCCGAAAACCCTATGTTTCTGTGTTGATGAGTTTTCTGGGCGTTGGATTTAAAATGTAAAAAAATCATGCAAATTAATGGTCAAAAAATTTCTCAGCACAATGATACAGGGGTTTTTGGATTAGTGAAGATCGGACCATGTGATTTTCAATATTACAGCTCAGCTCAAAATTCATTTATTTATTGAAAACACGAAAAAAATATGGGAGCACAAATGTCCTTAACCGTTCAATATCTGTGAGTCCAAAAGCATTTAGTCTGTGGATATAGGATTTGTACATTATTAATAACAAAAAGAATATTCTATAACTACATGTACATTTAAAATACCAATAATGCTATGGTCACTCCTCTCAGTCACTCCTTAGACACTCTCCACTTACATGCATTGGAGTCTACGTATGTGTAGAGCCCACTACATATGAAAAGAGAGTGTCTAGAGAGTGGCCGAAATGAGTGACCGTAGCATTTCCCTTAATATACATAGAGGTGGAATCATTTTTAACGGGGATACTAGAATGTTGAGTCAGTCTGCCAAACTCTAGCGAGTCTAGCCCAGCCCAACTTTCATTTAGAGAATCAACAAGAGTCTAGATAAATTTGGAACCAAAAATGTAACTCTCTCTATTCTTAAATAAGTGTTCTCTATAAAAAAAACTGGTGTAAACAGAAATCGGGATAAGGAGAGAAACTTTTCTTTGGGCTATTCTACCCATAGATGTCTATCTTTAATCCCATTTCCAAAAACGAATACCAAAAAATAGATTAAGACTGTACTACCCTCCCGTAATCTAACGGCTCTCGAATAAATCCTAGAGGCATTACCAATCCCTCGGCGAAAATCTATTCAGTACTTCTAGAGCAATGTCCAGGTGTTCTCTCGACCACTCACACGCCTTGCAATCTATATAGAGAGCATTGATTAATCTCTCCTACCGACCATGGAAATGACTAGTGGCCGGGAGATTAGGTTAGGACCATAGATAGTGGTAAAAGAGCAAGACATTGAAATGAAATGATTGAAAGAGTGCTGAGGGTTTTCTACCGTGGAAAATGGCTGGCAAGTGTGGTGAAAACAGGGGACAGTTACTATAGTATGCATTACTAGGACCATTGAATTCTAAAAAAAGATGCTGCATGCATGTGATAGACAGTGGTGGTGGTGGGTACATAGACCCCACCCAACTAGTCACAGCCTTTTCCTCTCCTAAAAACAAAAATGGGAAGTAGAGAGCAAGTTGGCTCTCTGACCATTCTCCTTATTTTGTAACCTTAACAAAGATAAAGTGAGAGTGTGCGTGAAAAATGCATCACATCATCCTCTGGCATTTTGTCTGTTCCGTTGCATTCAGCACTAAATTACAGAAGAGGAATCTTATAGCAACTAGCAAGTGTCCTCACTTCACTTGTTGCTTGAGTTGGCGTGGGGGGGGCCGGGCCAAGAGTACTTTGTAAATGAGCTGGCCATTCTAAAGAAGCACAATTAAGGGACTGATTATTCAGTTCTCTTGATCAGAACCGTCACTTGATGTCCCAACTCTCATCCATTATACTCCGTATATTTCTGTGGAATTAAGTACCGTCAAGTGGTGTCCCAATATGCACCCTCATCCTGGACACCGCCACGTACGTAATGTCCCAACACCCCCATCAACTACATATTTTTGTGGAAATCGGTATTGCCATAGCCTCGTCTAGTGGGCGAGGGTGTTAGGGCTCCACGGGACAGTGCCGCAAGACCAACAAATAATTTTTCTTTCCAATTAAGCAGCAAGTTAGCTGACACTGTGTGCACATCACTTTGGCTAACAACAAGGTAGCTAATTATTTACCCCAAAAAAAACAAGGTAGCTAACTTCACAGACAAAGAAACTCTAGTACTTAGACCTTAGTACACAAATAATGTTGAAAAGCTAGAGAGAAAGTATAAAGAGAATATTGTTGTAGCTAGACTCTAATATCGGGCACAAGAGGGCAAAAGTTATATTACCTTGTTTGGTTTAGCATTCATCTCATCTCATATTTTTCTCTGCACATGTCTCAATAACTTTTTCTCTCTATTTCTCTCCACTCACTACCACTCATTACCTCAAAAATAACTTTCAAAACTTTGAACCAAACAAGGTCAATTTATAATCCTGGAGAAAAATCTTGTTTACAGAGCAGCTGTAAGCAAATATTTACGAGCTCAATCTCGGCTGTCCAAAAATATTTTGGACAGTTCGGATTTTAAAAACACTATTCACGCATAGTTTTTTTAAAATTTGGACCATTAATTGTCGAAACGAACAGCTGAGATTGCACGGCTCCGTAAATAGGCTATCTGCAGCTAGTCCGGAAATAAGTTTTTGTACATAATTTTACGAATCATAATGGGATGCTTTGGGAAATACTGCAAACTTAGTGGGTTTACATAAACAAATTAAATGCACCCCTCATAAAAAGAATGAAGATTTAGAAATTTTAGATGGCCCAGGAAGGTCAAAGAGGTGAATTGACCTCTTGTGCCCTTTTGAAGGGGGAAATTATCGATTGATCTTCAAGTACTGCCACATGATACTGTAAGGGTTTTCATCACTACACATTCACTTGAGACTCAAGACAAAATGTATGGATGTCATGCGAATGTGCGGTGGTTGATGTCCCTGGAGCAACATGTAAGGGTGCTTTAGGAATGCTAAATAATCAATCCTTTAATTTTGAAGTATTAGGTGTGCATTAATTTTATGTTGTCTAATCACGTGCATTTAGCTATAGGCTATGGCAAAGCTTATTAACCATTATGATTGCATCATGAAATATGATCTTGCAGATTGACTTCTTAAACCTTTGACTTCATATTTTGGATCAGATATCAAACTAGTTTGAAGGCTTATTGACAATTTGGGATGCCCTAAATTTGACATCAAACTCTCCCACTCCAACCATGAGGTCAAAATATTGCATAATGTTATAATACCTTTTTTAAAAAAAAGAAAACCTATAATTGTTAAAGTTTGAACAAATAGATTTGACAAAATTGACACGAAGAGGGATTGCCAAATCTATCACAGCATTTGGTTTTGAAGGCAAAGTTGGTGGGACTTTGGCTGCCTTTTATGATTTGACTCTCCCGTTGGAGTTGCTCGTACAAGTCGGTGAGTTTGGCTCTTGAGTTACCCAAATTGAAGCAATTTATCGATCTTGATTTATTGGGAGTGATTTCTCAGAAAATAAAAATAAGGGGCTTCTCTCTCATGCAAATTAGCTAGGCTGCTCTCCATGCATTGAGCCATTTTTAACTTGGAGAGAGTTGACCAATAAAGTCTTTATGTACGTATATCATCAAGCACGTTGAATGAACCAAAAATGAACTTAGAGAGAGAGAGAGAGAGAGAGTTGAGCTTCAAAACTAGATATTTTGCGATATTGCAATGGCGTTAATTGAGAGATACAATGCCATCAAATTAATAGTAGGGATTTTACTTGTCCTTAGCAGCATTTTCCCCTGATAGCTATAATAGAGAAGTGCATGTCAATGAAGCTTAACCGAAGCACACGCGAGTCAAGCCACAACAGCATTACGGCTATTTGGTTCACGTTCCCATCCGAATCCGATCTGAAAATATATATATACAGCTAGCTAGCCCAAATAATTACTAACCTTTAGCCAGAAACATTGAAACATCAACAACTAAGGCTCTTACACTCTTATGTCCCACAAATATAATAGCTAGCTAGTAGCTATGCTATCTCTTGATTCTTCTCCACAACTCTCACTCCCTTTGCAGATCTGAGCACATTGGCCTGCATGATTACAGAACAAAATATAAGAGGGTAACTCTACTTACACACTAGCTAATAGAGTGAATTCTGTAACATGTTATGACAATCAGAACTATTCATTGTGTAGATCTCAGTATATATACCCACTATTTTTATACAAAAAGTCAAGTTGATTGGTCATTAGCAATAATCTTAAAAATTTATATTTTTCTTGAGAAAATGGATCATTAAAATTCTTTCTGTCAATCAATTGATTTGAAGTGCATAAAAGACTTGTACCATGCACCGGGTACAAGCTTCGTCATTCCCAAAGATTCAATGATAGAAACATCATCCCATAATCTAGCTAGCTGCATTAATTGTGGCGTGTTAATTAAAAGTGTGATTTTTTTTTTCATTCGCAATGAAAACTACAATACCAACTACAAAAATAAAATGTTTACTCCTTCCGTCCTAATTCATTTGTCTACCTTTGAGAATTCATATTTCAAATCTTATACTACATGTTATTCCACCCTGAACCGAACCGATCGGTTCCGGTCTTCCATGCCTCCAAATCGACCGAACCCGAACTGATTTCTCCTCCCCTACATACTATAACACATGCATTGATCATACGAATAACACGTACGATAAGATAGAGAACCTGATCATCAGTGATTTGAACTGCAAAGCCATCAACAATAACCAGAGACAATGTCTTCTTGTAGCTACCGGGCTCGAGGGTGGTGGCCAGCAACTCGTCGTGCTTCCTACTCAAGTACAAATCAAGCTCATTCCCATGGCCCCCTCTCTTTGTTCTAGTATTAATTACGGACACCACTGTCAAAAAAAAACAAAGAAGAAATCGAGAATGGTCGATAATGAAGATCGAAGTAACGAAAGAAACTGACCTTTTAGATCGAAGGCGGTCGTATTCGGGATCGTAGTTCATGAAAACAAAGTACAACTCTCTCTCTTCTTCACTTCCCATTAGCCCTCTTGGTCTTCTCCTTCTCCTTCTGGTTCTTTCTTTCTTCTGTTTGGGTTTTAGGTCCAAATGACTCTATTTATACTGCATAAAATTTGGACGCAATATCACATGCACAAAACTGACAAGAAAAGATGCCTTTTTGAAACAAAAGCAAGTATTAATGCATATATGCACCTGAAAGCTTGTATATAGCAATGCTACGGTGATCACAACTATTCAGATCTCGCATTAACAATTTTTCATCCTACTTAACGCGCTACCATACACGGCATCGACAACATCAAGTGATCATATTTCACACCTTTAATTAAAGTGAACAATATATCGCATTATTTCTCTTGACCTATTTAATTAAGTCTTAGATATGTGTGTTAGAGGAATTTTCAAGTGAGGGATCCCTCATTTTTTTTAAAATGAGGGACTTTCATTTCCGATCAAATTTTAAAAATCCGAGCCGCTCAATGTGTGCAGAACGTGATTTTAAGGGTTTCCGCAAAAAATCAGCAAAAAAAATAACCGGGAAGGGCTTCATCCGAGCAGTTTTTTTTGAACCGTTCAATGAAAACTGCTCGGATGAAGCCCTTCCCAGTCATTTTTTTTGCTGATTTCTTGCAGGGAACCTTAAAATCACGTTCTGATCACTTTGAGCGGCTCGGATCATCGAAATTCAATCGGGAATGGGAGTCCCTCATTTTAAAAAAATGAGGGATCCCTCACCGGAACCTAACTCATGTGTGTTATATGCTAATTTATGATATTTTCATATTAAGTCAACCTACTTATTGTCATTATCAGCAAGACTATGTCCACCGCTTAACATTCACCCTTCAACATCTCACCGTCCATCTCGATAAATAATGGTCTGAATCTTTCAAAACACTTTTGGGCGTAGACTTTCCATATTGTCCTTAAATGGTTGTACATATAGTGCCAAGTGGGGAAATGCCCATCAACACAGGGAGCTGAAATTCCCAGAGCACCCCTATATATTCGTAGGATTTTTTGAGAATGGTGTTTGTAATTTTTCCCACCTAGGGTTTGCAACAATTTCTCTGGAAAAATATTATCCACACGCCTGTGGTAGAAAAGTCAAACACTGAACCATACAGAAAATAACTTTTAATTATCTCTTCAACGGCGCTCATCCATTATCCCAAAGAAATTTAAATTAAAAAACTAACAACATAAATTGTTCAAATATACAATATATATTAAGTAAATCCAAAAGGCTTCTTCATCAACTGATGAATTTTTTGTAATTGAAAAAAAAAAAAAAACTTCGTTAGCTCATGATAACACACGTTATGCGGAATTCCTAGCATTTGCTACTACACGTGAGTAAGAGATTGAGAGCAGCAGCGTTAAACAAAAATTTAAAGCAGGAGCAAAAAGCACCACTAAAGGATTACGTGATCTTATCCAAGAGGTCGATTATGGATCTTGGGGTTCTGCAATATTAATGTACCACTAGCTATTCAAAGTCAATCCATACAGAGCTCTCCTCTATTTTAATTCCCGTAAGTGGACGGTGAACTTGATTCTCCAGAATTGTTAGAGGTGTGGGCCGATAAATTGGTCCATACACCAGCACTTGACCCAGTCATAGGATACTGTCAAAAGGAGCCACCCATAGCTAAAAAACTAGTAATCTTCAAGAGTTATTATATACCATGTAATAGGATTAATTATATTACTATAATGTGAACTTTATATATATATATATATATATGAACATTAAAACAGCTATGTACGTACCTCCGTAATCATCTTGGAAGTCTAATATGAGATGCACGAGTGGGTTTAATATTATTTTATATACATAGTCAATATTGATAATCGGGGGAATATAATTGACTTTCCCTAATTATATAATTGCACGTTCAAAACAATAATTTTTTGGAGGGTTACTTGGGTCAGGACTCAGGAGTTATCCGAAAAAAAACCTAGGAGCATCTATGACAAAACCTCTCATCTCAAATATTAGTAAATATACTATTCGTTGGTTGATAATAGATTCAAGATTCAAGATGCGAGCAAAAGCTCTTCAATAAAAATCAATCAAAAAGGGGTTAATGAAAACGTTTGGAAGGGACCTTCTCGTACATTGATTGACCTATCCGCCGTCTCCCTTTTGGAAAGAAAGCCCCATTCATATAGTCAAAAAAGAAAGAAAGGGGAATGTGGTTTGAGATTATTTGTTCTCTCTTTGGTTTGAATAAATGGTTTTTAAGGGTAAGTTGGTTCTATGGATCTGGAAGTAGCCGCCCCTTTCTCTCTTTTTACAGCCTCGTGGACGGACGAAAGAAGGGAAGTTACAGAACGGGGCAGTGAAGGTTGGCAAAGTAAACAGCAAGCCTTCTCAGCCTCTTAACCTTTCTATTAGTAAAGCGTTGTGCTAGCACGCTCCTTTCTCTAATAATCGGGAAGTACCCTATAGGGCTAGTCCAAGTGTGACTTCAATGCTTTGCAAGGCACAACAAGAATTAAGGAGCTCCACCAGCAACCCTAGCGCATGAAAGCAGCTCAGAACAATGCATGCAAGATATTTTTCAAGTTTTTCAAAGAGCAATGTTGAAAGAGGCTACCCCAACCCCATATCAAAAAAGAGTTGTCAAAACTAGTGAGCCTTTTTCCTCTCTTCAAATATAGTGATTGAACATCACTCTTCAAACAAAATTAATGATCAGCTGATCAGTTCGAGGCTCGACTCGGTTCAGCTCCTTTAGTAACGAAGCCAAGTTTGAACTTTAGGCTTATGTAGTAAACGAGCCGAGCTCAACCCTGTAAAGCTCGGGTCAACTCGTTTGTATAGGCTTGGGGCTTGTATATATGGGCTCATTTAGTGAATGAATCGAGTTTATCGTCTGTAAATAAGCTGACCTTAAGCTTGAATTTTAGGCTCGTTTAATTAATTAACAAGCTGTCGAGCTCAATCGAGCACTACAAAGCTCGGTTTAACTTCGCTGGCTCATTTACACCCCTATACACGTGAAATTATACAATGGACGGAGAGTATCGCCACATGGTACTCCGGACCCCTTAACCCCTTAACAACCACATATTCTTGTAGAGTTTATCACTAAATGTATGAACCCCACAAAAACATGTGATTATAAAGTGGTCCAGAGTACTATGTGGCGGTACTTTATGTCCATCATTGAATAATTACTCCCTATACATCATACATAACATACCTACTCAGATGCGGATACATACCACCTGCGGATACGTACCAGTATATATGAAGTATGCAAAGTACAATTGATCATGCATTCTAGTACTCGGTTGTTTTAGAGACAGTTGTCGGTCATATGGTTGGAGGAGAGGTGGTCTAGCCCTACGTTACGTACAGTTAACACTTAGCAAAAGTTTACTGGATAATCTCCCTGATGAAGTTTCAGAATCCCACAGACATTACTATTCTGCCATTGGGAGACCAACACGTGTCTGCCCCCCGACAAACCACATTAAAAACATGAAAACAATTTTTGTTGCCATCTACGATACGGACGAAGTCTTGTTCCCTTGGAGTTTAGTCCTGTCACAAACAGTTGAACTTTGGCATTTGTTCTTTGATCCATCTTCATCATTCTTTTTGAACAGCAAAAAAAATTTGTATTAACCTTTGAACATGGGAAATGTTACAAAGAGTAAACGGATTTGAAGAATGACGGCATCACAACGAGGAGGAAGCATTCCAACAACGTTGACACCCAAGTAAACGGATTTGGAGAATGATGACATCACAACGAGGAGGAAGCATTCCAACAACGTTGACACCTAATCACTCGACAATCATATGGCTCTCCAAACCCAGAGCGAAAAAAACAGGAGAGATTCTAACCCAATTACAGTAGTATCAAAGCTCCCTAGGACAGGCCCTAGGGAGAATAAGAGATATACAGCCAATAAGTTCAAATGCACAAAACCGTCATAACCAAATAAGATCAAAAAGCCTTCAAAATGCAGCATATTTAAGGCAAGCTTGCATCCCCCAAATCCAGTTGAAGAAAGCCAAATTGAACATCACTGGCCTATGTTGCATCTCTATCCTTGATACCATGATTACACTCAGATACAGACTCAGTCCCCCAAATTCCTTAACAGAATATTAGTCCTCCCAGTTATTCTTCAAATATCCCTAGCCGTAGTTGGCATGCTTGAGCTCCTTTCTTGGTTCCTCTCCACAGTATTGAATTGTCTTTACATAATTGGAACATGATAGGAAAAAGTATGTGTATAGTTCACCAGATTTTCAGAGAGCCAAACAGGTTCCAAAAACATCACCAAACACAGTTTTTGAACACAACAATCATGGCAACTGAATTTTGACCTGGTTTATCTATCCCTAAACTCTAATACATAAATACATGACCTATTTAGAACATGGCATAATTCCAAACATTAAAACTAACAACTATTCCATACCAACATGACATATTTAAATAATCAATTCATGATTTCATGAAATAGTGTTGATATTCATGACATATTTTTGAAAAATGAATGGAGATATTAACATGACTTATTTTGAGTACCCCACACAGTCATGGCATGTTGAGTTTTACCAGTCTATTCCGAAACTCTAATACATAAAAACATGACCTATATTTAGATGGAGGTGATGTTTTATGTGGTTAATTTATTGTTTTAGTAACTGAAAAAGGCTCGCCGGAGATAGAGGTGCCGGAGAATGAGGAGTCAGCTGCCGGCCAGTGTTGGTTCTGGGAAAGGTCAAGTTGTGTGGTGGGGAAGGAGAGAGGGAGAGATTAGGTGAGGGGAAGAAAAGGAAGGAGGGAGAGTGTTCTAATCTCAGCCGTTGGTATCAATGGTTGAGATAGAGTGTCACAAATTGTGTTAAAATATGTGTGGGTAGAACCGGCCCTTATCTTATATATCCAAATAGGAGTAAGGATTGTAGCACTTTCCATTATCAAAGTAAAATATCTAGTCTATTTGAAAAAACCAAAGCAGTTTTTGTTATATACTAATAGGGCTGCAAACGAGCCGGGCCGAGTTTTAGAGTGTTTGAGCTCGGCTCGCCAAAAATTTAGTTGGCTCGAGCTCTGCTCGAGCTCGTGACGAGCTGCAGAACTTGAGCTTGAGCTCGGCTCGATAAGTATTTACAGAGCTCGAGCTCGGCTCGTTCGGCTCGTTCGGCTCGTTTATGAAACAAATATATATAAATATATATAATATAGTCGACCTTGCGAGCCAATTCGAGCCGAGTTTCGACTAGCTCGAGCTCGGCTCGTTTATGAAACGAGCCCAGGACTCGAGCTCGAGCTCGTTCGTTTTTGTCTCTAACCGAGCCGAGCCGAGCCGTTATCGAGCTGAGCTCCCAGCTGCTCGCAAGCGGCTCGGATCGTTTGCAGCCCTATCTACTAATAACAAGACTCCGTATTGAAAAGAAGGGGAAAAAAAAGATTATCTGCGTACTTGTATTAAAGAACGTATGGAACATGGGTCTCTTTGACGATCATCCTGATCATAATTAAAAACGTCCATGGTCGATCGCAATTGTTGTCTAAAATCAATGTCCATGCAGGATATAGTATGATACGAAGGTTGTATCTTCTTGATCGTATATGGACACAAAAATCTTGTTTTCGTTGAGTTTTTAGAAAATTAGAAGCCGGTCCTGGTTTATTTTTTGTTTTGGGCTTGTGAAGACCTGATACGATTTGGATCACGCTTTGTTTGGGTTCTAAAACTGTGTCCGAAATGCTGCTGGGCCTACTCTAGAAGCTATCGTTTGGGCCTCCATGGAATTGTAGCTAATCTTTAACCTGGATTTCATTTTGGTTCCAATATTATTGTGCCCCAAAATGCTGCTGAGCCTACAATAGAGGCTATTGTTTGGGCCTCCATGGAAAATGAACTGAGTTCTTGTAAAATTATTTTGGTTTTTTTTTTTTAAATTTTTGCTACTTTTTATTTAAATTTTCATCATAATTTTTGAGATTAATCGTTAGCCTAAACGAGGCAAATCAAAAAGTATAAAAATATGGATCAATGTTAAAAAAAGTTCATACTCCGATAACACATTAAACAAAAAAGACAGACGTTTTATACTCCCTCCGTCCGAATTAAATAGTCTTTTTTTGGAGTTTATATAATTTTTCAATCGATTATATCTTCTAATTTATAATATTTTACATGATTTCGAAAATATTGTATTATAGAACTAATCGAGATCTATCAAATAAGATCAATATTCGATATGAAATTTATTACGAATTTAAAAATATAATCTATTTTTTAACCTGTTAAAATAGAATTATGAACAATTAAATCCGAATGAAAAGAATATTTTTTTTTTTTCGTGTGGACTTCCTGTGCAGTTTGGTCATAATGAAAACTTGGAAACAAGCTTGATGGAGCCCGCCAACAGAAAAGAAAATTGTTAATGTGTTACTAGCAAATCATACAACTGTCGGAAAGTGAAGCTTCGGACACGTGTAATCAATTTAGGAGACCCCAAACCTCAAAGGTCTGAACCCCCATTATGTGTCGGTTTGTTTGACTTTGTCCGGGATAGAAATTGGGTAACGATTTTCACACCAAAAAAACACTCTCCCATTTGATAATTGCACTTGTTTTCTTTTTTATTTTTTTTATCAAACTTATTTTCTTTTCATTTTGTAAAAAAAACACATATAAAAGTTTCACAAAAAGATAAAATAAAAAATAAAAAATAAAAAATAAAAAATGAAGTGTCTTTATCAAAAAAGAAAGTGTAAAAATAATTTCCCCAAATATTAATAAGTGGATTACATGCTACAGAATTTTACGGGGTAGTTTTACAGAAAACTGCGGGCCAATGGGTCAAATTCTACGTTTGAAATCTTTATCTTGTAAAATTCGTCAAGATCATCAATCAAGCCAGAAATTATACTTATATAGCGGCACATCCCCGTTTCTTCCATTTATTGTCCAACAAATGATGAATAACTGATTGGATTTACAATAAAATTTTGGGAAAATGAACTTACGACACCAGATAAAATCCACTTTATAAAAATAGAGAGATAAAATTATTCTAATAAGTTGCTCAGTGAAATTCGAGAAATATGAGTTTTGGCATAATTCATGTGTTTTTAGTAAGTTCTACAAGATAAAAGATTCTGATCGTTAAGCTTGACTCAAAGGCTAAGAAATGCATCACCGTATAGTACTGTGTATGATTTTTATGGCTTGAATCAAATATAAATATCCGTATAGTACTGTGTATGATTTTTATGGCTTGAATCAAATATAAATATCCATTGAGTATATAAATTTAGAAAAATTATGAGATATCTAATATATATCATAGAATGTGGGGTATTACTAATGTCGTTTACATATTCTATGAAATTATATTCTCTTTCATTGTTAGTCTTGCCAAACAAACAGACCCTACAAAATCTAATGCATACGTAAAGCCACTCATTAATTTGCTGATTATTTCTTCATTTTTCGATAGAAATGGTTTTCAAAAAAAAAAAAAAAAGGCCAGAAACCAAGTTTACAAATCATCCTCAAACGCATTTTTAAGAAGTATTCTACATATTAACATCTTAAAATTAAGTGTTTTCAGTAGTGAGGAAGTCACGGAAACAAATTTGTAGCAATCAATTGTTAGAAGTTTCCGGTAGTGAATAAGTTATTGAGAAAATGTCAAGTTATTTCCGGTAATGAATAAGTTACAGATGAATTTGTGAATAGAATTACTGCAGCAAAAGAAGTTTTTGGTGACAAATTGTTAATTCGTGTTAACAACAAATTAAAATGCTAAAATTTGTTAATTTGTGCGAATAACATAGAAAAAATGCCTAGTTTTTCAAATGGCTGCTGATTTTGCTACTTATTTTTTTGTTAACGTCATTCCCCTGCAAGTATATTTTTGGTGTAAAAATACACTTGTAAAAAAAGTGACGTTAACAAAAAAGAGAGCGGCAAAATTATTTCCCTTTCAAATACTACAATCCAACCTTTTTTTGCTTCACACGATGAAACGTTGTCTTTTAGGCCACATGTTTATGAAAGAATCTTGTGGAGCCAAGATATTAGCCTGAGATTATTGCAGTTCCAATCGCTCACGCCGTGTTTGGGTCAACGATCATGTTCCTCCGCGCGCTATTGTCGCCGCCACCGACTAAAACGCATTGTCGTCCCGATATGAATCTTTTTCTGTAATCCAAGGCACAGCTCGTGGGTTGTCTCGTGTTTCTCTCTAAATGAGAGCCAATTTTTGAGTTTAAAAAAAATACTGTACTAACAAATAACAATGAATGATTATTCAGTGATTCCGGAATATCTTATGTGGTGGTGTAGGGTTCTTCCAAAAGAGTCACAATTTTTAATGAAAAAGAATAGAGAAGGTAAAGGAATTGGGGGACGATGTTATGTAGTGATGTGCGCAGAACCGTGCTATACACCTCCGAACCATCGGATCATACATCCGACGGCTCAAATCTCATCTCGACAATGAACGGCTCTTGAATCCTTCTTATATATATGTTGTCTTTACCAACAACTCTTAAAGCTATTTTACTACTACACGTTAGAGTGTGAGATGTGTATGTGAGAAGAGGGACCATAGGGATTGATCAGAACCAAGTTTACTGCACTGGTTCCTATATTTTGTTTTAAAAAAAGTTTTGAATAGCACAGAACACAATATTCTTAAGCCTGTCGGCTACGTCATTTCTTTTCTTTTCTTTGTAATAATAATACAAATATCCAGAAGAAGATTTATATGGGGACCCCTTCTAATCCAAGACTAAAAAAAATGTTATCCGCGCTTTTGACTTTGTTTTACTAGTGGAATTTGTTAACTTACGTTGAATATTCGACATCATTATCTATATGAAAAAAACACACATTTTTCTTGACAAACTAAAGACAACTGGCCAATAAAAAATAAAAAAACTAAAGACGAGTATTGTAATCGTGAGAATAAACTTCAAATCGAACTTATCCAATTTATACGACTATTGATATTGATTGGTGTGATTTGTTTTAAACGTTATGCACTGAGAGGTCCAAATAAAATGAAAAAGATTTTTACGTATGAATTTTCGAGTTTCTCTTGAATTAAAATTGTATCGTTTACTTACATATGAATTGTAGCATACATTTGACAAATGGAAATAGAAAAATTCAAATTGAAAGGCCCTCATTATAGAAATCTTTTTCTTTTCCAGCGCCAACCTGAATTAAAAAAAAAAAAAACCTTCATGCTAGCAACTGAACTGTAAAATTGATTTTTACTATACAAAAATTCACTAATGAAATGGGGCATTTGGTAAGAAAAATTGTCCTTTAAGTTTTTTTTTTTTTAAATATCTACATTTGTGTAGGACCATTTATAAAATAAAAAACAAAAAACAATTGTTTATGAGCGAGAGAGAGAGAGAGAGAGAGAGAGAGAGAGAGAGAGAGGGGGGGGGGGGGGGGGGGGGGGAGGGGGGGTGTGCAAGTAGGGACGGATCCAGGAATATAGCCTAATGGGGACACCTTGTTAATCATAATAGAGAAAGTTCATTTTTTTAGTCAACTACAGTAAAATCGTACAAAATTAAAACATACTTTAAGTAAAATTAGGTAAAAATGAGCACAAAATTAAATTTCAGACAAAATTTTAAAATATATTTTAAGTAAACATCGACAAGTTTTAGAATGATCGAGCTAGTTTTGTTAATGATTTTATTTTGAAATATTTCTCCCAGATGGTTAAAAGTAAAGAGAATCAAGAAATAATAGCTCTAAATAGACAAATAACACGTAAATCAACAAGTATAAATGTATCCTATGATGAAATTCAAGCATAAAACTAATTCTATACATGTATTTTCAAGATATATGCAAGAGTGTATATTTATATATTAACACACTTTTATAATTATGTTAATTTATACAAAAATATTAAAAATATATTTTAATTTCGAGTGAGAGCACGCGTTTGAGTGGATGTACGTGCCCTACGTGACCCCCTTTGGGTCTGTCCCTGCGTGCAAGAGAGAGGGGAAAGAGAGAAAAGTGCGCGACGCAGGGAAACATACCCAGGTGAGAATTGTGGGTCGAACAGAGAAAGTAGTATTCAAAAAATGAGTTGGAAAAAGATTCCTGTAAAAATGGGTAACCGAACAAAGGCTGAATTATGACCATGTCAAAAAAAAAAAAAACAAAGGCTGAATAATCTGATAAAAAAAAAAAAAACAAAGGCTGAATAATCACTCCGGCACTCCCCAAGGACTGACAGATAATGATAAAAAATAAAAATAAAAAGATCTGACAAATACTACTAAGGCCCCGTTCCGGAACTCAATATAAGTACTTATTTTTTAAGAAGGCAATTTCAAGCTCAAAAATAATGTGTTTACGCAAATAATTTTTTTACCAATATGGATCTAGTTTGATAGATCTCATCGAGATCTTTTATACAGTGCAAAAAAAATTTAAAAATTATTTTTCATTTACATTATTTTTGAATTTGAAAATATGAAATAAGTACTTATTTTTTAAGAAGGTGTTCTGGAACGGAACCTAAACAACCCAGGAAGCATATTCTCCACAGTTTTGAACAGGAAGAGATACTCGTAATATGAATCGTCCAATACTGTATTTAATAGTTAATGTCTATTTTTTTTTGCTTCTCAAAAAGTATTTTTTCAAAAATATCCCTAGATTTCTCCTACTTTCAATATTTCTTTCTCTATCTCTCTCTGTTTATTACTCTTATTATTTTTCAAATTTTTTTTCAAATCCAAATCCAAACACAGCACAAATCTACTCAATAACTTTTTGCTGAAAAAATTGAATTTTTCATGCAAAGACTACTTAAGCAGAACTGAACTATTGATTCTTCTTCTAATATATGATTCAGATTTAGACTGATTTTTCCGGTCTAAAAGTTGGACCGAAAAGAATCCGATCCTAACAACGTACCCTAAGCCACCACATAAAATACTCTGGAATCACTCAATAATCACTCCCCAAGACCTGCCAAATAGGTACTTCTGCAAATACTAATATTAAAAGCGAAAGCAAAATCAAGCAAAACCTCCCCACAGTCGATTCCAAGTTCCGCGGAAACTTCGTTCGTTCAATCACATTCAGACCGGTGAAACGTCCCTCGCTGGAAAAATTATTCAATAGTCTTAGGACACCGCCCGCACACCCGCGATGTCCAACATCATTTTTCAACACATATTAATTTTTTGATAATTGCGTGTCTAGGCAAGTTTGTGCGCACTTCGACTAGTTCTTGGCCTTGAGGTTAACGATCAGACAAAACCTTCTAGTAGTTTCAAGATTTGAAATATTTGACCTTCTTAAAATTCGAACATGCAATTTTAAGAAGGAACATGCAATTTTAAGAAGGACAAACAATTATTGTTTTTTCGTACTCTCCCAACCAAATCTCTAGTGTTTACATCACATATTCTTGCAAGTCCCGTGTGGACCTTACATGATGCATTGAACCACAACATGAATGTATAGAAGAAGCAGAGCCGATCATGTCTTTTCACGGTTTTAAAGAAAAAATAAGGTCCTTTTGTCGGATTATTATTAAGGGGTAAAAAAATATGAGGAGCCCTTAAAATTTAAAAAAGGGCGTCGCTATTCGCAGCCCTTTATTTTCTCCCGTAGCCCACAACATTTCGGTAAATGGTTGTTGAAAATCATAAATAACATTTCGATAAATTGCTGTTGAAAACACGATTATATTTCGGTAACTACATGTCGAAAAATATGTTCAACTTTCGATAAACAACTGCCGAACATGTATTTCGGTAAACATCTGTTGAAAAAAATATTATATTTCGGTAATTGGATGCTGAAAATATATCTCAATTTCGATAACTAACTGTCGAGTATAATTGAAAATTTTTAACGGGCAATGGGAGTAAATAGAGGGCTGCGAATAGCAGCGCCCTTAAAAAATTTTAAAAGTCCAAGGCTCTATTCCGGAATAAAAAATAAATTCTTATTTTTTAAGAAGATAATTTCAAACTCAAAAATTATGAACTTATTGAAATCTATAAACGGAAATTCTAGGAACACACTCACTTGCACACCCACACACACGTGTGTGGGCCCCACACACACTGCACACTGCAGTGTGTGTGGGTGTGCACACAAATGTGTGGGTGTGTAAGTAGGTGTGTTCCTAGAACAATTCATCTATAAATATGTAATATGAATCTTATTTTTTTATACGATGCAAAAAAAATTAAAAAATTATTTTTTATTTACTTTATTTTTAAGTTTAAAAATATAAAATAAACTGTTTATTTTTTAAAAAAATTTCTGAAACACAGCCTAAAACGGCCGCAAGGCGCAAGCTCAGAGCCGGCTCTGGAAAGAAGCGTATTGCACGTGTCCGTGTCTCGAGACTAATGAATCGCGCTTATTACCGCTCTTCTCTCCCCGGTTCTCACCTATTGCCCGGACCCATATACTCTCTCTCTCTCTCTACCTCTCTCTCTCTCTCTCTTCTTTTTGTCAAACCAAAACCATTGTACACGTTTTCTGTATCTATATCCATATATATACACAACAACCTTATTCCTTTCCTTCCTCATCTCAGATCTTGACTTGGAACCATGGCGAAAGTCGTTCTCTCCCTCACCCTTCTCTCGCTCCTATTCGCCTTCACATTCGCTCGTTCACCGTCCGACGCCGCGGAAAATGACGTCGTCTTTCTCGACCTGTCGAATTCCCGCGCGGAATTCGAGGCCAAGCCGACGCTTCTCCTCCCCAGCGAGAGAACGATCTACGAACCGAACACCGCCGAGGAAACTGAGGACAGGAAACCATTCCCATTCGGAAACGACGCCCTGGTCGCCGGAGAAGAGGGGCAACAGAAGTCCGTCGAGGTCGAAAACGACGGGGCAGAGGCCGAAGAAGAGGATCGGAGGAGAGTTGAGGGCGAAAACGACGAGGTAGTGGCCGAAGAAGAGGAACAGAAGCCAGTCGAAGACGAAAACGACGGCGTAATAGAAGCCGAACAAGAGGATCTGGAACGACCGTTGACCTCCGTGAGATTCCTGCCGGCCAACCACCACTTCCGCCGCCCGTGCCACCACTGGATGAAGCGGATGATGAGGATGAGGGCCATGAGGCACCGGATGCAAGGCCACCAGATGCCGTTCGGCGACGACATGATGATCCGCGGAGGAGAGGGGAAGGTGTTCGATCACGAGTTTTTCCACAGCGGCGAGAGGAAGAAGGTATATACGTGATCCTTAAATTTTTAAGAATTTGATTTTGGCACTCTTATGTTTTTTTATAAATGCACAATGGAGTTTGTCTTTTTTAGAGTTCATCCAAACGAACCAAGCTGCTCGCAAGCTTATGACTCGGCTTGCTAAGATCCGGTTCGGCTCGGCTTGCAAAAGCCTCGGCTCATTCGTATAGACTCTATTTGCTTAAAGAGTCTTGTTATTTTAATTAGCCAAGCTCAAGTTGTTTAAGGATGAGCTAAGCTCAAGCTAGAGTTTAAGGCTTATTTAGTAAACAAGTCGAACTCAAATACGACGAAGCTTGGCTCAAACCGGCTCGTTTGCACCTTAGCTGTGCGTAAATTTTAAGCACCGAGGATAAATGTTGGCTCGTTTGCACCCCTAGTAATTTTTAATCGTCGAGGATAAATTTTGGATTCTATTTATAAGAAAGTGGGAGCAAAAATCATTCTTGATCTACGTATCGCGGTATCGGTTGTTCAATATGGACCAATATAATATGGTTACGTTTTGCGATACCGTGATCTGAAACCTATAAGCACCTCGTTCTCTGGTGAATTAATTCATCGTTCCATCAGCCACTTGGTTTTACTAACAATCAGATTTACTCAATTCTAACAGTTCCGCGGTGACGAGAGGAGGGAGGTAGAAGAGGAGGAACAGAAGCCAGTCGAAAACGACAGCGTACCAGTTGCGGAAGAGGAGAAGGCTACCGAACCTGAGACTCAAACCTTGGATCTGACACGACCGTTGACCGTCGAAAGATTCCCGCTGGTCAACCGCCACTTCCGCCGCCCATGCCGCCACCACTGGATGAAGCTTATGATGAAGATGAGGCATCAGATGCACGGCGGCCACATGTTACCCGGAGGAGAGAGAAAGGTGTTCGATCCCGAGTTTTTCCGCGGCGGCGAGAGGAAGGAGGTCGATAAAGAGATGGGAGAGGTATCACAATAATACACACTGCTATAAATTTTAGGAGAATGATTTTTGCACTCAAATTTTTTAAATGCATTACAAAATTTGCCTTCTTGTTTAGCGTTTATGTCTGTTTGTTGTTTGGAGTGTATTAGTAAGAAAGTGGACCGCAAAAATCATTATTTACCTACCTATCAGCAGACATCGGCCGATATCGGCTTATATATAACGGTATCAGTAATACCGTTACGTTTTTCGATACCTTTATTTGAAACCTGTCCTTGTCTAGTTCATTAATCCATCGTTCCATCAACCAATTGGGTTGCCAATCAATCAAGTTTACCTGATCAGCTGATATATCATCGATACCGTTACGTTTCTGGACACATTTGTAATGTACACAAAGTTGCGTTAATCCCGTCGTTCCATCAACCACTCGGTTAATTTGCTAATCAATTATTTCCTTATTAACAGTTCCGCGGTGACGGTGAGAGGATGGAGATTGATACAGGGATGTTCCGTGGAGACGGTGAGAGGAAGGAGTTCGCTTCGGAGACGTTCCGCGGCGGAGAGAGGAAGGAGTTTGATCGGGAGATGTTCCGCGGCGTCGAGGGCGACCACCTTCGTGATATGCGGCCGCAGTGGATGGGACACCACCAGCACCATTACCACCACCACCACGACCATGAGGGGAGGCCGTGGTTTCCGTTCTTCGGCAGGCATCATCATCATGATCACGAGAGGTTCGAAAGGCAGAGCTCCAGGAGGCCGTTTTTCCGCCGTGAGGAAGGGGAGGAGGAGAGAGAGGAAGGTGGTTTCCTTGACCGAATCCGCAACTTCGTCGCCAACCACTTTTGAATTTCTTGAGATTCGTATGTAATTTCCATATAGGCCATAGCAGGTGTTTGTGCTTGTCCTGTATGAGTCTTGATTCCTAGATATGCATGTTTGTGTTTTCCATTTTCAAAAACACTATGGACGCATACGTGTTAAGTGCATAAATTAGGACATAAATGTGTTCAGGATCGCTTGGGATCCACACGCATCAGACGATTCAGAAACATCTGCGTCCGAATCTGTGCACTTAAATCTGTATCCGTAGCATTACTCTTTCTGTTTTCAGCAGTTTAATCTGCATGTATTGTTGTACGTGGATCTTTGTTGTTGATTCTGTAAATAATTTTGCATCCATGCTTGATGTAACTACTGTGTTAACAGGTATTTTGCAGATTGCATGATTGTGTGTGTTTTTTCTTCCAATAATCCCCATGGGTTTCAAGTAAAAGTAATTTCTAGTTTAGGGTGAATGAATTTGCCAAGAGCAATGCCATAAACACAACATATTTCACATATATACTATGTTTACGTGACACGATTTTAGAACCACGAACGAAGCGAGGTATAAGTCTGCCTGATTGTAAGACCGTAACAACGTAAGTAGTCTAGCCTGCCTGATTGTAAGACGGTAACAACGTAAGTAAGTAAGCCTGCCTGATTGTAAGACCGTAACAACGCAAGTAAGACGGTAACAAGGTAAGTAATCTAGGGCTAAATTCAATTCAACGAAATTCAATTTTCATTCCTTTGTAAGTTCTGATAGACCGAAACATGGCATTAGCAGATGAGAAAAAATTCATGAAGATTTCTTCGCTGGAAACTCAACCTCATTAACAAATCAAAAGAATAAAACTCAACCTTAAAGAAAAAAAGGACAGAAGGTGAGAGCACAAAACCAATCAATTTCTTAATAATTCGTTGAACAAAGTTGAACACCATTAAAACCAAGAACAACCTGATCAGAAAGGAATGGAACAAGCACCCGTTTGATGAGTGGTGGTGAGTTCCGAACACGGCCACGGGCTAACCTTGACAGCGCCGCCACTAACATCGCCACACTGCCAAGGAGTACTCTTTTCCCCTGTTCCAGTAAGTAGGTTGATGTTAGACAAACAAATCCCAGTAAATGGAGAATTCGTCAACCCGTGGATCGAACCCGGCTGCTGCACCCTCTCACCCCACACGTTCTTAATCGCGATATCCTTGACAACCGGGAGGGCGTTCGGGTTGAACTTGTCGTCCGGATGGTCCCCCACGTCGCCCACAATCTTTATCCCCTTCTGCACGTTTTCCATGTACACGTCGGACACTGTAATGTTTCGAATGAACCCTCCCCTACCAATGTTGGTTTTTATGTTGATGCCTATTCCCATGTTGTAAAGGGCTATGTGCTCAGCCAGTATGTTTTCGATTCCACCGGATGTTTCGCTTCCGATTGCGATTCCTGCAAATGGGGATGATCCTGTTACCCGACGGATGGTGATGTCCTTGCTTGGGCGACCGTAAGCAATGCCGTACTCGTCCCACCCGCTCTTTACCGCCACAAGGTCGTCTCCCGTAGAAATGTACGAGTCCTCAATGCAGACACTAGAGCTTGAATCTGTCATGAATTCATGGAAAATGAACCATGAAAAATGGCAAGGGAAGGCTGGGACAGCTGCTGTATATGAGTTATAGTCCTTGTGAACCATGAAAAATGAATGTTCAAATAAGCCTTGGCGTCCATATGCAAGATGGGGGAAATCTAAATACTAACATGTGGGAGTGCTGATGCCAAAAAGATTTATGATCCTATTTCATGGTATAATACATGCCTTTGTTTCACATAAATCGACCCAGGAATAATAGGCAAGAAGAACAGAAACTGCTTTGCGCGGCATACCTGGATCGATGCCATCTGTATTGGGAGAATCAGCTGGAGCCAATATGGTCAAGTATCGGATAACGACGTTGCTGTTTGGAAGAAATAAAATTTCAGACCCAATAGCAGTAGTTCCATTGAAAGTTTTGGGAAATTATACTTGTATCAAGTAGCATTATAAGTAGCATTATAGACCAAGTTCAAGAAAATTCTGAAATTGCCAGCTGATAAGATATGTAGTTGCTCAGTATTATCACACGTTATTTATCTAAAAGGAAACTTCTGGTTATCTGATAGGAAGAATTGCTGAACAAGAACTAAAGAAATTTCGATAAAATGTAGCGTACTTTCATTTCATGAAAAAGATCGCTAATTACCTGCAATAGACGGGGTGAATGTTCCAAAAGGGGGAGTTCTTGAAGATGACGTTGGAAATGATAATGCTCCTGGAGTGCATGAATTCGATAAGATTCGGTCTGGTGAATTGGAGGGTTCCATCCCTCCACATGTTCCACCAGACACCTCCCTGGCCATCAATCGTTCCATTCTCGCCTAAGAAAGAACCACTTTATTAATCTAACGACTCGTTCTGATGAGCAGAGCAACCGAAAAAGAAGAAATGATGTTGACACACACACACAAAATGCGTTAGTGTGCAAAATTTGTAAAAGCTCGATTCTTCTTATACGCATTGTGCTAGCTAGTTGGTTCAACAGAATCAAACAGATTGGATTGAGCATGTTGCTGCGGCTTGAAAGTAAGCATACATAAAATTGTTTTTGGAAGCCATCAGTCATAAACACAAGTGGCATTATGTCAATACTGACCAGTAATGATCACATCACGAAGTCCGTCTCCATGGATAAAGCTCATATACCTTCCTCCAGCACGCTCCCTCCCCCTTCCATACGAAGGCAAGGGTTCAATCAAAGGCCAATGTTGTGTATCCTGAGCACCAAAGCAGAATAGATATTCCAGTTATTTAAGTTTGAAGCAGTCTCAATCTTGCCGATCTAGTTATTCAATACAGTATTTCGGCATATAACAACTTATCACCCAAACATATCAGATGTACCTAAATGTAATGAGGAGTCAGTGATTCCACCTAACCTTGTACAACTTAGATCGAAACACCCCGAGTGACACATAAGCTACTCAGATTGATACTTGCATACGAAACTTTCTCATGTTAATCATTTGATTATCTTTTCCCACGTCGTAGCATTCAAAGGCCCAAAACCAGTCTGTCCATGGGAGTGTATGTCTACACCTCTCAAAGATTATACAAGAAAAATAAGTCAAACAGATACGGAAGAGAGTATTCAAGTGTAAATGGTGTGTTTTCTAAATTCGTTGAACCGAATTGGCGTATTATTGCAGAATGAAAAGACTTTTATTGCAATCCGAAAGGGTTGATTAGAAAAATTGAGCTCGGGGAGTACTTTGCTGGAATGGAATTTTAAAATGCCCCCAAAAGAGAAAAACTGCACTCCCATGTTATGGCATGCTGCAAGATGACAGATTGTCAAAGTTGGGAACTTTTGGGACCAGTGGCGTGCTAACTAACAGATTGTTAGGCTGATCAAGACTAAGGCGGCAGCCTTGTTTGTTTTGGGGTTTCAAAACCTATGGACACGGTCTCTAATAAATTTTCACTATCGATTTCTCTCCACTCATTACTCTCAAAAACCTCATTTCAAAACCCAAACCCAAACCCAAACCGAACAGGAAGACTACCATAACAGTTTTCCTATGCACACGCAAATACACACTTGCAAGTTGCAATGTTTTGTGAGGTCCACACATACACAATTTGCAAACACAAGTACTAACGCGGACATTGTGCGATTGTGCGGATGTATTGACCCCAGAAGACATTGTGAGAGTGTGTTGTAGAATTTTTTCTACTTTAAAAGGGGATGATTCAAAGTTCATCCAACCAGAACAGTGTGCATACTACATAATACATTGGCATTTTAGTTGGCGCACAATGCACGCATCTAAAAATTAAAACAGCTTTCAAATGAAAAAGGTATCCACTAATAAAAAAGGGGAATGGACAGGGTAGACAGAATACATTGGCCCTTGTGACATGGTGGGGTATACCTAATTTAAAACAGCATGCTCTGAGGTAATCTATTATATGGAGTAGTTTTTTTTTTCTTTTTATTTTCTTTGGTTCGACAACCAGGAGTGTCAGAGTTAGCTTACGTACACCACAACTAATTCTCTCTCCGGTCCGGTCAGAGTCAGGGCATCCATGCCGGGACTAGGAAATTGACAAGAAATTAACGGTCTGACCTCAAGAATCGAACCCTAGTAAAGTGTGTGGGGAGCACCCCCACCAACCAACCGGACTAACCATTAGGGCTAAAGTTCTGAGTTCATGACCCGTGAATTGGACGCCATTTACGTTTTCTGTTAATGCTCATCCTTTACTCTGTGGACTGTGGTCGTCTTATCTTTTACTCTGTGGTCCGATTATTAAAATTGTGTCCACTATTGATTCTTCAGTATCATTTCTGAACAAGCATTAAATTTCTTTTGATATTTTTTTCTCCTAGCAGGAAAGAACAAGAAAGACAGCAGTCAGCAGGGTTAGAATCCTATGAAAACCAAACATAAATCTTGGGCCACTAGAGGGTTTGCCTAGTCACTAATTTTAGGGTCCCGAAATTGGTCGAGGTGCGCGCAAACTGGCCCGGACATCCGATTACTAAAAATGGCATTACAACAATGACCATCCCTATCAATGTCATTCCACACAGGCATAGCTGTCCAGCCATTTTGGTTGTCACCCATACACATGGGACGGGGATCCCCCACCATTTATTCACCGGACCCGCAACAGTTTGTGGCTGTACCTTAATTTCCAGAAAGTCTACAAACATTGGGGTTCCTGAACAACCACCATGCAAATTTAGATCATTACTATTTGCACATTTACTCCTATACAGAGGAATTCTAGGGGGTCCCAATTCCCCGGCAAGACATGATGCAATGCAATCATGCAATTTCCCCATCAATTTCATTGGGGTTGGGGCTGCAAACAACCCGAGTTGCTCGCAAACAGCTCGAGGCTCAGCTTGTTAAGGGTTCGGCTCGGCTTGAAGTCGAGTTTTAGGCTCATGTAGTAAACAAGCCGCTCAACACTCTAAAGCTCTACTCGGGTCGTTTGTGTAAGCTTGACTCGTTTAGTAAATGAACAACCCGAGCTGCTCGCAAACAGTTCGTAAGGATTCGGCTCAACTCAATTTGTTTAGTAGCTACCTTGAACGCGAGTTTTAGGCTCGTTTAGTGAACGAGCCTCATTTGCACCCCTAGTTCGCATGCGAAATGCTGATTCATTTGCGAATGCGACCTCTCTAAACCTAGGTGTGAAATCGAATGACATAAAACCCTTGCTCACACTAATTGGTTCTATGAGTTAACAGTCGATGCACATTGGAACCTAAAAGATAAGTCCCAGGTTGTGGCCACAATAATGTATAACTGCATTTCGGCCGAGTTTATTTTCACATGGCTTATTTACTTGAAAAAAGCTTAAAGCAACACGAAAAATAAGCAAAGTCCCTGGGTGCCGATAAATACAACTGCGAATTTGCTATATGTAGCCAATTCATAAGAGAAAATATTTGGATTCCTCCTTATAAATTGGGTACATCTAGTAAATTCGCAGTTGTATTTAGCTGGGCCCAAGTCCTTTTGTCTAACAAAGGCTAATTTGCTTATTTATATGTTACTTTCTTTTTAAGCAAGCATGAGAAACTCACTTTTTAAATAAACATGTAATGTGAACTTCGAAAGTTCAATGAGATTTTCAATATAATTCTTTATTTCTACCTTAAAACTATTTGATCATTTATGACGGTGTGTTAAAATTTACGCATTGCGTTTAAACTTTTCAAAAATAATGGAGGGCATAATTTGGAAAATATCAAAATAAAATACGATTGAACATCAAAATGGGATGGGGGTATTTATTAAGCGCAAACAAGCAAACGATCAGAGAGAGAGTTCAAAATAATTATTCAACATTCTCGGCAGTGGAGGAGCCAGAATTTTGGTCCGAAAAGAGGAGAATTAATGTAAAAATGTACTCAATATATGGTGTAGCTTTTGTAGTACGTTAATACTATATCATATATGACGTTCTTTTGTTTTATTGTCAACAATTGCGACACAAATGTGTGATTATTTTTGTCTAAAAAAGAAATTGAGAACATTTTACACAGCGATGTAAATTTTTTACTAGATCAAATCAAAATTATTTACCACCCCGGTTGGTAAGGGCCACTACTCCCCTTAACATAGACGGAGGTTTGAGTCCCGACAGGTACTCGAAATCCGTCTGCGGATCAAAAAGGGGGACTTTTCACCAGCTGTGCATTAAAGTGATGCCGTGGTAATGTTCAGTCCTCCCGGACGGTAGCTATGACTCAAATTGGACATTCCATTGGCAGGTAGGGGAGCCCCTATGATCACGCCCAAGGAGAGTTGCTACGCTAGTTGCCCTCTCCCTCCCTTTTTGAAGTCAAAAAAAAAATCAAAATTATTTTACATTTTTAGAGATAGCTATACAAATATATAAATAATAATCATAGTATATACAATATTAGTAAAATATTTTAATTTGGGAAGGGCGGATCCCCTCAGGCACCTATATATCTTCACCAATGGTTCCAGAAATATCATGTGGTGTTGCCGAGTGCAATTTTATTCACCCTCCTTAAAAGAGGGTGAACATTACCCTCTTCTTTATTTGTTGAAATGATATAGACCCCACCACAAAATGATATCATACTTGTCTAAAAAAGAAATTGAGAACATTTTACACGGAGATGTAAATTTTTTACTAGATCAAATCAAAATTATTTACCACCCTAGTTGGTGAGGGCCACTACTCCCCTTAACGTAGACGGAGGTTTGAGTCCCGACAGGTACTCAAAATCCGTCTGCGGATCAAAGGGGGGACTTTTCACCAGTTGTGCATTAAAGTGATGCCGTGGTAATGGTCAGTCCTCCCGGACGGTAGCTATGACTCAAATTGGACATTCCATTGGCGGGTAGGGAGCCCCTATGATCACGCCGAAGGAGAATTGCTACGCTAGTTGCCCCCTCCCTCCCTTTTTGAAGTCAAAAAAAAATCAAAATTATTTTAGATTTTTAGAGATAGCTATACAAATATATAAATAATAATCATAGTATATGCAATATTAGTAAAATATTTTAATTTGGGAAGGGCGGATCCCCTCAGGCACCTATATACCTTCACCAATGGTTCCAGAAATACCATGTGGTGTTGTCGAGTGCAATTTTGTTCACCTTCCTTAAAAGAGAGTGAATATTACATTCTTTTTCATTTGTTGAAATGATATGGACCCGACCACAAAGTGATATCATGTTTACCATGCAATATACTTTTTGGTAAGCATGACATCACTTTATAACAAGGTCCACATCATTTTAACCAATAGAAAGGAAGATAATGTTCACCCTCTTAAGTGAAGGGTGAACAAAACTCAACTCTGGTGTTGCTCACGTGGTACTAGTACAGCAGTTCGTACATAGACAGAGCGTCCGTATTAATTGTTACTGCTACTTTCAGCAGCGTCCGTATTAATTGTTTTGTTACAATTTATTATACTCCAGTAGTTGGTAAGAACAGGAGAGAAGTTTTTGGATGCCGCGCAGATACCACACACGTGGTATCTTGTCGGCGACCCTAATCGTTTAAACGTGTTCTAAAAGGTCTGAATTTTAACGAGAAAAAAAGAGAAGAGAGAGTGATCGGGTGAAAGAAAAGAGAGAGAATAAATTTAGGTTGGGATCGCAGACGGATACAACCACGTACCACTCCTCGTACAAAAATTTCTGAGAACAAGGAGATGGTCCATTATTGAATAGTACATTTAACATCTTTTAGATGTGTGATGGCCCTTTTTGTTCGCAAGTAGTATTGGGTAGTGCAAGAGTAGAGCAGCATATGTCATTGTTACGAAAACATACCTGAGTAGCTTTGATAACAGCACCCCTGGCCAAGTACAGCGTCATGTGGCTAGTCAGGTTAAAGCTCTCCGTCAAAAACTCCCCAGGCGGTACGTACAAAAGCGTGCCCCCTCTCCTCCTCAAATGCTGAATCCGGAAAATCGCCTCCCGAAACGCCTTGGTGTTCATCGTCCGTCCGTCCCCCACCCCTCCGAAATCCGTTATCGATATCCTGTCGTTCCGGTACCTCATCGGGACGATGCCCGAGCACGTGTCCATGTAGTCGGCTTTCAGGAACGGCGCAATGGCCGCGAGGCAGAGGAGAATAATTGGGATGACGGATCCGAGCATTTTGTTAACAACTCGTTCAGTTGGACGGAAAGAACGGGCGGGAAAAATGAATTTTTCCTGTGACGTTCTTAGTTATTACCACGTTTTTAACTTTTTCACTAGAAATTGCTTCCCTCACCTCCCTCCAAATTAAATCCTGCAAAAGCAAAATTCTTTGTCAACATAACACGCCGAGGATAATAAGTTCTCTTTTTCTTTAAAAAAATAACTCCACTTCACACTGAATTTATGACTTTTCACACAGTACACTTCCCCCTTTTTTTTTTATTTCCTAAGAACACACTTTTCACACAATATTTCCGACAACTCGATAGAGAGTTTAGTTGATTTTCTTGAGAAAATTACAAGGACAAAAGTTCCAAAAATTATTTTAAAAGGATGATCAATAAGGTCAAGGCACTTGTTTTGTTGGTAAATTGCGATAAAAATCCAAGTAGGTGAGCGCAAGGTATATGAAGAGTTTGGTCGGAGGTTTTTCTCGAGGAAATTACAAAGAGAAAGGTCCAGAAACTACACTTTTTAAAAGGGGAATGAATGAGGCCAAGCGAGAAATTCTACTTATTTCCTTCGAAAAGGCAGGAATTAAACCATCAGAGATACATACAGAATACCGTGTGCGTGTGCGTATAATGTTCCAAGAAGAAAGCTCCAAAAAAGGCCGTCAATGGAGATTGTCTACACACCAGAAAAGCTAGCACACCAAATTGAATCACTGAAATCCAAACGACGTACCTTCCGAGTAATTGTGAGCTCTGATTTAACAATCAAACGGCTGTTTGAAGGAGCTTTACAGAGTTATTAGGAAAGCAAGGTTTGTCGACAAGTGATTGTCTTCAACGATAGAGAGAGAGAGAGAGAGAGAGAGAGAGAGAGTTTGGTGTACAGAGAGTGGAGAGAGATTCATATATGGAGTGGAAGCGGCACAAGTCATGGGCTTTTGTATATTTTATTGATGGTAATAATAATGTTTTATTTTTAACGGGAAAAAAAAAACATTAAATAACTAACGGATACTAGATGGAAGGGAACGCTCTGACGTGGTCCCATCCCATGTGTGAAAAGTCCGTGATGGCTCTTTTTGATTTATCTTTTCCGCGGTGGAAGATGTTCTCGACCAGCTGCACTTTGGATTTAACAAAACGCTATGTATGTTACTATCGATCACTCTCCGATTACATTCCTCTCATATGTGTGTCAGCTTCACATATTCAATTGTAGGATAAACCAGGCCTCACACAAACGCAAGAGAATTGTGGTCGGAGAGTGGTTGATAAGAGTGTTCCTAGATTTATTGTTGGATTATCCCTTACAGATTCTCGCAGTTCCTTCATTTCCACGCTTACATATAAGAGTCATTATTTAGCCCGAAAGTACGCGACCCGAAGCCCGCCAGGCCCGAAGCCCGCCCGGCCCATCAGGCTTTTACCCGACCCGAGCTTGTGAAACGGGCGGGCTAGCCCAGCCAGTAATTTGTAATGGGTGGGCTTGGGCCTATGAATTTTTACTCAGCCCACTAGTGGTATCCGTCCATTAGCCCGAAAATCCCACAAAAGTTTTTCCTTTGGTTTATGTTTCTCGTTTCTGGATCTGCCGAGTGCCGACAAGCCTGCCCGTTAGCCCGAAATTCCAACCCACTTGGCTTTTGCCTCGCTAGCCTGCCATTGCTAGCCCGTGAGCTGGGCCTGAACTTCAATTTATGGTAGGTAGTCCTACCCACCCGGCCAGAAAAAAAGAAATAGCCTGCTCGGCCCAACCAGTGGGCGGGCTTGGATAGTGACCTGGCGGGCTGGGCCGGCCCAATTCGGCCCAATGATGACCCTTATTTACATATGAGGTCATGGTTCCAAAAAGTAGTAGCAAGAAGAATTGAACTTAAAATTTTATGAGAGAACGAACACCTAAATTTCAAGCGAAGACCACGCGGACCGATCCTTCCAGGTGGAACAAGTGCTAGTGGTGTTGTCTGATTAATAATTGAATGATGGAGAATAAATCTTAAAAAATTCTGATATTACGGGTGTATTACCTAATCCACCCCTGCACGTGGCTGCTTTGGGGCACTGTCCCCTGCCACCTCATGATTTTGGTTTTTAGTGAGTTACTTTTTACTTTTTAGCCGCTGGAGTATCTTTGTGAGACATCGTTCGGTTTTGAAATGCCACTTTGCTAATTAACTACATAATTGCAAATTCTAGTAAACAATACAATTACAAGTACGTATCATACGCAGCCGATTTAATCCGAAGACTCTCTTTCTTCTGTAAGAGTGAGTCATATATGTACCGATGGAGTGTGTAGGGAATTCATACAGACCGGCCACCGGACGGCCGATCCGAGCAGTTCAAAAGTTCTAAAAAAAAACCCGAGGGGGCATTTATGAGAATCAATGGCATTCGAGGTGTGTAAGGTACTTGATAGGAGCACCCTTTTTTCGTGTATACATGTATACACATATATAAGCAAAAAATGGGTGTTCGGATCAAGTACCCTACACACCTCGGATGCTGTTGATTCTCACGAAGGCCCCCTCATTCTTTTTTTATATAATTTTTGGACAGCTCGGATCAGCCGTCCGGTGGCTGGAGACTGCCTAACGTGGCCGGTTGGTACGAATTCCTTACACACCATTGGTACCTATATCATTTTTGTATTCAATTATATTCTCACGTCTTCTTTCAAAGGTTTATCTATCACGCTAATAATGAAGTGATAGTACCAGATGAATATTTAGAGGTTGAGAGATACAAACAAGAAGCTTTCAAGAAGTTGACAAAAATAGCGACAATATCAATAGAGTAGTGCTATATGTACCGAAATTAGGGGAGGGATTTCGTACCGACGGCCGCCGGTGGGCCGTCTCCGGCCACCGGACGGCTGATCCGATCCGTTCAAAAATTCTAAAAAAAAAAACCGAGGGGCCCCCGCTTAGGAATCAACGTCATCCGAGATGTGTAGGGTGCTTGATCGGAGCACCCCTTTTCGTGTGTATATATATACACACGAAAATACACATGAAAAAGGGTGCTCCGATCAAGCACCCTACACACCTCGGATGACGTTGATTCCCGCGTAAGCCCCCTCGGTTTTTTTTTTTAGAATTTTTGAACGGATCGGATCGGCCGTCCGGTGGCCGGAGAAGGCCCACCGGCGGCCGTCGGTACGAAATCCCTCCCCTAATTTCGGTACCTCTATCATTTTCCATATCAATAAATCGTCCCGTGATAGGTGCTGAAAAACATCCATTTAATCCGCCTAATCTACGCTCTGTCGGTCTGTTTTTATTGTTACTTGATATATTTTAGTGTTTGAAGACCGCTGGTGCAAAAACGTATAAATTGAAAGGTCTTTACGAAGAGTTTTTGCAAAGATTAATTGGTTAGCAATAGAGATGGGCCTCTTCTACTGTCCACGAGGTTTCACAAAATTTTTGGAAACATGTCTTGGTGGGCCCAAAATGAATTGTTCTTTAGCTAGTTCGACTATAATTTCGACCAGAGAAAGTAATGGGCTTTCCTAAGCCAATTGTCGTCAGGGCTTGTATGAAGAGAAAAAAGAGAGTTTGCGAGGGGGAAAGTTCCCGGCTGTGGCAGTCCGGGGGACGGCAGCTTTCAGTCTGTGTTCGAAGAAACAGTGTTGCAGACGAAGGACTCCGGCTCTCATGGCCGGCTAATTCTATTATCTATGGTGAAGATGAAACTTCGCGCCAAGTAACCTATTTTATGCACGGGTTTTGGTTTGTTTTTCGAATCGATTGTAAAACTCAGAATCTTTTTCATTGCAATTGAATGAATTGATTTTAATTTTTACTATCGATTGAGTATTTGTATTTGCAATTTCAAATACCTAGTTTTACAATGATTTTCACTGATTGTGGTTGAAGTTTTGAGATAGATTATGCTCGTAAGACGGATCATGACGTTAGGTGGTCAGACCGTGCTACTGAGAGATGGTCCGTGCTATGGGATACTCTATGCCTTTTAACAACCCGATTACTTTCTTGACAATTATCGAAAGTGTTTGCAAGCCCTAGCGATAATCCATTTTGATTCGAATAAATAAACCTAACCTATGCATATTGTTGTTACGCAATCGGGGTGGATTCAAAACCCTAGATATTTTCCTTCATCTAAATCTTTTAATTAAATTGCTCTTTAATTTAATTAGCTCTTCAAAATAGTCCAATCAATCAATCTTCATTTTTCCGAATTAATCTAGAAGTTAATCGAATTTAACGTAACTTAGTCATACTGTCCCTGAAAATCGATACTCGATCTTGACTACTATTTTACGGAGTAGTAGTGAACTCCAAGATTTTATAAATATATATTCTAGTAGTGACCACTATTTTTGACGCGGTCATCTAGCGACATCAAGAGAGGCGGTAAAATCATATTGCAAGATATTAACTAAATTAACAGTAAATAAACCGATAAATAAAGTTCAAATGTTAACTCTTTCACCCACATAAATGAGGAGGAATCGTAGAACGCCTCGTCATCCCAACTGATATTGCTGGTGTTTAGTTTCGCTCCGTGTAGGGCCGACTCACGATAGGGCACGTGTCTCCACGTCCTTTAAAATTTTTTTCTTTTTTGCGGTATTAATTTATGTTAAATGCACGTAAGTAATTGTTTGTTGGTGTAGTGGTAAAGTGATTTCTTTCTAAACAAGAGGTGGTGGGTTTGAGACTACCCCATGTTCTCTTGTAGGTTTTTTTTTTGCCTTTTTCCCAAAAGTTACTAAAAATGTGTGTTTTTTTTTTTGAGAAATGCTAGTTGTAAAGAAAATGAGCAAAGAAAATACCCTTAAAGTGTACATGAATGACTCAGATCACATCTGAGTCATTCATGTACACTTTAAGGGTATTTTCTTTGTCAATTTTCTTTATCCCTAGCACTCATTTCTTTTTTTTCCCTCAAAAGGTAGTAGAAAAATGATAGTGCGTACCATGTTTTTTATATTATTCATGGGTTTGAGTCTACCCCACATTGCATTTGTATATTTTTTGTCCCCAAAACTGTAATAGTAGAGTTAGTAATAGAAAAATAAATAATGAACATGTGATAATATTGTTTTAATGCATTTAGTCAAGGGGCGCAAGTTTGCCTAAGTAGCTAATTATTAAAATACATATATACTTTAAAATTATTAATTTACTTGAATACTAAAATTATTTTGGAGTAAATATGTTTAACTATAATTCGTATTACGGTTACAAAAAAATTTGGTGCCCCCGCTATGTCAAATTTGTGGATCCGCCACTGGCCCCGTGATAGCTATGAAGAGGTCTCATATTGGAGGATTGGATGGAGGAGGTTCAAGGAAAAGCTGATAGATTTTCTCATAATTTCTTTTGCCTAATTCTACATGTTTAAGTACATAAATGCAAATCAATTTTAGGGAATTGATATTCGCGCTCCAAGATTTATTGCAGGCGAGCCACATTTTTGTTTTTATACTGTGATATTGCTGGCAACATCGGTGTATATTTTGTTTTTACACACTGGCAACATCACAGTACAAAAATAAAAAGGTGGAGTGCCTACAGTAAATCTTGGAACGCGAAAATCAGTTCCCAATTTTATATAGTAAAATTATTGCCCGTCACTTGTCCTGATTGGACACAATTGGAGAATTGAGCGACAAATGTGTTTAAGTTGAAATTTCTGGTGCCGAAATTGGAATAAAGTCAGAAACTTTAAGGACCATTTCTGTAATTTCCTCCGTAATTTAACCTCAAAGAAAATCCGTTCCGTTTAACCCTTCGCTTCCATTGTTTCCCTGCTAACTCTACAAAGAAACTCCCAGGCGACTGTAAGTATATACGGAGTATGTCTTTTGCACACACAGCAGACGTATATAAGTATTGGGTTTTCTGTACGTATACGTGTATGTATCATACCCCAATGCCTACCTGTTTTAGTTCTTTTGGTTGTGGTTAAGATTTTCTTCTTCTATATTGTATGGCATATTGAGTTATCTTTTCTGATTCTCGAAATTGAACTCATTTGATCACCAATCTTTGATATGGCGTCAATGGTGGCGTGCGGAAGAAAACCGGGGTATCCATCTTTGGCAAATGTGTATGTATGTTTAAACCATTTGGTTATGTAGCAATTGGTTCATAGTTTCTGTTTGTCAAGGTGATGTGGGGACTTACATTTTTTTTGTAGATGAATCACATTTGGCAATTTGAAAAATTGAGGCCCTTATGTTAAGTAAAAATTATTCGGCGCCCCTGGGGCACTGACCTATGGGGCCAACGGACCATATACACACGATACGGCAATGGATAATGAAGTGACAGAGAGAGAAATAGTTGAACA
Source organism: Rhododendron ovatum (assembly GCA_019656835.1). Classification (NCBI taxonomy): domain Eukaryota; kingdom Viridiplantae; phylum Streptophyta; class Magnoliopsida; order Ericales; family Ericaceae; genus Rhododendron; species Rhododendron ovatum. The sequence continues at coordinate 45,241,749 of CM033798.1, forward strand.
AAGATTACTTTGTCCACGACTCACACCAGGTAAACAAGTTAGAAGACGATTCCTACAGAAGCCAACAATATGTAGCCTATGAGTTACATACACCATCTATAAAGCCTGTTGTAGATATTGTCCAAATTGATGCTCATATCTCATCAAACGATTGATTCACGAGGTCTTGAGTCCAGTACCAATTAGGCTTCCACAAACTCAACACCGACATACCTTAGATATGCTGACCGCTAGCTTTATAGTCTAGTCCGATACTCATATCTAATCAAACAAATAGACCGACAAGGTCTTGAGTCCCGTACTACCTATGTAGCACGGACGCGGACGCGGACGTGGATATCGACACAGGAATTCTAAAAAAATGGGGATATGGACACGGCGGTGGACACGCCATGTGTATATTTATTTCTTTATATACTATTTTTTTTCAATTTTTTTCCAAGTTTAAATTGTAAAATGTGAACAAAATGAAATGGTTGAGTACCAATACCATTCAAACAACACGAGACATCCATTAAATTGATACTTACAAAATATACCAGTATACTACACATATATACATATACCAGTGTACAATATATATTCCGAGAGAGAGAGAGAGAGAGAGAGAGAGAGAGAGAGAGGAGCTGTTGCTAATTGTTAGCTGATTAGGGTTTTAAACTATTAATCAGTCGATATATGTATTTGTATAGGTTTAAATATGTTTTAACCCAAAAGGCTACAAAATAACATATCGACCCCCGAAAGAATGTTAAAAAAACTGTACTACTTAGGCTTCTACAAACTCAACACCGATCTCCAGGGCCATCCTAAGGGGGTGTAAGAGGGTGCCCGGGGGCCAGGCCCTACACACCTCTCAAATATCCCATTAGTTTACTACATTATTGGTTTAATTTTTATGAAAGTTATAAATAATGGCCCCCACATCACAAGCCCGAGTCAAAATTCTTGCAGTACATTTCCCTTGAGGAAACGTACACCACTCATTTGGTCTTTTTCGTTGTTTGCAAGCTGGAAATGTACTTCACGATTTTCATTTTTGTTACTTTTTGGCATACATGTCTAGGTTATTACTCTCTCCGTTCCATTTTCATTGTTTTTGTCTCTTGATAGATTTTAATTTGTTCTATAATACAAAGTTGTTGAAATCATGAAAAATATTATCCATTGAAAGAAATAGGCAATAGACACAAAAGAGACAAAAGAAATAATGGACATTGAAAATGGGATGGAGGGAGTAATTTTTAATGATGAGATTTTGTTGTTAACATATGAATACATGTGATGTGGTTCCCCCACATTAAAAATCATGTGTCTGCCTGATTTCCGTTCTGTGTGTTTCCATGTATTAGTTTGTTTTATGGCTGTTCTGCCCCAGTATATCGAATCGCCTGAATAGATAAGACTAGATAGTCTGCCGCAGCAAATTGTAAGCTTGTAATATACCTGTGAGTCATATTGTATGCATATGGTCTGTATATTCCATGGATAAATAGATGGCGATAATTAACAATTGATGGTTTTTGTTTCCATATAAGCAATGTGGTTGAGTGTCTACTCTCTATACCTTTGAGATAAAATCCTGGTACTTAATAGAAAAGGGTTGGTACCCAACCTGTTGATAGACCTCATATTAGAAAAAGAATTTCCTCCTGGCACCATGTCACAATTGTCTAGTTTCTTGGCTCTGCCTTGTTGCGGAGTTGGTTTTGCAGTTTTTCTTGGGGTTTCCCATTTTCTGGTGCTTGCTGCAATGAAAACCTTACCTAGAACAAACATAAACCCTTTCTACATATTGCAGATTGAGTTTCTAAATCAGATTTCTCTAGGAGTCATGGGCAGAAGTTGGGGTAACTCCTCATTTTTGAAGAGGATAGATTACCTTATGCTTGATAATGGTTGAAGGCAAAGAACGTGGTTGTCAAACAAGTCATTACTCCTACATTTTCTCCCCCATTGAAGGTCTCTCTCTCTCTCTCTAATCGCATGCCTTTAGATTTTTTTTGCTGGGTCCCTATAATCTATCCGTGATGATCAAGGACTTCCCCTTTTAGCACTCTATGTAACTCTTCCAGTAGTATGTTCTCCTTATTTATGCAGTCATGTTACCGAGGCTCTTGTGCGTCAGAAAGTCCTCTAAAATAATACACTTTGCAACTTGGTGAGTGCTGGGCAATTATAAAGCTTTTCATACTTTTACTGCCTCAACGGTTCTTTATTTTTTCTCTCTCTCCATAAGCAGGGTTGAAAACTGCCGAGTTTCAATTTTTTTAACGTTTGGCACGGAAGTCGATATTTCTACAAAAGCGATGGAATTCATATGAAATTTTTGCGACATCCCTCTTTTCCCTTAGGTCTAGGCAATGTGAACATAGGACTACTTAAAAGGCTGCTGCTGCTATTATATGGATATCTGTTGGGGTCCCAGGCTTGCCCATATAATCGAAAATATATGGAGGCATAGTAGGCAGAATTTGAGTAGTATGCAAAGTTGATTGACTTGCTCTCTTTAGCTCTCCCAAAAGATATTTGTTGATGACCAAGCGCTAACACACTCGAATCAAAACTTTTAGTTCGATTCCTATAAACACATGATAATGTTGCCAATGTATACAAACCATTAACCAAAATTCATAGGATAAAATTTGAAAACTGCTTTTGAAGCGTGTTTGATTTGAACTTCAAGTCCATATATATTAGCAATTCCAAGAGTATTGACTGCAGATCTGGAAAAAATTCTAAGAGTATTGACATGAGGTAAATCTTAAACTCATAGTATCTCCGAATCTCTTCGATGAAAAGGGAAACATACCTACAATAGTGCTGTAATTAATAATCTCAAGGGTTTAGCCGGGTGGCCGAGGCAACCTCCTTTCTTTTGATCTCTGTCTTCCGAGTTGAAAAGCAATTTAGGCCCTTGTTGTAGAAAATACCAAAAGAAAAGTAAAATATCGGATTCCAGATTGACCGAATGATGTCGGAATCTGGATAAGATCAGAAAGGTATATGAAGAGTTAGAAGTACTAATGAACAAAGCATTTCACTTTGATTCAAAAATTGTACACACATTTTTAGCATCAGGCGCACTGCCCTTTCCCTCAGGAGCGAGCAAGACTATCTTGGTGAATCCCTTCACTCACTATCAACTATTTTGGGGCAGTCCATACTGGGCTTTGTCTCGGCTTTAATTGGGCTCCCGCAAGTGGACAGTGGGTAGTTCCATAATATTCCAAAAAATAAAGTAATATGTATCATATTTTTATTGCAAATTAAAAGGTCTAATGCTGCATTAACTTATTATAGAGCTCTTCTAAGTTTCAATTGGAGAATTCAACATACTTCAGGGTATTCTTTGAGGTTCTTTTACTAATGGTTGAGACCAAGCAACATATTCTGACCAACACCCGACAAGTATAAGTATTGATGAGAGGGAATATTTGAGTTGATGGTTATCATTTTATTGTCTTGTAGGGAATATTTCATTCAATGCCAATTAAAACCTGCATGCAAATTCAGATGCTAGCACACAATCCATATTAAATGGAATAAACATAAACAGTAAAGGAATCTAACATAGCCTATGAAAATAAATATAAACATCATATTCTACGCATTAATCCTACAATCTTGACGTTAGGTTATTGCATCAACTATCACTACAAAAGATCCATCGAATCAACAACCCATTGAAAAGATGGAAAAAAAGAGGAAAAGATCCCTATAGAGGTCTTTACATGTATTTGTAGTAGGAAACTCTTAAATGGAAGAAGGAAAGAAATGCTTTTAGCTATATATAGAGGTGATGGATGATAAATCCATTAAAACTCATATCTAAGTGCTATTGCCCTAAAACAGGTTCTGAAGCACTCAATATGTGAATTATTAGTTGCCAGTGCTAGGCAATGCTGGCCCATTTCAATTGGTCTCGATCTTTGGTATTTTCTCCCTCTTTTGGGCGATATGAGTGTTGAAACATCCTCCAAACAATTTGTGCTTTAAATTTTTTTATCTTGAGGTGCCACTTATCACAAGAATTTCCGATTCACTCATACAATGCAGATACACAAAACCAATATCAGATGGAGAAAATACATATCGAAGAAATAAAAATAGCCTAAGAAAAAAAAACACAATATGCACTTCTTGGCATTCATAAGTTGCCCTTTTTGATTCATGGGGAACACGTTACTAGCGTAAATTTATGTAACTGTCCATTATGCCATGTCTTGTTCATGGTTGGGTGGTGGCTTTGCCTTTTCACTCTCGCTTCCTATTTTGCAGTCTCGTTATGGTTTGCTTCGATTTTAGTATGATACTAATTTTTTGTATCCTCATATTCTTCACATGGTCTTAGATTTTCTATTTCTTGTGGCTTACTCTGGCATAAGCACCCGCGTGCTCTTATTAGTAGTGGTTGACATCCGCATCTGGCCCCTCGAAGCCCACCCATCAGGATTTGGTATATTTGTCTTTGGAATGGTTCATAGCTCTATTAAATGGGCCTTGGTGAACTCTTTTGCCTACTTCTTTTTGGGCAGGATTTGATATATTTGTCCTTGGAATGATTCATAGCTCTATTAGATGGGCCTAGGTGAACTCTTTTGCCCACTTCTTTTGGGATGGGCCTAGGATAAAGTTTTGGAGACCTACACGGCAGGGATAAATTATTTTGTGTTTATGTTCTATAAATGCATCCTCTTTTCAAACCCTAGATATCGACCGCCCCCTTCCACCAGTGCCTCCTCTTCTCCCATCTTTTGATCTTGAACCATTTCAGTGAGATCTACGTCTTGATCTCTTTGTTAACGAGATTGTACATTGGCGGCGTCTTGACTTTGCAGTCGAGTCCTCAGAACTGCTGGGTTTCCTCTAGTAATTCTTCCGAAGGGTTTCTTGAATGTTGTTGTCTATAGCCATTACATAGGTAGATGTGTTTCCATTTTATAATGCTCTTGATATTCAATTTCTTTGTGTATTTGGTTTGTTACCATTCATTGTTTTGCAATCTCTTTACTTAAATACTTGTTTCTAGAACTAGGTATTTCATGTCAACTAACAAATTCTAGATTGGGCTAGAAGGTCAAAATCCTTCCCCCCTTGTTTTGTCTCTCACACGTTTATGCAACTCTGGATTTATTGTTTCTTAAATTCTTATGATCATTATGTGATTCACTTTGGATATTCAGCTGTGGATATATTGGCAATAGATAGAATTCGAAAAAGGTAAAATACATTTTGGTCGAGATCATGCTTTGATATTTACGAATATGCACTAAATGATTGGGTCTCTAATTGGAATTTCTCCATTGCGGAGTTTATATCCGCTGACTGATGTTCTTTTTCATGGGTTTTTAAGCTTAAGTTTAGTAATGTGTTTATATGAGCGAGCATCGAAAGTAGATTCGGTACATAACTGTCTTTGTACTGTACATTTTCGTTACAACCTGTATGGAATTTTCGTTATGTCACATCCTAGTTTCATACTCCATTTTCCCTCTGTTTCCTCTGCTTTTCCCCTGTCTCTAAGTTTTCTGCACAATCAGATTCCTTCGAAATTTTCCAAGAAAACCGCAAGAATGCAAGAAAACACCATTCCATTCACATTCAACAGCAATACCCACATCCAACATTCGCTATCGGACCTCATATTATCCGGCGGCACCAACGCGTTGGACTCGATCTTCTCTCATTTTCCTCAATCGATCCCCGCCACCATTCAAATAACCAACCCACTAGTCTTGGGAACTTCAGTTTATCTCCAACAAAGAGACAGACTCCAAAAATTCTACGAACAGAACAGAACGAATTCCATAATTCCCCAAATTCCCATAACAAACCCAATTCAAAACCCTGTTTTCTACTCGAAGAAAAAGCAGTACATAGGAGTGAGACAGAGGCATTGGGGGAAATGGGTAGCTGAAATTAGACTCCCACAAAACAGAGTGAGAGTTTGGTTAGGAACTTATAATAATGCTGAGGCAGCAGCCTATGCTTACGATCGGGCCGCGTATAAATTACGTGGTGAGTATGCAAAATTGAATTTTCCCAATATAAAGGATCCGACGAAGTTGGGGTTTGGGGATTGTGCGAAATTGGATGAGTTGAATAGTGCTGTGGATGCGAAGATTCAGGCGATTTATCTGAAGATAAAGAGAGAGAAAAGTAGGAAGAGTGGGAGGAAAAGTGGGTGTTTGAATGGGAGGGAGAAAGGGGTGGAAGGTGATTCGGGTTGTTCGACGTCGTCTTTGGTGTCTGCGTCGGGAGGTGATGAGGGGTGCTGTTTATCAGAGGAGAGGATTTGTAAGGGAAGTAATTCACAGGAATTTTTTTCCGGCGAGGGTACAGCGGTAGTTCCGGGGTTGGAGATGGAGGATTGCTTGCTCGAACGGATGCCGTCGTTCGATCCGGAGTTTATTTGGGAAGTTCTTGCCTAAGTCACATATAGCGCCTACCCAAGCGTAAAGACTTCTTTTCAAAACATTCTTTGCTATAAAAAGTTAAAAACGAGAGCAAAGAGTGAAAATGCTAAGCGATGATTGAGAAGAGCAAAGGATTCAGCTGAAGGATTATATGACCTAAGTCTTGCTTAATTAGAGGTGCATTTGAGATCAAATTTACCAGTAGGCAGGTATGCTACATTGTGAATAGTCCACAATTCTATTTTAACTATCACTTTTTTTTTCACAACTATATTAACACTATCTATTTTACCTACCCATCAATTAAAATAAGAGTACTGTTTTTATTTATTTATTCAGGAAGTAGAAGGGTGAGGAACAGTTGGAGGGGACAATAAAATATAGAGTACCTTGTGCGGAATCAACTAAACGTTTGATGCCTTCATTTCTTGGTATTCTTAACCTAAACAGGTTTATTTGTTTCAAATCAACTGATCTGCACTCGTGTCATTATTTTATGTTCTCAAAAGCTTCTGCAACATCATCTTGCCATTGCAGTCTTATCGATATCATCTCCGCATGTTGACTTGTATCAATCTTACAATGATATGATGTCTGCGTGTTGACTTCAGATCAATTTTACAATGAGAAGTTCTACTCAGTTCCTATGGTTTCAGCTTTGTTGGCTTCGTTATGAATTTTGTTTTTGCCGACTTCCCTGTCTTTCTTATGCTAGTTGTATGGGAAGATGGGGGTAGTTTGTCTAGTGTTGAACAATTTTTTGTATAGCCGGCATCAAAGTCTGCTTCCGCACCGCCTCGACTAACATTAGATCTCGTAAGTTAATAACTAGATAAACCTCTGTAGCCCCAAGAGGTGCGGTAATGGGAATTGAATATGCAATTTTGGTGTGGGCTCTCAGATGTCTATTGCTGAGTGTTTGCTCCATATCTAAATACCGAGATGAGATCCGAGATGGTTCGGATCGTGCACAACACGCATGCTGTGCATTTGTGCACAACACCCCCACCCCATTTCCAATCCCTGGTGTCCTTCTGTACGTTGGGTAGGTTAGTAATTAAGAACCACTGCTGCCTAGTTTCATTTCTGGAATGGTAACTATAATGAGATCACGATTTTGGACCGGGGGTGCTGTAGTGCACCCCCACACTACACGTGTAGTGCGTCCAATCCGGCCCTATCTCGGCAATAGACGGCTCGAATTTTCATCCGAACAATGGATGGCTAGGATTTGTAGGAGCTCGGATTAAATCCAAGCTATCTGCATCAAGATGAACAGTCGAATCGACCGCACTACACGGTGTAAAGTGACGGGTGCACTACAGCCCCTCTCATTCCCTAGTTCAGGGTTGATAGATGTGGCTCTTTGGTTTCTTATACAAAAAGATAGTACTTATTTTCTTTTAAATTTCATCAGTGATATTGCGGTGCCGTAGCAATGTCTGAAAATAGTAAAAAGGTTACTTGAAATGATCGTAAAAGTGAGGAATCATTGAATTACCGGAGCGCTTTATCTTTTAGAGCTCGCTAAGAACAACAATCACACCAAAATGTGGCAATTGGGTTTCGATTAATATGTTTTGGAAAAATGTTCATCTGAAAGAAACTAAATCGTCACACTTGATTGAAACCATTTATCTCAAGTTCAGAATGATGGTATATATTAGTATCCAATCATCATGATGTTTTATACAATAAATATTCTTCACGAGCTCCAAAAATAAACAATTTTGATCATCGAAGTGAACCCAAAGTGAGGATTGGAGATCGTTCCGTTGATTTACCGGGAGAACAGTATGAAAAATTCGACGATTATGTCATTCCGTTTTACAAAAAATCAATAAAATGCGTTACCTCCATTACTAAACATGAAATTATTCACGTTGTATTATTCATATTACCATTGGAATTGTTCAAATAGCAATACTGCAAGTTAGGCAGAGAATAACACTAGCAATGCACATCTTTAAGCAGAGGCTCAACTAATGATAATCAGATGTTCGGGTCAAGCTTACGGGCAATTCGACTTGTCCTTAGCTATAAATTTAAAAACTTCGATAATTTTCGTATCAACCATTTACACGGACAAACAAACCATTGCTTGAACATCTTTTTTCTAATTGGACAGTCAAAAAATGATAAAATCATCTGTAGTGATTACAAGGCTCATATCTCCCTGTGTGCTATGAAACATTGAGGAAACAACGTTAGTGTATTCAACCGCAAAGGAAGGGCTAAAAGCAACCTAAATTCTCATTACAAAAACCAGAAAAAAAAAAAAATCTCTAGTACTTCTTAAACTTGAAAAAGAGAACATTTAGAGACTGTTGGAGCCAAATTTCCACAACCAAGTCTTGGGTGAGATTCGGGCACTTCGTTTAGTTCGGGTTGAGATTCAGGCTTTTATTGACACCTTGTAACCTACTGATGCGGGAAGTCTGCCGGGACATTCGTGATGAGATCTGAAAACTATGTTTTATGGAAGCTTAAGAGTGGATGGATCAAAATGGCGAGTTGAAAAAACGACAGTGTCACTTTTTGGTCTGACAAATGACTGAATTTTTGTAAAATTTTCACCACTATTTCTGAATTTGTGGAGTGATTTATCCAGAAGAGAGTAAACGTGATGAAAAAAAAAATAGAAACAAAAAATTAGCTTTGTTAATTCAAAACTTAGTCATAGTAGTTTTTTCCCTTGATAAACATAGCTCCGAAAAGCCTTCGCTGCCATAACTATCAATATAGCTCCGAAAAGCCTTCGCTGCCATAACTTTCGGCCCCAAAGGTTTTCTAACAAAAAGATGTTCCTCTAAATCTAGTTCAAAATGTCCAAGTACACTATTACTTTAGAACACAATTCCGAACATAACTTTAAGCTAGAACTTTCCAAATCAACTCAGGCTCAAACGATGGCATCCGCTCAAGTAAGCTATCGTTCGTCAACTCCGATACCATTGTCATACTTTTGCCGTAAAAATCTTCAGGCGAGTTCCCTCCTTTACAAATCCCATCCTCCGATGAACTTGAACCGTCATTGCCACCCTACGGAAATGCCAAAGACGATGTCGTACAACCGGTATCAACCTTTTAACATCGCTTTCTCACTCCCTTTCAGAGCAAGTTTACCAGCATAGGTAAACCCCCAAACAAGCTACTTTGCCTATCCAAAGGGAGAAAACTAGTTTGCAGCAATTAGGTAAAGAGTAAGGCAAAATCCATTTTGCTACGGTTGTTAGCTTCTTTTACCTAAGTACTATTCACAAGGTACTCTATATTTTATTGTTTCCCTCTCTCTCTCTCTCTCTCTCTCTCTCTCAACTATTCCTCGTCCTTCTACTTTTTGACTAAAAATAAAAAACAGTACTCCTATTTTAATAGAAGAGTAGATAAAATAGATAGTATTTGTGTAGTTATGAAAAAAAAATTTGATAGCTAAAATAAAATTATAAACTATTCACAATGTAGTATACCTACCCACCGGTAAACTTGCTCTCAAATGCACCTCTGATTAAGCAAGACTTAGGTCATATAATCTTTCAGTGGAATCCTTTGCTCTTCTCAATCATCGCTTAGCGTTTCCACTCTTTGCTCTTGTTTTTATCACAGAATGTTTTGAAAAGACATCTTTACGTTTGGGCAAGCGTTTTATGTGACTTAGGCAAGTACTTCCCAAATAAACTCCGGATCGAACGACGGCATCCGTTCGAGCAAGCAATCCTCCATCTCCAACCCCGGCACTACCGCTGTACCCTCGCCGGAAAAAAATTCCGGTGAATTACTTCCCTTACAAATCCCCTCCTCTGATAAACAGCACCCCTCATCACCTCCCGACGCAGACACCAAAGACGACGTCGAACAACCCGAATCACCTTCCACCCCTTTCTCCCTCCCATACAAACACCCATTTTTCCTCCCACTCTTCCTCCTTTTCTCTCTCTTTATCTTCTGACAAATCGCCTTAATCTTCGCATCCACAGCACTCTTCAACTCATCCAATTTCGCACAATCCCCAAACCCCAACTTCGTCGGATCCTTTATATTGGGAAAATTCAATTTTGCATACTCACCACGCAATTTATACGCAGCCTGATCGTAAGCATAGGCTGCTGCCTCAGCATTATTATAAGTTCCTAACCAAACTCTCACTCTGTTTTGTGGGAGTCTAATTTCAGCTACCCATTTCCCCCAATGCCTCTGTCTCACTCCTATGTACTGCTTTTTCTTCGCGTAGGAAACAGGGTTTTGAATTGGGTTTGTTATGGGAATTTGGGGAATTATGGAATTCGTTCTGTTCTGTTCGTAGAATTTTTGGAGTCTGTCTCTTTGTTGATGATAAACTGAAGTTCCCAAGACTAATGGGTTGGTTATTTGATTGGCGGCGGGGATCGAATGAGGAAAATGAGAGAAGATCGAGTCCAACGCGTTGGTGCCGCCGGATAATATGAGGTCCGATAGCGAATGTTGGATGTGGGTATTGCTATTGAATGTGAATGGAATGGCGTTTTCTTGCATTCTTGCGGTTTTCTTGGAAAATTTCGAAGGAGTCTGATTGTGAAGAAAACTTAGAGACAGGGGAAAAGCAGAGGAAACAGAGGGAAAATGGAGTAGGGAAAATGCAATGACTTGGGTTTCAAACAGTGGAATAGTGAAAGAAAAGAGGTTGGAATTTGTGGAAAATCAGAGGAAGTAGAGAAGAAAAAGTGGGAGGAATCAAGAAATGGGGAGGGATTGAGTTGAGAGATGAGAATTGTTTGGTATGGAGATGAGAAGTGGAGGTTGAAAAGCAGAGGTTATGGGAAGAACAGAGCAACCAAATGGAAAATGAGAAGCGTTGGATTTTCTGAGACTACTTTTCTTTTCTTTTTTTAGAGGATATGGGAATCAAGAAGAGCTGCGGGGATTAAGGGGTCTGAAATTTTCTTCTCTGTGTCTGATCTGACTCTGTATTGGCCTGCCCTATGGTGTATTTATAGCGCAGGGTAAAGGATTCTCCATGGACAATAAATATTAAATAGGCTTCACATCCCAAAAAGGATACGGAGGTTAAATGGTCACTTCTTTTGTGAATTTTTCGCACGATTATTTTATTTTATAATCGGGTGTTTATGTTCGTTTATGTCCACTTTTAACTAATTTTTGAAAACTATAAATATATTGTCTATTAACGGAAGCCCCACTTAAAGTTGGAGCAGACACTTCATATGAATTGGTCCCAAATGGGTTTGACGAAACCTGAAAAGGTTTTGAACATGCCTTAAGTTTCATACCTAACTACCAAGCAACCCATTGGGATTTTCTGCAGGGTCTTTCTAGTTGTTTTTCCTTAATTTTTATCGAATTCGGTTTAAATTTTTTTTCATTTAAGGAAATAACTTGTAGATATAGACAGTTTGCCTAACAACTCCGCATTTATTGCTGATATGGCCAAAAAAAAAGCACACCCTTTGTTGATGATTTTGCTTTTTTTGGTAAGACTTCGTTGATGATTTGAAAATCTTATCGCAAAAAAACACATCAAGGGACAAAGGCTTTTGTGGATGAGATTTGAAGTTTTGAACCCTTGCATTGGCACTATAGTGTAAATTGTACTCCATAATTGGGCCGAAACAAACCATTTTGACGATTTGAAGGCACATATGGTGAGAACAAAGAGCAGCACGAGTGATAAGGTGTTACTTTTATCGTGATAAAGTCTTGGATGCGATTCTCACCGCAAAGGTTCTCGCCACAAGATGTTGGGAAGGTGTTGGTGCCCTAGGAGCGCCCAATAATTTTTTCTTATTTTTCGTTTGCTTTCTCGAAGTAATTAATTAAGCAACTTATTTGCAAAACAATCTTATTTGCCCATTGCTACTAGTTTCTAGAAAATAAAAAACAAGTGAACCAAACAGATCCTTAATCATCAAGACTTTGTCGTCTTTGGAAGGGTGTACAACAAAGTCATCGTGTAAGGACAATCCTTAAAACGAAGGGTACGATTTTTTCTACCTGTAAACATCATGTCGGGTTTTTGACATTTTCGTCCCGTGTGGACCGCTACATACAAACCCTGCAAAAAGAATGCTACTTTTTCTTCTTCTTTTTTAACAGAAAAAAATGCTAATTTTTTTAATAAATTTATTATTTTTAAGCTTAAAAATTATAAATAAATACTTACGGAGTACTAATTTTTTAAGAATTCTTAGTGGAACACAACTTAAGAGCCAACTTTCTGTTCCAACGGCCCAATTTCATTAAGAGCACGTTAGTCCGAAGACTCTTAAACGAACCAAGCTAATTAATGGGTAGTTTTTCAAATTGGCTAAAAGTACTTGAAAGTGCTTTTTTCACCACTAAATGAGTTTTTCTCCTTCACAACTTACTAGCCAATAAAACTTTTAGCACTTTCGGAAAACTACCTCTAAGTTTGAGCTCGTATTCGTTTGTTAAAAACTTATTCAAGATTGATTTATTAACTAAACAGACCGAGCTTGAACATGAACATTTCAAGCCCGTTAAGATTCCAAACCAAGCTCGAATAAGCTACTACTTGGCTCGTTTAACTCTTGTCCGTGAAAATATGATCAATATGACAAGGTTGGGTAGAGAATTATAAGTTTTTTTTTTTTTTACCTAACTTGGCTTTTTCTTGATGTAACAACATGCTTTTTGATAATTGGGTTCGAAATCTTATACTCCTTGTGAGTACTGAATAGTGGTAATTGAGTTTCCCTAAACAAATGACTTAGCTTGGAGCAAGAATTCAAAAGAAACCTAAAAGTGGGCACGATAAGTTTAAACAAAAGCACCCAACTCAAACATGTAATAATAAAAATTTGTTGACCATAGAGTACCATGTGATGCACCATTACGAAAAGGATAGATCAATAGGAGTATCTTTCATTGACAATATACTTATCAATATCATAGTGTCGACGCATCACGTGATACTCAACCATAGTCACTTAATCAGCGCATTATTATCGATCGTAACCCAAATTACAAATAGATAAACTTAAATGCAAAATGCAAAGTAGGCATTACATCCCACATGACATGCAACTAAATTTCAAAAGCTCAACCTAACGGGACACAAACGTAGGTGCTTAATTTCTATATATCGTTGACTAGTTAGAATGGTCGAACTTTGCATGTCGACTCTGGTTTGCAGTATGGGCTTTGTCTTGATGATAGAGATTAGGTATTTTCCAACTTTGTAATTGTCTATCCTATTAGTTTCGGGTTGTGCATTAGTTTTCTTGTCTCTATATCTCAGGTGAATTCCTTTGTAAGTGCCGTTGGACTTAGTAAAATGATATGATTGCGATTGACTTGTCAAAAAATTAAAAAAGTAAAAAAATTACCTAACGGGACACTGATCACTGATGGATTCATGTGTAGCATGTTTGGTTGCTTATAGATTGCCATTTTTAGCCAATATTGCAGATGACTACAACCTAACCTAAAGCACTTTCATTGGACTCCATTGAGTTGATAATTAGTGAAGAAACCATATTACTACTATAGTACTATAATGTCCAAAATTCAACACCATTTCTCACACCCATTTTCCGTGTTGATAATGATATTTCGGTGCATGTTTAATTAATTTGGTGAGCATCTCATCCGGAAGGAATCTTCGAATCAAGGGCCCGTTTGGCAGTGGAGAACGAAGGGGAGAAGGGAGGGAGTGGGAAAAGAAAGGGATGGGGAGAAGGGACCCGACGTTTGATAGTTGCAGGGAGAGAGAGAGAGCGCGCGCTAATCCCCCTTCAAGGGTCTCCACACCATCCTTAACTAATTTGAGTGGGCAAAAAGACCGAATTAGCCCCAAACCCGTCCAATCTTTTTGTATTCTCACTACAATGATTTTAATGTGGGCATGCAATCAAGTAACTTCTGACGTTTTCTATCAACTCTTATCCACTTATGTCAGCGACCACTTATTAAATCAAGTAGTATAAGTTATCTCCCTCCTTAACTAATCTCCCTATACCATATTCACCTCTTATTCCTTTCTTCCTTATCCACCTGAAACCCTTTACCCCGCCGAACCAACCGTAAACTTATTAAAGATGGGAATAACCAAAACATTGTCTATCTAAAACCATGTTAGCTAAAACAAAGAAGAAGTAGAAGAAGAAAGATTTAGTAGCTAATTATGTACTATTTTTTTGGCAATGCAAAGAATTTTAGGTTAGCTTGCGTGTATCTCAGACATACTAATCCCTACGATCGCTCTCACAATCGTTTGATCACATGCTTACGCATAGATATATGAGTTGGCCCCATGAGATGCTAATAATGAGAATCGAACCTAAGTCCTTAAGAGAAAACAAACCGTTAAGTTTCGAGATCCCACCCTCGGGGTTTTAGTAGATTATGTTACTTTGATACTGATATTTGATTTCCGCTCAAAGTTTTTTTTGATAAGTCCGCTCAAAGTTATTACGCCTTATGAAAAAAGGACAAGATTTTATTGAAATCTAGGTGCATGGTTGGATGTTCTTGTTGCTAATAGGGAAAAAAACGTGGTTAATTATCTGAGGGTTAGCACACATGTTCTTTTGAAAACATATTTGCACAAAATATCTTTAAAAACAGGTGTAAAATATATAGTACTATATAAGCTGACCTCGACATCTGAATTAAAAATATAGGAGTATAAATTATCGAAAGATAAAATTAAAGAACAATTGTAAACAACGATTTGCCTATGAATTGTAAGTTCGATCGCGGCCCCAAAACGTCCACTTCCAATTGGAAGAAAAAAGATATTCACCTTAAATAAGGAAGATAAATATGACCATCAAGTGCCAAGTTGCAACCGGGGGCGTGCTGTGCACTATGCTATGCAATCTCAACCGTTCAAAAGTGTTTTTGATGGTTCAGGTGCAAATGAAATTTTTCCGGGAATAAGTTTTGAAATTTTTTATTTAAATCTGGATCATTGATTGTTGAGATGGATGGTCCGGATGCTGCTCAGCACACTGCGCAGCACACACTGCATAGCACGCCCCCCGAGTAAGTTGATTAGAGAAATGCGAATTTACAATTATATGTTGATAAACGTGGGAGTAATATACTATCTCTTGTGAGTTTACGCGTACTTTGGATTAAAAGAGATAGTATATTACTCACAAATGATCTGGGAAAATATCTTGGAGTTCCTCTGCTGCATAAGAGAGTGTCTAAACAGGATTTTAACCATATCATTGATAAGGTTCAGAATAGGTTGGCTGGATGGGTGTCTAACACACTTATGCTAGCTGGACGAAGTACTCTTATTCGACACGTTTCTTCTACTATCCCCAGTTACACTATGCAAACCATGCACTTACCTTCCTCTGTTTGTGATAGACTGGACAGGATAAACAGGAACTTTTTATGGGGAGACACCCCTGGTGGTAAAAAAATGCACCTTATCAAATGGGATAAAGTGTGTAAGAGTAAAGAAGGTGGTGGTCTGGGGCTTAAAAAAGCCAAAGATCAAAACTTGGCCTTTCTCACCAAGCTGGCCTGGAAAGTTTCCAATGATGAGGAGGCAGGACTTTGGGTTTCTATACTTAGAGATAAGTACTTGAGTAACCAATCCATTGCCTCTTGGCCTAGGAGGAGGCCTGCTTCTCATCTCTGGAAAAGCATATTGGATACTAAACAGGTCATTGCGAAGGGAGTGAAATGGATCATTGGCGATGGCAAAACTGTGAAAATCTGGCATGATTGGTGGTGTGGGGATAAACCTCTGGCCTTGTCCCACCCTGGTACCCATACCAACTCTTCTCAGAAGGTTGAATGTCTGATTATGGATGGGCATTGGGACTTGGGTGAGATAGCTCAGTTTCTGGATACCAATACCATGGAGACCATTAATACTATCCCCCTCCCTATTTACACCCAAGGGCCTGACCATCCCAGTTGGGTGGGATCTGGAAATGGAAAATTTTCTATATCAGCTGCTTATGATCTCATTAACAACAGTGAATCAGATTTGAAGGGTTGGAAATGGTTTTGGAAGCTCAAAATACCTGAAAAACTTAAGACCTTTATCTGGCTTATTCTTCATAACAGCCTTCCAACCAATCACCTACGGGCTAGAAGAGGGATTGAAACCTCTGAATTATGTCCTAGATGTATTACATGCTCTGAAAACATTTCTCACTTGTTCAGGGAATGCGTCAAAGCAAAAGAGCTTTGGAGTAACATTCCCTCGAGCCACCTAATGAGAGGGAAATTGGAGACTCCTATCCACGAATGGATATCTCTTAACCTGAGATGCAACATGATTCTTGAGAATGGTTATGATATTCCATGGCACATTGTGTTTATTACTGCTCTATGGCAAATTTGGAAGGACAGAAACAAAAAGAGTTTTGATAACATTGAGCTACCAATCTGCATTAGCGCCAGGAATATCATGGTTTATTCTCGGGAAATTGTGGAAGCATTCAAGTCCCCCCTCATTATGGGCTCTCAACAAGCATGTCTAATATCTTGGGTGAATCCAATTGCAGGTAACATCAAACTCAACACGGACGGCTGCTGGTACAAAATGAATGGACGAGGAGGCTTTGGTGGATTGTTCAGAGATCACAAGGGCGACTGGATCATGGGATTTTACGGAAGGAGGAACTTTTCATCAAGCCTGGAAGCCGAGATTTGGAGCATCTACAAAGGACTAAAGATCATTCTGGAAAGGAAACTCAAGAATGTGGCAATTGAATCTGATTCTCTCACGGCCGTCAACCTGATTAAGGAAGGGAACACAAGCAATCATCCGCAAAGTGTGCTCATCAACGAAGCTCACTTCATCATGGCCAAGACCAACACGCCGATCGAGCACACTTACCGATCAGCAAATCAATGTGCAGACCATCTCGCAAGAATGGGGGTCGAACAGACAAACGAACTCGTTTTAGTTATGGACATGCCCATCTCCATAAGAGAATTTTTTCTTAGAGATAGCCTGAATATCAGGCAGATGTTAGATTAACAATAGGTACTTTGTTTAGGTTATGGTCCTTATGACTTTGTGTGTATCCCTAATGTATCCCTAATGTGGTACTCTCTTTCGTAGTCTAATTTGTTATTCCGCTTGACCTAAAAAAAAAAAAATAAATAAAAAAAAATAAATAAATAAATACTTGGGGCCTTTCACAAACCGTGCGGCCGTGTCTAGCCTAAACCTATCTCTAGTAGTGTATTCCTTATATAGGAATGCTTAAGGGAAATGATTTTGTCACTCCATTTTTTGTTAACGTCACTCTCCTGTAAATGTATTTTTACACCAAAAATATGCTTGTAAAGAAGTAACGTTAACAAAGAAAAAGAAGTGGCAAAATCAACGGCCATGCTTAAAAGCCTAGAGGCAGCCATTAGTAAGTGATGACCTTTTTGAACGACACAGTTCGTGGACAAATTACCTGTCTAAAAGTACGGTATTCCTTACATAACTCGAGCCCAATAGTACTACTTCTCATGCTCTCTTACAGTTGGGAAATTACAAAACACCCCTGTAGCACAACAAATTACTCCTTTGTTGTGATGTAGCAAGAAAATTCGACGGAATATATCTGATATCATCAAGTCTTAATTACAATGGACCAAACTATCTATTTGTAGCCAGTGAAAGACTATTTCCATAACTTTGCAACCTTTCACAAGCTAAAAAAGAACAGTATGGTCATTTGTAATCAAAACTGTCTTTTAAACTCTGGTAAAAACTGACTTAATCGATACAGATATCCATCGGCTCAGGTGAGATTGTCGTCCCTAACACCACACTAACATACTCTTAACACAACCCGCACACTAACCACACTATAAGCTTACTGGAGTCAAGCTATCCAACTAAAATATTGGTTCAATTAATGCGAGGTCACTATTAAGCCCCATAATCTGGGGAGGAGTTATGTTGGGCCCCCCTCATCCTAGCTTTCTGAGCGTTCGAGTTTTAAAAATTTTATTTTGTATATACCTGATTTTGAATATTATTGATAATTATTCGTGTATAGCTACTTATAATCTCAATAATTTTTGTTTGATTTAATAAAAAACTGGTTATTGTACATTCTCATTTCTCAATTTCTTTCATAAATAAAAAAATAAGCACGTGATAGTTGATGTAGCCTAAAGAATCATTTTAATATATAAATGTAATGAATTGGAAAACAAAAACCTTCTAATATAATAAGTATACGTTCCAATAAAAAAATATATGTCTACTAAGTCGGCCCCTACAAAGTTAAAATTCTGGCTCCGTCACTGCCCATAATACTATTTTCTTTTATGTTTGTGCGATTAAAAACATCAATATAATCAAGGAGTTGGTCTAGTGACAGCATGGCAAAAAAAACCTTACTCATTCTCATGCTCGAATATTCTACTTCTAACCGCCAACAGAGGCCCTTTGAGATTAATGAAAATTTGAATGCTCTTTAAATTCAGGATCTTCAAATTAGTCGAGATGTGAGTTTACTAGGGTGATCAAGCACCTAATTATATAAAGAAAAATATCAAAAAGATAAATCTCGACAAAACATTTAGAGCCTAATTTGGCGAACGGGGATGATGTTGTGCGGGTGATGCTTAACATTCAAACCGTTTGTTCAATAATCCAACGGTTCTGATATCATCTTGGCAGTGTGACATCCAATATGATTGGAGATTTGTACAATGGAGACATGAAAAAAAAAAGGCTGTATTTTGGCAGCATTGACTTTTTGGAAAAGTTTTTGGCAGTATTGACTTTTGGTCCAGCCCCTGTCAAAAAAAAAGCAAGGACTTTTGGTTCAGCCGACATTTACCAAACTGTGGTCCCATCTCGACACGTGTCGCCTTATAACCCCATCAAAAAGTCGGCTCTCTTTATCAATATCTCTCGTGATTTCTCTTTCAACGTGTCCTTTGGGCTTTTTACGTACCATTATCCGTCGGAAAAGTGGATTTTCAGATTTCTCGTGATTTCACATTGTATTGGTAGAATGTGTCACATTTGTGATGTAGTCAGGGCCGGCCTAATGTATTTAAGTGCTCAAAGTCTGTTTTAAGAATGGTGCCCTAAATATTTGCCAATTTTTACGGAAAAAAAAAAAACAATCCGAGAAAGGCAAAACTATAATATTAACTCCGCTTTGCCAATTGAATTTTTCCTCTGTTGATGTGGGACAAACAAGTTGCAAAACAAAGTTTCCCACATATAGTCCCACATCGTTACTTGAAGGAAACAATGAAGACAAATAATCTTTTATTAGTAGAAAGTCCTACTGCCTCAGTATCAATGCTCAAGAGACTGGGCGTTGCTTCTGAAACTTGGACCGAAGGATTTCCTAAAAAGAGTCTTACCCAACCGAAATACTAAAAAAAATTGGGGTGCCCAAAAAATTGGACATTTTGGGGATACCCAAGACTCAGGCTTTGTGGACCTTGTGCCTGGGCCGACTGTGGATGTAGTGAAGCACATTATACGAATGCGGTGATGACACCTCACATGCATGATACCCACAATGTGGTACTCATACATAGTTGCCATAGAACCAAATAGGGCTAGCTCAGTTTGCCAGAATTCTTGTATCTCACTAGGAGGTCAGGAGTTCAAATATTCTCACCTGCGTGTGAGTGTTCTTTCCTTATAAGAGTTTTTCCTTTTCTTTTTTGTTTGTACCCTATAATGGGCTTATTTATTGTATCAGCTAAGTTATTGGGTTGGTTATCTCGTGGACCCTCATAATTGATGTAGTGTCGTGCATCTATAGCGGGGCTGAAGATAAAGTCTCATCCTGTATGGGTACGTAGCCCTGTTCGGTTTGAATTTTGAGAGAGCTTTTTAAGAGTAATGTTTGGTAAGAGACATATAAAAATTTTATTGAAAATCGTGCACAGAAATTTTGAAACCCAAAACGAACAAGACTCGAACATATAGGCCTTTGTCCATCCAAATCTTTACGGTGACTTGCATACCTGGCTCTCACTCTTCGATCTCATTTTTAGAGAATTATTACTCCTATTATTCACTGCTATTGGATATTTATGAGCTACTGGATATTTTTAGGCAAGTACGTACGTACTTACGTAAAGAGTAGCATTATTGGATTTATTCAAGTGAAGTCATGAGCTTGAGAATGCATCTAAAAATATCGGAATTGGTACCGCAAAAAATAATGGAAAATTTGGGGAGTTATGATATTTATTCAAGTGGATTTATTGAAAAAATGTCGAAATCGGTACCGCAAGAAATCAGCTCCGGTATAGAGCAGCATTATTGGATTTATTCAAGTGGAGTTATGAGCTTGAAGATAGTGCAATGCATCTAAAAATATCGGAATTGGTATCTCTGAAAATCATTTTTAAAACGGCTACTGAACCAGTTGTGCAATTAGATGGACAAAGCACGTTGTAAATTGTAATATTTATTATCAATAAAGTTCTTAGTCTTTACCAAAAAAAAAAAAAAGGGGGAGTTTATGACGACGATAACTTGTCTGACGATGATGGGTCCCAATTAACTGGGGAAAAGAAGAGGAGGCTAGACATGGAACAAGTAGGACGCTCGAGAAGAACTTTGAGCAGCAAGGGCGGACCCATAATTTAGTTGCAGTGGAGACAAATATGTAAAACATCTGTAATTTATTTTTTGTATGTAAAAATCGAATAAGAAATAGAATTAAATACGAAAATAAAAAAACAAAGAGTAGAAACTACCGTACCCAAGCTTTTTTACATTAATTGGTAATTGTCTGACTTAGCTTTCGTCTAGAAAGACTGCTTGCTTTTGCCTTTGTTTGCTTTTGTGTTGGAGAGAGAGATACAATAACAGATTATAAAGTAAGAGTCTATAGAGTCATAAACTTTGTGGAGAGAGAAAAAATATTGAGTTCTTTGCATAACGTCACAATTAAAGAAGGCAATAATTATAAATTTCGTGGTATCTTTAGGGCAAAAATGTGATCATTTTGGGGCAAAATTATAAAATACTCCTCAAAACTATATCTACTCTAGGAGTATTTTGGAACTCAGTAGGGTCAAGTGACCCTGCTTGCCCTATGCTGGGTCCACCCATGTTGAGCAGGGAAACAAGCTCGAGCCGGAGAGGAAGATTCAGCTGGCTAGGGCCCTGGGGCTACAGCCCAGGCAGATAGCCATATGGTTTCAGAACAGGAGGGCTCGGTGGGAAGACCAAGCAGCTGGGAGAAAGACTATCAGGTCCTCAAGAGGCAGTTCGAGTCAGTCAAGGCTGATAATGACGCTCTACAATCTCAGAAGTCAGAACCAGAAACTTCAAGCACAGGTATGGTCAAATTCTAGTGGGGGAAAAATGATTCCCAAAAATCGTCTTGCAGGAAATTCTCTCTCAATATTCTTATTCCCGTCCTCTCGAGTTTAAATCTTAACTCCACTCCTGCCTATATGACAAACAAACAAACAGACAGATACGACTTTTGAGATGTCAAAATTTCGCTACGTACGAAAAATTATCAGGAACGCCAACTTATTATCATCTCATCTCATGCCATGCCATTACCACTTCCAAGGGACGTAAGGAAAACACCATACCCTTTTTTCAGGGGGGGAGGGGGTCAAAATAGCTTTTGACAAATTCTTAATTTTCTCCCATGGTGGACTTGAAATCAGCTTATTTATTGCTCCCCAAACAACTATATATTAGCACTTTAATGAGGTATTATTAGTTGATGGAGATCGATTATTATATATAGGTGGTGGTGGCACCCTCAAATGGAGATCAGTTGACATTTTATGCCGACTCACAAAACCCACGGTATGATTTGATTGAGACTAGGACCACTAAGAGGGATCCAGGTGTCAAAACATCAAGGGCATTGTGGTCATAAATACTAGTAGTATAATGCAACAAGTTGTTTTCAGGTGTCCAAATGGCATTTGACATTACAATTGTTTATGAATCCATGATTCCTTCCGCAGCGGGAATACGGTCACCGCATGGATTTCACAGTAATCGTCCACAACATATTTATTGGGGTCCACTCCGGACCTCAAAAAATACAAAAAAATAATCATAAATTTGAAAATAATATTTTATAAGACTCTATAAAAAATCAGCTCCAATGGATATCGGTAGATATGTTTTTTGCATTTATAGGGACGAAACTGCAAAATTAAATAGTTTCGTTCCTACGAATCCCAAAAAACATACCTACCGATATCCGTTGAAGCTGAATTTTTACAGGGTCCCATGAAATATTATTTTAAAATTTATGAATATTTTTCTGGGGCCCGAAATGGGCCCCACTAGGCGTGCGGTGGATGGTCACTGCATTTTCATGCGGTGTACCTAGACTTTCTGTTTCCTCCAGGGGCTGGTTTCAGCTAACTAATAATTTATGGATAATCTTTTATTGTCCAAAAGCGTCAAATTGTTTTCTCTAACCTATAAGTTATAAATGATATATAGATGAGTGAAAAGAAAAAAATATAGGAAAAAGATGCCTATACCGAATAAGCCCTCCTGGAATGTCCTGCTTTTTGCCTTTTGCAGAATTGTCTGCCTTTCTCTTTTCGCCAACCACAAATCAGGTTTCAATTGTAATTGTTGGAAGATAGAGAAGAAATGGAAGTCTTGGGCATTCACTTCAATTCCATTTCCAATAGCTCCAGAATGACAAGCAAGCTGACGGAAGCTTCTGGAAGTCTTGGGCCTTCACTTCAATTCCATTTCCAATAGCTGATGGAAGCGTGGTGACAAGCAAGCTGATGGAAGCGTGGTGACCGAGTCATTCCGTGTCAAAAATAAATTTATAAAAATTTGGAGTTAATTACTACTCCGTAGAATAGTGGTCAAGACCGAGTGTTGATCCACGGGGACAATGAGGCTGAGTTACTATAATTCCGATTAATTTTTAGATTAATTTAAAGAGAAAAGATTGAATTGTTTGATTTAAGAAAACTGAATAGAGAAAGAGAACATCTTCGTTTGTGTCAATAAATCGAAATATGATCACCCCAAGCGTAAGGTAAATACGTCATTTAAAGCTTAATAATCTGGAAGACCAGAATCGTACCCAAGGGAATAATTAATACGGCTTGGATGGATTTGTAGATGTAAGCATGGTTTTCGGTCTTTAGACAACCAACTTTGTTTTGCTTTATGCAGTGAAAATTAAAAGGCTAAATTAAACGAAGAATTAACTAGGATACAAGACAGGTTAAGGCTAGGAATTACTAACATCCACGACTCAAGTCAAATCACTTTTCTCATCCTATCACTCGGTTTGAGATACTCAATTAAGATTCTCAACCCGGAAGATACATGGTTCGATTACCAAGCTAGCTCTAGAATTTATTTGGCAAACACCTCGAGCGACAGAGCTCCAAGCATCATGTGTGGCAAGTAGGTAACGCTCTTGCCTACACATGATCAAGGAGGTTAACACCTTAGCAATTTGACAAACAAATACGAACTACACATCGATTTTCGAATCAAAGATTCAAACTTTATGATGAGAAAAATAAATTTAACTCAAGTCATGAAGTGTTAATCACTCCATGACCTAACTTTGAAAAACTACTCACTCATATCTAGAGAGATAAAAGCAAGTAAAAATATAGCTAACATAATCAAATAACAAGACTTGAAATAAACTAGAGATTATGATAGATCGGACGATTGTCTACAACTTTAATAAATGCTAAAGTAGCAAAAACAAATTACTTAAAGCAGAAAATGCAATTTTAAAGGCTAGAAAATGAAGAACACTAAGAACATTCAAAAAGTAATTCAAAATCTAGTCTAGATCTAGAAAATGTAATACAATCTCCCTTTTTTCGTTTGTGACATCACAGCCTTTCATATCCCCCTAGTTTTGTGCACGGAATATTCCAAAAAATGCCTTGAAAATCTTCTCCAAAGGCCTTCGGTACCGATACCGAGCATGAAATGGTACCCATACCGAGATCGTTATCTGCTGACGCTGACCCACTCGGTACCGATAGAGTGAATTAAGTGGTACCGGTACCGAGCTCTCTTGAACTGCTCCTTCAACCATCTCGGTACCGATAGAAAATATTGAGATCTACCGGTACCGAGCTCTCTTGAACTCCAGTACTTGATTTTTGGTCCTTGCCTTGGCCGTTCGTGTCGTCGGGTCACCTCCAGGCCTTTATGGCTTTGGCGTTTGGGGTTTGATTGCACTCAAGTGCTATCCACGGTGTTAGTGACGGCTTATTTGGACGATGTACCTATCATGACTCGAAAATACCCTTACGCGCAAAAGTAAAAGAAAAACAACTAGAATAACTATAAAATTAAACTAAACTAAGGATTTAGCGCACACTTATATGCAATAACGGGTGCTTATCAAGAACAACTAATTAATTGATTGAAAACAGGTGGAGTTAGGATCTAGGGTTTCGAATCCACCCTGACTGCTTAACAACGATATGCATAGGCTAGGTTTAACATTCGAATCATTAAATAGTATCGTTAGGGCTTGCAATCCCTTCCGACAATTGTCAAGATATATTGAGTTACCAATCGGCATGAACTATCCCATAGCACGGACCATCTCACTAGCCTGGTCAAGCCGCCTAACGGCATAATCCGTCTTACGAGCATAATCCATCTCAATCACCCAAACTCAATCAAAGAATACCATTGTTTAACTCCGTATTTGAAAACCACGGATATAAATACGAAACACATTGAAAGCATTTAAACCATTCCATTCCATAGAATTGAAACGAGTTCTAGTTAAACAATCGATCCGAATATTAAAGCCTAAACCTATACATGTACATATACAAAGTTACTTGACATAGGTTTCATCTTACCCCTAGAGAATGGAGTTAGCCGATCATGAGAGCCTGACTTCTTTTCCGTGATGTCGTGCATGGTCGTGCTCGTCCAAGAGCTGACTTCCCCTGGCCGAGCCTCCTTTTTGCTGAAGTCACAGTAAGCTATATACTCCATAGGTACGGTTTAAAGCATTAACTACATTACAAGTCCATGGGACTTTATGTGATTAATCCATTACAAAGAAAATGTTCAAAATATGTTTATCTAGATAAATAAATTGGTTCAAATCCACCAAGATAATTGTTTTATTATTATAGTGATTGATATCTAGTCGATTCAAAAGGGGTGCTCGGATCAAGCACCCTACACACCTCGGATGCCGTTGATTCTCGCATGGGCCCCCTTGGTTTTTTTTTAAAAAATTTTTGGATTGTTCGAATTGGCCGTCCGGTGGCTAGAGACGACCCGGCGCGGCCGCCGGTACGATTTCCCTCCCGCTGCCCATTGGTACCTATATAAATTCTACCAAAATAATTACCATCCTTCTTATTTTCCAGAACAACCCTTCTTATTTAACAAAAAATAAATTCTTTTTTTGTTTCTGGAACCCAGCCTTAAGCACGGTTGGACTTTCCGACAAAATTTCAAAACTGGACTGATCAAATCATCATCTTTACAGGAAGGAGCCTCCCCCTTTTGTTCTTACGGCACGCATATATGTCACACTTTAAAAAGTTGAACCAAGGTTTCCCCCACTCCCCCAACATCTTCGATCATTTGTGTAGTACAAAATATAAACTTGTACATTGCATTTATACACTTTTGGTTTCCGAAATTTGTACTCTAAGAGTTAATAATAGAAAAATAAATGATGAACATGTGATAATCTTGTTTTAACACATATAGTCGAGGTGCGCAAGTTTGTCCAAGTAGCTGTCAGCTGGTTATTAAAATACATATATACTTTAAAATTGTTAATTTATCATGAATGCTAAAATTATTTTGGAGTGAATATGCTTAACTGTAACTCGTATATTATGGTTACAAAGAAAATCGGTGCCACCACTATGTCAAATTTCTGGATCTAACACTGCTCATGCGTATCTCTACTAATCTCGGGGTCCAATCCTGTTGACCACTTACGGAGAGCCCGATTAAAACCGGGGCAAAGTTTCGTATGGAGTGATCTCAAAGAAACTAATAGCACTTGTGAATTGAGATGTTTCGAACCTGGCCCTTAGGAGGGAGCAAACTCTTTGGGGTTAATTTGTTTGGATGCAATTCTTCTCCGTTCCCTCAACCTTGCTCTCGGGTTCAAGATAGGACTTTGTAAAACCCGCCTCGATGGACAATGATCGTAATAGTTTTTTTTTTTTTTTTTTCAGATCGTCAATAGTATCAATTATGTCAAAATCATGTTGATCAAATATCAATACATGCGCATTTGAGCTGACTCAATGTTGTGTCGACATTCTTTCTCGTTGAACTTGATTATCTCTCTCTGGGAGCTCTCTCTCCTCTCTCTCTCTCTATACTACATCAATTAGGGTTTTTTTAGGGGGTGGGGCTACCGCCTCTTGCTCCACCTCCTCCCCTCCTCCTTAGCAGGCCACCCCTTTTCACCACACAGCCGATCAAACCCAACCTTGTCAGATCCTTGTTTTCTTGCCTCCTTCCTTTTCCCTTTGCCTCCCCCCTTCGTTACACCCTCTCTCCACCTCCTTTCTGCCGCCGCCGCCGTCTCCTTCCCGCTCCCGTCGCCTCCTCTTTGCCTCCCCTGGTTCGATTTGGGCTAGATCTGGTCGTATGATGAAGTTGGGTGGTTCGGCTCCCTCCGGTGAATAAGTTTCCAAATAACGAGTCGGCGTTTTTCGGCGACTACTGCAAGACCAAAGGGTTCTTTGCCAGTTGGTTTCCCCAATCTAATGTCTGTACTGGTCTGATTTTTTCAGATTCGGTGGGTGTGGTAGGTGGGCGAATAAGAGTATTAGTTATTTTTTGTTTTGTTTGTGTTTATATTTTAGTTTCATCGGCGGGAGTTGGTTTCACGGCCATGTTGTCGTCTGGGTGTTGCCGCCCAGATTTCATATGTGATTTCTCGGGTTTGAGCTGGGGGTCCATTTGGGATTCTCTATTATCTGAATCTAGATTGGCTCTCATCTTGCATTCGTCGGTCTTGCTTCGGCAGGGGGTGCATGTGTCGACATTTTGGTAGTTTTGGTTCATTCTTGTATCTGTTGATGAAATCTGTAACACCTTCGGACTTTGATGTAATAAAAAAAAAAAATTACATGCGTCATCTCCGCACATTTATTTTAAGATAACTGAATTCTGATGAATTATATTAAATGAAATTCATCAATCGACATTATAGTAACTTTTATGATAGTTGATGTTCCCGACAAATTCTAAAAGATGAACAATCATTATCGTTGTAGTGCTCTTGAAAATAGCCTCGACAATGCGGTTCAATTTCTTAACTTCTAGGGACCAAAAAGGATCTTTGGATTATGGAACCAATCGAAAATGAATAGAAGTACTCCCAAAGGCAAAATTGTGCATTCTTGCATGGGTCAAAAGTTAAAAGTTCGCAATATTTTTTTTTAATTTGGAAATAAAACAACACGTCCTTAAATCCATCTTCATTTTCGCTAAAGATGTGTCGATACAGCCTGAGACCAACAAGTTATTGATTTCACGGATAAACAGTTGGAGTACTCGCTTAATGTTTGAGTTCAAGTCTTTATAGATGCTTATGGTAAGACTAAACATACTCTTTCGTGTCCGTATCATGCGGTAGAGCCACAGAGCCAACCCATTGACATAGGGCCACAGAGCCTCACCTGCAGTGGGTGCTGGTACATTGTCAGGCCCTAGGGGCCTATGCCGGGGCCTACCCAACCACGTACAAACACGGCTCGAGTGAGAACATGTCCGGATTTTTTTTGAATGAGAGACATAAGGGTAATTCCACACATAGGTTCCCTTGCAGATGACTTTGTCATAGCTTTATTGTTGACTTTGTCACAGCTTTATTGTTGTATACCATATACGTGGTTTTTCCAATACAGGAGGAGTAAACAGAGAGGTAGAGAGAAGAGCACCCATAATAAAAGCATGCAGATTGAATCTCGAGAAATAAACACAATGGGAAACAACCACAATAGGAGCTTTCCGTTTTGCGTAGAAAGGTGCTCGATCCAAACCCTCTAACTTCGTATAGGAGCTTTCCATTACGTGTTAAAAAATGCTCGATCTAAATCCTTTAACTTCGTATCGTGTTCGTGTCATCTTTTGCCATAAAGAATGGCAACCTTTCCATTTCTTAATGGTGGGCCAAGACAATATTTTTCTATGAAATTATTGGAGATTTTCTTACCTCTCAAAACCTCCATATCCTCCCCCCATTATTGAATTGGTAGAGCACGTAGGTGTCAAAATAGCATTGATTTCATTTCGATGTGATGTGATGTCATGTCCCAATTGGAGAGTACTGGTAGAACTGAAGGAAAAGAAATTTCGGACAAGGTTATTGGGTTTGATCTCCTCTATCTCGAAAATCTTTGTACTTCTGTGCCGGGGACATTATTTGGTCATTGGATTGCATGATTTTTTTTTTATGTTATAAATTCAATAGCTGAAAAACCCCTTGATACAGAGGCACAAAATTTTTGACACCAAGGATCTTGCCACAGGCGATCCGTCTCACATATGAGCCCAACTATGGCTACATCCTTTAGAGTTTGGCGCACACCGTTTCACAAATTCACATCAATGGGTGCACCATTTGGTTATCCATTTCACAAATTCACGTCTATTCAGACGAAGCTTAAGCTTCATTTAGGCCAATGTGCATGGTTGGAAGGAATACCTAAAAAGGAAGAAGAAGAAAATTGAACAATTACGATTGTATGGGTGGAATTCCGAAATAGGTCTCATACAATGTGCGGTACACCAAAGGTATTTCATGTACTATCCATAGTTTTTTTTTTTCACATATTGCTTCCAACCATGCACATTGGACTTAAATGAAGCTTAAGCTACATCTGAATAGATTTGAAGATTTGAATTTGAATTTCAATAAAGATATATATATATATATATATATATATATATATATATATTATCCGCAAAACACGCCTTAACGGCTAGATCTGGGCTAGATCTGGTTGTATGATGAAGTTGGGGGGTTCGGCTCCCCCCGGTGAATAAGTTTCCAGATAACGAGTCGACATTTTCCGGCGACTCCTGCAAGATCGGAGGGTTCTTTGCCGGTTGGTTTCCCTAATCTAACGTCTGTACCGGTCTGATTTTTTCAAATCCGATGGGTGTGGTAGGTGGGCGAATAAGAGTATTAGTTATTTTTTGTTTTGTTTGTGTTTGTATTTTAGTTTCATCGGCAAGAGCTCGTTTCACGGCCATGTTGCCGTCCGGGTGTTGCCGTCCAAGATTTCATATGTGATTTCTCGGGTTTGAGCTAGGGGTCCATTTGGGATTCTCTATTATCTGGATCTAGATTGGCTCTCATCTGGCATTCGTCGGTCTTGCTTCGACAGAGGGTGCATGAGTCGACGTCTTGGTAGTTTTGGTTCATTCTTGTATCTATTGATGAAATCTGTAACGCCTTCGGGCTTTGACGTAATCAAAAAAAAAAAAATACATGCATGATCTCTGCACATTTATTTTAAGATAACTGAATTCTGATGAATTATATTAAATGAAATTCATCAATCGATATTATAGTAACTTTTATGATAATTGATGTTCCCGACAAATTCTAAAAGATGAAAAATCATTATCGTTGTAGTGCTCTTGAAAATAGCCTCGACAATGCGGTTCAATTTCTTAACTTCTAGGGACCAAAAAGGATCTTTGGATTATGGAACCAATCGAAAATGAATAGAAGTACTCCCAAAGGCAAAATTGTGCATTCTTGCATTGGTCAAAAGTTAAAAGTTGGCAAAATTTTTTTTTTTTTAATTTGGAAATAAATTAAACAACACGTCCTTAAATCCATCTTCATTTTCGCTAAAGATGTGTCGATATAGCCTGAGACCAGCAAGTGATTGATTTCACGGATAAACAGTTGGAGTACTCGCTTAGGACCTGTTCGTTTGGGGATTTTGGATTTGGATTTTGAGTGATGAGTGGGAAGAGATAGAGAGAAAATTTATTGAGAACTGTGCCTAGAGATAGAGTCCAAAATCCAAATCCAAATCCAAATCCTAAAACAAACAAGGTCTTAATGTTTGAGTTCAAGTCTTTATAGATGCTTACGGTAAGACTAAACATACTCTTTTGTGTCCGTATCATGCGGTAGAGCTTTACCTTGGCCCTGACGATAGACTTTTTTTTTTTGAATGAGGGACATAAGAGTATTCACTCACCCAAACACCTAAGCAATTGCTGACTAGGTGGAGTGTGAGTGAATCTTAAAAACACACGCACACACACACACCCAACCCAAAACTCCGATGTGGGATTACCACACCGAAGGCCAACCCATTGATACAGGGCCACAGAGCCTCACCTGCAGTGGGTGCTGGTACATTGTCAGAGCCCTGGAGGCCTATGCCGGGGCCTACCCAACCGCGTACAAGCATGGCTCGAGTGAGAACATGTCCGAATTTTTTTGAATGAGAGACATAAGGGTAATTCCACACATAGGTTCCCTTGCAGGTGACTTTGTCATAGCTTTATTGTTGACTTTGTCACAGCTTTATTGTTGTACCCCATAGACGTGGTTTTTTCAACACAGAAGGAGTAAACAGAGATAGAGAGAAGAGCACCCATAATAAAAGCATGCAAATTGAATCTCGAGAAATAAACACAATGGAAAACAACCACAATAGGAGCTTTCCGTTTTGTGTAAAAAGGTGCTCGATCCAAACCCTCTAACTTCGTATAGGAGCTTTCCATTACGTGTTAAAAAATGCTCGATCTAAACCCTTTAACTTCGTATCGTGTTCGTGTCATCTTTTGCCCTAAACAATGGCAACCTTTCCATTTCTTAATGGTGGGCCAAGACAATATTTTTCTATGAAATTATTGGAGATTTTCTTACCTCTCAAAACCTCCATATCCTCCCCCCATTATTGAATTGGTAGAGCACGTAGGTGTCAAAATAGCATTGATTTCATTTCGATGTGATGTGATGTCATGTCCCAATTGGAGAGTACTGGTAGAATTGAAGGAAAAGAAACTTCGGACAAGGTTATTGGGTTTGATCTCCTCTATCTCGAAAATCTTTGTACTTCTGTGCCGGGGACATTATTTGGTCATTGGATTGCATGATTTTTTTTTTATGTTATAAATTCAATAGCTGAAAAACCCTTCGATACAGAGACACAAAATTTTTGACACCAAGAATCTTGCCACAGGGTGATCCGTCTCACATATGAGCCCAACTATGGCTACATCCTTTGGAGTTTGGCGCACACCGTTCCACAAATTCACATCAATGGGTGCACCATTTGGTTTTCCATTTCACAAATTCACGTCTATTCAGATGAAGCTTAAGCTTCATTTAGGCCAATGTGCATGGTTGGAAGGAATACCTAAAAAAGAAGAAGAAGAAAATTGAACGATTACGATTGTATGGGTGAAATTTTGAAATAGGTCCCATACAATGTGCGGTACACAAAAAGTATTTCATGTACTACCCGTAGCTTTTTTTTTTTTTTTTCACATATTGCTTCCAACCATGCACATTGGACTTAAATGAAGCTTAAGCTCCATCTGAATAGATTTGAAGATTTGAATTTGAATTTCAATAAAGATTTTTTTTTTTGATCCGCAAAACACACCTTAAAGGCTTTCATTAGCATCCTTTTCCAAAAACTGGTACAAGAGAAGTGGGAGGATTAAAAAAAAAAAGACAAGTTGTATTGGTATCCTCGTATCATACTTCTTATGTTGGGAGATGCTATGGTATCCTCCCTCTTGTCTAAGGATGTCATATCCCTCTATAATATAACCACTCGAAGACATAACATGTTACCACAGAACAACACAACATTTTACCACTCGAAGACATAACATTTTTCAGAAATGGGGCAGAACATTTTTATTACTACTTTTAAATTCATTTTTTTATGGTGTCCTCCCGTCATAACATTAACCGTTCGAAGACATAACATGTTACAATTCGAGCTCACAATAAGGAGGCATTTAGGCGTAATTCCCTCCTATGTTAATTTGATCTGAGCTAGTCTCATTGAATAGTGATATATCAAATTCCTCCTTTTGAAATCTATAAAGCCCTTCTATATAGATATCTATCTAAATAAGCTGATTCTTTTGAGGGACTGTTAATAATATATTTTAAAACATATTAAACGGCTCCGATCATTTGTGTGAGACGCCGACGTCGATCCCACACAATTCAGTGTGCATTACACCAAATGGTGTACCAATACTTTCTTCTCTTTTTTTTTTTAAACTTTCCCGATGGCCCATAGACTTTGTCAAAGAACTACTTAACACTATGCTTTGATATTAGGTTTCACGAGATAATTAATGCCTCTCCTGGTACAGCTCTGCTTCTGGAAACAGAATCCTTATCTCTGAAGGTCATCGAGAATTTAGGCCTTTTTATGGTTACTTGTCATTCTCTCTAAAACCTCAAATTTAGGGAATTTGACTTCTGCCGCCGACTCTCAAGTCCCAACACCGACGAACTTTAGGAAAAACGGTGTCCGGCGGCCGGATTGGATTGAGACAAGTGTCAAGGGACACATCATGGATCCCTCATTCATTCACTACTAGCAGCAACTGTCACTAGTTTTCCAACAGCTAGCGGTGTTGTAATGCCATTTTTTTCTTCTATCATTTATTGGTTTTAGATTCCTCTATTACATCAGTTTTTATTTATTTATTTTAGTTTCTGTAGGGTCCTTTCCAGAAGGATCAGGGTCCTCTCTCGGGACATGGAATGCCGCTGAGCACTTCCTGCCAAGCGGGTGCCGAGCGGTCGATTCGGCCGTTCATCCCAGCACGGACGGTTTGGATTGAATTAGAGTGCATACAAATCCGAACTGTCCGTTGCTCGGTCAAGATTCGAGCAGTCGATTGTTGAGATAAACGGCCGGATCAACTGCTTGGTAGGGGGTTGCTTGGTAGCATCCTCCGAGAAGCTTAACAGTGACGAGCTCTAAAATAAAATATGAACAAGAAGCTCATTGTGTGCGGTTAACCTATTGGATAGAAAACAAAGCGGGTCAAACACACGGGTAGTTGTCTCCATCGAAATATCAGCAAATGAGAAATTAGATGTAGATGCACGGAGGGAGGCGCGAAAATGGGAGTCCTTCTGGAGATGTGTATGCAATTTGAAGACGATAAAATTCCAGGCAGCGCTTCGACTAGGAAAAGGATGATACCGGAAAAGGATGTTGCCGAGCACCCCCTGCCAAGCGGTTGATTCGGTCGTTCATCTCCTCACGGACGGTGCGGATTGAATTTGAGCGCATACAAATCCGAACTATTCATTGCTCGGTCAAGATTCGAGCAGTCGATTGTTTAGATGAACGGCCGGATCGACCATTTGGCACCCACTTGGCAGGGGTTGCTTGGTAGCATCCTCCGAGAAGCTTAACAGTTACGAACTCTAAAATATGAACAAGAAGCTCATTGTGTGCGGTTAACCTATCGTCTTCAAATTACATCAGTTTTTATTTATTTATTTTAGTTTCTGTAGGGTCCTTTCCAGAATGATCAGGGTCCTCTCTCGGGACACGGGATGCTGCGGAGCACCCCTTGCCAAGCGGGTGCCGAGCGGTCGATTCGGCCGTTCATCCCAGCACGGACGGTTCGGATTGAATTAGAGTGCATACAAATCCGAACTGTCCGTTGCTCGGTCAAGATTCGAGCAGTCGATTGTTGAGATGAACAGCCGGATCGACCACTTGGCAGGGGGTTGCTTGGTAGCATCCTCCGAGAAGCTTAACAGTGACGAGCCCTAAAATAAAATATGAACAAGAAGCTCATTGTGTGCGGTTAACCTATTGGATAGAAAACAAAGCGGGTCAAACACACGGGTAGTTGTCTCCATCGAAATATCAGCAAATGAGAAATTAGATGTAGATGCACGGAGGGAGGCGCGAAAATGGGAGTCCTTCTGGAAATGTGTGTGCAATTTGAAGACGATAAATTCCAGGCAGCGCTTCGACTAGGAAAAGGATCATACCGGAAAAGGATGATGCTGAGCACCCCCTGCCAAGCGGTTGATTCGGTAGTCCATCTCGACACGGACGGTGCGGATTGAATTTGAGCGCATACAAATCTGAACTATCCATTGCTCGGTCAAGATTCGAGCAGTCGATTGTTTAGATGAACGGCCGGATCGACCATTTGGCACCCGCTTGGCAGGGGTTGCTTGGTAGCATCCTCCGAGAAGCTTAACAGTGACGAGCTCTAAAATATGAACAAGAAGCTCATTGTGTGCGGTTAACCTATTGGATAGAAAACATAGCGGGTCAAACACACGGGTAGTTGTCTCCATCGAAATATCAGCAAATAAGAAATTAGATGTAGATGCACGGAGGAAGGCGCGAAAATGAGAGTCCTTCAGGAGATGTGTATGCAATTTGAAGACGGTAAATTCCAGGCAGTGCTTCGACTAGGAAAAGGATCATACCGGAAAAGGATTACACCGATTACAAGGACGGAGTCAGAAATTTCACCACACATGGGCGATTGTGCATGCGAGAAAAAAATATAAATACACATGTATAATAATGTAAATGCATTATAACTCAAAATAACGTAAATACATAAATCGGTTTAACTAATAAGATCGATCTTGATGAATGTGTCTTGTTTTTTTTTTATTGTTCATCTTCTTCTTTTTCATTCATCACAACTGCATGGATTCGGTCCAAGGGCTTTCATATTACTTGATTATACCAGTCAAAAAATAAAGAATTAGAAGTCTAAAACAACAATGGGGAAAAGACATACCTACAACTTAGATTTCATCAAAATTAATGAGGGTTTCCAAAATCCCTTCTCATCCGTTACTATTTTCTCGAAATTGTCTTTGAAGTCTTAACAATTGGGGATGTTTGTGCCAAGAGAGAGGGAGGGGATTTGGTGTGTCATTAAGATTTTAAAGCAAAAAGAAATAAAATTGTAAAATACTAAACTCATCTAACGAAATGTGGAAGTTTTTTACTTAAATATTCACAATATTAACCCTCTAGTTTTATGTTTTATTATATTTTAACCCTTAGCCTTTAGTAATTAATGTTGGTATCCTTCGTATTTCAAATGTTACTATTATATATATATTTTTCAAAATTCTACACATGGGAGAGTCTATATACTTTCATCGGAATTTATTTATTTTTACATATAATAGCAGTGTTTTTTTTTCTTTGCAGGGGCAACCGCCCCTTCTAGCCCCTTCCTGACTCCATCCCTGCGATTACAGACGAATCAAAGTGACGAGCACGCCGATACATCATGATATATGTTAGAGAGCGTTACAAATAACTGTTGCGTTGAGAAGATGGAGGCGACAAACGTTTCCATACACATCATTTCGAGCCCAGCCCATAGGTTTTCGGGCTCCGGCTCATCCAACGACCTTCACCTCAAAACAGTCCATGGCCATTTTAAACCTAGCCCATTACTTTTAGTCTCAAGCCCAGCCCATGCCCTTCTTCTAAAGCCCACTCACCGTTTCCCCAATTGACCAACAGTCCATCTTTCTTGTTTTTCTCTCCAGGAGCTCTCTCTCTCTCTCTCTCTCTCTGTCTCTCTCTCTCTCTCCAATTGGGCATGAGAAGAGATGGGTAGAAAGCATATGCTTCTGCTGACTCTTTCTTGG
This sequence comes from Rhododendron ovatum, assembly GCA_019656835.1. Taxonomy (NCBI): domain Eukaryota; kingdom Viridiplantae; phylum Streptophyta; class Magnoliopsida; order Ericales; family Ericaceae; genus Rhododendron; species Rhododendron ovatum. The sequence continues at coordinate 45,277,747 of CM033798.1, forward strand.
TCCCTAATCGTGGTTGCCTTGGCCGCTAGGCCCGCTACTGATTTGAAGGTAATCCTTTTATTTTGTTCAGATTACATGTTTTCTTGTTTTCTGTTTATTTGATTGTCATTTTAGTGTGTTAATTTGATTTTAGGTTTGGAAATTTAGGTTAAAGGAACTCCAGATACTGGGTTAGATCCAAAAAGCCCACCAACTTTGAACAACACTAGCAATTTGAATGAGAAAACTGGTGGTTTGAACTCTGTTATAGATTCTGGTAAAGTTGACCAAGTAAAGAATGATAAAGATCAAGTGGGTGGATCAAAGGAGGGCATTGAGGATAATAAGGTAGGTGAGAGGAACCCAAGTAAACAAAAAGATGTGGACTTGAAAGGAGATAAGAAGAAGGGTGAAGATGGTTCAGTGGGAAAGGGTGAAAACAAAGAGGGTGATCAAGTTGAGAAAAAAGATGAAGATGGTTCAGTGGAAAAGGGCGGCAACAAAGAGGGATTGAGTGAAGGGGGAAAAGGTGACAACAAAGATGGATCGAAATCGAAAGAAGCGATGGAGGAGGAACCGGTGGTGTTGCCACAGGTGAGGAAGGAGGGCTCTCGTGGCGAAGAATGTGATGCTGATGCATCGAATAGCTGCAAGGTTGAGAAAGATGCATTGATAGCATGTTTGAGAGTTCCAGGAAACGGTATGTCTTGCTTACTGTCATATTCTCATTAATTGTTAATACTATCGTATCCTATATTGGAGGAGACAATGTCAAGACTTCACCATTTTGGTTTATTCTTGTTGATTGGGATTGTTTATTTTCTTTTTGATAGCATTGGAAGTAATGGGATGAAAATGAGATCTTTGATTATCTAGGAGATTACTTTCCTGTTTTGGTTATGCTTGTACATTGATCTTTTTTATTTTCCTTTACGATAGTATTAGAAAGTAATGGGATGGAAATTTATGAAATGGTGATTATCAAGCGGATGCCGATGATTTACTCTTGTAGAAAGATGGAATAAAACTTTCGTGATCCAAGGAAATTTTTGTGGGGTGGGTGGAAGGAGAGAAGAATTCAACAACTGTAACGATGAGATAATTGAATGTGTATGCTTCAAACGTCTTCTTTACCTTCTAAAGTACTAAGTTAACTGAATGAGACATCTCCCACAGTAAAGTGACGATTGTTTCAAGCAGTATGTCATCACGCATTAGTTGTTTCAAACACTATGTGATTAAGCATTAGTCATAAGGTGAACAACTTGGTCCATAATTTTTTTTCCGATAATTACTCTCATAATTTTGGCTTGCTGTTTTACAGTGGATGTCTCTTAGTTGCATTGAATTCTCCCTCCTTATATGGTTGCCTATCAGCTGAAATCAAAAGTTATGGATGTTTGGTTTCCTATCTTCCAGATTCCCCAGATCTTTCACTTCTGATTCAGAACAAGGGAAATGACCCCCTCAGTGTTACAATTTCTGCTCCTAATTTTGTTGAGCTTGAGAAAAGAAACGTTCAACTCCAACAAAAAGAAGACATAAAGGTACACATAACCAACATTGGAAGTGTTATTGAAAGCATGATGAAGAGCTCTCATTGATTATACGGTGGTTTCCATATCTAGTACAGCTTGCTAACACTTATTTTTCTCGTCCAACCCGTGAAATTTGTGGGCTGACACACTGATGCTGCCAAACTTTCTTATGTCCATCTTCTTGGTTTATGCCTACTTGGTTTTCTCTAGATGTGTCCTTTTTGCACATGTTCCTCCATTTATTCGCATTCTAAGAAATCAATTAATTAGAGAAACGGCAAAAGAATGTGTATATGAAGGCTCGTTGATAAGAATAGCTTTAGTATGGTAGTTACCATTCCTGTTAAACAAAATGGGTAATTATGAATGCCACACCTTGGTAGGAGAACAATACATCCATAACTAGAATTTGATTGTTGATTTCATCGGTGGCATTTGTCATCTATATGTGAATGTACACATTGGTAAATGTTATGCTATTTCAAGGGTAGTTTAGTCATAGAGTTAATTAGGGTTTCTATGTCTTTCCATTTAATCTAGCTTATATTGTTATTCATTGTAATCTCAATTAATGCAAAAGATAGAGCTCTAGGTTGTTTTCTTTCTTTGCAATGTAACATGGTTAGGTACCAGAGATGGGTAGGGTGCGTGTTTCTGGCCTACAAGGGGCAGGTGCTACCGAGTGAGCACGCTGCGCGTGAGGGAGGGTGTGAAGTGAAGTCCCACATTGCCTGGGTACCAAAGTAATATGAAGTATATAAGCGTGAGGGCACCCTCACTTCAATAGCTAGCTTTTGGAGTTGAGTTCTACCTAAGACCGTGTAATAGTGCATACTACTGCTTTTGATCAGTGCTGTAGCACCAATGGATTCTCTATGCCATGAAACCATGACTACTAAATATGATTTTCTAGTCCAAAAAAGAAATTGTCATGCACTCCCTTCCTGTCCCTACATTTTTTCAGCTGGCCTTTTTACATGGTTTGTTTTGAAACTAGTTATAATTCACTCCGAGTAATGTTTGATATGCACATTAACATGGTTTGAAACTAGTCATAATACACTCCAAGTAACGTTTGATATTCACATTAACATACTTTGACAAGGTAAATTGACAGTTGGGTTTAATTGTTTGTGATTTCTTGTGAGACATGAAGCCAAAGACCATAAAGTGGATGTATTATTACTGGCTCTTTTCTTCCATCTAAAACAGTCTTGTCACTATTCAGGTGAAAGTTTCTATCACTGAACGTGGAACTGACAGCACGATTGTTCTAACAGCAGCAAGCGGCAAGTGCAGTCTTGACTTCAGAGATTTTACTTCCCTCAATCCCATGAAGGAAACAGAGGACAGTAGAAAGTCAGCATACATCAACCTTGTTAAGAAACCTCATCTTATTGTATTCGTTGTCATTTCTACTCTCCTGTTAATAACAGCATCGGCTTGGATGTGTGTGAGCTTCAAGAGGAGGCATTTCGACAGCAATGCCTCCAAGTATCAAAAGCTAGACATGGAGCTTCCAGTTTCAGGTGGGGGAAAAGTAGTGTCGGAAATAAACGATGGGTGGGACAACAATTGGGACGACAACTGGGACGATGAAGAGGCACCCAATACGCCATCAATGCCTGTGACTCCAAGTGTCTCTTCCAAAGGCCTCGCTTCAAGACGGTTAAACAAGGAGGGTTGGAAAGATTAGCTGCCTCAAGTTTAGCGACTTAGCATTGGTTTCATTGGGGTAATGTAGGGTGTGAGAGGAGATGGGAAAAAGAGAGGTTCAATCTGATTGTTTTGTTTGACTGATTGGTTCATACGAGTCACTTCCCTTCCTTTTTCGGGTGGAATACAACAGGAATGATAAATATGCTTTCCTATTCCTTCATGTCGGTGATATATATGCTTTAAAACTGGATTTTGTCCTTGTGACTGCACTCTATTGACGCCAGTGGCCTATCGTGCTAAATATTTTCATCTAATTCTCAGTTTTCAAGGATCTCGTAGTACAAAGTTTGCAATATTTCTTGACCCCACGGGTTTGGTTAGGTGATCAAGACTTGCAACTTACGGTTTTGTTTCATCTTAGGTGCTATCAATTGGGACCAATCCATACGAGGCTTTTGCCCGAGCTTCATATGGACCCGTTAGTGGACGGTGTAATGAGGTTCTCCAGTGATTGAACTTTGGGTCTTTTCCACTGTCTTATATGAAATATTCTAGGATCAATGTGATGCAATTATACATTTAGGATAATTGGGAAACATATTGGGTAAATTTCACTGACACCCCATGAGGTTTGCATTATGTATAGATTCCCCCTCCTAGGTATGAGAAATAACTCTCCCCTCCCTTCAGTAATTTGGAAAGAAATTGTTTCTGTTGAATCCAAGAATGAGGTAGTGTTTGCCTTGTTCGAATCATATATATTAAGTTGGATTTGGAGATGGTAGTCATATCTCTTTATGGAATCACAGTTGGGTAGGGAAAAATAGTTTAGCTAGCTAGCCTACTATGTATACAAGCTTATACACCTCGGCGGTTCACAAGGAGGAGTCTCTATGCAAGGTTTATAGCAGAAACATAAGGGATGAACAGTAGACAGCTCATTCAACTGGGGTTTTACAATGCTTGGTTGATGTACGTAGCGATGAAGGAAAACTAGAGGCCAGAAAATCGACAATGGATATATATTATGGAGGAATGCGGCTCCGCCAAGAGTACAATTCTTTGGGTGATTTGTTGTTACGTATAATAGGGATATTGATTGCTCAACGAGAAGGAATGTGCAAGCTTTGTGGGGGAGGAACTAGAAACTGCAGATCATTTGCTGCTTTTATGAGATTTCTTACATGAAAAATACGAATTTGTCCTGGCCTTAATTGGGCAATTTTCCAGCGGACGGTGAGATTAGTTCGCTATGAATTACTCGAAGTGTGCATAATCTATCTCATGTACTCTGACTACAAACAAAAAATTAGTATAAAAAACATGTAATGTAATATATAGGGTAGCAATTGCACTAATTTGTGATTGTGAATCATGGCATGTTTCCATGCCATCTTGTCTTCTAGTCATACCAGAGGGACGACAAACACTAGGTGTTTGCAAATTGTTAGGATGGTCGTGGATAATAATAGCGTTGTGGTTTTGATAAGGTGGTTTTTAATTGATTACTATTTTCATATCGTAGTTAATTAACGGTTACATTAAGATAGTTGTAATAACTTAATTTCAAAAGGGACAATTACAAAAACTATATTTTTGACGGAGCTTTAAAAATTATTTTCTCATGAAAAAAAGACTTCTCCCTTTCTACAATAGGATAGAGCGCCAAAAGACTTGGCAACTTGGGGTTGGAAACAAAAATGTTAGAGGCATATCACCTTAACCACACCCCTCTCACATACAGGTGGGGCCCATTGGAATAGACCCCACCTGTATATGAGAAAAGTGTGGTTGATGTGTGGTTGAGGTGATGTGCCTCTAGCACATCTCGGTTGGAAAACAAAACAAAAACTTTCCAATGTCAAAATTTACTTAATTTCCAAGACATAGAATCTACGAATAGAGGGTTAAATTTCAATGCAATCCCGGAAGACATGCCACCCCTTTGTCTGATTATTATTTACATTATTTTAGTATTAAATAAGTAATTACTAGCACAAACCCGCAATCAAATCATCGATTTGTGGTGTCTGTTAAATCTAGGAAGCGCGAAAACCTCGGCCAGTCGCGGAATTAGATGGTTAAAATTGTTGCAGATTTTTAGATTACGAATCCAAATGGTTGGTCCGAATTTGGAAATCCTGTAGTACAGACTGCACTACGGAGCTGTAGGGTGGTCAATTCGGCCGTCCATTTTGATGCCTATGGCACGGATTTAATCTGAGCCCCTATTAATCCTAACCGTCTATTGCTCGGATTAAAATCCGAGCCGTCCATTACTGAAATGAACCCTGGATCGGTCCTCCTACAGGATGTCCAGTAGGCATAAGATAAATGCTGGAAAGTGAAAAGAAAACTGTTTTTTCCCGGTGGCCCAATGGTTTCTGGGTGCCCTTAGGTGGTTTAAGTAAATAAGTTAGGAGTTCAACTCCTTCAATGTCCTAAACTAACTATTCTAATAAATAGTACTAACTTTCGCAAAGAAAAAATAATAATTTATTGTATTCTTGTTTCAATAAAATCAAAGGTCGTGTAAGAATCTTGAAAGAAAATATTTAGAGCATCTCGAATCCACTCATCAAATTGTTTTGCCAAATATATACATTTTGGATTAGCCCAGAGCAAATTAGATTCTTGGTTCCGTCGTTAGGCTAAGTCCAGCCCAACAATTCTCCGACGATCAAGTCAATCTAGGAAGGAGGAGGAGAAATTACTGTTCACTCAAAACGGCTTATGTTGCTGGGGTTTGATCTCTTCCTTTATATAAAGCCTCCTGACTTGCTCACCAAGCAAGTGCGTGCTTGGCAGTCGGCACGCTCCATAACCGCTCTTCGGGTGACGTCACATATGATGTGTCTGATAAGATGGTTACGAAAAACGTGACATGAGCTAGCCCTAATGAGTGTGCCTGCCATGTGTTGTAACCTCTTAAGCCTACGTCATCGTGACGTACATGACCAGACAGTTAGGCGCACATGGGCGAGATGCCTTCTATAGATCACACGGGTTGCATCGGTCGAATCCTGGTCAGTTAGCCCAACTTGGAAGATCGGACCACGAAGATCCAATTGCACCGGAGAGAACAACGCATGATGTCTGAGCGATCAAGATGATCCATGCATCTGCCTTGACTTACGAGGATCTTATCATGCTGGGTATGACCGAATGGACCACACTGAGCCGATTATTCGGGCCACAACAAATTACTCGAAATTTTCTAGCAGGGGGCCAAAAATCAACCACTTATGCATCAGGGAGACCGTTAATTATTTCGTGCCGAGGCGCCGAGGCAATTTATAAAAACACAAACGAAAACATGCTAAATCAAAGAACTTTGCTTGAATGCTACTGCAGGTGCATGTGACGAAATGATCAAACTTAGCTCGACAAGCCTTATGGTAATCATACGATCCATAGGGATTATCGACTTTTTTTTTATTTTTTACTAGTAACTAGGGGTTATAATCAACTTTGACCGCGGTAACATCTTTGTGAATTTACATAAAATTTGGGACGCTGTAAGAAAAAAAAAAACAGAAAGGGAATCACTTGAATCTCCCTAGAAATCGGAAAATGGGCATTAGATTCTAGGAATTAGAAACTTTGAATCATTCATGGCACTCCCCCCTACTTTGAAGACCTGAATTTCAAAGCATGGCCCAAACATTAAAATAGGGAAAAGTTAAGAGAGTATTTATTTAGGGGACAACCTCTCGAACAACAAGAAAGCTAATGAAATCTAGGGACTTTTTGGGTACCGAAAATGTACGATGGCTATCGAAATACACTTTTGGATCTCTAATTCGAACAATTCATTGATTTTAAAATAAATTTTTGAGTACTTGCAAAAAGAAAAAAAGAAAAAGAAGAAGCTTAATTGGATATGCACAAATGGTTTATCAAAATTTCAAGTTTTCATTTAGAACTAAGGATCCTAAACTCTGAATGAGAAATTGAAAGATTGAATCAACCACTTGTGGATATCCAATTGAACTGATTTTTTGTATGGCCACTTACAAAATTATTTTAACATTAATGAAAGGATTGGATTATTTGTGTGGGCCCCAAAAGCGGGGCCAAAAGCCGTAGTACATTTCCACTACCCCAACACTTTCGATACCCTTGGCATTTTTCGTTTTTTGTTTGGTGGCGGTTTTCCGCCATTCAGTCGGTTCATTTTCGCACCCATTTTGGTGTCACTTTGAAGATCCACATTGTAGAGCACGTCGAAATAGGATAGCCACGTAAAATATCAAGTCAACCGGATACCGATTAATATCTACTAAGAGCGCATGGAAAAAAAAAAAATGAGTTGGCCACACTGAATTAAAACTTGAGACTCAAATTTTTTTTTTTCAAAATATATAAAGCTTTAATCAGATAGTAGTCAGTATCCGATTAACTTCATATTCTACAAACGAGCTCTACAGTGTGGACGGTTCAAATTGAGTAACTACAAATAGGTTCGAAAATGACAAGACTGCACGGGATGAAATTCACAGCCAAACAGTAGAAAAAGCCGCCTCCTTTCGGTTTCCCATTGGAGTACACCCTCCCAAGTCTTAACCTAGCAACTTTTCAATAGCCAAAAGAGTATGAAACTGACCTATCGAAATTGTATCCACACCATTGCTCGAAATTGTTGACAAATGAATGAAACTATTCAATATTATTGTATTCGGTCAGTCTTAATTTCTTGAGCTCATCACATGCGAGACTTACGCTTAGTAAATATATACTCGATAAATGTGGCACGATTATTGTACAAAATGTTTTGGTTCGACAATGATATATGCTTTGACCCTCGATCCGTTATTGACTTGTTGCAACTCTTTTCGAGATCCTTGGACTAATAGAAATGAAATTGAGACACCACCTTTAAAGAGAGAGAGAGAGAGAGAGAGAGAGAGAGATATAAAATTGGGCCCTAATATAATGGATCTATTTTTTTTTTCTGATAATCAGATGTCCGGGCAAGTTTGTGCGTACTTCGACTAATTTCGGAGTCCTGAAGATAACGGCCAAACATAACTCCCAGTGGCCCCAAAGTTTAGAATATTTGATCTCCGTGAGAATAGAACTTGTGACAAATAGGCCTAAGGGAGTGTTATAGTCCTAACCAAGGGGTTAGTTAGAAGTGGAAACTCAATCTTGGTGTGTGACAAGGCCCATGTTCGACTCCGTGTGCCCGATTGTTAGGGTTAAACCTACCCTTAGCACACCACCCACATGCCTTGGAGTTTTACCTTCGTTTCCGACGTAACTGTGATGAAATCTCTTGCGAAACGTTATCTATATTTCTATTTTTTGTTTTCGGCCATGGCAACAGAACCCAAAAGTAGCTCCATTACTCAAACCTGAGAACTCTCCCGTGAGACCACTCTCCATGCTGGCGAACCAAAGCCCCGTTGGCCGATACTTCCATTTTGTGTCCCAGGAAAGTTTTTAGTCCTAAAATTGGAGGACCACCCAAAAATTAGGAATTTAGGGGCTATTAGAATTTAGAATATCTCCAACATGAGATGCCAAAAGTGACGTGGAGCAAGTAACAGCTCCTTTTGACAGCTACAACCCATACAATTTTCATTATGCCAATTACAAGTGGATTTGAAAGGACCCTCATGGCTGCCAAATTTGACGCCACCATCACCTCATGCCAAATTACATTTTCTTCAAAAAAGTCATCTTTGGTTTTTAAAAAAGAACCATTTGACGTAAGAATTTTACATAAGGGTTGAAGACGGATGGTTTGATGTTAAATTGAAGAAGTCAAAATGTCACGTAAACCTTCAAAAAAAAAAATTGATATCTCCAATTTGAAGCCATGGATTAGAGATGCTCTAGTGCACAAGCTTTTGAAGACCACAGTAAGTCAATAGAATGAAGAATTGCAGCAAGCTTGGCACCGGTTGGACATGTTCTTCTTCTACCAGTGGGCGTGCTTTGTGGGGGGGACAAACGCACGAGTCCCCGACAGCCGGTGAGTGCTTGAGTTTTAAGCATCGCCGTGACCGTGACAGAACCGGTGCCCGGGCGGTAATTGCGGAGACTTGCTTCCATTTCCTCCTTTGTTTCTGTGTTTCCACTGCTTTTGGTGTTAGACTTATTAGTTTTTTCTGTCTTTCCGCTTTTAGAAAAATCACTAGTGGTATTCGTCTAGAGGGGAATAAAGCGTTACGAAGCCTTTTTGACCACATTGGCCTTTGGCCTTTCACATTGGCCGTTTGGAATTTTGAGAGAGAATTTTGAGAATAATGAATGGAAAGAAATAAATAGAGGAAATTTAATGAAAATCGTGTTTAAGGGTTTTGAGACCTCAAAATGAACGAGGCCATTATGTTCTTGTTGGAATCGAGGTTGACATGTAACGCAACATCGTACTCTGTGACCTGAACAAGATGGAAATTTTTTGGCACAAACTAAGACAACTTTTCCACCATTCTGTTTAATCGAAAAAGTATAAAAATATATATAGAAAAATAGAGATTATCTTTTGAATAAATTAAGTAGTATTATTAATCACCTATTGTTCTGTAGCCAAGAGGCCTACGGTTGAATCCATAAACATAGACTGAACCGTTCAGTTTACTTGTTTGTGGGTTTTTGCTCAAACCATTTTGATGATCCGAACTGTTTAATATTTTAGAGCTTGTTGAAAACATGATGTACTCCAAAAAGTAATTTTGATATGAATTCGAATATATTTTTCTTAGAACATAATAGGAATACAACACCGAATCGGAAACCATTTAACGGTATTTTAACCCATTTATCTCAAGAAAAATGCAGTCCGATATTATATCAAACAGTATGCGATCAACTTAATTTTTGGCATGCAAATGTTCTCGATGAACTCTAAAATGTCAACGGTGTGAATAATTAAAATGGGCCCAAGAAGAACCCGCAAACAGAGAAACTAAACGGTCTAGTCCATTTTCATGGACCGGAGAGGATCCTCCTTCCTATTACTATAATTTTAGAATGTCAAAACATAACTAGCATTAATAAACATACTAAAAAAAAGAAGATAAAGTATACGGAAACAAAATCAGTCTTAATTTTTTTTTTTCTGACTAAATCGAAAGGAACTATGAAAGAATATACTTCTTGGAATTATTATTATTATTATTTTTGATCCGTAGGAAAAAGTTAGCTAAATTGAAACTTACCTACCAAGATATTGATCTTAATTTGATAGAAATTAAACTGTTGTATTTTGGTAAATGTTCACCCGCCATGAGAATCACTTTCGACTAATACAACGGGGATTGCCCTCCGTGTAATTAACCATTACGTGGTGCTTCAAAGGCCTCCATCGCCATGTATTCAAGCGGGTTTATGAATAAGTGCATGAATTCTAAAACAATGTGTGACAGTGAAGGTCTTTAGAGCACTAATAACCAGTCCTGAAGAATTGCAAATGGAGAGAAGCCTTTTCCTTTGGAAGAAATGATGGGTATTTTGGACAGTTGACAAGGGAACCCCAAAGAGACGGTTGTCTGGGCTTTTTGACGAGATTGACTTATTCACGGAGGCTCCGTGATTCCCTTATTTACGGAGCTGCGCAATTTTGGCCGTCTTTTTTGACTCCCCGAAAAAGTTTCATTTCAACCTGAATCGTTCAAAGCCGAAACGGACGTGTGCGATTCATCTCCGTAAACAGCTATTCACGGAAGCTCTGTTAAAAAGATCTTTTTTTTTTTTTTTTTGACTCCCCTTCGTTTTGTAAACACTTTAAAACCTCATAAACGCCAATGAAAACTCACCCACTGTCAGCCTATCATCAATGTTCCAATCAAAGTCGAAACGGACCACGCGATTCACCTTGATCCGTAAACAACTATTCACGGAAGCTCCTTTAAAAACTCTCTTTTTTGACTCCTCTTCATTTTGTAAACTTTTTAAAACCTCATAAATGCCAATGAAAACTCACCCGCTGTTAGCCTGTCATAATGTTCCAATCAAAGCCGAAACGGACCACGCGATTCCCCTCCATAAACAATTATTCACAGAAGCTCCGTTAAAAACTCTCTTTTTTTTACTCCTCTTTGTTTTGTAAACTCTTTAAAACCTCATAAACGCCAATGTAAACTCACCAGCTGTCTCTCATCAATGTTCCAATCAAATAGAGTACTAATCAATTAAGAACTGATTCACTTACTTTAACTAATCACTTTCCCTAATTATCTAATCTGCAGTAAATTATATTAATTACCTGCCTATACAAATCAATAGATTCCAAAAACAAACCGACCCTTCCCAATAAAGAGCCGAACAATCCCACATGGCCCCATCCCATCTCCTTCTCGACCAATGTAAGGTAAGTTGTAAAAACCCCGCGAATAGGAAATGAATATCAAAAAAGTGATACCCCTTTGAATATAATAAAGGAGATTGAGATTTTTGCAGTTTCTTTTTCATTATTCATAGTCCATTTTTGTCTTTGTTTGTATGAATTCATTGCATTATCTTTGAAGTAGGGTTGTAAATGAGCCGACCAGCTCGCGAGCTTGGCTCATTCATGCTCAGCTCAACTCGACTTGACTCGTTTAGTAAATGAGCCGAGCTCGAACTCGAGTTTTTGGCTCGTTTAGGGAGGCTCGGCTCGATTAAAGAGGCTCGTTTAGTAAATAACTAAGCTCGGCTTGTTAGGGTTTGAGCCAAGCTCGAGCTCAAGTATTTTGCTAGATTAATAAACGAGCCGAGCTTGAGCTTGACTCGTTTTCAGCCCTACTTTTAAGAAAAAAGTGGATAAAAAAATCATAGTTATGGACTCCTGGGACTAACATAAATAAACGACGAAAATGAATGTTCAAGACCGTAAAAATGGAGAAATACTCCCTCGCACCTACATTTTCAGAATCCCAGACGTTGGTCGTTGGTTGATCTATACGTACCTTAAGAACATGAGTATACGATCTTTTAACTATAAGTTGTGATCCAAGGTCCATCACCAAACCCTAACTTTTGGGTGATGGTTAGAGGGAATATGACGGGGCTTTTCGGTCCTTTCGGTTGTTCCACTAACGACATTAACATTTTCCATTTTAGTCTAGAGTTCGGGGAGTATGTGTAAAAAAATAAACTAGAGAATGTAAAGTTGATACTCTGTCTAAGTTCAGGGGCGTAAGTGAAATTTTCCCCGTATTAAACCCTGCAAATTTCCTGTGCTATTGTCAATGGCAACTTTCCTTCTCATCTCCTACATATAGAGTGACTTCTGCTCTTCCCATCTCCGCAATCTCTCTCTCTCTCTCTCTCTCTCTCTCTCTCTCTCTCTCTCTCTCTCTCTGTTTAATAGGGTCACTCTGTTCTGGGTCGGTCTATCACAATTTTTAGTTGATAAACCAAACCCACATTGCAATTCTGTCCCTATACATACCAACATACATTTATACAGCCTCCAGTACAGAAAAAATATATATACCTCCAATATTTTTACCATAAACTGTGGTTTCTATTCTATGGCTCTTCTGTTTGTGCTTCTCGGACTTCTTCCTTTGGCTTTCGCCGGCCACGACTACGGACAAGCTCTTACGAAGAGCATTCTCTACTTCGAAGCTCAGAGATCTGGCTATCTCCCAAGTACTCAGAGGGTGCAATGGAGGAGTAATTCTGGTCTGGACGACGGAAAGGCTAACGGGGTTTGTTCCTCTGTTTTCTCTGCTGTTGTGATAATTTCACTAGACGTTATGTTCTGTTTTTTCATTTCGGAAATGAGTTTCAGAATATATTAAAATACGAAATTTGGAGTGCATTTATAAAAAGGTGGAATGTAAAAATTATTTGTCTTTCTCTTTTTTCAATTTCTTTTTTTTTAATAACTAGATATCTGAGCCGAGCACTAAGTTGATACTTGCTTTTTTTCTAAATTATTAGTCCCTGTTCAAGTTAGTGTCATTTTTTGGAAAAAAAATTCAAAACTGTAAGTTTAAATTACTTTGACTAATTTTAAAATCTCATTTAATTTGATAGTGAGTGCTTTATTTCTTGATTGGAACATGACATATTTTTTGAAAAGAAGAACAATTTGAGACAGGGTTTGTTTCACTGGCGTTAAAATTCGAATGGAATGGAATGGAATGGGCTTTTTCTATCAAATACTCATTCTGACATTTGATTGATTAAAGGATGACATAATGTACATTTGAAATAGATTCATCGTTCCACATTATTACTGGCAACCAACGAGCATTCATCATTCCGTTACTTTTTTCCGTTGCATTACCCGCGTGTAAGAACAAGCTTATAGAGCATTCTCCGCACCTTGGCTAGTCTAGTTTCGATGTCATAACTAAAGACCGAACAAACCTTCCGTCAGTTCCGTGGCCTGAAGAGTTTTTTTTTTTTTTTTTGTTTCTTAACGGCGTTACAGTGGAATGGAATGTTGATGGGTTTGAATATGGATTGCAGGTGGATCTGGTTGGAGGGTACTACGATGCAGGGGACAATGTGAAGTTTGGGCTGCCAATGGCATTCACAATAACAATGATGTCATGGAGTGTAATAGAGTATGGCACTCAAATTTCTGGGAGTGGAGAGCTTGGCCATGCCATGGATGCTATTAAATGGGGCACTGACTATCTCATCAAAGCCCACACCGAACCCAATGTCCTCTATGGAGAGGTACCGTACCACTCTTGCCCCTCTCACACTCTCTAGGAAAATTATTACTCAGCTCCTTGAACATCGTCGTGTGGTCCTTCGGGGGTTTACTCTACCACGTATTTGTGTCGGTTCATCACCGTATGTGTCTCCCGCACAAATGTGGGATCAAAAAGGCCTCATGGAGCTTCACATGGCGGTGCTTGAAGAGTATTGAATAATCAAGCTCCGTTTCGCTAACTAATTATTTTTTACTTATTTTTGAAATTAAATGTGTTTTATTTAAGAGAATGATTTGTCTCGTAAAACAAAAAATAAATACTTAAAAAATAAGAAACAGGGCCTCACTTCTCTGAGTTCTCTCCCCCTAAAAGCACAACTGTTCTAACTTCTAACTGCCTGTGTTTATTAATTCTAATTGGAGTAATGTTTCAGTGGTTTTTGTTTGTTATTTTCGACATCAACTTGTAGCTTACTATACCCGAAATATCCTTTGTGGCTACTTATTTTTTGAATTAAATGGGATTGTCATCCCCATCCAAACTGGGATTTATGTAATTAGATTGGTTTAATTGGTGATTCGATATATAGGTGGGAGATGGAGACACGGACCACTACTGCTGGCAAAGACCAGAAGACATGACGACGTCGCGGCAGGCTTACAGAATCGACGCCAACCACCCAGGGTCCGACCTTGCCGGAGAGACCGCCGCTGCCATGGCCGCCGCCTCCATCGTCTTCTCTCACTCCAACCCTTCCTATGCTAATGAGCTCCTCGCCCATGCCCAACAGGTTTTATCCTCTATGAACTACAGAACTACTAATTGTTGTTGTGTTTGTAGCATTGCTTAACGTCCAAAAAAATTGATATCTTGTTCCAAATAACATAATAGATCCCGTTGAAATTCATTGCACGCCATAATACCGATACAAATTTGAATCGTCCATTGCTCGATTAAGATCCGAACCGTTCATGCTAAGATAAACAGCCGGATCGGTTGCAGCATCCCACTCCCATATATATACCAACATATTATCACGCGTACTTTCCTCTTTCCAACTGTTTGTTTGGTGGATTAAATATTTAGCGGACCAAAAGGGTAAGTAAAGGGAACGTCCTCATATATGGTTCTGATCCAAATATTATATTTAAACTATAATGGCAAAGATTCGTCGTCGTTATTTTTTTTTTCTTCTGTTTTTTGAACATTGTCGTCGTTCTCTTTCGTGCCCTTGGGATGGGAGATGTTGTCAAGCATCTCTCTGTAGAGCGGTGCAGAGCGGCATGATCGGCTGTTCATCTCAACAATCAACGGTTTGGATCTTAATTGAGCAATGGACGATTCAAATTTGTATGCATTCAGATTCAATCTGATCCGTCTGTATCGAGATGAACGATCTGATCGGCCGCTTATCACCATTCTCGGGTCCTTCTTTTTTCTTTTTTTTTTTGGCATTGATAACCTCACCCCCTAGTTAAATAATGTTGGTTAATTTGGGATCACATGAGGGGGCACTTTTCCTTCTTAGTTCTACCACGCGTTGTCTCTTGAAAACGGTACATATACCTGGAGCACCCTATTAACATAATGCACTCTCACATCGGACCGTCCACGCTCACGATCCAATTATTGTCTACCACGTGGGAAGGAGGAGTGCTCTTGGGACAACGCAACATAGCTCTCTAATAAGGATGTTGAGGCATAACGTGTTGAGGAAGGATGTTAAGGCACAACGTGGATAAGGATGTTTAGGGATAACGTGTTGAGGCACAACAAGCAGAAAATTCCGTATTCATACAAAAATGTTTTGTAGACACAACGTGGCAGTACCCCAAGACCACCAAATAATTTTTCTGCGCAAAGAACTCATACGCCACATATGCATTTTTAATAACCTCATCCTTAAGTATGCAAACATCAGCCGAGGTGCGAGAAAACTGACCCCGGACATCTTAGTTATTAAAAAAGTTTATAAATCGATATCCATTGATATGTGATTGGAGCATGGCGGAAATTTTCCTATGATTTTGCGATCTTGTGTCTAGATAAGTGCGAGTTTTAAAGCATATTCTTTGTCAGTTAAGGGCATGAGAGGGGTACCTTTCCTCCTCGAGGTATTAAACGACAGATTTTCAACGTGTTTCAGCTTTTTGAGTTTGCGGACAAATACAGGGGCAAATACGACAGCAGCATCACTGTGGCTCAGAAGTACTACCAATCTGTCAGCGGATACTTCGTACGTGATCCCAACTCCCCTCCTAACTGCCCTCTTTTAACTGACATTTGATCATCCATTGCACCTTTCGCGGCAAAATTATTTAATTTCACAAGAGCGTTGTCCCCGTGGCAAATGCTCGTCTAGAGTAATCGAAGCACCACACCACTTGGCAATGCACGCGGTTCTCCAATTATTTCCTCCCTGCATTTGTGGTACAGGGAGTAATCAGAGCACCAAACCACTTGGCAATGCCGCCCTGTAATAAATATCACTTGCATTGCACGGTCTATAACATTGTCACGTGGTGCTCCAGACTGTTCCAGAACCACATATTTATGTAGGATTTATATACTTAGTCGTGAACTCCACGAGAATGTGTGGTTACGGAGTAGTCCAGAGGATCACGTGCGGTGCTGCTGGCCTGTTGAATAATTTCACATTTGTGGTAGTGGGATTAATCGGAGCACCACACCACTCGGCAATGCCACCGTGTACTAATGAATAATCAAGTTGCATTGCACAGCCTCTGCCAATTTCTGTTTTTCAAGCTTTAATTCTTATGCTGGCTAAAACAGGATGAGTTGCTGTGGGCTGCTGCGTGGCTGTACAAGGCCACAAACAACCAGTACTACTTGAGCTACCTCGGCAAGAACGGCGATGCATTCGGTGGAACCGGGTGGGACATGACCGAGTTCAGTTGGGACGTCAAGTATGCTGGTGTTCAGACTCTTGTTGCCAAGGTTTTCTTTTTTTATTTTTTCTCTTTTGAGAATTTCGTTCATTCAAATCTAGAGATGAGTTATTGGATTCAGTTTTACATGGTTTATCTGGGGTAACAAAAAATGTTCTAACTGATGATAGACTTGTAGTAGCTTACTTGATGATAGCTAAGAGAACAAATCTTAGGTTTACAGATCGAGAGAAACAACATTGCAGGAAGCAGAAGAATTATAAGTCCTTCAAGAACAATTTGTAGTTAACCCCAAGGATTTGGCCTGGTGGTCAAGGCCGGGACTTAGGACTTGCCTTTCCTCAAGTCTCAGGTTCGAAACCTCCCAAGTGCTATAAACTCTTTTGAGGCCGGTCCATACAGAGCTTTACTCCAACTTTAATCATCAAAACTATCCCTTAAGTAGGCGTTTTAAGGTGGCACAAATTGTAGCAAGAGCATACAACCTCTCGGGGTAAGATTGGGTGGGCACACGGTCACGTGATGTTCCTGCAGTAGTACTGATAATCACTCCTTCACCCATGCTTTGGTCCCTTGTATTTGGTTATCGAAGTTTAATCCTTGACAACCTGGTTTTCATTTAGCATACCTCTCTCTCTCTGATTAATAGGTCCTGTGAGTAAGCGTATGACCTTTTTTCCTTTAACCGATATTATCATCAATTGGAAGCTAACTATCTTGTTTGAGTTCTTTCAGTTGCTAATGGGAGGGAAAGCTGGACAGTATACACCAGTGTTTGAAAGATACCAAGAAAAAGCGGAGTCTTTCATGTGTTCGTGTCTTGGAAAGGGAAGCCACAGCGTCCAGAAGACCCCGGGAGGCCTCATTTTCCGTCAGAGCTGGAACAACTTGCAGTTTGTGACCAGCTCTTCTTTCCTCCTCGCTGTCTATTCCGACTACCTCACCTCGGCTGGGAAAAACCTGAACTGTGCTTCTGGCAGTGTCCCCGCGTCCAAGCTTCTTTCACTTGCAAAGTCTCAGGTGAAGATTGATTTCTGAAGTGGAATACATCTTTTCATCCGATGTGTCAAATGTTGATTTATTCTGGAATATCTTAGGATCATACGTTTATGAGGTTAGGGAGTTTCGAAACCTGAACCGGCACCACAATCGATATTCGTACCTGATTTTGAGTAACTTTAACTTGAATCTAATCCACAGCAATGACTCATGTAACTAATATCGCGAAACGCTTCTAATGATTGTAATGTTCGAACGATTAGGTGGACTATATACTTGGGGACAACCCAAGAGCTACAAGTTACATGGTGGGCTACGGAACCAACTACCCACAACAGGTTCACCACAGAGGTTCCTCAATTATCTCCATTAAAGTTGACTCGTCGTTCGTTACTTGCCGAGGAGGGTATGCCACTTGGTATGCAAGCAAGTCAAGTGATCCGAATCTCCTAACCGGTGCCATTGTTGGTGGCCCTGATGCTTATGACAATTTCGCTGATGAAAGAGAGAATTATGAGCAAACGGAGCCAGCTACTTACAACAATGCTCCTCTCCTCGGCCTTCTGGCTAGACTAAATGGTGGCCATAGCGGCTATAACCAGCTCCTTCCAGGTATTGATCGACTTTTTGATTTCTAACAAGGGAATATAATTAGCTTCTGTGTAATACATTATCCGTTTGTTGGGATGGGACGTTTGCAAAAATAAGGGCTCCATTTTTGTGTCGATACTAATGTTACGTAAACTTGTTTCACAGTGGCCATTGCAGTCCCCAAAAGCAGACCAAACGCAGCTCCGGTAACCAAAACAACTCCAACTCAAGGTAATCTTCTGCACCTTCGAGAAGAACTATACGAAATGTTTCCAGAATTTTTAAAGAGACCACTATTTCTGTCTCCCAACTATTTGGGGATGTTTGGCTAATTACTTTGGCTGTATGGTCTATGCTAAACGAAATCTAAAGTCGGTTTACTGTTTCTTTTGACAGGTTCATCTTCCGCCCCCATTGCCATTGAACAGAAGACGACAACTTCATGGAACTACAAGGGAAACACATACTACAGATATTCCACAATCGTAACAAACAAGTCAGACAAGTCTCTAACGGATCTCAATCTCTCGATATCAAAACTATATGGCCCTTTGTGGGGCCTAACAAAGTCTGGTGGTTCATATTCTTTCCCGTCGTGGCTCAATTCCTTACCAGCTGGAAAGAGCCTCGAGTTTGTTTACATATCCGCCTCTCAAGCGGATGTTTCAGTCTCAAGTTACACTTTGGTTTGAGGAAAGAAGAGGAAATTCACACGGGTTTTACAGGGCGTTGTGATTTCTAAGTTTGTGCAGCTATAGAAGATGAAGTCCAGAATGGTCTTTTCTTTTTAGTTGTAAGTATAGATAAATTGTTGAATTTGAATGAGTAGGTTTTTAAGGCTTACTGCGCGATTGATACGGAAGAAGAAGGGAGTGAAGAGACTATCATATAGGTGCGCTCATCCTCTTTTTTCTCCACTTCATTCATTAGTTGGACAGATTTGGGAGAGAAACTGAAAGAGTGTTAGGAAGTGAAGAGAAATCTCTTCCTGACAAAATTCAGAGTCTGTTTTTTGACACTCTGAAATCAGTTTTCCGAGTATTTTTCGGGTTTTTTCTTTTCCTCTTTCGGGTTGTGATCTTTGTAATCTATGCAACATTTCATATATGCAGTACAAAATAGATTCTGCAATGACAATGTTTGCCTCTTTTGCTTTTTCGTCTACTTACTGGATTCTGGCTGTCTGCTACTGAAGTTTTTCTTTATCTTCCATGGTACCTTTGTTTCCTGATGTTGGTTTTTTGAAGTCTAGTTTGGCTTTTTGACCGGCACTTCGCACTCTGTAATTTGTGATGCAAACACTGTAATATAAATACATGCTGCTTGCAGTCGATGCAGTTGTGCGCACCGTTTCTTCTTTTTGATACATAGCGGAAACTGGTATAACATATAGACGTACTCGATTACATATCAGGAGAACCACGTAAAATTCACCGTGTATTTCTCACTCGTCTTGTATGTTGTGGTTTTGACAGATTTCTCAACAGGCCAACGACCCACATCACCAAATGTCATGAAGAACTCAAAAATAGGAAAATGGAACCTAACAGACATTTTGATATCCATCTGTCACCATTATAGATACAAACCAGAAACACAAAATTCATAATACTATCTTGCAATGTGGGTGCCCAAATTAGTATTCACGAATCCATTGAAGGCGTTGAGTGGAAAATCTAAAAGCTCTAAGAACTTCCTTGATCACAACACAAGCATTTAGTATTTTGATAAGTTTCACGATGATTCAAGGGGATCATGCTATATTTTTGGTATTTTTTCGTTTCAGTATCATTTTGTCATTTTTGATTTTAAAATTCATGTTTTATTTTGTGGATTAATCACGTCTCGACAAGTGCCATACAAATGATATTTTTTGTCAACAGTATCATCTTATACAAGAGCGACACCAATGTATAAGTAGCGGCGTCAAGTGAATACCCTACACGGGTACTTCAGAAATGTCGCCGTACCCGTACCCGTCAAGTGAATACCCTACACGGGTACTTCAGAAATGTCGCCGTACCCGTACCGGGTACGGGTACGTGTACGGCGCCGGTACGGCAAAAACGTACCGGGTACGGCAAAATTTGATCGGGTGCTTTTGATAATTTTGGGTACGGCTAGGGTACGGCATGGATACGGCAAGGATACGGCATGAGTACGTTTTAGCCCAAAATGATTTTTTTTTCAAAATTTCAGGGAATTTTTTGTAAATAATTATAAAATATGGGCTTATTGTGTAATTTTTTTGTTTTTTATATACACATACACGTTTACTGAGTCACTGAGAGAGGCAGCGGTCTAGGGCTCCAAATCGGAACAGAAGACGCAAGTTCTCTCTCTTTTATATACACATACACATTTACACTGAGTCAATATTTGTAAGTACTGTTGGTATGTAAGGAACAAGAAACTCGTCTAACTTTGATCTAGGCACGTTGAACTTGATGTATGAATTTCGAACTTTTATCTATGTTACTTTTTGTTGGTAAAATGGGTTTATATTTCATTTAAAGCAATAAAAAATAGAAAAAAATTATATATCTATTCGCCGTACCCCCGCCGTATCCGTACCCTACTTTTTTGGGGTTTTGCCGTTTTTCGTACCCGTACCCGTACCGCGTACCGGTACCCGTGCTCCATAGCCCTCAACTGAATTTTTAAAAAAATTACTGAGTATCCACGAACACTGGAAACTTTAGCTCTCCTATCCATCGAAAGCGTCGAGTGGAAAATCCAAAAAGCTCTAAAAAAAATTCTCGAAAGCATCAAATGATAAATTTCACGATGATTCAAGGGCGGGTTCATGCTATATATTTTTTGTATTTTTTGTTTCGGTATTTTTATTCGTCGGTTTAGAATTTTTTGTTAAATTCATGTTTTATATTTTTTAGTAATCACCCATCTCAATGAGAACTAAATCAAATCGAGCCTTATGTCCTAATCACTTAGGGTCAGCTACCATTTTCCTCTATTGAGCTCTGTCAAGGGTCACTTGTGTCTCGACGAGGACCAAACGACTTATATTTTCAGTCCACATTTTCATACTTTTCTCATTTCTCTCATCGACACTAACGATTAATTTCAAAAATTATGATGAAAAAGCTAAACAAAAATTATTAGTGGAAGAACAATCAATTCCTCAAACTTCAGATCTTCAAAGCGCGAGGTCCGTCTGAATGATTAAAGCGGCGTCGTCGTCGTGAAGGTCGTCCCGTGGAGTAAATGAGATTTTGGGTTTGATTCAATGTGGCAAGACTCATAAAGATAAGCCTAAATTCTTTCTAATCTTTCCGATTAGATACTAATTAGTATTCTATTAGCATGAATTTTTACTAAACTACTAATTTCAACGAGGTCTACAATGTAAACGATTCAGATTATTTACTAATAGAATACGATTCCACCGAGTTTGATGGAACTGCCTGAATCCTTATTTTGATGGCTCAGGTGTTTTGATTCAATGTGGCAAAGCTCATAAATAAAAGTCTAAACTCCTCCTAATCCTTTTCGATTAGATACTAATTGATACCTTATTATCTTGAATTTTCTTGATCATAATTCTTTCAACGAGTTCTACAATGTGAACTATTCAGATCATTAAAAAATTAAAACAAAATTCCAAAAATTTACAATTTAATTGGTGATTAAGACTTCTCATCTTGAACATGAGAAGTCTTCAGAACTACAAAACGCTGCCGTATTGATGTCCCCCACTACTTAGCTCCATCAGTTGCTGACGGTTTGACACGTGTCCACAATGCCCAAAAGCTTTTTACTTTCAAAACCCTAGACCGAGCGATCATCTTCATCATCACTCATCAGTCGTTGATTGGAGAGTTTGATATCAGCTGACGAAATGGGGAGCAAAGACGCGATGATGATCGAAGAGGAGAGCCACTTGGTCCGCCTCTGCATCGAAGCGGCGTCGCAGAGCAGGGACGCAGTCGAGTCGTGGCGGAGACAGCGGCGCACCCTCGAGCGCATGCCCTCTCACCTCGCCGGAGCTCTCCTCCGTCGACTCCTACGGCGGCGGCTGCTCCATCCTTCCCTCCTCGAGTGAGTCACATCAAAGCTCGTACCTTTTCATTTGACCGTTTCTATGGATCATTTGCGCATGTCTAATTATTGCAATTCGCTAATTAGAGTAACGAATCTCTGATTTCTATTTGCTGTGGCCTGTGATCTGATAATTAAGCTTTGATATTCGCTGCGTGGGGTGCAAACGAGCCAAACCGAGCTTTTTAGTATTCTAGCTCAGCTCGTTTACTAAACCATCCTAAAACTCTATCTTGAGCCGGGCCCTTAAAGAGTCGAGCTGAGCCGAGCCTGACTCATATTTCGGTTGTTGTGGCCTGTGATCAGATATTTAAGCTTGAATCACATGAATTGTAACAATACATATGTCGATTTAATAGCTCTTTGTAGTTGTGTTGTGTTGTCTTGTGTGGGATCGTGGTCGTGAAGGTGCAGAAAAACTTATGATGCTATTCAGTAGACAGGACTTTGGTTTTGAACATTGCTTTGTTGTGGCAATATGTTATAGTCTTGTAGATGTGACAGAGGAAGGACTGAATTTGAAGAAGACAGTTTTGATCAAAATTCGATTGGAAGTTCATGCTTGTACAGTTGTTTCCAACTTTTATTTGGGCTGTGAAACTTGGCATGAAATTTGCTCTTACTATAATTTGTAGTGAATATGGGTTTTACTATTCACAGTTTTGTTCTTTTGGTCACCTTTTGTTCAGGTTGAAACAGAATGGTAATCCCCTCATTTCATCTTGGATTTTATCTGATCATTTGTTCTGAATCTGTCGTAGTCAGTGAAGAAGCTTTAACACGGTGCTGTTTAGAATATTCTTTTAATGAAGTATGGTAGTATATAGATGTGTACATGTAGCTATCATTGCAGAGGAGTTTTGTTGAATTTGCGTGTCTTGCTATATTCCGAATGATGTATTTGCATATGACTTTAGTCGGTTTAAACTTAAACAGATTTTTTTTTTCTCCTGTAGAGTCTTCAAATATTGCATAGAGGATATTGATCTTAGAGGTGAGATCTCGGTGGATGCAGAGTGGATGGCATACTTGGGTGCATTTCGTTATTTGCGCTCACTGAATGTTTCAGATTGCCGTAGAATTACTAGTTCTGCCCTTTGGGATATTGCAGGTACGCTAGTTTATTTCTGCTTATAAGGCAAGTTTCCTAAGTTATATACTTCCCATTTTACTGGCTGAAATAATTGAATAATAGAGAGTAGTTTTCCATTATTATCTGTTGCTTGTAATTTATTTTTGACAGCATTAGAAGAAAAATGTTTTGTTTGCTTAATGTCTTTATGCAACGGTCCATTCAAGGCATCTGGTATAATGGAATGCCTCGAGCGGGCTGGGAACATGATTAATGTTAAACTAGAGAATTGAGGTAGTGGTTTCATTCCCTTCAGAGTGCAAGGAGATGTTACCCTCATACAAAAAGACAGCAAATTTTTTTCACAGCAAATTCAGTAGGTTAGAAGAAGGGCAAAAGTGTCTTTAAGACATGTTATGAATCAGCATGTGGCATTCATCATTTCATCTTCTTTTTGATTAATTTGATTAATGGAAGCCTAACGGAAGGAGCGTGTGTTTTATAGACTGGTATACAATAGACTCTCTACCCTTGCAGATTAACCTGTCTATTATTTTAGTGGTTGTGACTCAAAATCCCGTCAAATTCCTCCCGGCAACTGCTTCTGTAATTGTTACATGTGCAAGTTTTTGTTCCCTGTTTCAGGAATGGCGAATTTAAAGGAGGTAGACCTTTCTCGGTGCTCCAAGGTTACTGATGCTGGCATTAGGCATCTTTTGTCGGTTTCAACTTTGGAAAAGTTACATATTGCTGAAACAGGAGTGACTGCTGAAGGGATTTCGCTTCTCTCTTCCCTTGTAAACTTGTCTTTATTGGATTTGGGAGGTCTGCCTGTCACTGATCGGGCGTTAAGCTCTCTTCAGGTATATACATTTCCTCGTAAACGAACTTGGTACTGTTTTTCTGATGTGTCTTGTAATTTCTGAAAGGCAGTAGGAAGTTGCTACATTGCAATTGCTCTATGTATTTTACTTGTTTACTCTATTATGGTGTAACTTACAGCTTGTGGCTGTAGTTGAAGGAGTTTGTAGCATGACAAAGAGGACTAAAACCAGATATTGGCATGGGGAGTGTTTCATGCACAACAAAACGGGAGGTGCATGAATCATGAAATTTTTTTAAAATGAGAATAGGATAACAATGCTTTAGTTTCAAGAGAATTGAATGCCCCGCCCCATCCCCGCCCCAATTGTGGCAGTTCCTGATATTCTTTTTGGGTTTTGGTTTTGGTTTGGGGAAGAAATAACAAATTTTCTTGAGCTTCGTCTCGGGGTTGATATAACTACCGCAGATAAAATATTATACTAAAAATAAATTCCACCCCCTCATGTTTAGGTAATTATGTTACTCATAAGGAAATTTACTAATTATCGATATAAAGAGGAAAATACTTCTCCTATGAGTTTGTACAAGATTGGTTATTTTGTTGCTTGAAGTGTTTTTAACCAAAAAAAGGAACAGAAGCAAATAATTGGAAATGTCAATATATGGATTGGGTATGTGACTGGAAAATCACGTCTGGTATGGGGAATCAAATACATATTTCAAGACGCCCCAGTGCCACGCCTATGCAAACTCCTATTCGTAGGCGAATTTGATGGCATATTCCACCTTCTGTTCCTTTTCATTGCATCGGAACTGCTTTTTCTTGCTGTCTGAGAAGTGGGAAATGTTCATAGTTGATGACATTGGTCTGGTTGAGACTGGCCAATTAGATCTGAAAGTGGTCCAGAGGACGCATGCAACACGAGTTTGATACCTCTGATTGTACAAGTTTTTCATAGTTGAGTTATACACCAAGCTGTACCAAATTCAAGGAAGTTGTTGTGGTGTTACTTGTAAGTGTGTTAGTATCACAAACTATGTTAGGGAACCTCCTTTGTGTGTTCAGATGTTTCTTCTGTTTCTGTAATTCCCGAATTTTACAGTCCATTACAATGGAGTGATAGATGAAATCTTTAGTGTAATTTTGATGGCTACTTTTATTAGGTTTTGACAAAGCTACAGTACCTAGACCTTTGGGGAAGCGAAATATCTAATGAAGGAGCTGCCGTTTTGAAAGTGTTCCCCATGTTGAGCTTCCTGAATCTAGCTTGGACTAAGGTTACTGAGCTGCCAAATTTGTCCACTCTTACATGCCTAAACATGAGTAATTGCAGTGTTCGTTCTCTTTTTGAAGGCCATGGTGATAAAGCTCCTTTGACGAAGCTTATTCTTGCTGGGGCTTCATATTCGGATGTGTCTAAAGCCTTTCTATATGTCGCAACCAGTTCCCTATTCTTCTTGGACTTGTCCAACTCTTATTTTAACGAATTCTGCTTTTTGTCTCACATGAATGTGCTTGAACATTTGGATCTCAGCTCTACTTTGATCGATGACGATTCAGTTGAAATTATTGCATGCATTGGAGCAAATTTGAGAATTTTAATCCTCGACGGAACAGGAGTTACTGCTGCTGGATTGGGGATTTTAGCTGGAAATGTTCCTACTCTGCAAAATATATCTTTATCTTGCACATCAGTAGATGATCTCGCCATTTCATATATCAGCATGGTTCCTTCACTAAAAGTTATCAACCTTAGCAAGACAAATATTAACGGTATGACTCTTCCTTCTAGTGTTGGAGCTCCCCTTGCATTTCATCAACTTCTTGATATCTCCTATTATTGTTTTGGAAAGTACTACCCACATGCATTGCCATATATTCCATGCTTTTAGAACCAACTGCTGCTTGTCTATTAACGCGAAGTATACAATTAATTAATCGGGGCTAGAAAAGATGGCATGAAGAGAGGATGTCAAAATCCTACATTCTTGTTTTAGTGTAATATATGCTGCATTATGTTTGATGGTTTTCTTTTTTGTTTTTCGGTTGTTCGGTGTAGTATTTGAATATGCTGTTTATTTACTGAACCCACCCAAATAAACCAAACTGGTCAGTGGTACATATCTGTTGTTTTGAATTAAGGGGATGGTTTGGCTGTGGATATCTTTATATGTTTACCACCCCTTCTAGTAACATCAATATTATTTTTTGTTTTTCCTGGTCATTAGGATTGATTCACCAAGCGGGGAATGAGCCAGAGTGGATTCACTCCCTGACAGCACTGCAAAACATCACTTGTTTAGAAAGGTTGGATTTGGAGGATACAAATGTTAGTGACGCTGGTCTGCTTCCTCTGACAGGCTTGCAACATTTGACCTATTTGTCTCTCAAAAGTGTTTTCCTCACTGATACGTCTTTGTACGTCTTGCAATCTCTCCCTAAGCTGACAAATCTGAGTCTTCAAGATGCTGTGTTGACCAATGCTGGGATTGATTCATTTAATCCACCGGAAACACTGAGAACACTAGATCTGTGGGGTTGTTGGCTTTTAACGGAAGATGTTCTTTTGCAATTTTGCAAAAGGCATCCTCAAATTGAAGTAAGGCATGAACTTGTTCGCAATGTTCAATCTGACCAAGATAGCTCCACATCTTCAACTCCATCTCAATCAACTTTAAAGATGTTGCAAGTGAAACAGAAGCTGGAGAAAATGCATGTGTCTCAATCCAATCAGAATACGTTCTTTGGTAAACCTTTTGCTTGTTTTTATCGAATAATGTATCTTCCAAAAGTTGCAGTTTTTGCTGACCTATGTCAAAATTTCCATTTGTGATTGTGGAATAGATCAAAGGTTGAAGTATAGCAGAGAGGAACTACTTGCGTTGCAGTCTTCGCCGTTATCACAAGTTCTTCTCCTTGAAAGAGAGGTAATATGATCGCAAGAGAGGTAATATGATCGCCAAGGTAGCAAATGTAAGTGAACCTGACATTGTTCTGTTTGTATTGTATCAATTCTTCTTTCTGTTTGTATTGAATCAAATTAATATGGATAAAATCAAATGTGTGATCAACTTAAGTTCCCTGGCATGTCCAGTGAGAGTGTAAGATGCTTGTAACATTATCTTATTTTCATTAACGAAGTATGTCAGGTTCGGCTGTGTGAACTTAAGTGACTAGTTTATCCGGTATGTCATTTATTGTTCATTAATCATTTCATTTGACATCTTATTAAACACCATTGTACTATCGTGGAAGGAAAAATTTCTTATCAGGATAAAGTATAATCGTGTTTGGAACCGCATATTATGGAACAATGAAAATGTAAAGGAAAGGAAAGGAATTGATGTTTTTTATCAGGCATTGTGGACTTCTGGTAGAGAGGAATTCAATTTATCAATTCCTTTTTTCAAAAAAAAAAAAAAAATCATTGTTGTTCCCCTTGCTAATATACAGTGTGTTTTCAAAAAATTCTATGAACAAATTTTGAAATTTTTGCTTCTAAATAGTTGTTCTGAGTGTTTGTCCAAAGTCATGTTAACAGATTTTGGAATTCCTGGGATTCTTAAAAGCTGAAAAAAGCTTGTAGTAAAACCTAATTCTGGATAAGCTGGATTTTGAGAATAAATTTTGGATTCTAAATAATATGGAAGCTGATTTTCAGCTTTTTGTAACAAACAGAATCAACTTTTGTTCCGGCTTTTTGACAAAAATCTCACAATTGTAAGTAAACAAGTTTATACTATTTCGACGAAAATCTAAAATTTGTAATTTGCAGCATAGTTTGTAATCTCACAGCTATAGCATAAAATATGTATTCATAGCTATCGCAAACACTCTTAGCAATTCAAAACTATCGCAAACACTCTTAGCAATGTTTGGCACAAACTGAACTTAACCGGTGGACAAGTCGTATGAGACTAGCGCGGTTTGTTTCTTGCTTTATGGTCCATGTTGTACAAGTTCTCATTTAGTTATCAGATACACAATAGGGAAAAAAGTGGGACGAAAGAGACTGCAAAAACTTTCTAGGGGAGAGGACGTCATTCATCAAGATTCCCGCCTAAACTGAGCCTTAGGGCTTTGAGCTCATAAAAAACCTCTGGCAGCGAGGCTGCCGCATACTTTGCAAATTTGTACCTGTGCTCTCGTACATGTTGTTAATAGTATTCTGCATCACAGACATTTTATTTTAGAATCATGTCCACTTAAAAAGTACCTTAAACGTCATCATGAAAGAAAAATCAAATTATCAAGAAGGGAATTGTTAGTCCGATTCGGTCGATTCCCTTAGGCTGCATTTGGATCAAGAATTTGGGAATCGCTTAATCTTTTCTTTTCCCTCCGCAAGCCACTTGATCCAAACACAATATTATAATTTCACAAGTGCCATCCATGACCATATCAAATTGTTCTTTGTCACGGATGGTAATCTTATCCGAACTGACGGATATCCAAAACGACTAGCACCGATCGAGGCAATTTTTACCTGATTTTTTACCCGTGGTTTTGATTCCTAGTTTGAAAAAAACAGTGGGTTTAAGTTTGGGTTCGGTTTTATACAACATTCGTACTGGAATCCGTACCCAGACAATGATATAAGTTAACATAAATGCCCTCGTGATTTTTTACCCGTGGTTGTAGGCCGGTTTGGACCGACTCAATCATGGGCCAGTTATATTAAAAAAAAATCATAGGCCAGTTTGGACTCACTGTCTATGGTTATTGTGTGCTTATTATGGGTCCTTAAACTCCTAACAAGTGGGCAAAAAACCTTAGTACTAAGGCATACCAGAAGATTTTTTGGCAGAAACAAGAGGAGATATGCATACCTGGTAGTATTTGAGCAACTGAGGCCTTTTCTTCTTGAATGTTGGGGTGAGAAGGTCGCGATCCATGTTGAATGGCACCGGGTCGAGATGAACAGCTTTTATGAACTCAAAACCTTTCAACTGTGAAGCATATAAAACATTTCTTAGGAAACTCCTGCGTCTATAAACCATTTCCACTCCTCCGATCAACCCCAAAAGATGTAAAAAAAAAAAAAAAATTGAAAAAGAAAACATCAACACATGACCTGTAAAACGACAGGTACTTAAAAAGTAACTGAATAGTGAAGGAATCAAACCTTCTTTTCTCTTGCAACTTTTGCTAGCTCTCCAAGTACGTAAGCTTTTGCCCTGGGATTTTCACAGAGGGAATTGAAATCCCTAGTAGGAATACCATTTTCTTCAGCCCAACGTTCCAGTGCTGCTTTATTCGGGTTAAGAACAGCAATAAGGAAAGACTCGAAACTGTTCCCGTATACCCATATCTGAAATTGAAATGCATGCAGGATCAAACACAAGCAGATGTTTCATTAGGCAAACAAAATAGTCAAATGATCAAGTTACCCATCTCAATGGCCAGAAGTACATCTATAGATGAGTCATGACCATTCCTAAGACACTGCAAACATTGTGTCCAATCGCAAACGACTTGGAAAGATACTTAAAATGCCATCGTATGCAACGGAATAACACCAACATCTTATGAAGGTCACAACCTGTAGCAAACTAGCAAATAAGAAAAATTCTATTCCTGCAACCCCACAAATAGAAAGTTTTGAGTCTCAGTTCATCTGTATACTTACCACCAATATGCTTCATTTTGCGTAGAGACAAAAAAATCTAAGATATCGAAAGGACCTACGTATTTGTTTCCTCATTGTTAGAACGGTATTTTTCTATTTTTTCCTTTTTTGCCCTTTCAAAGTCTTCCTGCCATAAGTGTTATCGATTAAGGTTTCATCCTTTCTCATTTTGAATGGTTTTATCTTCTATACTTCCTGTGTGTGCATGCTTGGAGGAGCAAGGAACTAGAGGTGAGTTCTCGACCTTCATGCTGAAAGAGAGATGCACCAAGAATTAGCCGAATATTTACACATCCTTGAGTCCGATCAGCATGCATCCTAACACGTTGAATCTCTAGTGCCACAGTGAAAAACAAACTATGACCTGAAGATGAAAAGATGCACATAATAGCAAACAATAACTTGAGAATGTAGGCTATTGTTGTCTTCGACATGATTACTATGGACGAGTGAGATTTCAGGCTCACTCTTTTTTTTTTCACCCCCATCTCTTTCCGATTTCCATAATCTCCAGATTACAAGTTACAGAGTACTTAATTCAGAAATAGAGGAAGAAAACTTTTTGTCATAAGCTTAGTTAGCCAAAGAAGGAAACTTCAGATTACGATACCATTCTCTTTCAGTTTCGGAGATTTTTTCCCGGGATGTTATTACTGGACAGTCATAGTTTGATGGAAAATGACATAATCGGAGAGACCTACCGAGTCAATACCAGGGACACCACCATAAACACTCTCCAACTTTTCAACAGCAACATATTCTCCTTGTGCAAGTTTGAAAATGTTCTTCTTCCGGTCAATAATTTTCATGCTCCCGTCTGGTTGCCATTCTCCGATATCCCCTGATGGAAAAACTTGTTAGGAACATACGAAGAAAAGAACAGAGAGAAAATCGTAAGCAATTTATGAATTACAGCCCCTAAGTAAATTCCATGAGAGACGGGTATAGGCAAACCTGTATGGAACCATCCATCAACCAGGACCTCTTTTGTGAGGTCTTCGCGTTTATAGTACCCTGAGAACACTGTCTCGCCCTTCATACAGATTTCTCCGCGCGGTGTGCTTGCAAGGGCATCGTATCCCATCTCAAAGACAGATTCTAGGCGTACTTCCACATTGGGCACTGGAGAACCCACTGTACCAGTCATATTCATCACATCTGGTGTTGCGAGAAATGATCCCGCGCAGGTTTCTGTCAGACCTACATCACAGAAACAAAATGAATGAAACATAAACCCATTACTTCGTTGTATGACACCAGATCATAGTCTCCTTTTTCTTTTTCTTTTTCTTTTTCTCAAGTACCCCAATCTGATAAATCTCTGGCAAAGGTTTTCAACAAGGACCAAGGTTAGAATGTTCATTCAATTTGCAACCACCTTAAGTGTTGGGCAATCTTCATGCCTCGTGCAGAGAATCCGAGGTGGAACTCTATAACCAATTAAAATCCATAAGAAATCCTAAAGAAATGTGAAATCGAGCTGAGTAGCATTCTGATAAGTGATGAGCTTAATGGATTACCAAATGGAAGAAATTATCATCATTCATCACGCTTCTCCTTACTTAAGGCTGTATCTTATTGTACCATCACATCAAACCACAAGTATAATATCAAAGCATTCACCTTGAACGCTAATAAGGCCACTACACTTCCCTAATTTTCTAGAAAGTCTCACGGGGGAATAAATTACAGAAGTCACTGAATGTTGTTAACAGGAAAACCGCTCTAATTGATAAAGCACGGGTGTTCTTATGCTGCAACCTCTTTTACCACGTCCAGGAACAGAATATTTGGCATCATCTTCCAATCTTATTACAGGTTGTCAATCAAGCACCAATGAAGTTAAAAGAAAGATGCCTTCACTGAAAAGGGTGACACAACTCTAATACACTCTGGCGTTTAAGCAACAATGAAACATATAACTGCTCAAATGGGCAGGCAAGAAAAAACCCCAGTTTCAAGGGAAATTAGGTGAACTGTATCTCAATAGATTTATCCCCGCCCCCCCCAAAAAAAAAAAAAAACTGTATCTCAATGCCAATAAAACAAGCAAAACAATTGAAACGTGAATAGGTATGTGTTAATATCCAAGGAGCGTAGTGCATACCATATCCTTGAATAACATATGCACAACTCGCAACTCGGAAAAAGGTTTCTACATGCCTAGCGAGGGGTGCAGCTCCGCATATAATAAGCCGTACATTCCCCCCCAGCGCTTGCTTTACCTGAGGATAAAGAGGAAAAAATGAGTTCTATTTATGGACAAAAATAAACAGTAAAGAGGGGGGGAAAGATGTAGAAGCTCCTATGTGTATACGTATACTACCTTGCTGAAAACAGTTTTGTCAAAAAGTGGGGCTGCCTCTGTATGTTTTATCCCCTTCTTCATACGGTCAAGTTTGCTGCAGCATTTTTGAAGTGCAGATAAAGATTAGATTAGATGGTAGAAAACCACGATGACTTAGCTTAACCTGCGTTAGCCGACAACTAAGAAGAAAAATCTGAAGTTCCCACCTATACGAATGATGGAGGGCACGATGCTTCAAATATGAGTAATGAAGTAAAAGGTGATCTTGGAGGGAAATTTCAAGCTTAAGCAAGTACAATGAGAGAGAAGAACAAATGCATGTATGCCAAAGAAAATTAGGAAAGTGAAGTTCCGCAAGGAAAAAGGACCAAAATTTTGGAAGCATTATTGTCTAGTACAATCTGTCGCATTGGTGGTTGCGAAGATGTCCTTAAAGAAGCGAAAAGAGGCTTCAGCTGAGAGGGTTGAATAATAAAAAGTAACTTAGGGAGTCTCATTTCTGAATTGTGACTCCAAAAATGTCCTCATTGCTCTGCATTTCCCTTCTAATAAAAGGTTTGACATGTGGAGGAGAACTTACCTTCTGTATGCGATGTCAAACAAAGATCGCTTAACGAGACTCCCAGAAGAAATCTTGTTTTTCAAACCTGAAAATGAGGAAGTGAATTATACGGTGACATGCAATGCAAGTAACATTCGGGGGACTAAACTGTGTGGGCTATATAATTGCCCCATAACATAGGATTATCATGAGCTGACAGAATGAACAACTTTGACTTTACAATCTTTGTTGTCCTGGATTGAGAAATTAACGCTGTCATGGAACACTCCAGAATCAAAAAATAAGCAGACCCAACAATTTGATTTTTTTTTTTTTTAGAGTTTCTGGATCGGAAGATAATTTTTGAGCTAAAAGATGGAACAAAAATTGTAGATCACTTATGCCAACTCTTTCACTGCAATTAGTTGATTACTGCATGGTGATCAAAACCACTGCAAATGTATAGATCCACAGTATTTATGAAGCACACAAGGATTAGAGAATTCAACATTGTGTATCAGGCGAATAATAATGCATACCTGTATAAATCATGTCCAATACTCTGGGAACAGCACAAAAAATAGAAGGTTTCAGCGCACCAAGATCTTCAGTCAATAGCTTGACATCCTAAAAGATGAAACGGACGACAATTGTTATCTTTCACTCTTTTGTGAAAAGAAAAGAAATTTGTCATCTTACCCCACGCCAGAATCCTATTGAGCCGCCATGACGGATAAGAATCTCCTCAATCACACGATCAAATATATGTGCCAGAGGAAGATATGAAAAATAAACATCCTTTTCGTTGAACTGAAAGATTCCAAAAACAAGTACAAGAAATTTCACATACAAGAAGAATAAATTGGTCGATCAATTGAAAGCCCATGGTTTGTCTACACATGGTGATGGAGGATATAAATCTTCAAGCGAACATTACCGGTTCATTCACACTCTCTTGCAGCACACGGCTCATCCCAACAACAACATTTATAATGCCATTATTGGTGATCATAACACCCTTTGGGTCACCAGTGGTGCCACTGGTATACATTATTGTACAAATATCAGATTTCTTCTTTGCTGGAAGATCATACTGCTTATTTTCTCCCTGCAAAATGAATGGGTAGTAGTCAAATTAATGTAAAAAACAGTCAACAGAAGTACCATACTATCATGTATCGTCTATACTTGTCATGCTAATGAACTGGCACTGTGCCAAACCAGTAGGTAATTTATCAACTTTTCTCATTAAACAAGTAAACTTGGGCCGATTTACATTCATCTCATCAAAGGATAAGCTACATAAGCATGTCAAAAGACCATAATGAAATAGGAAAAAACGTGCACTGTACCTTAAAAGGGTCCTCTGACCATGAGATCAAAAGCTAAAAAAAAGCTTAACAATGCCCAATCACCCTAAATACTATGTACTATCTACCATAGTTGCGCAAAATATTTCCCAGAGAAGTAAAATGCCACAGCTTTTTCCAGGTTCAATACAACATACTTATGTAACCTTTAAGTAGATGTTTGCCTTCTGTGTGTCATACAAAAGACAAGTTTGTCATATTGAGAGCAAACATCGTATCAAAGCCATAGATTTAGTGCTTTCGCCTTCAAATTCACATATGCAGAGTTTGAGCATAAGATTTTGTACTGCTATGAGCTAGTATAAGCAAGATTTCTCTCAGATTGTGATAGTTGCTTTAAGAGCCAAGGCCAGAAGACAGCCTAAGAACATTCATTGACCAAACTCCTTTTGCATTAAAACTTGTGGCCCAAAATCTCTTTAAGGGGCTCTCAGATGGAGGATGCTTTGGACCTTTTGAAATCAAAATCTGGGTTAAATTAGCGTCTATATGAATTTCAGTTTTATGTTTATATGGATTTCAGTTTTATGCTAATGACAAAGTTATCAACATCATTTATATGTTTGGGTCAGTCAGGTACAGGTAATATGTGTAATTACCAATTACTAAGAGTGGATAGTGTGTTTATTTCATGGCATCTGTTGTGCTGCTTCAGAAGTATGAGATTTTAGCAAACTTGAGCTTGAGTTCAAGCCGAATGGAAATTTCATGGGCCAAGCTTGAGCTGAGATGGCCTTAAGCTTTAGTTGAGTTTGAGCTTGTTCACGAGCCTTAACGAGCTAAAAATATTATATATTTGTGCTCGCATATAGGTCTAGTGCTGCAAAGACATAAATTAGTTCTTACATTTACAACATCATAGAATACACATACGTAAGTTTATAAATACTAAATGTACAAGTTCATAGATATACAGAGTGTAAAGTTTCCATTGTGTACATATGTAAGTTTCTATGTATAAAAGTTGGATAAGTTTATACATATTCATGTTTATACAAGTATCTACATATTCAAGTTGCGAGCCAAATACCATCAGGCTCGGGCTCAGCTCATTTGTTAAACGAGCTTAAAATTAAGGTCCAGGTTCTATTTGTTTGATAGACAAACCAAACTCAAACAAGCCTCTACCGAATCGAGCATCGAATTGTTGCCGAATGCTTGCTTAATTTGCAGCCCTATTTAGGATGTGGTTTAATAATTATCAAGACCAATTGCCAGCATGCTCTTGTGCTGGCAATGAATCCAGCATGTTATATAAGTTGCCTAACCAATTTATTATCTGGACATTTAGGAAGTAGTATAAAGAGCAATGTAGGTGCAATCTTGTCAGGCTCGAATCTTTTCGAACTACAATGAGAGGGAAACCATTGACAATCCCTAATAATTATGCACCTAACAACTTCCATTCTTAGAAATTGACTGCTAGTTTCCTAAAAACATATTTAATGAGCTACAAAAAAGGCATTATTCAACTCAAATTCAAACAGCCCATCTCAACAAAAAAAAAAACTATCAAAAACAAAACAACGAATAGCATGATCATTGACAACGCAAGTTGATATGGGGAAACTTACAGACTAAACAAGTAGCTTACCAATACCAAAAATTCATGCCAAGTATATAGGGCCAGACCAAACTTTTTAACTTCTTCTCTTTGTTCAGGAGTAACATCGCCAAAGCTCACAATTGCTACATGGTGAAATCATAACACAATTCTTAATAACTGCAAATGCAAATGGACGCAAAATGCTGAATCAAGTGCAACTTACTTTTCAAGTATTTTGTTGTGTTAGGGAAAGTTTTCAGCAGCTGAAAGGGAAAAAGTAGAAACAAGATCAACTCAGATACAATTGTTTATAGCTTGTTCCTACTACCACCAATTTATGAGAGAGAACATTAAAACTAGCACCAGAATAGCTTGTCACAAAATGGACCTTTCGGCTATCAGATGGCATAAGGACACGAATGAACAGGTACAACAGTAAGCTACTCTGACTAACCCTGAGGTTAACGCATTGCAGATATTCTCCCAAGCCATCCTGATAAGCACCCGAGAATGTAATGTAGGGTGCGCTAGTATTTAGTTTTAGTTAAATTTAATTATTTATTAGTTATTGTTAACGTTGTTTGCTCGTATAGTGTTCTAGTTCTATTTTGTAGGTAAATCGCCAAAAAAGGGAGTTTTCGTTGCATAAGACATGTCTTTGCCCGAGCAGAAGTTGATTTGCCCGAGCAGAACCTGTCATTGCCAAGGCAGAACTAGATTTGCCCGAGCAGAAGCTGGGTGGCCAAGGCAGAAGTTGTCATAGCCAAGGCAGGAGTAGATTTGCCCGAGCAGAACCCATCATTGCCCGAGCAGAACCCACTATTGCCCGAGCAACGCCAAATTTGCCCGAGCAAGAGGCTGACAGCCAAGTGTCCCACTATTGACCTCGGCATCGATGTAAAGGGAAACATCACATCGATGCCAAGCCTCTTAGTGGCCCAGACCCTTAACCACCTCGGCATCGATGGGAAGAAGTACATTACATCGATGCCGAGTCCCATAGCAGAGCACTCTAAGGCCGTTGCCATCAATGCCGAGGGACTTAAGAGCGGATTTTCTGAGCATCTTGGGAATATTTCAGACGCGGATCCCCGGAGTATAAAAGCTTATGTCATTATTTTGTACAAACGAGTAGCATAGATTCAAGAGTACCTTTTTCTAGATCTAGATTAGATTTCTTTGCAATTCAAATTGTTCTTGAAGTGTTCTTCATTTTTCAGTGTTTAATATTTCAATTTCTGGCTTTAATTGCTAGTTTTTGACATTGTCGCTTTAATTAAAGTTGTTTATTTTCTCCCGATCTATCTTAGTCTCTAGTTTAATTCAAGTCTTGTTATTTCATTATGTTAGCTAGATCTTTGCTTGCTCCTATCTCTCTAGATATGGGTGAGTAGTTTCAAAGGTTAGGTCATGGGATGATTAGCATCTCATGGCTCGGGCAAAAATTGCACCTAATAAAGTTTTAAACTTTGATTTGAAAATTGATGTGGGGTTCGGGTTTGTTTGATAAATCACCGAGGTGTTAACCTCTTTGATCTTGTGTAGGTGGGAGCGTTGTCTACCCACCACATAAGATGCTTAGAGCTCTTTCGCACGAGGTATTTGTCAAATGAATTCTAGAGCTAGCTTGATTCTCAAATCATTCTATTTTCCGATTTGAGAACTATAATCAAGTATCTTAAATTGTGTAGTTGGGTAAAGAGTGTGATTTAGCTCGAGTATTGAGTGCTAATAATTCCTAGACCTAGCCTATCTTTTCTCTAGTTAATTCGTTTTAATTTAGCCCTTTTATTTCCACCTTTTAAAGTAAAACAAAGTTGGCCGTCTAAAGGCCGAAAACCCTTACTTGCACCTACAAATCCGATTAAGATATATAATTATTCCCTTGAGTACGATCCCGGATTTCCAGTTTATTATGTTTCAATCGACGTGTTAAACCCTACGCTTGGGGTATTATTCCATAGTATCTTGGAGAACGAAGCACATCCTAAAAAGAAACCAACCTCCCGTCTTTGGTTGTCTCGTAATGTAGGAGACGGAAATTGAAAGTTAACTGCACCTTCACTTCATGGAGAAATTGCCTAATTACCTGAAGTTGCCCCCATCATCCTCCCATTTCCCTCCCACCCTCTGCACCCTACCAAATCTTTCTCTCCATACTCTCTCCCCTCATCTCTTGACCCCACTGCCACGCCTACACCGCTCCTCCCCAGTCACTCTCAACACTCGCCATCTACTGAGACAGCACCCTTCTCCAAAGCCCTCTCTGACTCTCTCTAAGCACAATTCCTAGAGGCGTGGCAGCCGTGATTTGTGTATATTCATCCCATCTCCACTTCTCTCTCGAGGTAATCGTCCACAAATTTCAGACCCCCCATTCGCATACTCATACGTCATCACTGAACCGAACCATATACATTTTCTGTCTCTGAAACAAGAAACGCCAACCTATTTTGAACTCAAATTTACAATTTCTCTTTGCTTCCTCTTTTCTATACAGTTTTTACCTTAATAATTTGACTTTTTGAGAAAAAATTGGGGATTGTTAAATTTACCATTTTCTAAAGGAAGTGTACCATGTTTCAGAACGTTGTTACCAAAATGTAATTCGCTTGAGTAGTAGAGTTCCATGGTAACATAGATCTGAAGTGAGGCAATAAACCTCAAGGAAAGGAAAATAATTTTGACTGCTTTAGAGGTACTAATGTAATCGTTATAAGCTTTGCGGGATGCCTCCGTAATTAACCCTAAATTACGATATGAAACATCTGTACCTCTGGAACCTTCTTTTCGTGCGCAAAAGCAATCGTAACCTCTGCATGGTTGATTATATATTCCACAGCATTAGCACCTGTATAAATCATGAAAGAGGAGCGGTAAACCTTCTATCACTCTTACATGTATTGTATAACGACAAGAATAAAAAAAAAAAAAAAAACACAGCTTCTGTTTGGCAAAAGCAAACTTACAACACATGGTGAAAGAATAAATAACTACATGCTTATGTAACCCAATGCAGAAGAATACGTACCAAGGGTATCGTATAAAGGAACACAAGTAAGTCGATGCGCGTTGCATGCCTGCATTAGTTTTCAGTGTTAAAACACAAGTCTTGAGAGTACTGCTCCTCATGCAACACTAATGGGAAGAACTATCCACATAAAGGGTAACACCGAAAAGAAAATCATGCGAGGATAGAAAAGATATTAGCCCAGAGAGAGATGGAACATGATAAATTAACAAAGTAGAACTTCTGATGTTTTCTGTTACATCACACAAACGACATGAACATTCCACTTTTTCTTCTTTTTCCATCGGACATCTTTGCAGAGAAGCAAACTCAGGGACGGAGCTAGGATTTATGTAGAGGGGAGGCCGAAACTTAAAACCTAGAATTCGACATATTCACATGGTTGTTGAATTTCTTTTGTTCGAAATTCAAGCATGAAATCTAAGGAAAAATATAAACACTTTCTAATCGTGCTAGACAAAACATACATATACACATGAATAAGTAGTCATTTTTCCCACTACATAGCCGCTTTTCATTTTATTTTTAAAATTTGAAGGGGCCAATATAAAACAGCATGCATATTCAGTGTATATTTTATGCTATTTGTAGAGTGATTCTAGCTAGCAAGGTTGGGGGAGGTCCGGGCCTCCCCACCCTTACACTTACCTCCATTCCTGAGCAAACTATTCCATCTTATGAACTACATGACCAGAAAATAAAACAGAGAAAGTAAAAGATAAATAGCAGCAGGAGGAAGCAAGAACTGCAGATACGAATGTGTTAGAAACTTCAACCAAAACAGGATACAGCACTATAAAAAATGTCAAGATGTTTTCTTCTTGAATTTTTTTTTATAGATACGAATTTTGACTTTAACAAGAACAGTGAAGAAGCTGAAACAACAAAGAAGGTAAAACAGAGAGAGAGAGAGAGAGAGAGAAGAAGAAGAAGAAGAAGAAGAAGAAGAACCTGCATGCTTATGACCCACTCTGGGCAATTGGCCCCATAGATACCACATCGTCCTCCCTAAAATAAGAAGCCAATAATCAAGGGTGGAAGACTAACAAAATACTAAATTTACAGAGTTTTCTCAAAATTTTCAACTTCTCCCTTATTTAGTAACGGCATGCAAAATTTGTGATAGTAGTAGCATATACTCCCTCCGTTCAAAATTAATAGTCCGGTTCGATCTCCAATGCAACTTTGAAATTGTTAATATTTTTCAATCTATAATGTCTTTAAAGATTTTAAAATTTTTGTATAACAGAAGCTAATTAAGATCTATCATATGAGATCCATATTGCACATAAAATTCATTATAGATTAAAAAATATTAACAATTTAAAAAATGCATTGGAGACCGATCTGGACTATTAATTGGGAACGGAGGGAGTAGTATTTAAAAGACTAATTTCAGCAATGAGAAAGCCGCGACTTGAAATTACAAGTAACCCATATCGGTGTAGACAAAAAACAAATCCAAAATGCTAGAAACGCATCCAAGTGTACATCCATTTGTACGTCTTCTCTCACAAGTGACTGTAGGACACTCTCTAAATAGTATTGTGGGTCCTACCATCGCTTGTGAGAGAGATGTAAAAATAGATGTAATATTTGATGTGTCCTTAGCATTGCTGAAAACAGATTGAAAGGAGGGCTTCAACAGAGCAATCCACAGAAGGCGGCAATAGCGACCAACGTAATGGAACTGCAGAAAAGCAAAAGCAAGAAGCAACTAAAGATAAAGGAGTACAACATTAACAAAAGCGCGGCCAATGCAGAAGTAAGTTTCGCGCAGGGAAAGTTGACAGAGGCAAACGTTGGACGTTGTTTAGAACACATGTCAGTTTGAACTGGGCCTTCTGAAGTGAGTATATATGCAAAGCTTTCCTCTTCAAGGTCAAGCTGGCTTGAGCAGGCCTTAATAGCTTCAAATCGCGATAGCCACGTATTGAACTGGACAAATTTAAAACCCTTTACTCTACCAATAGACTAACAGATCGTATAGCTTACATCCTCAACACCACAGCTGCGGATAGAGTTTCCAAGTTTCATTACGGTGTCATATACTTCTTTGTACGTTAGCCATACATATTTGCCAGCCTGCACATGATTGAAACAAACATAATCTTCAGCAAATAGTTAAAACAAGTAATAAAAGGTAGAATCCGCTGAAAAAAAATACACGTTAGATCGATGTTGAATGGAAATATACCTTTCCATCGACAATCTCCCGCTTACCGAGCATCGAATTATTTGGATATTTGTCCACGGACATGCTGCAACAGGAAACTAAATGTTATTCACGCACTCACGCAGGAGAATTTGTAAACGATAATCATCGCAATTTGATCTTATTTTTGGAATAGTAAGAGCTATTGTAGCAGGCAGTTAACTTGTAAACCTAGAATCAAACACTGAGTAAGGCCCGTGCAGGACTATAGGCGCTAACCACCACTTCAAATATATGGACAAACATCAACATTTACATATGCCACTTTCAGTACCTAAAACCTTCAATTTGAATGCACTAAGTTGAATTCAAGAAGTGATTATTCATCCCCCAGTCCAGTGTTCTAAAAATCTCTAGGCGCTAGTTAGGCGGAAGAAGAGCGCCTAGCGGCCAACTAATCGGTCGTCTAGGGCTACTAACTGGCACCAAGGCCAATTTTAATCTAGGCCTGTTGAACCCGGCCTAGCTGCCAACTAATCGGCCGACTTGGGCTACTAACCGGCGCCAAGGCCGATTTTAATCTAGGCGTTGAACCCCGCCTAGCGTTTAGGCGCGAACTACTCGGCCACCTAGACCAATTGTAACATAACATTTTACACTTTTTGTGTTAGATACAAATTTTACACTTTTTCGGAGTTTTTTTTCCTTTCCGACGAAACTTGGTTGGAGATGTGCCGACATGGACACGGCACAACACAATTAAAAAACTGCACGACATGATTAAAAAACGGCCCGGGCCGTTTGACACCTCTACTCTGAATACAAGAAGACCAGAGGAAGGAGGGAAAGAGACAAAAGACACCAAAGGAAACGAGGGAAGAAAAGGAAAACCTGAAAAAACAAAAAACAAAAACTACGAAAAAAAAGCTCACCACGTCTCAAAAAAAATTTCAAGGTTGGCACCACAGGTCTTCGACAATTCATCATTCGTAGACTTCAAAATCGCCGAATTATCAAACTGTTTCTTTGTACAAATCATTTCAGCTTATCTTTACCGTCATTTTTTGGGCCTTTCCTTGGCTTCCATTTAAATTAGGCCCTGAGTTTTATTAAAAATTTCTTACTAATTTTATATATATGTAGAGCCCCATAATTAGATACTCCCTCCATCCCCAAACAATTTGTCCACTAGGACCACTACGCAAAACAAACGATCCTTCAAAACAAACTGTATTAAATTTTGTTTACAAAAGTACTATTTTACGTTTTCGTTTTACGTGATGGACAAACATTTTGGAACATAGGTATAATTTTGGGGGCCGATCCTCGACTTATGGCCAAACCTGAACGTAAGGTATATGATTCGAATTGACAGGGGAGATAGTAAATTAAACAGAGAGAAGAAAAAGCTCACCGGAAATTATCCCAACAGGTGTCCCCGCCTTGAACCAACGGACCTTCTGTGGCTATCGCACTGCGATACACTGGTCCAGTCGTAGGC
Source organism: Rhododendron ovatum (assembly GCA_019656835.1). Lineage (NCBI taxonomy): Eukaryota > Viridiplantae > Streptophyta > Magnoliopsida > Ericales > Ericaceae > Rhododendron > Rhododendron ovatum. The sequence continues at coordinate 45,320,067 of CM033798.1, forward strand.
GAATCCGTCACCTCTACCACGAACCTCTTTGCCGGCGACATCGCCGACACTTTGCTTGTCTTCAACGGAGCCATCTCTCTCTCTCTCTGCAAAGAAACTGAAAATCCGGACGAGTGAGCGGGAATGGCATAAAAAAAGAAGGCGGGGAATTTATATTTATAAACTCCTCTGCTGACACTGATCCTCCTGACGTAATAAGATTGCAAGTTGCCACCTTTCCTCGAGGGAGAGAAAAGAGTAATTTTATATGCCAACTCATCTTGCCACCGGTACCTCTCCTACAAAATAATTTTTCACATTGTTCTTTTATCTTATTTTATTTTTTTTATAACCAAAAGGGTAGGAGGGGACGATCGGCGTCCGGCGTAGCAACTTTCCTTGGGCATGACCATAGGGGCTCCCGACTCGCTGTGGAATGTCCGATTCGAGCCATAGTTATTGTCTGGGAGGACATCCCGTCACCATAACACCACCTAGGCGCACAACTAGCACAGAACCCTCCACGCGACCCTCCAACTCATATATGTTTTTTGCAACTAGAGGGGCTTGAACCCGAGTGCAGACGGAGGGAAAGGCACTTAAGCCCCATCACCCGTGTCAGCTGGGCTACCACCCTTTCATTCATTGTCACTCTTTTTTCATAGATATGTAAAGGAAATTGATTTTGTCACTTTTTTTTTTTGTTAATATCACTCCTCTTCTCTTACAAAATAACACATTAATATAGATACAAAGGAAAGCGACATTAACAAAAAATGGACTGACAAAATCACTACCCATACGTAAAAGATACTGGAGTAGTAGTAATTCCTAGTGGCACTCATTTTTTTTTTTTCCTTTTTCATCAAGGAATACTTTCACTCGAATGAGGACAAATAAACAGAGTGTCCCTGAATAAAAGGAGGTGTTAGAATCATTTCCATAAAAGATATAGTAAGAGGGGAGATTAATGAGATTATCAAAAAGGGGTAATAAGCAACTCGGGGCGGTATTGTGAACCATTTAGATCGTCCGTCTCGACAGTTAATGGTCTAGATTTTAAAAAAAATTCGAACCATCCAAAATGCTTTTTTACAGTTGAGATTGTACAACATCATGCACAGCACCGCCCTGGGTTCGGGTAATAATTGATATGGATTTTGTTTGGATAAAGGCATTTTTCGTTATTAACCCACTCAACAAATACTACTCTACTATTTTTCAAGTTTTTCTGAGGGCAATGTTTAAAAAACTTATTCAACTCACGCATCAAAGGAAAGCATTAAAATTGATGGAACTTTCTCGCTCTGCAAATATAGTGACCCCGTTCCAGAAACCTTCTTAAAAAATAAGTAGCTTATTTTACATTTTCAAACTAAAAAATAATGTACATAAAAAATAAATTTTCAATTTTTTTTGCATCGTATAAAAAATTTAATCGAGATCTTTCAAACAAGATCCATATTGCATATCTTTAGATTTCAATAAAACCATAATTTTTGAGCTTAAAATTATCTTTTTAAAAAATAAAGACTTTTTTTCGTTTGCGAACGGGCTCACTCCTCAAATAGTTAACTATAATTAACAATTTGCTTTGTTTTCATTGAAGACGAGAAACTAACAAAAGAAAATAAAATACAACAAGCCAAAAAAACCCGCATGGAACCATGACACCGGAAGTGTCCCATCTTATTGTACTGTGTTTTGCTTATTTATAAATTAAATTTACTTTCTGGTCAAAAAGGGCCAAGTTAAGTTTTTGTTGGTTTTACTAGCCATAGAAAATTGATTCCTAAGTATATGCTTACTTTATTTCTTTCCAAAACTCTTTTTCTATATATTAATTAATAAATGTTCCATCCTTCATTGGATTTCCCTTCCCCTCTTTCCCAACTTAATGTACCCTTTATCAAGTTTCTTAATAATTTTTTTGCAAAATAAAAATAAAAATGCTCCACCTATTCTTTTATCATCTCACCATTTCCTCATCTGCTGCTCTAAGTTATTTTTTCAATAATTACATCATTAATTCCCAAAAACAATAAGAATAATTTTTGGCCCCTTGTTTGATAATCTAAATTCAGCACTTAAAACTGAATTAATTAAGTAATAAGTGATTCAGTAGGTTTGATAACGACATTATACATTAATTAACAAATTAAGTGTTACTTAAAATATAAGCTAAAAAATTGAAAAAATTTAAGTAGCTTTGAATTACTTAATTCTGACTGAATTCTTGTGTACTTGCATTTAATTACCATACCATCACCACAACCACTCCCACCACCACCGCCACTCCTACAGCCACTCCTACAACCACTCCACCACCACCACCACCACCATTTCACCGCCACCACTCCACCACCACCACCACCACCACCACCACTTCACCGCCACCAGTCCACCACCACTCTTCTATCACTCCATCACCACCACCACCACCATTACCACACTGCCACCACCACTACCACACCACCGCCACAATGCCACCAGTACACAACTATCATTCCACCGATACCACTCACTGTCACCATTACACCACCACTCCACCACCACCACCACCACTCGCCGCCACCATTACATCACCATCACTCCACCACCACCATTACACCACTATCGCTAGCACTCCAATACCGCCGCCGCCGCCGCCACCACTCCATCACCACCAACACACCACCACCACCACAATCAACATTCCACCATTAGTATAAGTATATTGTGACCATTAGTAAATAATAGAGAATCGGAATTAAAATTAATTTATCATTTTTTTAATTCAATACTTAATATGTTTACCAAACAGCTTTTCAGCTTAAAAAATTCAGCTTTCAGTACTTAATTTTTCAGCATTCAGTTTCAGTTTTATCAAATAAGTAGTAAAATTAGCAGCGTTGAAAAATTCTATAGTAGTTAAGCGGATTTATGTGTAAGGTATTTATGATTTTAAATTTAACGTTTTTGTTGTCTGATCCATTCAAGGGTACAAGAGCAAAAATATTAAAGAAACTAATAAATTACTTATCACGATTTTTTTGAAATTCAGATTCTATTAAGGGAATCCAGAACGTCCAATTGAACAGATTGAATAGGTCAGGGGGAACATAAACAGGAGGATTGGGGCAAAAGACCGGCATTGACTTTATATGCTAGCCAATGTTCCTAAGGTGTAGCCTATGGGAGAGTCTCCCTTGAGTTACGCCTTTTTAATGTATAAAAATAAAAAAAAAATAAAATAAGTGTTTACACCATAACACCAAATAAAACAAATTACAATCTACCGCCGGATTGATCGAATACTCGAACTTGCTGACGTCCCATGAGCAAGAAAATTGACCCAAACTGCGCACAATCGAACGTTACACTGGCTCTAATAGATTGCCAGATTGTAATCATAGAAGCCGCCTACGCAGGGAGCCTGAGAGGATGCCCTCAATTAATTAGGAGAGTGGATTGGAGTCTGGAGATGCTCTAAGCCGGATATAGAAGGTTCAAATTCTTGGACATGGGTTTGGGTGTCCAAATCTTGATGGCTTGGAGGCCGGGGATATTCTTATTGCCGGATATGATATGCGGGGCCATAAAATGAAACAAACATCGGATTCCAGGCATTCGGATTTCTTATCTCAAGTAGTATTAGAATATGACTTCGATGTTACCCATGGACAGATGACTTAACCGCAGAAGTTGGGGCTGCAAAATGCTTTTGAATATTGGCAAAGGAAATTAAATCCATTCTTACAAAGAAATTAATTTTACGAGGATCAATAGTAAAAGGGTAAAACCCAAATGAGGTATTGAAATCCACCCTTCCTACCAAGTAAATAGAGTACCCCCTTTTCCCTTCTTTTTTTGTATCTAGAGTATTAGAGTATTAGAATTGCGTCTCTAGAGTACCAGAAATCATTGCGCCTTCTTACAGGATTTCTGGTACTCTAGAGGCACAATTCTGGTACTCTAGCGCCTCCTTACCGGAATTGTTGGGAATGCCTTGAATTGTTTTGTCCCACATTGGTTAATTGTATTGTTTCCGTTTTTGCACTCTTATAAATAGGGGATTTGGGTGGCTTCCAAGTGCTTTTGTGGCATCTCTCTTATAACGTGGCATTTCTAGAGTTACGGATTATAATCGGCTCTTTGTATCTCTTCTCCGCGTTTGTTAGTGAATCCCCTCTCTCTCCTTGCCAGCCCATGGACGTACCCATCTTGGGGAACCATGTATATCTTGCGATTTGTTGTTTAGTTTTCTCTTTTTCGTTCTTAGTTCGCATTCAGAGGGTTCGTTACAACAGATTTCCGGTACTCTAGAGTTGCAACTTTGGTACTCTAGTACTTTGGATGAAAACGTGTTTTCAAACTTAGAGCTGCAAGTTCTTTTCTATAGCAATTCAACATTTCTATATTTTGCACTTACAAATTCCCAATCTCCAACCGTTGGTCAAGTTTATATTTAATTTTTTTTTGTTGAATTGCCGACAAAATTAAGTGTCTATGATCAATGGTTAGATTTTCAGAATTCTAATAGTTTTCACTCTAAGATACTGATTCGATAGCATTGTTGCTCGAATTGAGAGTGCGAGCGCCGAGCGCAATGCAGTATTGAGAGCATGAGGGATGAGCGCAAAACATTTTGAAGGATTATTTGATTAAGATTGTGCCGATAAATATCCAACTTGAACGGGACTTGGACCCAAAAAATAAAAAATAAAAAACCTGGACAACAGCTCATTTTCTACTGTGCTGGCTGTTTTCGGTAGTGGTGCCCAAATATTTCTGACCGTTTATAGTCTGGATATAGCCGGTCACACATGTAGGAAATCTCTTTTTATTTCAAGAAAAACTATTCGGTTTATCTACGCATTTCTATTACTGCCGATAAATATCCAACTTGAACTGGACTTTGATCCAAAAAAAAAAAACCATGGACAGGAGCTCATTTTCTACTGTGCCAGTGGTTTTCCACAGTGGTGCCCAAATATTTCTAACTGTTTATAGTCCTGGATATAGCTGGTCACACATGTAGGAAATCTCTTTTTATTTCAAGAAAAAATACTCCATTTATCTACTCATTTCTATCGCTGCCAATAAATATCCAACTTGAACTGGACTTGGACCCACACAAAAAAAAACTGGACAGGAGCTCATTTTCTGCCGTGCCGGCAGTTTTCGACAGTGGTGCCAAAATATTTCTGACCGTTTATAGTCCTGGATAATGGATATAGCCGGCCACACATGCAGGAAATTTCTTTTTATTTCAAGAAAAACAACTCTGTTTATTTACGCATTTCTATCGCTTTCCTAAAATAAAAAAAAGAGCAAAATTATCCAATGGCAGCAAAATCTATCTCTCTCTCTCTCTCTCTCTCTCTCTCTCTCTCTCTCTCTCTCTCTCTCTCTCTCTCTCTCTCTCTCTCTGTGAAGATATTATAATTGGTGGCAAGATTGAATTGTGATGTAGTAGTATTATTTAAGAAATTATCTGCTCCATTTCGATGTATTATCTAAGGAATCAAAAAACGTGCGTGTTAGTTTGCTAATACTGTGCCTCTTACTAATGCAAATTTCTGGATCCGTCTCTCTCCCCGAAGGACATTAGGATTTTTGTGGCAAGATTTAATTATGGTTGACTAAGGCTGCGATTTGTGAATTAAGATCTAGTGATGGATGAGGTGATTTGCGAAGTTTCCAAGTAGTACTTTTTTATGCAAAGGATGACATCAGTTTGCTAGTGTATAAAATTTGGATGAGAGCACGGCATTGACCTGATCAAACGATTGGTAGAAGAAGATATATACCTAAATTGATTTATATTAAATTCGGCTGCAAACGTAAGATATATACCTCGTAGGGTCCGAATCACATGTATGTATTGCGACTTGCTTGGTCGGAGAATGAGCTAGATTGCTTGCATATGTGTAGATGTCATTTAATTTTATATGCGTGAATTATAAATGGTTGATAATCTAAAATGTTAGGATTTTCTTTCACATGTATGCAGAAATTATGAGAAAAAAATTTCATTCAAATAACTTGTAGGGAACAATCTCATAGAATTTTTCCAAATTAAGTTGAAAATTTGACAAAAACTACTATAAATGTGAAAATATTTAGAATTGTGCAGCGGTCAGAAACTCTCTTAGCCCAATTATATAAAGTTCATGGCATGGGCTTGAGCCTAGTTTTTGGGAAAATGACGGCCAATGACGTATTTTGATAATAAATACACACCAAAAATATTTTCAGTATTAACAAATGTTTTTAGCATGTCTTTGGTGGGTATTAATTATCAAAACACGTCATGGGCCGTCATTTTCCCCTAGTTTTTTGGACGTGAGTCGGCTAGACTCGAGCCCAAACTTCTTTGAGAGCCCAATGAGCTTGGATAGGGTTAGCTGAGACAGATGATTTATGGGCCGGGTCAATTTTACACCCGTAATCTAGCCCAACTTGGGATATAAAGTTAGCCCACAGGCCCCAATAAAGTCCGGCTCAACTTTTACAAACTGAATCTCTGTCTGGTTTAAGAAGCAAGAAACTATTACAAAATGTAAAAAGTGTTGCTAGAGATAAACTTAGTATTATTTTTCCAAAAATTCTTAGATGTGCAAGTGTTTGATTATGCAAAACGATGTTAGGCAAGTGAACATACATAAATTTAACGAGCCGAGCAGGTAGTTATTCAAGTTTCATTTGAAAACTTAAAGAGTTTCAATTCATGATCAAACTTAGCTTGTCTATGCGAGGATCTGACTCCCGGCAACGAAATATGCACAAACAATACTAGTGGTTCAAACAAGCTTTGATTGAGCGAAACACGAACCGAACTTGAATAATTTGAATTTTTATATACTTTAACTATAAGCCGAAAGAGCTAATTAACAGTTTGTTCGAGCATGGTTTGAAAGCATAATACGCTGTATGAAAATATTGTAAGTTGAATTCATTTCTATAAGCGCATCTACATTCATTACCCTTTTGTCTACTCAAACTCAAATTTTGAATAAAATCCCTCAAAAATTCACTCCACCCATTTACTCAAAGTTATACCAAATTGAGTGTTACTCAAATCAACGAAGACTCAGATTTCTATTCAAAATTTTCAGGGCTATTTCTCCCCTCCCTAAATTTTAACAATGCTGCTAATAAAGCTCTTACTTAAATTTGTGGTTAGATTTGAGTGTGTTCATCAACGTATTTCATAACAAGCATAAATAAGATAGGGTTGGAGATGCTCTAACAATCCTATTTTCAACTACTTTAATTTTAACGAACCAACACGATCTCGAACTCGAGGGGACCTTCGTCAATTGGTCCAGCTCCAACTATTCCTGGCACGCGGACCCTAAATAATGCATGTAGAACTTACACAATTTCAAACATAATTGTGTCTGAATCTGTAATCGAATACAGAACATCGGTGTTTGGAAACCTACAAGCAAACTAGCTACTAGTAAGAGCTCTATTACTTCCACCAATAAATTAAGGCAATATTTATTTCCACCAAAGGATAATCATATAGTAACATTAAGAAGGATTTATTTAACTAAGAAGCCACAACCAGATACAGCCTTTATTTTATTTTATTTTAGTTGAACGGGATACAGCCTTTATTGATTATCACCACCTTCGATCAGACCCTGCACCCAAAATAGTAAACATTATCAGGTATCTGCATAAGTTCTAGATTATTCAGACTTAAACCACCATTTGTTTTTGAAATTTTTGCTTTTCTCAAGTTTATAGTTATTCAATTCGTCCCAGTGAGAGGATCTGAAAAGTAGGATCTGAAAAGTAAACAATTTCGCTCTTACGTTTTTACTTTACGGGCTCAAGATGTCATTTTTCCCCTTGGGATGAATCAAAAAATTTGTTCCAGAAGCTAAGAGATTTTACAAATACAGATAAGTATATTACAAGAAAATAGTCTAAATTTAAGTAACTGATCAGCATTTGCTCCGCTTATTTTTATCTTTTTTTCTGGAATTTTATTAGTTTTGGGTCTGATATCTTTATTTTTGGATTGGTTAATTAGTTAAGATGGTCCAAACTCAGTAACTAAAATGTGGGTGTGTGCATATATGGTTGAGAGAGAGAGAGAGAGAGAGAGAGAGAGAGAGACGAACGTGGAACAGTCGGTGTCAGCAGTGACGGGAGGGAGTGTAATCTGGACTCCACACACACCAGGAAGAGCTGTAATCCGAGAGGGGTCGTCCGCCCTGGCAACTGCAGTGGGCTTGAGGCATTCGCAGACATCGGTTCGATCTTTCTGTGTGACGATGTACGTAGCAATATTCTGTGCACCCTTGCAGCAGTCATCTGTCGGGGAGGGCGCGGTATCGGTGAGGTAAGGCTGACAAGGGGTTAGTTCTTGGACCAGGGTCTCGCACGGTGGAACAGCTGCCGCGGCTACCGAGCACAAGATAGACAAAATGGCCAATGACCCGAATAGCTGATTCATTTTCAAGTGCTGAAAATTGTGATGGAATTTGGATTGTGTAGTTTTGTGCGTGGGAAGTGAAAGAGGTCGAGAGAGATTTATAAGAGCATGGGAATGGCCTGTGGGTTTACCATGCATGGAGATTTCATGATCCTTATTTTGGGGAATAATTGTTGTCACATCTCCTTTGTGATATCATATCAGTACAACAACTGCTTCTAGAAAAAATGCTTTGTAGTGCAGTTCAAGAAAGCAACAGTGTCATGGGAACCCAGAATTAAGGGTTGCGGATCCAAGTGTGTATGTTCGAAAGACGGTGTTGGGTGCTGACCCCATTTGCAAATGAAGATCTTTTAGCCCCTAATCATTTTTGAGTCTGTTAGGTCAAAAGACGGAGTTTAGGTGTTGACATCACTCGCTGACAGATAAGTTGAATTCCCCTCCCTCTCCTCCAATCGATTTGATGTACACTTTGTCAAGTTCGTTAATAAACTTTTTGCCCGTAAAAAAGGAAGAAAGAAAGAAAGCAACAATGTTCTTTTAACAAGATGTGTTGTTGGAATAGTAATACCTTCATTATAAGCTAGTGTGAGCATCAGTGTAGGAGTTGACTCCTGACTTTCTTTCTTCTGGTAGTACCCGTTTCTAATATCAATCCGGCCAAATGCCTTTTGGCTTTTATTGGTGTTATCAAACTATTATCATTTTTCTATTTCGTCCTCAAATTACCAAAATCACCTACTTCGTCCTCAGACTATCCAAAATATACCCACCAATTGAGTTCAATTAGTCCTTTTTGAACTCATTAAAGGACTAATTAGCTAGACTTATTAAAGGACTAATTGGACTCAATAGATTGTATTTGGATAGTTTGACGATAAAGTGGGTAATTTTGATAGTCTGAAGATGAAGTAGAAAAATGAGTGATAATTTGAGGAGTAAAAATATTATAAAAAAAAACTCTTAATTATTTTTATTTGAACAAGCATGACGTCACAAAACCAGGAATAGATTTCCAAGGGGCGAGTCGGGATAGATGCTAGATTCTTTCTTCGCTTAGAGAGAACAGTTCATTTTCTAGCTTGCGCAGTTCTGTTGAATGGATTATTCTAACATTCGTCTAAAAGGGTAGGATAATAGGTATAAAGGTACATTGATATTCAAAAAAAAGAGTATTGATATTTGTGAATGTGTATTAATATCCATGAGATATGCATTGATATCCGAACTGGTTTGGAATTATGTGTATATTATCCTCCGTCCACTGAGCGGAGGTTAAAGGGGTAGGATAATAGGGAAAAAAGTACATTGATATCCGAAAAAAGTGTATTGATATTTGTGAAACGTGTATTAATATCCGTGAAATATGCATTGATATCTGAACTTATTTAGAATTATGTATATACTATCTTCCGCCCACTGAGCGGAGATTAGCAAAACCGCTTGTTCTCCAGAATCACATACTACTACTCTCTAAGGATCAGCTTTTCCGCAATTCAAATAAGGACCGCAAGAAGCAACAAAGCATTAATCATTCAAATTTGTGGCGGAGTCAAGATTTTTAATAAGTGGAGTGAGAAATTTGAACTATCTGTAATTCACTTTTCTAATTGCTAATTGAAAGAAACAATATTAGAATTGACAACTTAATAAAAAAGTAGATATATATTAATAACAAAATGCAGTTTCGATTTACGATTGACCTTGACGACTTTTCATACTTTGTAAACAATGGATGATAGCCTTATTTGTAATGATTTCAAAAACATCTTTCTCTATATACACAACCAAACTACCATTCATCCATTGACATACGATTTCGAAGTCTACTCTTTACAATCTTCATAGTGGAAAATGCTTTGCCTCTGAACGAAATCCTTGATTTGTTTTGAGAAACGAACAAAACTAGCACTACGTTTGGGAATTTTGCGGGTGGATATTCTACTTTGACTCACTTTTTCTCCAAGTACAAAACCCTTATATGAGTTGGGCAAAAATGAATTAAAGTGGGGTCAAATTAATAAAGATAAGGTAAAAATTATACATATCCCTATGAAAATTTAGCAGCTAGCGAGGTCGACTGCTTACCCTTATCTCTGTGCCCCTCCTCCCCTATATTTTCGATCGGCCGACAGTCTTTTCTAAATCTCAACTTTTTACAATAGTTTTGGGTACTACGGACTACGGAGTATATATCAAGGTTGCACGAATTTATTCTCTACGATCCAAATCCAGACCGCGAATAAACAAAATCTATTTTTACCAGTTACCACAAAAAAAAAGAAAAAAATCTATTTTTTCCTTCCACATGAATGTGCAGTTAACTAGTTCCTAATAGAATGCATGTGATGAGTATGAATTTTTAATATTAATGCCGAGCGCTATGGGTATGACATGTAGTCAGGTGCTCGGCTAGGTTTATACCGGTTGGCAGGTTTACACGGTAAGGAAACTCATTAAAAAGTTGAGTCATCTCACAAATGATCCTAAAACTCCCACTAAATCACCCATGATTCCACAACCGGCTCACATCTTGCGCCAAGTCTATATAAACCACTCACATTCACAATTATAAGGTAGCAGACACTAATTTCCCTCTTTTACAATACTCTCTCCATCATTCACCGACTAACTTAATTATTGGAGGGTCTATGACTGAAAACACTACCGATTCTTGGATTTGTTTTGCAGGAAATCTTTTCTCAAGGCTCTCAACGTGATCATTCGCATTCGACAAGAGTCTCGTCGAAGTGCGATCAACCGTCCGGATTTTGACATCAACAAAATAGAATGGGACAACCACGAAGAAGCTCGAGCACCACCCAATAATGAATAATTTCCCCTAAATGACACCCATATGTAAAGTTAGAGAAAATACACATCGAAGTAGTCACCAGTGAGCCAACAACTTTTAACTAAAAAAACAGAAAGTATCAACAAGCCAAACACCTCTCTCTCTCTCTCCCTCTCTCTCCCTCCCTCTCATTTCAATGGCCTCCTCCGAAGTAGAACAACAACATCATCAAGTCGAAACTAATACTACTTCATCGGATAATCTTCCTCCGGTTCTCATCCATCGGCTCTCGGTGATCGACATGTCCTACAAGACATGGCGTCCGACCACCAAGTTCCTTCTCCTCAACCCATCGGACCCTTCCTTCTCCTCCTCCCCGGAGGCCCAGGCCCTGGTCCAAACAGCACGGGCCCTTCTCTGCGTGGGCCCTTCGCCGGTCGCCAAACGGTACCCCTTGATCGAGTGCGGGGTGGCCAGTGGCCTCCAGTGTCGGCCTCGACCACGTCGACCTCCCCGAATGCAGCCGCCGTGGCATCATGGTCACCAACGCAGGCGATCCCTTCTCCGCCAACGTGGCCGATATCGCAGTGGCGCTTCTCATCAATGTTCTCCGCCGTGTGTCAGCTGGCAACCGGTATGTTCGAACCGGGTTGTGGTCCGCCAAGGGCGCGTATCCTCTTGATTCCAAGGTCATTTTCTGGAGTACTAGTAGTATTTTTCTAAGCTCGATTCGATTCTGCATTTAAATTTTGTACTGATTGATAACACTCGCTCCGTCGCAAAATAATAGAGATAAAATACTTTCATGCATAATTTCTCAAATATTTTTCGTATGTACCAATTTATCTGGCATATCCTTTCGTGGCGGATTGTTATTTTAGAGAGATTATTCGGGGCACCGCATGGTGGTCCACCAAGTCTCTCCCCACCACACATTGTTATGAGATCATCACACTTAATCTCGAGTCCCACAAAAATATATGGTTGAAGAGAGACCTGGGACACCACGTGGCGGTACCCCAGAGACATTAAATAATTTTTTGTTATTTCAAGACGAGTCTTATGAGTTATGTGATTACTCTAATAGACAAATTGAAATAAGGTGAATAAAATTGCACTCGTATGCATTGCGTACGAGCTTCCTTCTACAAGTTATATATTTATCATTTTACCAATAAAAAAAAAAGAAAAAAAAAGAGAGAGATTGGTTCCGAGCTTGGCTAAGTAAATTTTACAACTCTATACTGAGACGTGATTGTCATTTCAGTTAGGGTGAAAACAGGTTGGGATCGTGGGGCTGGGAAGTATTGGTTCCATGGTTGCCAAAAGGCTGGAGGCCTTCGGCTGCAGCATTGCCTACAACTCGCGGAGAAAGAAACCGCACGTTCCGTTTTTCCTTACTACAAAAACGTCCACGATCTCGCAACAAACAGCGATGTTCTAATAATGTGCTGCGCGTTAACAAACGAAACCCACCACATGATTAACAAGGATGTCATGACCGCGCTGGGAAAGTGAGGCGTCACCGTTAACGTTGGACTCGGGTTCCTCATCGATGAGAAGGAACTGGTGAGGTTTCTGGTTCGAGGAGACATTGGAGGCGCAGGGCTTGATGTGTACGAGAATGAACCCGTTGTGCCCAGAGAACCGTTTGGGTTGGATAATGTTGTGTTGTCTCCGCATAGAGCTGTTGCCACCGAAGAAGCCATTTTAGCGGCCGGTCATGGCCAATTTAGAGGCTTTCTTTGCGAATAAGTCTTTCGTGTCGCAGGTGGAGCTTGAATGAACGCAATCGGTTAATGTATGTCGATAAAAGATTGATTGCTGGAAGAAAGTACATCGTGTTGTGCATCCACTTACTTTGTTAAGTTATTCGAAAATCAGAGGTGCTGACGTGCGGCATTGTTCGTTTTGGGATCTCAAAATTTCTGAGCACGGTTTTCAATAAATTTTCTGCATCTATTTCTCTCAACTCAGTATTCTAAAAAATCTCTCTCAAAACCCAAACCAAACGGGGGAAGTTCTTGTAAAATGGTTAGTTCCAATATTATGGAAATATTGTAGAATATGGCACGCTTTGTTTGGTTTCCATTTTTTAGAAACTCATTTTTCTCTTTACACATTTCTCAATAACGTACTTTCTCTATCTCTCTTTTTTCACTCGTTACTTCAAAAATATTTTTCAAAGATGAAAACCAAACAAAGGCTGAAGTCAATGAGTTGGACAACACTAATTGATAAGAGTCAATAGGCTTGTTCTACATGTATTTCGCCTGATCCATCTTGGTTTCTCGATCTTGAAAAGGGAAAATGGGATGTACTCAAGAAAAGAGAGACTTTATTACGGTTGTTTCCGTGAATCGTGTTTACGGAGGTGCATTGCAGCCGTCCGTTTTAGTATTGGACAGTCCGAATTTAAAAAAAACTTTTTCGAGTTTCATTTAAATTCGAACCATCCAATGTCGAAACAGGCGGCTGAGATCATTCTAACTGTGCAATCTCTCTAGCAAATGTTACATAAGCACAATTGTAGTCCAATGTCAAGTGATGTGGAGATTATACAATTTTAAATAACGACCTACAATAATAGTGGTATTACGATTTGAATGACGAAAATAAAATTCATACCGATTGTCGATGAAAATTATTCGTAACTATGATCGTTCACTAAGCTTTGTGGAGATTTTTCTTATTTTTCTCTTATTTAATTTTTAATTTTGCGTTTTTAATTTTGCGCTTAACTTTTGTGAATTATTAATTCATTTCAAATAGAGGAATCGGAAAAGTAAAAATTATTACTTTTATCCAAATATTTTTAAACATATTCAAGAAAAAACCTCAAAAGCCGACTTTTTGACGCAACGAATCAATAATCGACAAAAATTAGGTACAAAACTAAAAATCGCAAAATTTTATTGAATAGGAACAAAACAAGAAAAAATCCCAAAACGTTACTGGTGGTACCCACCGTACATCTGAACCGTCCAAACATGTGTACTCTCTCTCTCCTCTCTCTCTCAGCCTCTAAATCATAATCGTCCAAACATGTGAACTCTCTCTCCTCTTTCTCAGCCTCTAAATCATAATCGTCCAAAAAATGTTAGAACGGCCCGGATGTGCGCTCCGGTAGTATGTGGATTATGCCCTATTTACACCCAAAAAAATCCCGAAAACACACCCACGTGCACACGTAAGAAATACACATCGAACTGATCGAAGTAGGCAGCAACCAATTTCAACAACCAATTTGCTCTCTCTCTCTCTCTCTCTCTCTCTCTCTCTCTCTGTTACCAAAGCCCACTTCAATGGCCTCCTCCGCCGAAGCAGGACAACATCATCAACCCGAAACCACCACTGCTCCGCCAGACAATCTCCCTCTAGTCCTCATCCATCGGCTCCCCCAATTCGACTTATCCTACAAATCCTGGATTCCCGCCACCAAATTCCTTCTCCTCGACCCACTGGACCCTTCCTTCTCCTCCTCCCCGTCGGCCCAAGCCCTGGCCCGATCGGCCCGCGTCCTCGTCTGCATGGGCCCCTCCCCCCTCGCCGCCGACGCGCTCGACCGCTATCCGTCGGTCGAGTGCGTCGTGGGCTCCAGCGCCGGCCTCGACCACGTCGACCTCTCCGAGTGCCGCCGCCGCGGCATCGCCGTCACCAACGCCGGCGACGCCTTCTCCGCCGACGTGGCAGATTACGCGGTGGCCCTCCTCATCGATGTTCTCCGCCGTGTGTCGGCTAGCAACCGGTATGTTCGGGCCGGGTCGTGGCCCGTGAAGGGCGAGTATCCTCTTGGTTCCAAGGTCATTTCTGTTATTTTTAATCAACTTTGATTTTATTATCCAAGCTCAGATTGGGATGTGATTACTTCCTGTATATAATATGCATATAGGAAATAAATCAGTGCATCTCCAACTGGGGTGCAAACGAGCTGAGTCAAGCTGAGTTCAAAATTGATTAGGCTCGAACTCGAGCTCAATTCGAGCCCAAAATCGGGCTCAATTAGTAGTATTTGAGAACTCCAGCTCAGTTCAACTACTGAACCAGCCGAGCCCATACATATGTATCAAGCTTATCTACATGAGCCGAGCTCTGCTAACTCGAGCTCAACTCATTCACTAAATGGGCCAACAAATTTGCTCGAGTGCGGCTCATTTTCTAATTGAACAAAGCTGGGCTGAGCCTCATGCTGCTTGCGATTCGCGAACAACTCAGTTTTTTAAGTCCCAACTCCAACCCCTCTCCATAACTCCATTGGAACACCAAATTTGATTCTGAAGAGACAATGGCCTCTGTTGGGAGCTTGTTCAATGCATTGATCCATCACTACATGCGTAAGGCCCAATCCGTTGGAGAGTAGCTGCAGAGTCCACACTATGTCACTTGGACCCAATATAAATTCAATGAACTCAGACCCACTTAAAAATGCTCAAGCCTATAAGTTGCAAGTCATCCAACATTATATCAAGACTGAATTTCTGTTCTACTTATCCGAGGTGGGACTTAACATTCACACATATCCTATCAGATCTCTCCCTCATTTGTGGATTCAACACTGAGCTCCATTCATTAGGCCTTGACCCCGTGCATCCAAACTCCCCCATTGATTGTAATCTAGTACTCTCTAACCCTATCTCATAACTAGGCTTATTCCACCCTCACTCATGAATCAAGAGTCATCCATCACAGTACTCCATCAATATCGACCCACCTTGTTGCTGGTTGACTTGCTTGGTTGCTCACACATATCCTGTCAAATCTCTCCCTCATTTGTGAAAGACTAATCTAAGAAGTGAAAATTATTATCTTGGCCACAATGTAGGTGTTGAATTTTGGTCCAATTCTAAGAATCAGACCGCAAACCTGGATTACAACCGGCCTTCAATTATTTTGCTCAATTAATCATCCCTTTCGATATGTTTGTGATGCTATTTCACTACAAATTTGGTGTTGATTTTGTACCATATTGTGTTTAAAGCTTATACATTTCTATTTGTTCCCTGCATGTTGAAGAGTCTTGGAGTTGAACCTCCAAATTTATATGTTATCTTGATATAGTCATGGGTCAAAATATTGGGTACCAACTGTCTTACGACTCTTACCCCCGTACTGTACATTGGTAAACCATATTAGTTGCTCGCACGGTTTTATGGAATACAAGAATGTTTCTCTTAACAGTACCACAATTTTGAGTTCTAGTGCAAAACCATTTGATTTCTTCACTTCTTGAAGTGTCTTGTATTTGCAAATATACTTATGACCATTACTAAAAGCCTGTAAATCTACTTATTTTTCTGTTCGCAGTGGTAATTTTTGTTATAATCAGAGTGGTTGTTCTAGTTACTGTTGATGTTACATTTGTTTTTTTATATCGCTTTTTACGTTTTGACCTTATCTAGATGAGCATGTGCAGTTTTAATGCTAAGACAAGAAATGTTTGCAAATATCTTGTCCCTCAACTTTTTCATCAGCTTGTAGTATTCCGTCTTCATGTTTATATGCCACATGTCATGCTTCTTCACTGGTTTTATTTTGAGCTTGGTTTACAGTACAACTTTATTAAGACATGATTGTCGTTTCAGTTAGGGGGGAAGCAGATCGGTATCATTGGGCTAGGAAGTATTGGTTCCATGATTGCTAAAAGGCTGGAGGCCTTTGGCTGCAGCATCAGCTACAACTCAAGGAAAAAGAAACCTCACGTTCCGTTTCCTTTCTATGAAAATGTCCACGATCTTGCAACAAATAGCGATGCTCTAATTATCTGCTGTGCATTAACGAACAAAACCCACCACATGATAAACAAGGATGTCATGACTGCACTAGGGAAGGAAGGTGTCATTGTTAATGTTGGACGTGGGGCCCTTATCGATGAAAAGGAACTGGCTCAGTTTTTGGTGCAAGGTGACATCGGAGGTGCAGGGCTTGATGTATATGAGAATGAACCTATTGTGCCTAGAGAACTGTTTGGATTGGATAATGTTGTGTTGTCTCCGCACAGAGCAGTTGCAACGCCAGAAGCCATTTTAGCTCTCCAAGAGGTAGTCAAAGCCAATTTAGAGGCTTTCTTTGCCAACAAGCCTTTGGTGTCGCTGGTGGAGCTTGAATGAAAGCAATTATCAAATATATGTCAATTAAAGATTGATTGATTGGCGGAAGACAACATGATGTTGTGCATCTGCTTACTTTTGTCAAGTGATTCAATAATCAGAGGAGCTGACATGCCGGTGAAGTTCTTGTATAATGGTAAGTTTCGATATCAGTTAATTGTTGTAGAATCAGAATACATTGAGTTGGGTTGTACTCGTTAAAATTCAATTGAATTCTTCTACGAATTTCCAGCCTGATCGATCTTGGTTTCTCTATCACCTGGGCAACACAGCGGTCTGAAGTTCATATGGCATTCATATGCAGTGAGGGAAAAAAATACAGCAGCATCTCAACACCTCTAGAGATAAAATGTGTTGTAGTTCAATTCAAACAATCAGCAATTTTCTCTTAACGAAATGTTTGGTATAATATACCAATCATCTGATTTGGGTTTGAGCATTGCCGTATTCAGCTATTCAGTATTTACGAATTGGTATGTTGAGTTCAACTTGATTTACTTGTGCTTTGTTGGCCTTTATTTTGCATTGTACAAACACGACGTCACAAAACTAGTGATAGATCGCTCAAGGGAGCAACTCAGGATAGATGCAATAGTCTTTCTCTTGCCTCTCGCTTAGAAAGAAAAGTCCATCTCTCAGCATAAACAATTCCTACGTTTTGACAGTTGAATAACCTTCTTGTGTGGCCTCCAAGCCTGATTAATGGGCCTTAAGTAAAGCCTTCACTGCACTGGCGGACGCACATGGTGGCAAGAGGAGTCAAGTGACCCCACTGGATGAAAATTCCCCATGTAAATGTATACAGATTTTGGATATTTTGTAATTTTGCCCTAAGACCTATACTCTCCTCTCGTCTCTCCTTTATATCTTGCCCCAAGTGGTTTGGAAAAATTACAAGCTTGCCCAACTTTTCACGGTAAATTGCTATTCCCCCCTCCCTTGACACCCCACCCCCCGACCAGCACTTTTTCCACACTTTTTCTGGATTACCCCCAGCTCTCCTAAACCGGCAACTTTTTCCACACTTTTCCCGAACTACCCCCACCCCAACCCCCTCCCTAAAACGGCAACGTTTTAGTTTTAAAAAAAAATTCAAAACCATCCATTTACAATCCTATGAAGCAGAAACGTAATTATGAGAGCCTTACAGATAAAATTTGATTATGTATCTTTAGAATAATATGATCAGAATAAAAATATCTACACACCCGTTCAAACGGATTAAAAATTGAAGCACTTAATTTTTTAACCATATTTTTTAATATATAAACGGTCTCAAAAATTTAAGTATTCAAATTTTCACTCCGTTAAAGTCGGTGCAAAGATCTTGTTATTTTGATTATATTGACAAGATGTTTGCACCGATTCAAATGGAGTAAAAATTTGAGCATTTAATTTTTTGAGACCGTTTATATATTAAAAAATATAGTTAAAAAATTAAGTGCTTCAATTTTTAATCCGTTTAAACGGGTGTAAAGATCTTATTATTTTGATCATCTTATTCTAAAGAGACATAATCAAATTTTATCTCTAGGGCTCTCATAATCACGTTTCTGCTCCATAGGATTGCAAATTGATGGTTTTGAATTTTTTATTTTTAACTAAAACGTTGCCGTTTTAGGATTGCCGTTTCAGAGTAAAGATCTTTTTTTTATTATTTTATTTTGAATGGTCATAATGAATTTTTTAGTTTAAGATCTTTCGACAAACACCCTAAAACTCATTATTTAGTTTCAAGACTCTCTTAAGGTGTCCATTGAAAGGCCTTAGAGCCAAAAATTTATTATGACCATTTAGGATGAAATGATCAGAAAAATAATATCTTTGAACCGATTCAAACGGATTGAAAATTGAAACACTTATTTTTTTACACCGTTTATATATTAAAAAAATAGTTAAAAAAATAAGTGTATTCTAAAATTTATTACGACTATTTAGGATGAAATGTTTAGAAAAATAATATTTTGCACCGGTTCAAACGGATTGAAAATTGAAATACTTTTTTTTAACTATATTTTTTAATATATATTATATATATATATACACATATATATATAGGAAAAAAAGGAAAAAAATAGTCAGATTAACTTTTAACTATATTTTTTAATATATAAACGGTTTAAAAAAATAAGTGTTTTAATTTTCAATCCGTTTGAATCAATGCAAAAATGTTATTTTTTAATCATTTCATCCTAAATGGTTCTAATAAATTTTTGGCTCTAAAACCTTTCAATGGGCACCCGAAGAGCTCTAAACTAAATAAGGAGTCTTAGAGTACTCGTTGAACTGGTTGATGTTGTACTTATATATTTGTTTTTTTTTATATAGATTTTTTAAAGCATAGAAATATGTTAGCTTGGGCACAGAGCGTTGGTCTTAAATATGGTATTGTGGTGGTTAATAGAAAATAGAACTTTAGTTAACCCAAAAAAAAAGGAGGAAAAATGGGAAAGGAAGCAAATAAAGAAAAAATTAAAAATTAGAAAAAAAGAAGGAGAAAAAGAAGGAGCTGGGGGGAAGAGGGTAAAACGGAAAAGAGGGGGTGGGGTCGGGAGGGGGGCTGTGTCAGAAGGGGGGAATAGCAGCTCTCCTTTTCACACATTGTCTTTTTGCTTTTTGTGGTCCCACCCACCTGTCCAATGAGTGACTCTCTCTCTCTCTCTCTCTCTCTCAATAAGAGAAAAATGGGCAAGAATAGTTCCTCTATTTCCAGATAAAAAATCGAAAGTTTTCAGAGTTTTTTTTACTCAAAGTGCACTATCTATCTTTATCTCTCTCCCATCTTTTTGCAAAACAAGACTTTGGATTATTATGAGGTAAAACCTAATCGTTGGCCTTTGAGGGAAATTTGATTTTTTTCCTTAGATTGTGACTTTATTTGTGTGTGTGTGTGTGTGAGTGTAATTTTTTTTTTTTTTTGAAATTGTAGATTGTAAAACTTGATTGGATTGTGCATTAACAATTTAAAGTAAACATTATATGGAATCCTAAAAAACAGGTTTCATTAAAATTCAATGGCCCATTAACCATGATTATATGATCTGGTAAATAATCTAAACCCTAGGTTATAATTTGAAATAAAAAACCTAGATCAATTTGAGACAAAATTGATTATGATTGTGACTTCTTTTTTTGTTCTGCTTTTGGAATTGTACAATTGTATTTTGGGGAAATTGATTGAGTTGTGAATTAATTGCATTGTAGGCAAGTTTTTTCCCCAACGTTTCATAATAACTATGCAAGAGTTCTTCTTTTCTTCAGTTTTATTTTACTGCCGAACCTTCAACCTGCATTGGTTTAATCTAATGTCGGACTTTGAATTTTGTGTACCTAGTTGGGTCGTACCATTAATCCAACCTAAGCAAACTTTTTAAAATTAGGATAAACATAGGTCCTATTAAAGTTTGTTAGCATTTTAAAATTTTTCTATAACTATGGAGAGTTATTTTAAAAGAAATGATTCATCACAACTATCAATTTCTAAAAGTCACAATGAGCCTATGTGTATCAAGATTTTTGACCCCAGTGATAGGAAATCCTGGGTCCGCCCCTGCCTTCACGTCGAGCCTTCTCGAGTTTCTCTGCCCGGTTAGTTCTCTAGAAGTTAGGGATGGGAATGGAAAAAGAAACCCGATACTGCACCGTTGAGTCGGCCTCCAGTTTGATGATTCAATGTGATCATTTTTTGGGAATCTGTTTAAAATGAATATTACATAAATAAAAGTCAAAAACGATAATAAAGAAAATAATTAAATAATATAACAGAATTATGAAATTTTAAAAAAAAAGTTAAATAAATAAAAGTTTTAAAAAAAACAAACAAACTGGGGGGCGGGGTAGAACATTCAAAGGGGTGGTGGAGCCGGGGTATTTGTCAGGGCGCGAGAAGAGAATTACCGTTAGAATACTCTTCGAAGTAGTCAGCAACGAGCAAACAAACAGAGGATTCAGAGCAACAAAGCCAACAACCAAAGTGCACTTCAATGGCCTCCTCCGCCGAAGCAGGACATTATCATCAACCCGAAACCAACACTACTCCGCCACACAATCTCCCTCTAGTCCTCATCCATCGACTGCCCCAATTCGACCTCTCCTACAAATCATGGCTTCCCGCCACCAAATTCATTCTCCTCGACCCACTGGACCCTTCCTTCTCCTCCTCCCCGTCGGCCCAATCCCTGGCCCGCTCGGCCCGCGTCCTTTTCTGCATCGGCTCCTCCCCCCTCGCCGCCGACGTGCTCGATCGCTACCCGTCGGTCGAGTGCGTCGTGGGCTCCATCGCCGGCCTCGACCACGTCGACCTCTCCGAGTGCCGCCGCCGCGGCATCGTCGTCACCAATGCCGGCGACGTCTTCTCCGCCGACGTGGCGGATTACGCGGTGGCCCTCCTCATCGATGTTCTCCGCCGTGTGTCGGCTAGCAACCGGTATGTTCGGGCCAGGTCGTGGCCCGTGAAGGGCGAGTATCCTCTTGGTTCCAAGGTCATTTCTGTTGTTTTTAACTCTCATTTGATTATTTCTTTTTTTTTTTGGTGGTGATCGGTACCTGCTTCATTGCGTTATTTTATACTCGAAGTCTCATAACTAAGCTTTTCTGTTGTTTTAAACACACAAGACCATTCTTCTCAAAACACACACACACACACAAGACCATATTCCAAGCTCAGATTCCTTGGCCCTTACTTCCTTTCGGAGATTCAAGTGTATATAACATGCATATAGGAACTGAATCAGAGCATCTCCAAATAGGGTGCAAACGAGCTAAGTTGAGTCGAGTTCAAAATTTGATTAGGCTTGAGCTCGGTTCGAGCCCAAAATCGGGCTCAACTGGTAGTATTTGAGAACTCCAGCTCTGTCCGACTACTGAACGAGCCGAGCCCATACATATGATTCGAGCTTATCTTGGGAGCCCACCAAATGGAGATCCATTTGGACATCACACAATTTACTTTTCTGGTTTGACATGAATACACACAAGATTCTTTCTATTTTTTCTTTGATTTTACAAATCAGTTTAACATAATAGATCCAGTGTCAGAAACATTGGTACTACTGAGATGACATGGGCGATACCGTTAAAATGGTTAACTATAAGTTAAAAATAGAGGATTAGAGAACGACTTTAGAGGTAAAAGTAGAGCACTGGGATTGGAGTCGTTGTAACTGGTTGAATTTCTCTAAACTAGCTTTTTGAATAAAATACATTATTTTGAGTCTCCCAGAACGAGATTGAGTGAGAGATGGGTCGGAGATGCTCTAAAATGCATGAAACAACTCAATGGTTAGTTCTGAGGCCAAGTCTGACAGTGGCAGTATAAAAGATGACCTGTATTGAGGTTTAATTACTGGGTTTTGGTAGTACCACAAATACTTAAAATACAAAATTGCACACACATTTGTGTTTGTATGTGTGCTCAAGTGTGTGTTTGCAAGTGTTTGTGGTTTTAAAGTTTTTGTTGATTGGTAAAAGTCAAATCTAAGAAGTGAAAATTATTACCTTGGCCACAATGTTGGTGTTGAATTTTGGTCCAATACTAAGAATCAGACCGCAAACCTGGATTAAAACCGGCCTTCAATTATTTTGTTCAATTAATCTTCCCTTTAGATATGTATGCGATGCTATTTCACTACAAATTTGGTGTTGATTTTGTACCATACCAAAGTGCCATATTGTGTTTAAAGCAGAAACCTTATTGCCTTACTCGCTACACACGACGACGACTTGATGAATACGCTATCATCGAAACCGAAATAAGGGGGTTTAAGCTGTACTATTATACGTTTTCTATTTGCTCCCTGCATGCAAAAGACATACAAAATTCATGCACAAAATGAGATTTTAGTTATAGAATACAGTGTTACGACTTGTGAGATCATTAATTGGGGAAAACGGGTAGTGGTCGGGCATTCAAACCACGGGTCAGAAGGTAATGGCTTCAAGCCAGGACATCCCCTTCCCCTCCCCCACTCCCCCCTTAGGTGTGGAGATATATATGATGTTCTTCATGTACTCGGAAAGAGAGATACCATGGAATTGCTGTGCTGAGTAAATATCTTGAAGAGTCTTGGAGTTTAATCTCCAACATTTTATGTTATCTTGATATGGCCGTGGGTCAAAATATTGGGTACCAACTGTCCTATGACTATTACCCAAGTACTGTACATTAGTTGCTTGCACGGTTTTATGGAATACAAGAATGTTTCTCTTAACAATACCACAATTGTGAGTTATAGTACAAAACCCATTTGATTTCTTCACTTCTTGAAGTGTCTTTTATTTACCAATATGCTAATGACCATTACTAAAAGCCTGTAAATTTGCTAATCTTTCTGTTCACGGTAGTAATTTTTGTTATAATCAGAGTGGTTGTTCTAGTTACTGTCGATATTTTACATTTGTTTATTGCATCTTCATGTCTATACGCCACATGTCATGCTTCTTCACTGGTTTTATTTTGAACATGGTTTACAGTACAACTTTATTAAGACATGATTGTCATTTCAGTTAGGGGGAAAGCAGATCGGTATCATAGGTCTAGGAAGTATTGGTTCCATGATTGCTAAAAGGCTGGAGGCCTTTGGCTGCAGCATCAGCTACAACTCAAGGAAAAAGAAACCTCACGTTCCCTTTCCTTTCTATGAAAATGTCCACGATCTTGCAACAAATAGCGATGCTCTAATTATCTGCTGCGCATTAACGAACAATACCCACCACATGATAAACAAGGATGTCATGACTGCGCTAGGGAAGGAAGGTGTCATTGTTAATGTTGGACGTGGGGCCCTTATCGATGAAAAGGAACTGGTTCAGTTTTTGGTGCGAGGTGACATCGGAGGTGCAGGGCTTGATGTATACGAGAATGAACCTATTGTGCCTAGAGAACTGTTTGGATTGGATAATGTTGTGTTGTCTCCGCATAGGGCAGTTGCAACGCCAGAAGCCATTTTAGCTCTCCAAGAGGTAATCAAAGCCAATTTAGAGGCCTTCTTTGCCAACAAGCCTTTGGTGTCGCCGGTGGAGCTTGAATGAAAGCAATTATCAAATATATGTCAATTAAAGATTGATTGATTGGTGGAAGACAACATGACGTTGTGCATCTGCTTACTTTTGTCAAGTGATTCAATAATCAGAGGAGCTGACATGCCGGTGAAGTTCTTGTATAATGTTAAGTTTCGATATCAGTTAATTGTTGTAGAATCAGAATACATTGAGTTGGGTTGTACTCGTTAAAATTCAATTGAATTCTTCTACGGATTTCCAGCCTGATCGATCTTGGTTTCTCTATCACCTGGGCAACACAGTGATCTGAAGTTCATATGGCATTCATATGCAGTGAGGAAAAAAAATACAGCAGCATCTCAACACCTCTTGAGTTAAAATGTGGTGTTCAATTCAAACAATCAGCAATGTTCTCTTAACGAAATGTTTGGTATAATACACCAATCATCTGATTTGGGTTGGAGCATTGCCGTATTCAGCTATTCAGTGTTTGCGAATTGGTATGTTGAGTTCAACTTTATTTACTTGTGCTTTGTTGGCCTTTATTTTGCATTGAACAAACACGACGTCACAAAACTAGTGATAGATCGCTCAAGGAAGCAACTCAGGATAGATGCAATAGACTTTCTCTTGCCTCTCACTTAGAAAGAGAAGTCCATCTTTCAGCATACACAATTCCTACGTTTTGACAGTTGAATAGCCTTCTTGTGTGGCCTTCAAAGCCTGATTAATGCGCCTTAAGTAAAGCCTTCACGTCAAGCCTTCTTGAGTTTCTCTGCCTGGTTAGTTCTCTAGAAGGTAGGGCTTTATGGGAATGGGAAACGAAACCTAATACTGCACCTAGAGTCGGCCTCCAGTTTGGTGATTCGATATAATCATTTGGGTGAGTTAATAAATATCATATCGTTAATTTCCTTTTTGCTTTTGCTCCTCGTGCCATAATTAGGGTGAGTTTTCCATACTGACTAAATGGACTACATTCATTAAAGCCAGTGTTCCGATTTGGGCACTCCAAATTTGTACACATGCGCTTCACTTTTTGTCCCCAAACCATTCTCTCTCTCTCTCTCTCTCAACCCCCAAAAACAGCAATCAAAAACCAAAAGAGAGAAGGAAATGACAAGATAAAAATAGCTCAACTTTATTTTTATCGATAGCAATAACATGGTCAACTATTTTTGGGTCGAGAAGGATGGTGATAGTTCAAGTCTGGTAACAATAAGGCCCCCATCTTCTAACTGGCCGACCTCGAGCACATCAGGTGGATTCTAGTCTGGGCTTGGAGGGCTGAAAATGGTTCCAAAAGGTTAAACCATAGGCTGATATATGGTGCTTTGCTTGAGCTTTTGAAACTAAATGGGAATGATAGTGACTCGAAATAAATAAATTCAACTTAAGTCTAACATACTAGCTACATCCAAAAAAAAAAAAAAATAATTCGAGTCTTAAGTCTCAATCAATTTGAACCAACTAAACAAATCCATCATCCCCATTAAGTTATTTCGAGAGCATCGTCCATTAAATCTAAGAAGGAAATGTCCTACCATAAGTTATAGTCATTACCAAATTCATGACATAAAGATCTAACTAGATTTTTTACATGATGACTATATTAATTACATAACACACAACTTTCGTCTTTATTCGATTAAAGACCGACTCTCTGGTAGATAAGATATGAAGCATGATACATGCTTAGATGATCAAAAAAATATAAAAAAAACACATGCTTAGTATTTTTTTTTTTAAGGAAGCGCCAGTTGCAGATATATAGAAATTAGAAAAACGATTACACGACCCAAAAGTAATTTTACCGAAATACAACAAACACAAAAAAAAAAAAACACAACTAAAATATCAAAAATTAACAAAAAAGCCGCAAGAACAACAACAATAGTAAAAAACCGATATAGTCCACTCAAGATCGGATTTTAGATCGCCGAAGTACAAGTTCTGTCGTAGTTGCCATCACTACGCTAATGCCGAGAACCTACCACCGCCGCTTTCTTCAGAAGCTGTTGGAAGCCGAAGCTCGAGATCCATAGGTCAAGTAAAAAATGCAAAAGATTGGGGAGATCTAACCTCTCTCGAGAATGAAAGGAGCCCAAAGGCAAAGAGTTCAAATTAGGAGGGAACGGATTAAAACTTTGACTTGCTATCAGAGAGAGAGAGAGAGAGAGAGAGAGAGAACTTTGGGCGCGGGAAAATGTCCGTCGAGTCCCTCAGTCGCCTATAAAAACCCTAATTACCCATCAAAGCCCCAACAAAAATCTCGACCCTCTCTCTATCTCTCTCTCTCTCTCTCCAAATTCACGATCCCTTCTCCGTCCCTCTCATCGACCGATCGGCGCCCTAAAAATGTTTCGATATGTCGTGTTAGATCCCTCTCGAAGAACCTAGGGTTTTGTTCGTCTTTTGTGGCGCAAATCATGAGTTGCTCGTAAAATCTCTTACAAAGTTTTCGTTTGCTCGTAAAGACTTGATCTTGACGCTTGCAGAGAGCGAGGATTTTGTTTTGTTTGTTGAAAATGGCTGATGTGTTTGAAGAGGAAGCAGAGCCCACGGTTTCAATCCACGAGTACCTCAAAGGCGTCGAGGAACAGGAATTGGTAACCTTGATTCCTTGAAACGATTTTTTTCTAGGATTTCTTCCCATCTTTTGCTGCATGCAGATATTTCCTCGTTACAACCGTTTACTGTGTTTGTTTGCTGAGAGAGCAATGCTAGGAATCCGGAAGTGTTTTCCCGAAAAGACCCCGGAAAGAGAAATCAGTGGTTCACATGCACTTGGATGTTTGGGTACCACACGCCAAAGTAAATCTTAATCATTAATTTCACTTTCGGGGACATTTTTGGAAAAACTTTTCGGGGTCAAGAGTTATTGTTGCCGAGAAAATGCAGGAATATGTGTGTACTGAAAATGCAGGAATGGGGTTTTTTTTTCTTTTTGGCTTGTGAGAAAATCAAGGATATTCTTTGTGTAGTGTTTGGTTTGATTATTGAAACGCAGATAGATGATTTCAACATTCTACTGGTGCAATTGTTTCTTGCTAAACGAGTGTTAGTTAAGATTTAGTGTTTGCTGGCCAAAGATAGACAAATGTTTTTGTTTTTTTTGACATGGAGATAGACAAATGTTTAAAGGCCAGAAATTCATGTGTTTGCTCCTTCACAGCTTAGTTCTGTTCCTTAGGTCAAACTTAGCTGGTTAATTTGGTTTATGGTCAGCTTCAAAATCCAAATGATTACTTGACTAGAAACATGTCTACTTTGATTGTTGTATCTTGCATGCCTAACTAATGCCTCGGTTGATATGGAACCTCATATATTTGTGCATTGTCCAGTTGGTATGGGAAACGAGAATCCTGATGGCCTATTTACAGAACTGCACAAAAGCTCAATCCAGAAAGGCCTACCCCGAAAGGCCTTTTTGTCCTTATTAATATTCTTTTGGTTTACTTGTCAATTAGTTATGTCTCCTAATTAATGACCGTTGCGGTTGACACGAAATCACACTAGGCAGGATCAGTGTAGGATGAAAATTGTGCATAGGTATTTATACGCTTGTCCTTAGGCAGAAAAAACTCCAAATAAACAAGCAACTACTTCTTGGTCAAGTTTGGGTTCTTGTTTTACTTGAAGGCAGCAACTCATTGGTTCTCCCAATTACTGTTAATGACAGGTTAAACATTTCTTTTTTTGTCTGTAGTAGGTGATGATTTTATAATTACTGTCAACTGATATCCATAACAACTATGAGAACAGATGAAGTCTATATGTGACCACTAAGGACATGAATGGGGGAAAGTTTTTCTGAACAATTTGAAACTTTTAGCATTAGTTAAAGCACAGAATCGGACTACAACTTGTATAAGATGTCTCAAAAGGGAATTATCGAGAATTAACGAGGACAAACATTGAAAGATAATATTGTTACCGATATGAATTGAATAGAGACCTAATGTGAGTAGTTGTTATTATAAGGGGTGAACTAACCCAGTCTTATTTTTATTTTAAGTCATAGCCTATGGGCTTCATATAGACGTTAAGCAGGAGAAAACATCCACTATTGGATAGGAAGCATGGGTAAGAGGTACATTTGGTGGACCTCAACACTCTTCAAAAGACTTTTGAGACGTCAAATATGATTGCAAAGTGGCCAACGTATTCTCTTAAATTAATTTTAGCAAGATCAATAACCTTTGGGAAAAAAAAGGGATGCTCGTGTGATGCATTTGGGATGGTGGTGCATATGTTGAAGCATATAAATCTAGGGCAAAATCAGGATTAAATGAATTATGGAGTTCCTCATTGGAGTTTATGGATTTTCAACCTATAAGTAAAGAACATACATCGACGGCGCATGGAATTCAATACCTATTTAAATACGGAAGTTACTCATTATTAGTTGAAAATTTCTTGTGATGGTGCTACGTGGTTGAACAAGCCATTGCCTCTATGTTTAGAGACGTGGCTCTGAGATACGTGGATTACATTTGTGCGTGTATGGATCAATTCACTTGAAAGAAATCAATCTAATAAAAATTCTCTTGCCATTTTGGAGCCTACAATGATCTCAGGTTGTGGGTTGGCGTTTAAGAAAACCGTTATGTGCATTTAATGCCAATGGCTATGTCTCTAACAGATCTACCCCTTTCAAACAGCCATCAATGCATAATTTTTTTGATAACCAAAAAGAAAGTTTCTTAGTTTGAGTAGAATATATATATATTTTTTTGAATTGCTTAACTTGAGTTGATATTACAACAAGTTGAAAGGGAGAATGGAAAAAGCATCAAGATTAGAAAGCATATCCTAACAAGGTTTCAACATAGGACCCGACAAATCATGTGCTTACAACAAAAACACAACAAAGTTGTTAAGGCACCAATGGAAGAAGATACCAAACACTAATACTAGAAAAACCTAGATATCTCATAAACCAAAGAGCACGACAACACCCAAAACTAGCTAAAAGACACAACACTAGACTTGAAATGAACACGACAAACTGAAAACCGTAGCCCGACTCCCAACAGCTACTTGAATCCCATTGGAGAAACGCCTTTGTTGTTATTTAATCAAGCGTACTTCTGAGGGTTGTAGGTTCTAGTCTGATGAGTGCAGGTTTGCACATATAACGTCAAAAGTTTGGGTCGTACGACTCGTACCTACTTTTCCCAAACACCCATCAACGGGTAATTAACTAGGTTTTCTGCATTGCTTTGCCTATTGAAACGTGTGAAAATACAACTTTTTTTGGAGGGGTGTAGATGATGAAATTGGAATTTTCTTTCTCTTACATGAGAACATATCTTCTTTCATAGTATAGAAAAAGGGGTCGAGGAAGCATTGCTATGTCATAAGCTTAAAGGTCAATAGTTATTTATAAAAACACAAAAAAGCTTAAAAGCAAAAGTCCTTCTGAGGTTTATTTTCAAGGAGGATATAAATGAAAATCGAGAAGTTTTGGTTTCTGAATTCGATGAGTACCAAATCAAATGAATCTTATCTGGATCATGAACCTTAAGATTTGTGATCGAATTCCGATAGATTCATTAGAATTGAACATGATACGAGATTCATTTGATAGGTTCAACTCACATAAGGAGCCAATATAATGGAAATATAAGATATGACTCATTAATATCAAAATTCAAACAACTAGGCATCCAACTATATTCTTAATAACTAGTGCATATCAAAATTGATGTTAAGGATTTCTGTTCCTATTATATATTGGTATTTGTTACAATTGACATTTCAAATCACTAATCTAGTGTTGTATCCTTCTATGTATTAAATGCCAACTTGCCGTGACCTTGTCGTCTGGCCTTCTGGACGTTCTTGCACTGTTACCGTGTTGTGTCCATGTCTTATCGCCATTCTCATCCTTCATAGGTTAAAGTTGAATTAATGGGTGGAGCTATTACTAATGAGTAAATATTTTGCTTGTTACTCTTTCCGTTGGTCATTTGAAAACAAAATTGGTAACAAAGTCAAATGGCTTGGCTACACAAATTTCTATTTGTTCTTCAAGCTCATCACCACAGCTACAGTCAAAAGAAAACGGTCTTTCTCTAATTATATCAAATGGCTTGGAGCGAAAATGTAAGAGTTGTATAAATACTACTAATGCAGGGATTCTGAAATATTCAAATCTAAAGCAGGCATTTTCTTTTTAGTGGACTATTAATGGTTGTTTAAAAAATTGTACTACTATTGAGGGCCCTGAGTCTGACCAAGTATGTCGGATAATTGTCCTTTTGCCTCAGAATTTAGTTGCAATTATCTGTTTGTCAGTTAGTGGGATTATTCTTGGTTCACTATTCATTATCAAAATGAAATTTTTGCATCTAAACTTTACTTTTTTTGTCGTTTAGCTGAACACTGAAGTCCGCTTCGTAATCTATCTATTTTGTGTGTCATTAGCAACCAAATTTTGGGGTATTTCTGATATTTAATGTGAAAAGTAGGAGTTGTATTCCAAACTTTCCTTATACTTAGTTTGATTCTATTTCTGATTTGATGACTCCTATGCTACACTCTTATTCTTATGCTCAATAAGGTCTTTTGCCTATTAATTTTGTTTCCTTCTGCGTTTTTTCCTCATACGGCAATTTAAAGGAAGCGGATTTGGTTTTGGGTGGTGATGATGGCAAAGAGTGCACTTATACCAAAGGTTATATGAAGAGGCAGGCAATCTTCTCATGCTTGACCTGCACCCCAGAGGGAAATGCTGGAGTTTGCACTGCATGTAGCTTGTCTTGCCATGATGGCCATGAGGTATTCTTCAGTTTTTTTATTTTCCTGGATGATACCTGATAAAATTTGTAGGGATTGGAGCACTTCAGTTGGTGCCATCCATAACTTATTCTTTTTTGCTTGGACTTTCCATAGCTCGAAATCGTATCACTTCGTCAGCCCAGCGTCGTGTTTAGGAATGGATTTATAAGAGCATTTCTTCTGCATCAAATTCAGTTGAGAGAGAGAGAGGATCCGTGCTTTGGAATAAAATTTTGGTCTCATGGATTTTGGGTGCTGATATTTGGCATGAATTTTGACCTTAAGTGTTGAACTCACACGTTACCTTAAGTGTGTATCAAATACATCGTATTTGTTTGTGTATTGGCTTGACTTCTAAGCTTCGACGCGTCATTATAATGGAAAGGAGTAGAGGACATAGAATACTGTGTTTGCATCACTGGTCAGATCATATTTTTGTTAACTAATTAATGTTCGTGCACTGCACGCTTCGTCTTGTGTAATCTTGTGACTAGTTATGTTACTTTTTTCATGTATTTGATGGTGGTTAACTTTTGCTGTTGGACAAGATTGTGGAGTTGTGGACCAAGAGAAACTTTAGGTGTGATTGTGGAAACTCAAAATTTGGAGAGGTCTTCTGCAAGCTTTTCCCAAACAAAGAAGTAGAAAACGTGGATAATGCATATAACCATAACTTTAAAGGTTCATATTGCACATGTGGTCGCCCCTATCCTGATCCAGAAGCTGAGGAACAAGTAGAAATGATTCAGTGCTGTATCTGTGAGGACTGGCTTCATGAGGAGCATATTGGCCTTGAGTCTTCTGATGAGGTTGGTAATCTATCTCCTCCACAGGTCTATTTTCATAGCATTTTGTCTTGTCTTCTGGTTTGAATTTGTGCATTTTGTATTATCACTTACATCATTCTAATGATTACATGGCCAAGATTAAATGATGCATTTGTGCATACCATACATCTCTATGTGTGATTCTACCAATTACATGCCCAATAGAAAAAGGTCAGTGGTTGTATGGGGGATTATCCATGGTGGGATGGCCACGGGTAGGGTATGGGTTGGGGTACCGTATTTTACTCCTCAATCTCCAATTGGGGACTTCTTCCCCATACTCGCCTCCATACCCAAAAGGGATGGTGGAATCCACCATACCTGCCTCCCATTTGGGATCCAGTATATTCAAGTGAATCCATATCGAAACTACTTGAACAAGAAAGAACTAAAGGATCTAAACTAATACTTGAACAAGAAAGAACGATAGGATCTAAACTAATACAATTCATCCCATTTTTTCTCTGTCAATACTCTTTCTCTACGAATCCAAACTTGTCACTTTTGCAGGTTTTAATCAGCTAAGGAATGTTTTATTCTGTGTATAACATACGTCAAAGATGGTGAATGTTATTTTGTTGCAACCCATCCATTCTTTCTCTACCAATACTCTTTAATATTTTGTGTATCGTTCTTGTATTTTGGCCGTTGCAAAGATTTATTGTTACAAATAAAGATCAAGCATGGTCATGCTTTGATCTAGGGGTGTTACGAAACCCAACGGACCGAACTGAAATCAGACCGAACCGACCGATTATGTGTTTTTATATATTTTTATATATTTCAGATTAATCTTGACCATTCATTTTAATCTTGACCGTCCATTGAAAACCCTAAATCTCCTCTATCTCCAACTCTCTTCTCATCTAATCTCCGAGATCACGCAGCCCAGCTCCTCTCCCCCCTCTCTGGCTCCTCTTTCCCCTTCTCTCCCAGTCACTCACGGCCCCTCTCTTCGCCAGATTGCGATTCGCGCCTCCCTCCTCCTCAGCTCCTCTCTTCTCCGCCGACCATATCATCGTTTTGGCTGAGGTCAATGTGTTAATCGGGTGAGAATTTACAGAGAAATTGTCGATTCTTTCACAAATCTCTCTCTCTCTCTCTCTCTCTCTCTCTCTCTCTCTCTCTCTCTCTCTCTCTCTCTCTCTCTCTCTCTCTCTCTCTCACGCACACACACACGGGTGAAATGGAGATTGAAGATAAATTCCAATTTTCTTTTATTTTAATGGAGTTTTTTGAAATGCAGAAAGAGGACATGGGGACAAACGGGACAATGTGATATTAATTGTCGATTTTTTAGAAGACTTGCTGTTTTAATTTGGAGACTTGTTTAATTTGGATATTTATAGAAGATGTGTTCTCGTGGAGTTCTTGCGTGGTTCAACAGGTGAACTAAACTAATTTGGAATGTTGGATATTATACTTTTATAGAGTTTCTGCTTTTTGGTGAAGAGAGTAACTGGGAAAATGGTGTGGTGAAATTTTTGGTATTTTGGTTTGTTAAGTTTTGAGAATTAGCTCTCTGGTTGTTCTTATTGTTGAACTTGAAATTAACTCACCAGAAAAAATATGACTCTTGTTCAGTGGGCATTCTTAGTATTTGAATTGGTGTTGGATGATGGATTATGGGCCTTGATGATGGATCTTGAGTGAAAAATGACTTTTGAATTGGTGTTTGGTAGAAAAAACGGGTGGATTTTCTTACAATTGATTAATATGGCCCACTTTCAATTTTTTTTTTGGGCCCAACTAGGCCCAATTCGGTCAGACCGAATTCCCCGACCGGACCGACTCCAGACCGAACCGAAGTGGACTGATTGTAATTTCGGTCAGGATCGGTCCTAGCAATATTATCCCCGAACCGATTCGGTCTTGGTAATAGTTGGACCGAACCGAACGAACCCAAACCGAAATCACCTCTACTTTGATCCTATGGGTGTGGTCCAGGTGGATATTGTTTTAGAGATATGATACATCAATTTCTGAAGAACAGCCCCTGCATCTTCTTCTAGTGTCTGCAGGAGATACCACTTACACTACTAGATGTTGATATAGGCCTTGGGGTTTATCACACGAAACTTCTTGCCTTGAACAGGCCTCATTTTAAACCAAATCTCTATATCGTGCAATAGAATGCTTTGTTGATATTTATCATGTTGAGCGTACCTGTCATACTTCTGCTAAGTGGTAAAAGGCCGTATTTAGTATCCATTTGGTTAAACATAACCAACCTCTTCCCCGCTTGTGTGACTCGTGGCCTGTGGGGTCTAGTCTAGTCTATATGCTACTTTCCTGCATTCTAGATATTTTATTGTGTTTAGTTATTTGTAGAACCCAACTCAACTCGACCCAAAACCCTTGATCCAACTTCTGATTAGTGGATCTCTATTTCTCTCAAGTGTTAATACTCAATTTTATCTAGTTCTCAGTTTTCGTGTTTTTATCCTGAATTGTTAGGGGTGGTTTTCCCAGTTTAGTTTCTTACTTGACCTTCTAGTTATTTATTTTTCTTTTGTAATAGATTCCAAGAGATGAGGAAGGAGAGCCGTTATATGAGGATTTTATTTGCCCAGTTTGCTCAGAAGCTTGTTCTTTCTTGACCCTTTATCCTCAAACTATTTGGGCAGTAAAGCAGCATGATGTTACTAATGCAACCAAAGACAAAAATGTGTTGGAAGATGTTCCTTCAGCTTGCGGATCCTCTGAGAAGTTTGAGAATGTCATATCTTCTTTAGAATCTCCCAAAGTAAACTGTCTATTGCCTACTGCTACATCTGAAGTGGTTTCTAATGGGAAGGGTATACTTGCTGTAGAGACCTCTGAGAAAGAACCTGATTCTATTGAACTAATTCAGGGTTCTGGTCCAAGTACCGTTTGCGTTCTTGGAGTTGATCTGGTTGGAGCTCCACCTGCTTTAGAAAAGACTAAACCGATGTTTCTCTCTAAAAACTGGAGAGATGTCCTCTGCAGGTGTGATAAGTGTGCGAATTTCTGCACCCAAAAGGGAATCGGTTTCTTGCTTGACAAGGAAGATTCAATTGCAGAGTATGAGAAAATGGCAAAGCAGAAGAGGGAAGAGAAGTTGCAGCAACAGGAGGGTGTTGAGTTGAACTTTCTGAATAATCTTGGTCATGTGGAGAAAATGGAGATCCTGAATGGTATTACAGACATGAAGAATGAGATTCATACTTTCCTGGTATGTCCTTGGGTTTCTTGCAAGTTTAATGGGCTTCATCAGTGTCATACACACTTTCACAATATAGGAACATGCAAAAGTTTAGGAGTTCAATTTTCACAGACAATAAATTTCTTTCGACAGATAATGCTTTCCTGAAATATTTTACGTCTTTTGATATTTGGTATGACAGAAAATAAAAGTTGATGAAATATGTTTTCCGTGATCCTCAGAAAATGAGTTAATTTTGGTGGAAAGCATTTCATTCTTCGAAAACGTTGTTTAGATCTGCACTACCACTGAGTATCACTAGTATGGCAGTTGCATTCAACCACAAGTCCACAACCACCACTACTGCCGCCACCACCCACCATCAATTGGCACCATCATGTGTGAGGTTGCCACCAAACACGAAACCATTTTCTGTGGAAAACATTTTCTTTAGTGTCCAACGAATATTCAATGTTTTAGAGCTTTTCTGGTACAAGTTTCATCATCTGATAAGTATGTTCTTGACAGGAGTCCTTTGATGCATCAAAGCCAATAACATCTGAAGACGTCCACCAAGTTTTTGAGAATCTCGCTAAGAAACGCCGGAGAATGTAAGTCATCCCTAGATCTGTACTAAAGTCATGGAGCTAGTCCAGGTTCAGAAAAACCTAGAAAGCATACTTTTGAGTGTTTTCTGAGGATTTCTTAAAACTGCTGTACTCTTATGTAACTGTTAACTTCAGTAACCTTATTGTGCTTTACTCCTATTTAGCTGCTAGTAGTCAAATATTTTTGAAAATGCTTACGGAACCACTTTGATGCCTGTTTTTTCGTTGTGGTCTGATTTCAATGAGATGTGGAATTGCTTTTTCCACAGCTTTTCTTTATTGCTCACGAAACATGTTTGAGAAGTTGACGCCTGATGTGCTCTCAAACACAAACCCCTAGTCCTGTGTTCACAAACGGCTGAGTTCACTTGCAGCCTTATAGTACTGTTTTATTTAGTATTAGGCTATTAGCCAACCTCTGTTCTAGTTTCTTACTTATACACTGGTTTAAAATAATTTTCCTCTTTTTATAAAATACTTTATGTTGGATTAGTAAACGAACCCAGCTACTCTAATTGGAGCTCGTTACAAGTTTGTTTAGTTTATTTGTCACACAACTAAAACAAGCTTGAACATTTTCTCTGAAAGTTCCTTAAGCTTTTTAACGCAAGCTCGAATAAATTATTGCTTGGCTTGTTTAAGAAATTCAAGCTACACGTGATTGGTTGGATTTTGGTTTGAGATCAATTATCTTGTAAACAAATCAAGCTTCAACATATTTTGAAACATATTAGTTTTCAAATCAAGTTTGAAGAATTCATTGTTTGGCTCGTTCATAGTGCTTACTCCATTATCGGAATTTATTGTAATTATTATTATGTACTATAAGAATCAATTTTTTGGTTCGTTAATTTGTGTTGGAAAATATAAATAGCTAGAAGGGTATATGTTTGCGGATCCAAAAAAGAAAAGAAAAGAAGGGTATATGTTTCAAAAAGAATGAGACAAACAGGCAGGTAGGCTGTATAGACGCTGCATACTGATGATGGTTTTGGTACTCGTCTTGAGTCTCATTGCTCATGACTTATGTGACAAAGTTGAATGTTTCATAAATGTCTTTACCGATATTCGATTATATTGATTTTTTTAACTCCAAACAAAATAAGCGGCTTCAAGACCGGTCCCAAAGCCATGTGTTTGCCCATACCAGCCTTTATAATGTTTATCTGGCCCTACAATTTTCCGGTGGGCTCCCTAATCTTTAATACACGATTCAATAATTGGACTTCAGTTCTTAAAAAAAATCCATATTTTTTCAATGATTAATTAATGAGTCCCACCATAGGTACTGACGGGACTTGTACACACAATATACTGGCAGCGGGTGGAACTCATTTTTGAATCCCACACCGAAGATTTGAATTGTTCATAAAATGTAAAATAAATTTTCAAATAACCTCGTAAAAAATCGGCATAATTGAATATGTGTCGGTGACACGGCACATTATATGTACAATTTCTGTCGGTATCCCTAGGATAAAGCCTAGTTAATGCATAGGGACAAGAGTAGGTTGAAGAACGTACCCTGAGGTCCCAACCGCCAACGGAAGTCATTCAAAACTTTTAAAAACTTGTCCCTACACTTCTACCTAAAATTTGGATGCTGTCGAGTGAACATAATGATCCCACCGATATGTGAGTAGTTACTATACAAGTGCTCCTGGAATATCGTCGCATGATGCTGCAAAAATTTTTTGCACTATATATTCGTGCGGAGTCATCCTTTCGATGGTTTTCTGGACTCGTTTCCGCCATATATTCATATGGTTTTCACCGCAAAGTGTATAATTCCTACGATAACATATGGTGGGAGAAATTTCTGTAGCATAACGTGACCGTGCTTCATACTTTGTTTGAAAGCTAATATACGATGCTACAAATTTTATAATATTCGGTTCCTTTCCTTTTGAAGTCAAGACAAAGATGTTAGAGGAAGGGAAACAATGTAATTATTCATGGGGTTTTTCTTAAACAAGGGGGCTACTATTCGCAGCTCCGTATTCTCCCTTAGCCTATTACATTTTCGTAAATTATTGTTGAAAATCATACACAACATTTTGATAAATAGCTGTTGAAAATAAGATTATATTTCGGTAACTACATGTCGAAAATATGTTTAATGTTCGGTAAATAACTACCGAACATACATTTTCAGTAAATAATTGTTAAAAAAAATATTATATTTCGGTAATTGTATGCTGAAAATGTATATCAATTTCGGTAACTAACTGTCGAGTATAATTGAAAATTTTTAACGAACTAAGGGAGAAAATACGAGGCTGCGAATAGTCGCCCCCTTAAACAAATGCTGTAGGTGATTTGAGCAACAGTTCTCGATTCTTCCTTTGTAATCACATGACACGTCATGCTTTTGTCATGATTACGTGAATGAAGCCAAGGGGGGGTTTTTTTTTTTTTTTGGGGGAAGTGATCTAGGGTTTACTGCTTCTCTAAAAAAATCCCTGTCATTATAATCTAGAAAATCGAACTTGCGGTTTGGTCCAATGGTCATGTAGCTAATGCTGCTTTAGAGGTATAGATAAATAATTAGTACGTAATATTTTATCGATTGGTAAAAAAAATCTAGATAAATCAAAATACTTCTGACAAACAGTGATACAGTCCATATTAGGAAGCAGGAAACTCTGTTCGCATTTAAAATCCGAGGTCATGGGTTCACTAAGACGACCATTGGCACATCTCAATATGTTGTTTTCATGCTGACACAATTTATGTCCCAAGATATAAAATCAAAATGATATGCATTGTCGATCGGGCTTAATTCTTACTACCACATAATGCTAGGTTATATAGAGAGATTAAAGTATTGGACTTGGCCACGTTCCATGTTACTTGATGCCGTGCTCTAGATAATGAACTTGTATTTGGCTAAACTACTGGTTATGTTTTTTAATCATGCATTTCGGGTCAGCTTGTAGACATCTCAACAAAGTATTAACGTCCATTCAATTATATACAGATCTCATTAATCGAAGAAGACAAATGCAAAAAACACAACGGGACCTTAAATTTTGAAGCTTTAGTTAAGTTGTGGCCTCCTCGCCCCTCTGTCTGTCATTGCGTCACACTTACTTCACAACCCCTCTGTCTGTCATTGCGTCACACTTACTTCGCAACCATGCAATAAAAAGGAAATAAATTGGAAAATTTAAGTTTAGCTTGGAAGTGTTAAATTGCAAAGTTTTTTTTTTTTTTTTTTTGTCAAAGCGATATACATCAGCGGAATTAGGAGAGTTCATGAGTTACTAGTAAGTTAGTCGACATGGGTTCAGAGGCTATCCATTGCAAGGATTATTATTTGACAATTTCAACATTCAAATAGTTGATTGATGGTTTGGAGTGACAGGGCTAGGTTAAACTGAACTTGCTTGTGGCATTTTTTTCAAACTTTAAAGTGCAAAGGGGTAAAGTGCTATGAAGAATGAGTCTTCCAGTCAAAATTACAAGGGCAAGTTAAAGAAAAAACTTGTCAGATTTTTTTAGTACCATAAGATAACTCCAAAGGAAATCATATTTAAAAAGAAAGAGTCAGAGGATAAAACAGTCAAACCTACAGTATTTATTTTACATTTTCATGGGTACAAACAAAAGTGCCATATTATTATAATTATCACCTGAATGAAAATTTGTGGGTACAAACAAAGAATCAGTAGATTCCATTGAAAATTTTGTCCTGCGGGGCCTTGCTTTTTTATTATTATTATTATTATTTATTTTATAATCGAATATTCAGACCAGTTTCTGAAAAAAAAAACTCGGGTAATCTTGAAATCTAACAATGACCAGAGGAATTTTCAATAACTCCCAGAGTAATTGAAATTAAACTTGTTCTTTTTTTCTTTTCTTTTTTCGTTTTGATAAGATTGAAGGATATATAAGACTTTATATGCGGACAGGAATGTTGCCGAAAGACATTCCTGCAAAGCAATGCAGAGCGGTCGATCGATCCGGTCGTTCATCTTGACATGGACGGCCAGGCTCTCATTCATTTTCCTGGGATATTTAGAAGAGAGAATTACGGACTAGCGCACAAAGTCATTTTCATTACTTCAGTCAATCACGTACATATACTTTTCCCGAATTTCAACAATCGACTAGCTAGGTTTTGTTGATTAGCTTCAACTTCGGTTTCATAGACCGAGTCAATTGGCATCTTTGCCATCTTGTCTTGTTTTTTATGGTCTATTTTTAGCTATTAAATTGTGATTGAGATGTAAGGCTCGATTTGGTTTGGTTTGTAAATCGTAATGCTGAGAGGTTGCTAGCTAGGTCGTGTTTTTGCATGTACCCTCTCTCTCTGGTTTGGTTTGTAAATCGTAATGCTGAGAGGTTGCTAGCTAGGTCGTGTTTTTGCGTGTACTCTCTCTCTCTCTCTCTCTCTCTCTCTCTCTCATGCATTTCATTTTGGATCCGGATCCTCTCCAGTTCATGTTTTGGATTCTTACCGGTCAAAGTTTATAAATACACCCGAACTATTGATTGCAGCCAATTGACAGGCACCACGATCACGACTGTCTCCTTCAATTCAAAACATGAACCGGAGAGGAGCCGGATGCTTTCATTTTCTAGTGTAGTACTCGATTCCCATTTGAATGAAAAGAGTACACGCACGTTTGAGACCAATTCTAGCTTCCGGGCAGGAGGGAAGAAGGTGACTTCACGCATGCAGTTATTGGTGTTCTATTTCCTTCCTTCAAGGAAGGGCAAAACCAGAGACTCTCTTGTACGCTTTTAGAACTAAAATTACCACGAATGAAATTTTCTTTGCCTATAAAAAATAAGAGAATAAATTCTTTACATCGCTGGTATAAACATTTATTTCCTTTAAATTAATTACATCGCGCCACGTCGCAAATCAGTGGTCCCAATCAATAGAACATGGCGGTGTGGCATAATATAATTGATTTGGAGGAAACAAATGTTTACACCGGCAGTGTAAAGAATTTAATCTCAAAAAATAAATGAATATGATAATACTAAAACTGTTTTTGTTGGTGCCAAAACTCTAGTGTACAAGACTTTTATGCACTGAAATTTTGTCATTATCACTAGCCAAAAAAAAAAAGCTCTAAATTTATGTTGTATTATTTACTCGGATTGCATTTATATTCTTCCTGCAAGC
This sequence comes from Rhododendron ovatum, assembly GCA_019656835.1. Classification (NCBI taxonomy): domain Eukaryota; kingdom Viridiplantae; phylum Streptophyta; class Magnoliopsida; order Ericales; family Ericaceae; genus Rhododendron; species Rhododendron ovatum. Next base: position 45,360,910 of record CM033798.1, read on the forward strand.
TATATAGTGTTAAGATAGGAAAAAGCTCCAATATACACCCTGTAGAAGTAAATATGTTACGCGTATTTTGGACAAATGTCATGCCTCTAAGTGGTAAATGTTATGCCTCTAAACAGTAAATGTTTTGTCTCTCAATGCTTAATGGTGCATATGGTATGCACGATTATGCCTATTTAGCAGAGTCGGCCCAGACTCTTCAGAGGCCTAAAACAAAAATTTTAAAATGAGGCATTTTTGTTGAACTATTATAAGGGGTAAAAAAATAGAAAGGACCCTTGAAATTTCAAAAATTTGGAGGCCTAAAACAGCTGCAACACAAGTTTTAACTATGGGTCGGCTCTGCTATTTAGTAAAATGTTATGTCTGTTGGTAAAATATTACGCCTCTCAATTGTATATTTTGGGTACATATTGCATGCTAAATATGTACCGTAACTATTCCCGTTAAGATAAACACAAATTTTCTTCATCCATTTATTGGAAGGTGACATGTGAGTGGAGGTGGGGATTGTGCTGTGCAGCTCCGTGCTACGCAGCCGTCGACAAGGCCTTGCCGGCATCGCTTCGACGATCGGAGACATCTACCGCGTAGAGCTCGTTGAGTACTACAAGAGTAATAAAAATTAACTCGATCAAATATTGTTAAGTGGCTCATCGGAATACATATAACTTTAAAAAAAAAAAAGAATCCTAATGGATACGAAACACTGGATCAAAACCACTTAATCCATTTTTTTTGAGTTATATGTGTTCCAATGAGTCACTTAACGATATTTGATCGAGCTGATTTTTGGTGCACATGTAGAACTCGACAAGCTCTATGCGGTAAACGTTTCCGATCGTTGGACCGATGCCTGTAAGGCAGCGCCGGCAGCTGTGCAGCACAGTGCACAAAGCTGCACGGCATAGTCCCGGATCCCATGTGAGTGTATAGTATTTGTTATGTCTTGGTGGAGGTTGGGATAGCGCAGATGGACTTTAACCTCAATAATTATGTCTGCGACAGTGTGGGAGCCTGCGGGCCATGATTGAAGCTTCTTTGCTTCAAACCCCTCAAGTTCCATCAAATTTCAATTTGGTCAACTATTTTTGCAATTTGGTCAATCTGTATATATTCTCCCCAGAATATTGTTTCTATCTGTTTTTCTTGCCGTGATTAGCTGATAACTAGCTAGTCATGATGAAAGTAGTGTTTGTCCTTTACGGCACATTGAAAAGTGCATCGCTAATTGTGGGTATTTCTTCAAGTCTTGGATGATAATTTTAGTTAACAGTCTCATAAATCAAGATATCGTGTCAGACGAATACCTCTCTAATCTCTGAGAGAACAAATTTCATCATCTACTTGCAGAGAGTATGCCCTATATAACTAGCATAAAAAAAAAAAAAAGACCCTATTCACGTCTTTTCAATTTGTTTCAGCTATCCTTCTCTACCCTCCTTAAAGCTCTAGTACTTGGTTCCCGCTTTCCCCTTCACTTTCGGGCTGGGAGAGCTATCTAATATTTGTTACACGTGTAAATCGTATAACTTGAACTTACTTTTTAGAGGAGCTACCTTTCTTAAATAGTTAACCGAACCTACTAGGTTTCGATTCACATATAGAAAGAAGCAAACGCTTAAATATCAGGTCTTCACCACCAAATTAAGCCACCCCTTAATGATTTCTAGCAAGCATTTTTTTTTTATGTGCTTTGATTAGAAAGCAAACATAATTGAACCCCAAAGCAAACATAATTGAACCCCAAAGCAAACATAATTGAACCCCAAGGGACTGGGTCTTGGCATAGGATTTAGGGGATTGCTCCCTCTAAAGTCTCAGGTTCGATTTTCCTTCTCAATAATTTTTGGACTACCTCACCTCACGTATAAGTGTAAAAAAGGCTTTGGACGAGCTATATGAATTTGTCTGAGGCACGAATAAATTGACTCGGGACGCCAAACATAAAGAAAATCAGGCATATCGAGAATTTGTGATTTCACAAAAGGAGATATGGAAACATGAAGATCAAAGAGTGATGTGCTTTTATTAGGAGAATGTGGGTTTAGTTGAGATTATGCCACATAATTTATGGTCATTTTTATGTTTCCATCATACTGGAAACATGATTCCAACATCCTTTTTGACTGCTTTTTCGTCCATCACTCCTTTTGATGTGCAAATTATTAACCCAATGCCCGACAACTAATTAAGATTGTAATTACAGAGATTAATTAGCAAATTGAAGTCTAAGCCACACTTGATGTGGTATTAATTACGTAAACTTTAACGCACTCCTACGCTTGTGAGAGGATAACTGTAGAGGTGAAAACCACTCTGAATGGTGAGAAACGGTGAGAAACAAAAGTAAAAAGAGAATTCATGGTAGTTGAATCTCTACTAGTGATTTCGCTTTTCACCAAATCTCGTTATTTTTATTTATTTATTTATTTATTTACGATAGCAATTTCTCAAATTCAAAGGGCATGTAAGAGTTATAGCTTGTCTCACAACAGTTAGATTAGGAAAGTATTTCAGTGTCTACCCTTCTTTTGGAAATACAGTAATTTTTTACATAACCAAATCATTACAAGCATAATCAAAACCAATTGTATGCATAACAAGGCATAACCAAAAATTGGTAATGGTTCGGTTATGCCAAAAATTATAGTGTCTCCTTTTGGAGGATAGACACCGAAGTATTTTCCGTTAGATTATAAATAGTGCCTCCAAAATTATCTGTCACCTCCCTACCAATTTCCAATTAATTTTGAGCCGGCCTTCTTATTTTTTTCCAGTATACAATCATGAGATGAGGACAAGCTGGAGTCACATGAGCATAGTGTAACACCACATGGTGGTTGATTTTTTTGTCACTATTTTACGTAGAAAAATCAATCCTCATGAAGAAAAAAATGTCCACAAAAACTTCCAATACTTATACGTTTATTTTTTTCCTGGTAAGGCGGAGTGTCCCGAGTCAGCTTGTGCACTGCGCACCTCAAATTAATCCGTACAATCCCCCCAGTCTCGATCTTTTGACACGCTTATGCGTGAGAGTGAAGTGTTCTTAGAGTTGTTGGCAAAAAGAATCGAACCTGAGACCTTTGGAGGGAGCAAACCTGTAAATCCCAAGTTGAGATCCAACGTATATGGGTTTCAACACTTATATGTTATTTAATTTATATCCATCTAGCAACTATAAATACACTTACAGCTACCCTCACATGCACAAGTTGATACCTCTAACAACAACTCAACCATCACTTTGTTTTCAGCTGGGGGATTCCCAAAAAGTAGTTCACAAATTAAGCCTCCAAAGCACAAACCCAAAGTGGTTTTTCTTTGAGAGAAAAAAGGGTGGTTTTCAGGTGATCCAACACCATGGGAAATTGCATGGAGAGGAGCAGACAAGGCCAAGAAGTGGGGAGAAAACAAGGGGAGCAAGAAAATGAAGAGAAAGAAAGTGGGTTTGTGAAGGAAGGTGGTTTTGAGAATGGTGGTGGTGGTATTAGGATTAAGATAGTTTTGACAAAGGAGGAGCTGGAGTGGTTAATGTTTGAGCTGCAGAACGGTAAAAATGGAAAGAAGCTAGAAGATGTATTGGGTGAGATAGAGAAGGGGAGAGGGAATATTGTGGGGTGGAAACCTTCCCTAGAGAGTATCTTGGAGAGCCCTGAAGTTGTTGAGATGGACAGATGAGTCCCTCCAATTTGCTAGTTTTTTCTCCTCTTTTTCCTTCTTCTGATGGGTGGGGTGGGGCTTTTTAGTAAACTTGTAAATTATGCTTTTCCTTTTGAGAAGAGCCCTGAAGTGCTTGGGATGTAAAAACAGGAGTTCTTCAACAGAAATCTTTTCTTCTCTGCTTTTTTGGATTTTTGATGCGGTTGATCATTGAGTACCCTTAATGGAATTGAATCCTCCCCGGTTCAAATTTAGACCGACAGGACGGTTCAGATCTGGGGCATAGGTTAGTATATTCAATGGTTTGAATTTGATCCGGATTATCTCGTCTAATCTAGTCCAAATCTTGAACTAGAAAGAATCTGAACCCACCCTCAATCTGTACTTGGGATTTTATTCGAGTTTTATCTCAGCCCGTCATGTCATTTCTATATCTTTTTAAAGGCGGGGCCGTGAATAGTTATTTACGGAGCCAATCGCGCCCATCCAAAAGTGTTCTGGACTCTTCAGATGTCAATGAAACTTTTCCGAAGAAGAGTGAAACTTCATTAAAATCTGGACCGTCCAGAATACTTTTGGACGGTCATGATTAGTTGTTGTTGTAAAGAACTTGTTCACAGCTCAGTCGTGAATAAGTTTCTCTCCATCATATTACTCTTCCTTTTATCTTCTTGTATTTTGATTTATATTTTGTACGTCCAAAAGTATGTGAAGACGACTAAATAACATTTCATGCATAACTCCAAGGGTTCAGACGGTGATGATAACTCACCCGACAATCACCTCGCTTCTTAAGTCGGTTTAGGGTTCGATTCTCACTTGCATGCTATCAATTTCTATGTTGGGCAAGTTTATACAAGAATTAGACCCTTCCACTAGGAGTAATTGTTCAACTCCCACAGGACACCGCTATGCCGTGTTCTCCATCTTAGGTCTCACATTAGCGGAGAGATCTGAGATATCACGTGACGATGCTCTAGGAGCCGGTTGAATAATTTTTCCTCTTCTAGTCTAGTACTATGAGACGATAGAATTCGTTCTATATATTAATCTGTCCATTAATTAGACTAGATACTAAATTGCATGGAGTACAAAAACATTTCACACCTCCCAATGATTAGTATGAGCGGAGTGTTGATAAATCTATCAAATTTAACCGCAACACATACAACATGTGAAGAAACATGCATAATTAAAAAAGATACAGATTATTACGTGATTTTTCAATTATGTAATTGAGTAAATCCACGACTAACACCAGCTTTCATTATTTATCGAATAAAGAAAATATAAAGATACATTGTCAATTGCGTAAGGTAAACATATATTTATATATAACCTACAATTTATATCACCTATAGTCATAAAGATCTGGTCTATGCTTCAGCGGCTGCGAGCCCGACCTTGACGTGGGCGTTGTCCCCTAAACCTCTGCAATCTAACCGGTCAGGTCAAACCCCGACTAGTTAGTAAAACGTAAATCAAATCGAATCAGCTCCACAAACCCAGCGTCGGCAAGCAGTAAGGTCCGTTTCGTACAAAAAATGTGGAAAGTTCAATCATCAACTTGACTTTAAAAACCAGGTCTACTGGTGTTGGCAGATCATGTTGAAGTAGGAGAAAATCTTCTTTACAGTTGTTCTGTAAAGAAGAAGTTATGAAGCTCAATCGCGACCGTCCAAAGTGTTTTTGGACGATCCGGATTGAAAACCAATTATGACCGGTAATAATTGATTGTGATTAACTTTTTTCCGGAAAAGTTTTATTAAAATCTGGACCGTCCAAAACCCAAAAAAAAACCAGCGAGATTGAACAGGAAGCTCCATGAAAAAGACACTCTCGTTGAAGTAGTCCTCGTAGAGAAAAGTGTACAGTATACTAAGTAGGAGTACATGAAAAGTTAGTTTGTGATCTGGGGCTGATAGTTTGAAAGCTTCAACCGCGGTTGTGAGACGGACCTATCGATTACCAACAACAGCACTACAGCAGTAATTGTTTGGAACTTTTCCGGTAAAGTTGTGAGATCCCTATCGCTAGGTGTGGGAATTTTTCATGGACTCGAACACGATACGGAGTTTAACAGGTTATATTATTTTTTCCGAAACGAACATGAATACGAATGACGTGATATAAAACATGATAACATAAATAATAAGGAGGTAGTATGATAGAACTCAATAAACCGAAATGTGTGGAGATAAATGGTATTAGACCACCACGTGCAGATACCCCAAAATTAAACAATGTCTCACGCCGTCACGCGTTACATAACTGAGCCCATAGGCGCACTTAGAGGATAGCTACGGGCCCAATTTGAATCGACCCAATAAACCCATACTTGCATGTTCAGCCTGTAAATTTTAACTTCAATTCTCTGTTTTTTTACCACCTTTTGCCTGTTGAGTCACCTGGGCTACATGATTTCAGAATTTAAACTATAAAATTTTTCGAATGGAAGTATGCTATATACATTCAAAAAATAAAAAATAAGTAAAAAATTTGACAATAAAACACTAAGAACGAAAAAACATAGATGACGAAACAGTCAAAAATTCTGAAGAGAATATTTCAAAGATGAGAACCAAACAAAGTGAAAAAATGCTCCCCTCGACTCATCACTCTTTTTTTTTTTGCAATCATAAGTCTCCTGGCGTTGCTTGTAGAGTTGCAAGAAAAACAGGCAAAATTAACCAAACAATATTTGATAATTACTTGTATGCTATCTAAGCAGCAGAGTCGGCCCTGTGTTGAAGCTCGGGGTGTGGCTGCTTTAGGCTTCCCGAAGTTCACAAATTTATGATACCCCTATAATAGTCCTATAAAAAAAGATCACATAATTAATTTTCACTTTAAGCTCCAAAAAATCTGGACCAGCCCTGCTAAGTAGCAGTCTAAGATTCTTCTGGTATACTCCCAAGAACTCGATCCTCCCCCTTGCCAGAAGAAACAACTCTGACTCGAGAAGCAGGGATTTGCACAAGCTCACGAGCCACGTCCCTGAATTCAAGTACTCCTCCATCTCTACACTTGGACAGCAATCTTGCAGCTTCTTCTTTCGTCATCAAAATCTTCACCTTCATCTCCCCTCTCTCCTCGCCACCAACGAGCGGCCGGTGGCTCTGTTCTCTCTCTAGCTCCTTTTCTTTCTGAAGCAACGGGACTATCGCTTCGGCCGGGACTTTGTTCTCTCTTTTCTTGAGCTTGTTTGTTGGATTCTTCTTGTCCAAATCGTCTCTAAGTATGTAGTTTGGCTTGTTTTGGTTGCTGAGTTTGGTTTTGGAACCGAAGTTTCCAATATTGAAGTAGGGATGCAAAATATTCAGCATTTTCAGAGAGAGAGAGAGAGAGAGAGAGAGAGAATTAGGGGTGGTGGTGAATTTACGAGGGAAATATGTAAGCTGATATGTGTGAATTTATAGGGGTAAGGTGAGTAGGGAGTTTGTGACTATAGCTAGCATAGAGTACAAATTGGGCATAGTGGACAGGTGGAGCAGTCAAGACTGAGAGTAATTATTCAGTCGTCTCCACAAACCCAGCTCTGCGGCATGGAGTAAGGTCTGGTCGTACAAAAGATGTGGAAAGTTCGATCATGAACTTGACTTCAAAAACTAGGTCCACTGGTGTTGGCAGATCATGTTGAAGTAGTCCTCGTAGAGAAAAGTATACTAATAAGTACATGAAAAGTTAGTTTGTGGTCTGGGGCTAATGGTTTGAAAAGTTCTACCGGTTGTGAGACAGACCTATCGACAAGAACAGGAGTAATTGTTTCAAACTTGTCCTGTAAAGGTGGGGGAATTTTTTTACAGACTCGAACGCGATACGGAGTTAACGGGTTAGTCTTTTTCCTAATACAAACACGAATATGAATGATGTGATAAACATGATAACACAAATAGAATAAGTAGGTAGGGTTATGGTCGAACTTAATAAATCGAAAAATGTGTGGTGCTGAATGGTGTTGGGCCACCACGTAACGGTACCCCAAGATTAATGAATAATCTCTCACGCGTTACATAGCTGAGCCCGCGAGCGCAATTAGAGGATAGCTAAGGAGTAAGGACCCAATACGAATCGTATTACGGCATAGCATTTTTATTTATTTAATTAATTACGTTGCCATTTATTATTGGAGGGTTGTGGTTGGGTCCTAATTAATCAATTATCTTGCGTGCTCTATGGGTAATATTGACACGATTGTAATCTTTGGAGTATGAGATTGATTTTGGATAAAGTAGCGGTACTGAATGGTAATTTTGTTAGTTTTTATTGGATTGGATCAGATTATTAGAAGAGGAGTATACTTTTGCTATTTACTTACCTAATAAATTCTAATTACCTAATTAGCTAGAGTTTAGGGTAACGTGAGTTACTGGTACGTGGTTTTGGAGTATATGTATATTAGACTAGTGCTACTATCTTTCAAACGTTCAGTGAGAAATGTTGGGTTCGCTATTTATGTTATTTTTGTGGAAACCCAATATTTTATTAGTCTAATAATAATTTGTGTTTCGCTCGATTGATCATTTGTTTGTGTGGGCTAATTTTATGGATAGAATATTCTACACATTTGTGACGCATGATTGGCACATGCTTTGTAAGCTTCTCTTGGAAGCTAAAAAGAGATCAAGTCAACCGGGGAAAAGTAATTGCATTTGTAGCTTCTGGAAAAGAAAGAAATACGGCAAGTGCACTGTGGGTGTGTTTCGAGTTCGGTGGAAAAGGTCAAGGCCAAAAGTCCGGATATGTTCTCCCATTTTCAGCAGCTTCATCGCCAATTGTTGGGGCTGTTTTTGTTCTCAGTTTGTGGCTCTCCATTTCGTCAATTTCGTTTCACGTGGCTTCCATACCGTAAACTTCTGTGAATTCGTCTTCTACTCAGGTACTATAATGACCTTTCCTTTTTTAATTTTTGTTGGTTTTCGTACTGATTTTGCCACTATCTTTTTTTTGTTAACGCCACTTCCCGACCTGCAAGTGTATCTTTGCATCAGAAATACACTTGTATGAGAGTGGAGTTAACAAAAAACATTTGCAGAGAAGTGACGTTAATAAAAAAGGAAGTGGTAAAATCATTTCTCTTTCCGTATTTACACTATATCAATTTATAATTGCCTCACCAATGAACTCACCTGTCACTTTCATCTCACCTGTTAGTACTTTCTTCTACTTCTTCCTTTTTCATTGCCAAATTCAACCTTCTTTTTTTCTAATTGTTTGAACAATTATGCTACACATAAAATGGTAAAGGGGAAAGGCAACGGAGAGGTCAGGTCAAATTTTTTATTGGCGTCTGTTTTTTTTTTTTTTTGGCAGAGAATTACAGATTTCCGAACGCAATTTTTGTTCACAAACCATAAAAAAGCATTGAAAGTTGAAACACCTATATTTTTACGAAGGCATGAATTCGCAATTTTTGGACGGTTATGATTGGTTGCTGTTGTAAACAACTTGTTCACAGCTCAATCGTGAATAAGTTTCTCTCCATCATATTACTCTTCCTTTATCTTCTTGTATTTTGATTTATATTTTGTACGTCCAAAAGTATGTGAATACGACTAAATAACATTTCATGCATAACTCCAAGGGTTCAGACGGTGATGATAACCCACCCGACAATCAACTCGCTTCTTAAGTCGGTTTAGGGTTCGATTCTCACTTGCATGCTATCAATTTCTATGTTGGGCAAGTTTATACAAGAATTAGACCCTTCCGCTAGGAGTAATTGTTCAACTCCCCTAGGACACCGCTATGCCGTGTTCTTCATCTTGGGTTCAACATTAGGGAAGAGGTCTAAGATACCACATGACGATGCTCTAGGAGCCGATTGAATAATTTGACGATACTCTAGGAGCCGATTGAATAATTTTTCCGCTTCTAGTCTAGTACTATGAGACGATAGAATTCGTTCTCTATATTAATCTGTCCATTAATTAGACTAGATACTAAATTGCATGGAGTACAAAAACATTTCACACCTCCCAATGATTAGAATGAGCGGAGTGTTTATAAATCTATCAAATTTACCCGCAACACACACAACGTGTGAAGAACACAATCAGAAAAGATACAGATTATTACGTGACGTCTCAATTATGTAACTGAGTAAATCCACGACTAACACCAGCTTTCATTATTTATCGAATAAAGAAAATATACAGATACCTTGTCGATTGCGTAAGATAAATATATATTTATATATAACCTACAATTTATATCACCTATAGTCATAATGCTCTTGTCTATGATTGAGCGGCTGCGAGCCCAACCCTGACATGTAAGCTGATATTGAAGTAGGGATGCAAAATATCCAACATTTTGAGAGAGAGAGAGAGCGTGTGTGTGTTACGGGTGGTGGTGAATTTACGAGTGAAAGATGAAGGAAATGTAAGCTGATATGTGTGAATTTATAGTGGTAAGGTGAGTAGGGTAGGGAGTTTGTGACTATAGCACTATAGCATAGAGTACAAATTGGGCATAGTGGGCATGCAGGTGGAGCAGTCAAGACTGAGAGTAGTTATTTCAGTCGTCTCGGGACACCGCCACCATCAAAAAAAATTCATGACCGGTGTGTTACATGCCACATCTAATTTAAAATTTATATTTTTAAAGACGAGCTCATACACACATATACTCACTCATACACGCATAAATATCCGTGCTCGAGTCTGATCTCACACCCACACCTACCTGAACCATTCGTTTTGAGCCGGGCTTTGGAACAAAATGAAAAACGATTTCTCCCAGACAGTACCTCTCCTACGTAGGAAGTTCCTTTGAAAGAACGTCGATTACCATTTGGATAGATATATCTTTAATGAATGATGAACTTCAAACATAAGTGTAATTGTTCATGGGTACGATTATATATATGGATGATGAATTTTACAACACACGTACTTTCTTTTTGGCTGCTAGGAATGATTAACTGATAAGACCGTAAATATTCACATAAGCGTCCACTAATTTATACTTGCTAAGTCATTTATATTGTTATTCAGAATTTAACGCTTGATTTCTGTGTTCTAGGTATCCGGAGGTTTGAACATTTAAATGAGTTTTAATATAGTTGCTCGTACTATGTGGGAATTGGTTACAGAGGAACACAAGTTGCATACATGTCTTGGTGGGCCCAAGGACAAGTGTTTCTTGTTCTTATTTTGGCTAGACTTGGACTAAGAAAACGAAAGGAATTAGAAGGCCTAAGCCGAATATTCTCGGTAGTGGGAGCACGGTCCACAGCTTTGACTAGAAAAGGAGAAAAATAAGGATACAGCAAGATGTAAAAAAGAGACCCACGGCTGGGATTGGGGGAATTACAGAGAAAGGAGAGATTTCGGAAATAAACAGAGAGCTAGACGTCACGGACAGAACAAGAATAGCGAGTTGATTTCTCTTCCTTTGTCCGGCTAAACTCGTTTTTATGGTGTAGATGAAGCTCGAACTCTAAGTAACGATACTTATATATTGATTTAGTGTTTTATTATTTAAATCGTGGTTATATGACAGAAGGATTTATTTTCAATATTAATTTTTCCAATCACATCTTGTGTATGAATTCCTGGGATTTATGCACGTTCATACAACGGTTGTTAAATGTTTTGTGATAACTGAGTAAGATGAGTTATGCTCTGTAAGACACTCCGTGCTATTAGACGATCCGTGCCATAGAGACGGATCGTACTAGTAAGATGGTTCGTGCTAGACGGCAATATCCCATGCTATTTGGTAATTCATAGAAATCTTTTGGCAATACCGTGAGGGCCCGCGAACCCTAATGATATCTAGATTGATTCGAATAATAGACATTTATCACCGTATAGAAATTGTTACAACGGGTCGAATGGATTCGAAACCCTAGATCTTTTCTCTCACAAACTTTTTTTATTTTTTAATTGCTTTAATTTAATTTAGCTTTTAATATTTTCGAAATTCAACAATCAAATCTCTTTTTGAATTAAGTTAGAAATTAATTAGAACTACTGTAATTTAGCCTTTGTAATCCCTGAGAACGATACTTGGAGTACTTATCTTTTAGGTAGCAATAATTATTCTGTTTTATTAATTATTTTTTATATGAAAACAACATGATGATTAACGGAGAACATGATTAATTCCTTTAATTTTGATTTCTTTAAAACATGCGTAATATATGAATGTTTGTAGCAGTGATTAATTTCGTCACTTCCAAATCAAGATCTGCTTCTCCCTCTGCCTCTGGCGCGCAAGAGTGCATGGGACGACTTATCCAGGTTAAATTCTTGGAGTTAGGCCGCAAGAAAGTTAATTTGTCGTAAATTATCTTGTTGGCCCGCCTGTGATTAGATCGGTGAGAGAATTCGTTGAGGTGCACGTAACATAACCCGAACACCATCGAAACAACAAAAAAAAAAGAGAGAGTGGAACATAAAAGAAGTATTAGGCCTTGTTCCTTTGAGAGTTTTAGGGGTTTTTTGGGCCTTCTAGACTTCAACTTTTTTTCATTTTTTTAATTTTGCGACAAACCTTTTGCGAATTATTGTTTCGTCTAGTCTGGATGAATCAAACTTAATTTGGAAGAAATTGTATTGTGCTTTGTGACTTTACAAAAGTGGGAGGTGGACCGCCGTCAAGTATACGACATGTCAGGTTGGAATCTAACCAATTCTTTTTCCTGTACGAGGAACACAACAAAATGGGATTCTCAGCTCGGGTGCTATTTTCCCTTGCATGTGGAGCACGGTTACTCTCAAAGTCTCATCTCCCTTCCCTTTTACTCTATAGTTAATTGTTTTTCTAGTTAAAAAATGGTGCACTCGTGTCCATTTTGATGAACCCTTTGAATTCATGGCTACAAGTATTGCAATAAAATAGTCATATGTTTCACCTTCAACGTAAATCAAATATGCAGGGGTAGCTCCACTAGAGTTTGATGGGTTCACCCGCTCTGTAGATAGTGAACCAAATTATACTAGAAAATAGATGATTTTGACACCCAAAATTCAATATACGACCGTATAACCGAACCATTAATAGCTATCAAAGAATTGTTATGCTCTCTTTGTCCAATGTCCCATAGTTTTGGTCTATTCAGAAGATTCGTGTTAGCATTTTAATTGTCTCGCACCACTAGTCTAGTACTATGATACGATAGAATTCGTTCTCTATATTATCAGTCCATCAGACTAAATACTAAATTGCTATGGAGTACAAAAAGATTTCACCTCCCAATGATTAGTATGAGCGGAGTGTTGATAAATCTGTCAAATTTAACCACAACACACATAACATGCGAAGAAACACAATCAGAAAAGATTCAGATTTTATTACGTGACTTCTCAATTACGTAAATGAGTAATCCACTACTAACACCAGTTTTCATTATTTATCGAATAAGGAAAATGTACAGATACCTTGGCGATTGCGTAAAGTATTTACTTATAACCTATAATTTACATCACCTATATTCATAATGCTCTTGTCTACGCTTCAGCGGCTACGAGCGGCCCGACCCCGACATGGGCGCTGTCCCCTAAACCTCTTCAATCTAACCGGTCAGGTCGAACCCCAACTCGTCAATAAAACGTAAATCAAATCGAATCAGCTCCACAAACTCAATGTCGGCATGCAGTAAGGTCCGTTCGTACAAAAATTGTAGAAAGTTCAATCATCAAGTTGACAGGCCCCGTTCCAGAACACGTTCTTAAAAAATAAGTAATTATTTCACATTTTCAAATTCAAAAATAATGTAAATGGAAAATAATTTTTAATTTTTTTTTTGCACCGTATAAAAGATCTCGATGAGATCTATCAAACTAGATCCATATTGATAGAAAAATTATTTGCGTAAATACATTATTTTTAAACTTGAAATTGCCTTCTTTAAAAATAAGAACTTATATTGAGTTCCAGAACGGGGAGCTCTACTGATGTTGGCAGATCATGTTGAAGAAGTCCTCGTAGAGAAAAGTATACTAATAAGTACATGAAAAGCGAGTCTGTGGTCTGGGGCTAATAGTTTGAAAAGTTCTACCGGTGGTGAGACGGACCTATCACCAAGAAAAGAACAGGAGTACAATTGTTTGGAACTTTTCCTGTAAAGGTGTGGGAATTTTTTTCATGTACGCGAACGAGATACGGAGTCAACGGGTTAGTCTTTTTTCCAAGCGGAGATTTTAACTTCAATTCTCTGTGTTTTGACCAAACTTTGCCTGTTGAGTTACCTAGGCTACATGATTTCAGAATTTAAACTATAAAATTTTTCGAACAGAAGTATGTTATATACATTCAAAAAGATTTTTAAAAAAAAAACCGTAGAAAATTTGACAATAAAACACTAAGAACGAAAAAATATGGATGACGAAACATTCAAAAGTTCTGAAGAGAATATTTTTGAGATGGAAACCAAACAAAATGAAAAATGCTCCTCTCTGACTCTTTTTTTTTTTTTTTTGCAATCATAAGCCCTCTAGCGTTGCTTTTAGAGTTGCAAGAAAAACAACCAAATACTATTTGATAATTAGTTGCATGCTATCTAAGCAGCAGAGCTGGTTCTTAAAACTCGAGATGCGATCGCTTTAGGCTCCCGAAAGTTTACAAATTTTTGATACCCCTTATAATAGTCAAATAAAAAAAGCCGCATCTTTAACTTAACTTTCACTTCAAGCCCCGAAAAATCTAGGCCGGCCCTGCTAAGTAGTAGCCTAAGATTCTTCTGGTATACGCCCAAGTCCACGATCCTCCCCTTTGCCAGAAGAAACAACACTGACACGAGAAGCAGGGATTTGCACAAGATCACGAACCACGTCCCTGAATTCAAGCGCTCCTCCATCTCTACACTTGGACAGTAGTCTTGCAGCTTCTTCTTTCGTCATCAAAATCTTCACCTTCATCCCCTCTCTCTCCTCGCCGCCGACGAGCTGCCGGTGCCTCTGTTCTCTCTCTAACTCCTTTTCTTTCTGAAGCAACGGTGTCGCTTCGGCCGGGACTTTGTTGTCTCTTTTCTTGAGCTTGATTGTTGATTTGTTCCTGTCCAATTCGTCTCTAAGTACGTAGTTTGGCTTGTTTTGCTTCCCGGGTTTGGTTTTGGAACCAAAGTTTCCAATATTGAAGTAGGGATGCAAGATATCCAACATTTTGGGAGAGAGAGAGAGAGAGAGAGAGAGAGAGTTTTAGGGGTTGTGGTGAATTTACGAGTGAAAGATGAAGGAAATATGTAAGCTGATATGTGTGAATTTATAGGGATAAAGGTTAATTTGTGACTATAGCATGGAGTATAAATTGGGCATAGAACGCAGGTGGGGCAGTCAAGATTGAGTTTATTCAGTCGTCTCGGGGCACCACTGTCAAAAAAAAATAAAAATTCCAAGGCTGGTGTGTTACATGTCACACTTAATTTAAAATTTATATTTTTGAAGACTAGCTCACACACAATCAACTATAAAACTTACTTTAGGTGGGTGCAAACTGTTGAGTCTCAATCCCAAGACCAACCCAACCCAACCCTTGGCCGGGTTATTAATTTTGTAGGCTATTCAGCTAGGTTTTGATGGGCAGAAAGCAGAAATGAGTTTTGGATGCCTCATTGACGTGCTTAATCTTTGCAGTACTTTTCTACTGTAGTATATAGTAGTATGCTAAATATTGCATGGGAATCAATGTGTTTTGTTTCGAGTATTCTGTTAGCGAAGGACAAAAGGTGAGCGGATAAAAAAAACAAAAGGACAAAAGGTGAGTGGTTAGAAAGAAATAGTTTTTAGAAGCATCTCATCATCATCGGTAAAAGATGCTGAGATGCTTCTAAAAAAGGTCGGGGTTCCTTTTTCACATTTGGTTGGTATAGGAAGAGGACTCATATTTCACAAACCAATCTTGCACTTCATTTTCTAAACAACTTTATCAAATCCAACTTTAGCAATGAATTGATTGATCCAACGTCTTTATCACAAAACTTGTACCAAACTTCAACAGTTCAACATACGTGTGTTCAATGTTTAGCTAGTAGTACTGTATTAACTAATTAAGTAGAGATTATATATGTTTTGAGTAGCTTGATTTCTTGTAGTAGCTACGTAGCTACCTGGACATGCTTTCTTAGTGAAATCTATTAATCTAATATCAATCAACAATGCTTCATTCAGATCTTCTTTGTTAACTTGCCTTTGGCGTGGAGGCAATATGATCATTCTAGGAGTCGAACTTCATTTAGAAAGCTATGAACCAGAAGCGTGTCAGAAATGTGTGTCTAAAGTGTGTTTGGAGTGTGTCCATGTCTTACATGTTTCTGACACTTTGATTCTGGCAAAGTTTTGCTGCTACGTAGGTTGTATATCATCGATATTATGTAGAATGACATCAAAATCTGGATTGGGTAGCTCGCTTAGTCACTTATAAGTCATGCCATAATTCGTTATATAACAACTTGGAGTAAAATCTCTTTCTTTTTCAAAACCTTTCATAGGCTTGACATGTTACATAATTACTTTTTTTTTTTTTTGTAATTTTGTATAGGTAAGTAAATAGATGAAGTTGCTTTTTGATAGTACCAAGATGGGGTTGAAGACTTTTTGGTAGTTGAATGGAACACTTATTTTGAGTTCTTTTTGTTATTGAACACACCATGGATATGAATGTTTTGTAGTTTCGATAATGTTGTTAAGTTTGAAGTGGTTATTATTGAATGATGAATGTTTTGAAAGATTTTGAAGTTAGATGATGAATGTTGACTTATTGGATATTTGATTTGAATGATATTTTGCTTCTTCGCAATTTAAGTTTTGCTAAGTTGAATCATAAGATACAAAAAAATCTAAAAACTTTGTAAGCAGGTGAAAACATTATATGAAATAAAGTGTGTATTACTGCTAAAGTCCTATTTTTTGTGACAAAATTGTCACTGTTGTGTGTCTACTACGATAGGTTATGGGTGACACACAATTAGTTGTCTTGGTAGGTACTTTTAGTGACAACATTTGTCACAAAAAAATCTCTCTTCTATGACAACATGGTGCTGTCATCGTTACTATTCGTAACATAATCACATTTGTCGCAGAAAATCTCTCTTGCATGACACTATATTGTTGTCACTGTTACTTTCGGTAACAATTGTGTCACAGAAAATCTGTCTTTGGTAACACCAAATTCTTGCCACTGTTAACAACATTCTGTGGCAATTATACAATTTTGTCACCCTTGACTTTTGGTGTCATGAATACAATGACACCTCTTCTTGTGTCACCAAAGATAATAGGTGACAAAATTTAGACTTTTGGTGTCATTTTTACCTCTCACCGAATGTGTTTTTTTTTTTTTGTAGTGACGTATCGCATATTTACACTCTCATACACGCCTAAATATCTGTGTTCGAGTCTGATGTCACACCCACACCAACCTGAAACATACATTTTTTCCCGGGCTTTGGAAACAAAATGAAAAACGATTTCTCTTAGACACTTCTCCTATGGAGGAAGTTCCTTTGAAAGAACATCGATTATCATTTTGATTGGTATATCTTTTAACGGATGATGAACTTCCAAACGTGTGTAATTGTTCATGGGTACGATTATGGATGACGAATTTTTGAACATGTGTACTTTCTTTTTGGCTGCTAGGAATGATTAACCTATAACATGATTAAATATTTCTTTAATTTTGATTTCTTTAAAACATGTATGCTATATGAATTAATGTTTGTAATAGTGATTAATTTCTTTTGATTTCCTCACTTCCAAATCAAGTCTGCCTCTGGCGAGAGTGGGACTTATCCAGGTTCAAATCTTGGGGTTAGGTTGTAAGAAAGTTAATTTCTTGTAAATTCTTTTGTTGGCCCGCCTTGTTGATCAGTGCACATAATACGGTCCAGACACCGTTGACGATCAAACCAAAAGGAAAAAAAAGAGTGGAGTTGTTCATCACGGCACAAACGACTTGGACCAAATCCGAGAGCATGAAAAAATCTGGACTGTCCATTGCTTAGATTAAGATCCGAGCCATCAATTATCGAGATTAACTGCCGGATAGACCGCTTGGCACCGTTGTCAAGCGGGAGTGCTTGGCAGCATCCCGGTACGGTGTGTAACACTAATTTATGACTTTACAAAAGTGGGAGGTGGACCGTCGTCAAGTATACGACATGTCAGGTTGAAATACAGCTATTCTTTTGAATCTTTTCCTCTACGAGGAACACGAACAAATGGGATTCTCAGGTGCTATTTTCCCTTGTGGTCCAGTGGAACACGGTTGACAGTGGTTTCAAATTGGGATACATATTGTGTATCGTTTATTTCATTTTACGAATTGTATAGGGATATGTATCGCGTATCGTAAGATACGTACAATAACAAGCTAATATACAATAAATAATAGTTATACTTAATAATAATCTAAAATTTCGGTGTATATTTGAAAAATAAATGTTTTATGTATGAAAAAAAATGTTTTTGGGATAAAAAAGTCCAAGTCTCTCAAGTAGGGTCTATCGCATTGAGGAGTTCTAGTGCCTGAGGTTAAGAGAAGAGAAAAAGAGTCATTATCAGATTCACTCAAAACATGATCGAAACACGTTCTTTCTTTTATTCGAGTTTTGGGTTTGGGTTTCTTTTAAATGATTTGGATACGACCATAATTAGATGAAAAGATCAGAACGTGTTTGGTGTTCCACCCCTTAAAATATGGTATGATATGTTCTTTATATGTAATCGTAGGATACGCCATGAATTGGGATACGCTATTATATCGTAAGATAAGTTGCCATATCATAAGATTTCTACACAAAAAAGATATGGTCTACGATACGTATCGTTTTTTAAAGGATACGATATGAATCGTAGGATATGTATCCCGTATTGTAAGATTTTAACAACCATGTGGTTGAGTCCATTTTGATGAACCCTTTGAATTCATGGCTACAATTATTGCAATAAAATAGTCATATGTTTCACCTTCAACATAAATCAAACATGTAGAGGCGGCTCTACTAGAGTTTGATGGGTTCAAGAGGATCCTTCTGAATTTAAAAAATGTACAAAAAATTTATGTTTTTAACATATACTGTTTTGAGTGAGATGTAGTTTATATAGCGGTCGGTCTAAAAAAAAAGTTTCGATACATTCTTTTCACCGCCAATCTAAAATTATGACGCCACCCTATAAACATGTTGTATCGTCATTTCACCCGCTTTGTAGGTGGTGAACCAAATTATACTCGAAAGTAGATGGTTTTGACACCCAAAATCCAATATACGACCGTATAACTGAACAACCATTAATAGCTATCAAAGAATTGTTATGCTCTCTTTGTCCATTGTCCCATAGTTTTGGTCTATTCAGAAAATTCGAGTTGGCATTTTAATTGTCTCGCACCACTAGTCTAGTACTATGATACAATAGAATTCGTTCTCTATATTAATCAGTCCATCAGACTAGATACTAAATTGCATGGAGTACAAAAACATTTCACCTCCCAATGATTAGTATGAGCGGAGCGGAGTGTTTAATTTTAAATCTGTCAAACTTAGCGGCAACACACACAACGTGCGAAGAAACACAATCACAAAAGATACATTGATTTTATTACGTGACTTCTCAATTATATAATTGAGTAAATCCACGACTAACATCCGCTTTCTTTATTTATCAAATAAAATTTTTTTGTACAGATTACCAAGCGATTGAGTAAAGTAATTATTTATAACCTTTAATTTACGATCTTGTCTATGTTTCAGTGGCTGCTAGCCCAACCTTGGCTGTTGTCCCCTAAACCTCTGCAATCTAACTGGTCAGGTCGAATCCCAACTAGTCAGTAAAACGTAAATCATATGGCTTTGTTCAGTTCATCTTTTAGTTTTAATTTTAGTTTTGTTTTCAATCATTATCCTATTTTTTTCTCTAATTATTACCCTATTTTTTCAATTATTACTTTCTCATATTTCTCTAATCATTATCCCTATTTTTAATCATTACTCTATTTCTTTCTCCACCTACTATCAAAACTAAACTAAACTAAACTAAACTTTCAACCAAACACAACCGATCGAATCTGCTCCACAAACTTAGCGTCGGCGGCACGGAGTAAGGTCCCGTCGTACAAAAGATGTGGAAACTTCAATCATCAATTTGACTTAAAAAACTAATTCTACTGGTGATGGCAGATCATGTTGAAGGAGTCCTTGTAAAGAAAAGTATACTAATTAGTACATGAAAAGTTTTAGTTTGTGGTCTGGGGAATAGTTTGAAAAGTTCTACCGGTTGTGATCAGACAGACCTATCACCAAGAACAGGATTATTGTTTTGAACTTTTCCTGCAAAGGTGTGGGAATTTTTTCACGGACTCGAACGCGATACAGAGTTAACGGGTTAGTCTTTTTCCCGAAACAAACACAAATATGAATGACGTGGTAAACATGATAACACGAATAGAATAAGTAGGTAGGGTTAAGGTCGAACTCAATAAACCGAAAAATGTGTGGTGTTGAATGGTGTTGGGCCACCACATAATGGTACCCCGAGATTGATGAATAATCTCTCACGCGTTACATAACAGAGCCCGTGAGCGCAATTGGAGGATAGCTAAGGACCCAATGCGAATCGTATTACGGCCTAGCATTTTTATTTAATTAATTAATTACGTTGCCATTTATTATTAGAGTGTTATGTTTGGGTCCTAATTAATTAATTATTGTGCACGCTATATGGGTAATATTGACACAATCGTAGTCTTTGGAGTATGAGATTGATTTTGGGTAAAGTAGTGATACAAAATGGTAATTTTTTTAGTTTTTATTAGGTTGGATCAGATTATTAGAAGAGGAGTATACTTTGCTATTTACTTACCTAATAAATTCTAATTACCTAATTAGCTAGAGTTTAGGGTAACGTGAGTTATTGGTACGTCGTTTTGGAGTATAGGTATATTAGACTAGTGTTATTGTCTTTCAAACTTTCAGTGAGAAACGTTGGGTTTCCTCTTTATGTTATTTTTGTGAAAACCCAATATTTTATTAGCTCAATAATAATTTGTGTTTGGCCCAATTGATCATTTGTTTGTGAGGGCTAATTTTATGGATAGAATATTCTACATATTTGTGGCACGTGATTGGCACATGCTTTGTAAGCTTCTCTTTGAAGCTAAAAAGAGATCAAGTCTCCTGGGGAAAAGTAATAATTGCATTTGTAGCTTCTGGAAAAAGAAAGAAGCACGGCAAGTGCACTGTGTGTGTGTTTCGAGTTCGGTGGAAAAGGTCAAGGCCAAAGTCCAGATTTGTTCTCCCATATTCAGCAGCTTCATCGTCAATTGTTGGGGCTGTTTTGTTCTCAGTTTGTGGCTCTCCATTTCGGCTATTTTGGAGGGTTTTGTTCATCTATTTGGTGAGGTTTTTCCTCCTTTGTATTAGTGATTGTTAGGTACACCTTAGAGTGTTTGTGAGATCTTGAGTCTCTGATAAATCCATTTGTAAAAACATTTATTGATAGTGGAATTGGATTTTGGTCCCGTGGATATACCTCACACTTTGGGGGAACCACGTAAAAATCCCTTGTGTTCGTTTGGTTTGTGGCTTGCGCATTTGGATTACGTTCGCTGCAATTTTATTATTTCCTTCGTGATTTACATGTGGGAAATTCCGCATATTTTTCCCAACAAAAAAAGAGCGGCAGCCGCCGCTGCCGAAGAGTTTTAAGGTGGTCTTCGTTGGTTTATCGATCAGAGGTAATTTTCTCCTAATTCTTTTCTTTTCTTTTGTTGTGATGTAAGTATATTTGTTCCATGGATTGGTCAAACCCTTGGGTTGGAGACTAGTTTGATGGATTTTGCCAGAGAGAGAGAGAGAGAACATCATTATGGTAAGGCGGTGTGCGGCGTGGTGTGAGCGGAGATGATCGGTGGTAGTCAACTGTCAATTGGGGACTGCTAAAATATTGGACATTTGTGGAAGAAATTGAATATAAATACCAGTGGTGGAAATAAATGGTTTCGATGATGTAGGCCAGGCTAGATTAATTTGATGCATGTGTGGACAAGTTATCATATTGAAGGGAGTACAGGTGGGTTTCGGCACTTAATCGGAGGGTGCATTGGGTTCATGTGCACGTGGAACTTGGACTTGGGAATTAGAGTTTTGGGTTTGCTAGTTGTCTGATAACTTGGGTAATTTGTCCAGGTTAGTCAAATATTCTTCTAGACAGTCTTTCGTTGTTATAGACAATATTATGCATAAATATTCTTCTAGATAGTCTTTCGTTGTTATAGACAATATTATGCATGGTACAGTTAGGTTATTGGGTTTGCTCGTTCCGCGTTGTTCGATTGCATTAGCTTTGGACCCAGGTGAGTGGTTAAGTATGTTAAGCAAATCAAGGAGTTAGGCAAGGACTCTGGCGGCATCTCGGGGATCTCTTTTGTTTGACTTCCTTAAGGTGTCTCATCCTTTTATTTTAATAATCAATCGCTTCCGCATTCGAAACATTTGTCAAATAATGGATTCTTTTTATTATTGTTAGATCGCTAGATGTTGGTTGGTTCTTGGGATGTTTGTACCCATGTTTTTTTATTGAACTTAAATGGTTGGAGTTGTTCTTGATTAAAAAAAAAATAGTGGTTGGTTGTTTAGTAGTTCTTTGCTTTGGAATTTAATTAAATTTCTTTTTAGGCTTCATGTTCTACAAAATTTGGTCTTGTGGTTCATGGCCGGTCACTTCTCGTTTTGGAGTGTGACAAATCGACCCAATAAACCCATACTTGCATGTTCAGCCTGTAAATTGTAACTTCAACTCTCTGTTTTTTTTTTACCACACTTTGCCTGTTGAGTTACCTGGATTACATGATTTCAGAATTTAAACTAAACTTTTCGAATAGAAGTACGTTATATACATTAAAAAAGTAAAAAAATAAGTAGAAAATTTGACAATAAAACACTAAGAACGAAAAAAGACGGATGACGAAATAGTCAGAAATTCTGGAGAAAATATTTTTGAGATAGAAACCAAACGAAATGAAAAATGCTCCTCTCCTCTCGACTCGACTCTTTTTTTTATTTATTTTTGCAATCATAAGCCTCCTGGCGTTGCTTGTAGAGTTGCAAGAAAAACAACCAAAATTAACCAAACATGCACTATTTGATAATTAGTTGTATGCTATCTAGTAGTCTAAGATTCTTCTGGTATACTCCCAAGAACACGATCCTCCCCTTTGCCAGAAGAAACAACACTAACACGAGAAGCAGGGATTTGCACAAGCTCACGAGCCACGTCCCTGAATTCAAGCACTCCTCCATCTCTACACTTGGACAGCAATCTTGCAGCTTCTTCTTTCGTCATCAAAATCTTCACCTTCATCCCCTCTCTCTCCTCGCCGCCGAGGAGGAGTGGCCAGTGACTCTGTTCTCTCTCTAGCTCCTTTTCTTTCTGAAGCAACGGGACTATCGCTTCGGCCGGGAGGCCCGGGACTTTGTTCTCTCTTTTCTTGAGCTTGTTTGTTGGATTCTTCTTGTCCAAATCGTCTCTAAGTATGTAGTTTGGCTTGTTTCGGTTGCTGAGTTTGGTTTTGGAACCGAAGTTTCCAATATTGAAGTAGGGATGCAAAATATCCAACATTTTGAGAGAGAGAGAGAGAGAGAGAGAGAGAGAGAGAATTAGGGGTGGCGGTGATTTTACTAGTGAAGGATGAAGGAAATCTGTAAGCTGATATGTGTGAATTTATAGGGGTAAAGGTTTGTGACTATCGCATGGGGTATAAATTGGGCATAGTGCGCAGGTGGGGCAGTCAAGACTGAGACTAATTATTGAGTAGTCTCGGAGTATCGTCACCGTAAAAAAAAAAAAAATTCATGACCGGTGTGTTACATGCCACACCTAATTTAAAATTATATTTTAAAGACCAGCTCAGATACACGTACAACACATTTACACTTTCATACATGCGTAAATGTCTGTGTTCGAGTCTTATGTCACGCCCACACCAACCTAAAACCTTCATTTTGAGCCGGGCTTGGAAACAAAATGGAAAACGATTTCTCCCAGCGGTACTTCTCCTATGGTGGAAATTCCTTTGAAAGAACGTCGATTATCATTTTGATAGATATATCTTGGGAAAATGACGGCTAAGGGCGTATTTTGATAATTAATACCCTTCAATGACATTTTCAGTATTAACAAATATTCTTAGTTTATCATTGACGGATATTAATTATCAAAATACGTCCTGGATCGTCATTTTCCCATATATCTTTACTGAATGATGAACTTCAAAACATGTGTAATAATGAATTGATGTGTAATTAATAGTGATTAATTTCTTTTGATTTCTTCACTTCCAAATCAAGCCTGCTTCTACCTCTGCCTCTGCCTCTGCCTCTGCCTTTGCCTTTGGCGAGAGTGGGACCTATCGAGGTTCAAATCTCAGGATTATGTCGCAAGAAAGTTAATTTCTTCTAAATTCTTTTGTTGGCTCACCTTCGATCGGACTGGTGAGCAGATTAGTTGAAGTGTACGAAAGATGGCCCGGACACCACTGATGATCAAACCAAAGAAAATAAAAGAATAAGAAAGAGTGGTGTCGTTCATTTCGGCACGAACGGCTTAGACTGAATCTGAGCGCATAAAAATCTAAACCTTCTATTGCCGGATTAAGATCCGAGCTGTCAATTGCCGAGATAAACGGCCGGATGGAACGCTCGGCATCGCTGTCAAAGGAGTGCTTGGCAGCATCCCAGGTACGGTGCATAACACTAATTTATGACTTTACAAAAGTGGGAGGTGGACCGTCGTCAAGTATACGACATGTCAGGTTGAAATCCAGCTATTCTTTTCCTGTGCGAGGAACACGAACAAATGGGATTCTCAGGTGCTATTTTCCCTGTGGAACACGGTTGAGTCCATTCTGATGAATCTTTTGAATTCATGACTCCAATTAATTATTGCAGTAAAATAGAGCTGTAATTCACGTTCGCCGTAATCGGCCTTGTTCCACTTAAGTTTTTTGGGACTTTTTTTTTTTTTGAACTTGCTCGAATTCTTTTGCATTTTTTAGTTTTGCGTATGATTTTTGTGGTTTATTGATTCTTCTCGAAAAGAAAAATCGGAAAAGTAAAAAGAAATTTAATTTTACCCCAAAAAAAAAATCAAAAATTTCCAAGAAAAAACCTCAAAAGCCGACTTTTTGGGTTTTATCTTGATATTTTTTAAAAACATGTGTAAAATTCATAACTTTTTACTTTTTCGATTCGTCTTGACGAGACGAATCAATAATCCATAAAAGTTAGGTGCAAAACTTACAAACACAATTTTGTTGAATAAAGAAACAACAAGAAAAACCTTCAAAAAGCTCAGTGGAACAAGGCCGACATGCAAGAACGGCTCCACTAGAGTTTAATGGGTTCAAGCTGACCTTCTGAATACAAAATATATACTACCATAGAATTTTATATTTTTACACACAATTTTATTTATTTCATAATATTATTTGCACCGAATCATTGATGTGAAGCAAAATTAAATGAAAATTCACCTAGATTTGTAAGTAAATAATATAGCTCAACAAAACAAAATAGACTTGGCCCTACAAATTTTCAACCAATATATATAAGTATCCGAAGTTTTACAGTGGTCGGTCTAAAAAAAAGTTCTAATACATTATTTTCACTGCTAAACTAAAATCCTGACACCGTCACTGAAAACATGTCCTATAATCTATTTTTTTTCTAAAAAAAATAAATGCTAAAGCCTAGTAACAAAAATTCACTGGCCTGCAGAATATAGTATATAAGTGTAATATCCGATGTAGGACTGCTATTTTGTTCACAGTTCACTTATTTTAAAATTTGGTTTATAACTTTATATTACCAACTTTGCATTTACAGATCCCATACACCGAATTGCACTTTGATGATCAGATCGATTATTTTGTAGTAGGGCTTGGTTTCGTAGTACTCATTTGTGCAAAAAAATCAACAGAGTCTGATAAGAATGAGTGTTTGATTAAATAAAATCAATTATTGGTCTGAAAAAATCAAATCAACTATTGGTCTGAAATCATATATGAACCTAGACAAGGATTATTCGATTAAACACTTCTTGTTGTGGGGTTGAGGTCCCGTTCCGATGAGTACTTATTTTTTTAATTAAAGATGATATATTGTAAGAGAATGACATGTCTCACAAAACGGAAAATAAGGACTTAAAAAAATAAGGACCATTAGAGGAACGGGACCTGGGTTGTTTTTTGCACGATTGATGAAAATGACCAACTATGGTTAGCGAAGTGAAAGACCCATGGGTCCAAAACCATATGGGGATGGTGTTGTGCGGGTGGTGCACGTATAATATTGTGTTGCATGTGCACCATCCGAGCCGTCCGTTCGGCAATTCAACGATCCAGATATCATCTCGGCAATGAACGGCTCAGATGGTAACCTGGAGAAACATATTTGGGAAACTACTTTCTTTGCTATACTTTGGTCCTTATGGTTGGTGAGAAATGATTATATTTTTAACAATGTTGTCACTCGAGTGGGGGAAGTAATTGGGGAGCTTATTAAAACTAGACTCGCAATGTGAGTGAAGTCGAAGTTTGATATCAAGGTATATACGGCGGAGGACTTTAAGGGCTATCTTGACGGAATCCGTACGGTGAAATTGTAGTTCTTGTTTTGGTGTTGTTACATCTAATTCTCCGTTGGATGCTTGTTTGTGTTTATGTTTTCTTTCGCGGTAGAGTAAGTGTTATGCTTTACTTGTTCCCCCTCGATGTTTCCTTTTCGAGTTTATAAAAATTTGGTTTGCTTAGAAAAAAAAAATGAACGCCTTGGATGCTACACGATAGAGATGAGATCTGAACCGTTAAATTGCTGAACGAACAATTCGGATGGTGCCCAGCATGGTGACTCCAAAGTGACTCCAAACATATATAATGGGTTTTTACTTTGTAGGTGGTGAACCAAATTATACTTGAAATTAGATGGTTTGACACCCAAAATCCAAAATAAGACCGTCTATGCCGAACCATTAATAGCAGTCTCTTCAGAAAAGTCGCTACTCCTTTATAAAGTAGTATATCTCGCACCACTAAAGAACCAAATTAATGGCAAAGTCCAGAATGTAAATAAACAAAAACAGGGCTAGATTTAAATGGAACTCAATTATTCTTTTCGTGTAATTTTCACGCAAGGGTTTGTTTGTTTAGACGTAAAATATTTATACCAAAAATATTTTACATAATTTTCGGTGTTTGGTTGTTGAAAATCCCAAAACATGATTTTGTTTAGAAAATCTTTTACGTCTTCGACCGTAAAACGACTTACCTTCTGAGTGTGTTCATAAAGGAAGCTCATTATTTACTTCAGAGAACTAAAACAAAAGTATTGGATCATATATATACCGAGCGGCTAATCAATGTGCCAATCACCTCGCTTGAATGGGAGCTGAACAATAGAAAGGTTTCGTGTTAGCTGCTAACATTCCCCTTTCTACTGGGGAATTCATCATAAGGGAAATAGGGGTGAGCATGGACCGAATTGGTTCGATTTTATAGTAAACCTAGAATCAAATCACTACATATAGATTATGAATTTGGAGAACCAACCCAACCCACAAAAGGTATAGAACCAAACCAATCCAAACCTTTAGACTACGGTTCGGTTTTGGTTTCGAATCACGGTTTACTTGAAACTGAGATATCATCTTCTGAAACTATTTAAAATACTCAAAATTGTGGAGATAAACTAAGAATTCATTTTTATTTATAGAAATATAGGACAATTTAGAAATTAATTGAGCCATGGAGTCACTATTCACTAAATGGAGCATTACATTATACCATGTGCTTTTGGTGTATCAATATTATATAAATAGATTGTGATATATAGAAGTTCATGCTAAATAATTTTGACAGTAAATGAATATTGAATAGGACGGTGGATTGAATAAATTATTAATTTAGAAAATTAGTTGATTATAACTCCCATGTGTACTTTGTGTATCTAAATTAAATGTGTTATATATGTACACACACGCATGCACGGTTTGGATCGGATCGGTTTGGAACCGAAACCACTAACATAAATCCACATACCGAACCATTTAACACGATTTCTAATTTTTTTTAAACCGGACCCAAACCAAACTACTAAAAAACCAAACCAAATCATTCGGTTTGAATTGGATTCGCGGTTTGACGGATTTTTTGCTTACCCTCGAGGGAAAACCTCAATATTAGGCAGGTTTTAGACTAGTTTAAAGGAGGAGTTGATCTCCTTGGTCTCGCAACTCTCATGTCGTTTGCTTTCTAGTTGTTTGAATGAAATTTTCGATTGACCAAAAAAAAATGGTAAAACGACTTATCATCGAAAAAAGGGTAAGTTATTTTCCAATATGTTGAACCATCAATAGCTATCGAAGAATTGTTGTGCACTCCTTGTCCCCTAGTTTTGGTCTATTCAGAAAAGTCGTGTTATATTTTTTTTAAATTATCTCGCACCACTATAAAGAATAATAGAAACGTCTAAAATGCTAGATTAATTTAAATGGAACTAAATTATTCTTTTCGTGTAATTTCCGCACTAAATTCAGTGCTCTCTGGCTATATTCGGACTTGGTCCAAAGGCAAATCCGCGTTTGGGATATTTACAAGTCACTTCCTAGCATGACCATACCTGCAGTCAAATCTTCTATAGTG
The DNA here is from genome assembly GCA_019656835.1 of Rhododendron ovatum. Taxonomy (NCBI): domain Eukaryota; kingdom Viridiplantae; phylum Streptophyta; class Magnoliopsida; order Ericales; family Ericaceae; genus Rhododendron; species Rhododendron ovatum. Next base: position 45,389,212 of record CM033798.1, read on the forward strand.
TTACGTCCACTGCTCTATTTCACTGCTCAATATATCACCGTCTGTCTCGGCAATATATGATCCGGATTTTAGAATAACTCTTCTGGGAAAGAGTGGAAGAGTTTGTTTTTTTTTTTAAATCCGGACCGTCCAAAAGTGCTTTTGAACGGTGACATTGGAAGTGGTGGGGGGAGCGGTAAAAGTTGAGTGGCGGACGTAGACTTTCTGAACTTACTAAGCGCCAAACATGTGATTTACGTGCAATGTTGAGTTCGGCCTAACTTTTTAAGTGCTTTTTTTCTAAGTCACCATACTACTGACCTTAATTTTTTACTTTTTCAACTTTTTGGGTCTTTTTCGTCGTTTTAGATGAACTTTTTTCAATTTTTATCCATGCATGTTTTTATACTTTTCCGATTCTTTTTGTTGAGACAAAAAATATGAAGTAAAAATTTGATCTGAATCTTCTAAAGATTAAGAGAAAGTAATAGACTGTGCCAAAAAACCCCTTAAAAGTTTGGCCAAGCTCAATACTTTTCAGTCCAAATAAAAATTGATAATCCCTTGAACAATTAGTACTAATTGCTATCCAGACCATTATCATTAATTTTATTCTTTATATCTGCTCTTAGTGTATTCTTTCATTACACGTGTGAAAAATAAGTACTTAAAAGTTATGTATTGTGAGAAAATGACATATCTTGTAAAACGAAAAATAAATACTTAAAAAATAAGAACCTTAGCAAAACGAGGTCAATTTGTAATCTTTGAATATTATGTTGCACTAGTAATATATCAACATAATAAATGACTCTGATCATATATATAACAGAAGGCAATACATAAGTATTCTAAACATTGTAATGAGCAATGAAGCAAACTACTTGAAAGCCTTTGCTTTCTCTAGCTGGCGTCTAGGGCTATATAATTTTGGCGGGCAAACCCGAATAACTTGACCTCGGCCTTGAAAATTCTCGGATTTGGGTAACACGGACACAAGTTTAGGCTTCGGAAAAAGTTTTGAAGACTGAATAATATTTGAATTGGTTTTGGAAAGAGGTCTCAAACCACCCGAGCAATCGAGCCAGAATTTTGTTACGCGAGATATGTACTAGTACTAGTATATGCAAAAGAACAATAATACAACCTTCTTTGTATGTAAATGTTTGCATACAGACACATGTTAACACTAGTGGAAAAAATCAGGTTAAAAGTGGCTTTGGCAATACATTCATCTTATTTTTTCTAAGCAACTGAAATGTAGTCCGACAACCTGAGGTTTAAAATTTTTAAGAGCCCTAACACCGGGGCACCCCATATTCTTGGACCAACCTAGCTATAGCGTGGATCGTTGTGAGTCCAGAATAAACCTCGTTTATAATTGACAAATGATCCCATATTCTTGTAACGAATTCTAGGTTGAATCGTTCATCATTGTGAGTCTGGAATGAACCTCGTCTAATGATGGGGGACATGGCTCTGGGCGACTTATTGACCTCAAAGTGGACGTCGGATGAGAGCTTTACTCAAATCAGATTGGTGCACAATTGTAACGAATTCTAGGTTAAATCGTTCATCGTTGTGGGGTCTGGAATGAATCTCGTCTAATGATGGGGACATGGCTCTGGGCGACTTATTGACCTCAAAGTGGACGTCGGATGAGGGCTTGATTGAAATCAGATTGGTGCACAATTGTAACGAATTCTAGGTTGAATCGTTCATCGTTGTGGGTTTGGAATGAACCCCGTCTAATGATGGGGACATGGCTCTAGTGAACGTCGGATTAGGGCTTGACTCAAATCAGATTGGTGCACAATTGTAGAGAGTGGTCCATCTGCAATTGTTGGGCTCATCCATCCCATTGAAAGTTCTATACAATCATAATGTTTGTTTGTTTTTTTTTTTGGGTAAAGGACAATCATAATGTTAGTTACTTATCTCCATCAATCGGATTAATAGCCCTAATGGTTCGTCCGGTTAGTTGGTGGGTCTTTAGTTTTTGTCAATCGATAGAAGAGATCATTTTCATCATATATGAATTAGTACAAAGCATAAATTCAGCGTGGATCATTGTGAGTCCGGAATAAACCTCATCTATAATTGACAAATGATCCCATATTCTTGTAACGAATTCTAGGTTGAGTCGTTCATTGTTGTGGATCTGGAATGAACCTCGTCTAATGATGGGGGACATGGCCTAATGATGGGGACATGGCTCTAGGCGACTTATTGACCTCAAAGTGGACGTCGGATGAGGGCTTGACTCAAATCAGATTGGTGCACAATTGTAACGAATTCTAGGTTAAATCGTCCATCGTTGTGGGTCTGGAATGAATCTCATCTAATGATGGGGACATGGCCTAATGATGGGGACATGACTCTGGGCGACTTATTGACCTCAAAGTGGACGTCGGATCGGATGAGGGCTTGATTGAAATTAGATTGGTGCACAATTGTAACGAATTCTAGGTTGAATCGTTCAACGTTGTGGGTTTGGAATGAATCCCGTCTAATGATGGGGACATGGCTCTAGTGGACGTCGGATTAGGGCTTGACTCAAATCAGATTGGTGCGCAATTGCAAAGAGTGGTCCATCTGCAATTGTTGGGCTCATCTAACTGAATGCACATGGGCCCGCCATCCCATTGAAAGTTCTATACAATCATAATGTTTGTTTGTTTTTTTTTTTTTTGGGTAAAGGACAATCATAATGTTAGTTACTTATCTCCATCAATCAGATTAATAGCCCCAATGGTTCGTCCGGTTAGTTGGTGAGTCTTTATTTTTTGTCAATCGGTAGAAGAGATCATTTTCATCATATATGAAGTACATAGTATAAATTCGGAACACTACATCAATTATGAAAGTCCACGAAACAACCAACCCTAACAACTTAACGAATACAATAAATAAGCTCATTATAGGGTAGAAACAAATAAAGAAAGCAAAAACCTCTCAAAGGGAAGAACACCCACAGTCCCACATGCAGGTAGAGAGATTCAAACTCCTGATCTCCTAGTGATGTACAAGAGTCTTGGTCAACTGAGTTGGCCCCAGTTGGTGTTAGTTGGTGGATTTGCTCCCCATACAATTGATCAGGGTTCGGTTATCGAGGTCAGGCTGCAAGGAATTAATTTATTGTGAATGTACAGACATGAATGGCTTAATTGGACTGGAGAGAGAATTAAATGAGATGCATGTAAACTAGTCCCGACACCCATGACCGTGGACGAAAAGAAAAATCTATCGGATTAATTAGCCGAATACAGTAGGCCTGAACATTAGATGCATTTGACCGTAGCACGACTTGTGATGTAACTTCCAATGCATGACTTTTCGGCCTTGATCCTCATCTTCTACATTTAACTTGGACAACGTCCACTGAATGACAATCACAGGCCCAAATACAGATGATGAATTCATGGTGAACGCCAACTTGGGCTAATTCAGGCAGGCTTAGGAGTTTAATTGTTTAAGCAAGCTCGGCCCAAAGTATAGTTCCAAGACTGTGGGGGTAAAGTGGAGTATATTTTTCGATAGTGATAATGCCAAAACCGTTTTTATTAGTGCCAAAATTTCAGTGTATAAAAATGTCTTGTAAATTACAAATAGTACAAGAATCTTGTGCACTAGAGTTTTGACACCAACAAAAACGGTTTTTGTCATTTTTCTTCTTTTTTTTTCTCTTTCTTCTTATTTTTTACTACTATCTTTTTGTGGGTTTAGTTTTCTCCTTGTTTGCGAGCAGTTCGAGACTCGAGTGACTCGACTCGTTAAGTAAACGAATCGAGCTCAAATTTTAATTATATTTAGTAAACGAGCTGAGCGCGAATTAATTGTAACTCGGCTTGCATCTTAACTTGTTCAGTAAATAAACTGCGCTAAAACATCTCAATACTACATGAGGCAAACTCAATCTCGATTATTTGGCTTCGACTAGCCTTCGAGCTTGAGCTAGACTAGTTGGAACGGGTTCGAACACATCAAAATTCGGCACGACTCGTCCAGCCCAAATTGCCCTGAGCAATCATAAGGCCCTTTCTTCCTCGTTATTTCGCACGCGATCCAATTGAGCTGCTCGTGAGATCTAGAGAGAGAGAGATGGGTGCAGCGCAGGCGATGAAGAGAATACCCCGCATCAAGTTCCCTCAGAGGCATCCAAAACCCTCTGGTTTTTTTCCCTTCCTTTCCTCCTCACATATACGCATACTGTTTCCATTTATATGCCCACACAAGTATTTGTCTGCATTTTGACTGGTCATTCGATTCATAGATTGAGCTCCTAATGCGATTATTCCTTGTTCGTTTCTTTGTTAAACAAGTTTTGTGTCTGTATAATGCCCCACTGTGAACGACGATTCATCTCTATGGCTATATAGCCCACAGGTTTTATGGAATTGTCCGGAGATTTATGTGATCCATGTTAGTATCTGGCCCCCGCCAGTGGACGGTTTGATTTGTCCCCACAATTCGTCGAAGTGCGCGTAAACTGTCCCAGAGTTTTAAAATAAGTTATATTCAGTTAGAACCATGAATACGTTTTGCCGAGAAAATGAAGCAAGTTTTTGTTCAATTAGGAACCGTAACGTTCCACCGGTTATCAGAAGGGAACTGAACATTAGTAACCCCCCAAAAAAATGGAATAGGACAGTGGTTTGACTTGTCACGGAGACTGGGTAAGATGAGGATGAAGCAACAGAAGAAGAGGAGTGAAAAACTCTTCCCCTTGTGGGTTTACTTTTCTGCTATGAATTTGTAATGTCAAATTGACTAATCGGCAACCAGTTCTCTATTCAATTACCAAATTAATCAATTGAATTTGATTAATCCCTATTCAACAAAATGAAAGTGAATCCACAGTAATTGCTTACAAATAGACCAAGTAATCATGCAACAGAGGGAGATAATTCATTTTCATGTGGAGAACCCCGACAGATGAAAAACCACTGTAAAGCATTATTTTGACTTTACCATACAAATCGCTACTCACACACCACCCTTGTATTCCAAAACCTGGACCTAAGTTGCTCTTTTTGAATCCACGTATATTGCCCTGAATTGTGCTTGAAACCACCAAATTCATGAACGTGACCTACGCCTCCTGAAATCTACTCTTAAGATTTTTCTCTTTCCTTTAGATCTACTAACAGTCTTCAACTCTATGGGTAGTAGTTGATTGAGCCTTGGAGATGACAAATCAAGCACCATGTTGGCATGTTCAATAGATTTATGAAATATATCACGAGTCGTCAAAGTATTATGTCACCTGTGCCACTCTAGATATGTTTCCCACCTTAGGGGAGAGAAAATGGTGCAGTTAGGTTACTGTTAGTGCACAGTGAAACTGAAAGGCGCACCTTCCACTGGATATGTTTCCCAAGCATATCTATAGATATGTTTCCCAAACATATCTGTAGATCTTCGTCTTTACCATAGTTGTCAAAGGCGCGCCTTGAGGAGCATCAAGGTGTAGGGTTAGCGTCTTGACCGAGTGCAGGCGAGGCGCCTTCAATGAAGCGCAGCCAAGGCGCGCCTAGGTGAGAAAGGCACGCGTCTTTCAATTTTGAGCACAACCATAGAATCAAAGATAGGTTAAACACATAACCTTCACTCCTTCAGCCTTGACTTTCGTCGTTCATAAATCTCTACTCTCTTGATCACCAGAAACTGAAATAGTACAGGTATCATCTCGATCATCGGTTGATCTTCTGTCTCCTCTTCTGATCTCCTCTCGTCTCTTCTCTCTCGATCATCTATTGATCTTCTCTCTCCGCATATTCACTTATATGGTCGACAGATATTACCCTGTAGCTTTTTTTATGTTTTCAGAAATACTTTACATATGTGCGTGTCCGTTTGTGTGTACATATTTATCTGCACATATTATTATAATCCATTTGAAAACGAAAAAACTTTTTTTTTTTAATGTTTTCAGAAACAGTACACCTTTTCTTTTTTTTTTAACTATTAGGCTATATAGCTATTTTTTTCGCCAAGGTGCGCCTTGCCTTGCGCATCCCACCTATGCCCCCAACAGATATCTGCACCTCAGTGCGCCTCTCGCCCTTAACAAATATGTAGCATACACAACTTGCTTCAACGAGCACACTTTAGTTCTCAGTTGACACTGGCCAAAGCTCACTCAACCTGTTGAGCAAGGCACTGGCGAACTGCTTTACTCTAAGCAATCAAATGAATCCTTTAGTTCCACAACGCACATAACCAATGACCTGAGCATATGTTCAAGCCCGGCTTTGGCTACTGTCAGTGCGCAGTGAACTGTGTTGTCATGGGGTTCTACCGCCACCATCACTCAAAATAACCTACAATTCATGAGAACACCTTTCACTGTAGCCTTCCAATTGGTGCGCTGTGTATCAATGCCAGTTCATTTCATGGTCAGCCACATTTTAATACCTAGGACTAGGAGGCATCTGTAGTGACTGCAATCAAAGCTTTGACATTGACTTCACCAATTACCGAAGAGCTTGACTAAGATGTTGATTGTGAACCCATCACCCAAGTATTTTCACTTGTGCCTTTCTAACTTCGACTAGGTTGAACCTTTTGCTTACTTGCCCAACATTCAACTCTAAGGGGGTTAAAAAACAATAGTAGCATAAATGACTCACTAATGCTAAGCTAAAACAACTCCAAATAGGAGTCCAAGTTCAACTCAATTAAGTGTTTGTTAAATGGGGTTGCTAACCTATACCAGGGGAACTCAAGGACCTAACTTAAGTTTTAAATCAATCCCTTCGTAGGCTTGTTAGTTTTGATGATTTTTATTCTCAGCATGTGGGCTTTGTCCCATAGTTTGGTTATACTTTAGCAGTTGAAAATTTGTTATGCTTCACTCTCTCTAATCAACTCATGCCATCGATTTTGAACTTTGTATGGCTTCATTTTAGCTAGTTTAAGAAAATACCATATGAGGCGATGGTGATTTTTCGACACCTGATACTTGTCTTTTTTTTCTCTCACTGAAATATCCATATTTACTTGTTCATAGGTTTTTTGTTTTTGGTTTGTGTTCGACAAGACAATGCTTAACTGACAGGTGGTTGCACTATTGTAGCTTAGTTATGTGCTATTGAAAAGGAAATTACTATGGTCCTTTGATAACAAGTTTTTGTTTTCACTAGGAGGGGCTGAGCACAAGACCAAAATTGTTCCTAGTTTTATGTAGGGTGGTGGGTGTTCTTCAAACTCGGTGCTTAAAGGACCTATTTAGTTGGAAGGGGAAGTTTGTGACATGAACTCCATGCATCAAATTGATCAATGTCTTCCTACTTACACTTTCATGATATGTGCTCACACATGCTTGGGTGCATATGTCTAAGTCGTAATGCTAGCTAAAGTACTCCTGTAACTATTCTACAGGTTCAACCCCGCATCCTCAGGATGCTTCCACTGCTGGCAATGCTACAAACACTTTGTTCATGAAGTCTACCCCATCTAACATGACTGTGGGAGGAAAAGCTTCCATGCAACCCAAAAGAACCCCAGTCTCCCAAGAAGAGATTGAAGCTGTATTGGTATGTAAGACTTACTTGATATGTTACACTGGAAATTCAAACTTTTAACAGCATAACATTGCCTTTGTCTTGCAAGCATAGCATAATCATGTGCTTGAGTTTCTAAGTACACCAATGTTGCATCGAAGGAAAAAGTAATAGTTGGACAACATGTGATGTTACTGACCCCATTTTTATATAGCACCATTCAGTAATGAATTAGTTACCTTCATTGTTAAAATCTCCTCAAGTGCTTCTTTTGTACTAATTAAGTATACCACTTATTTGGGGTCTGTTGGGTCATGGTTTTATATTCAATTAATCTAATGAAAGTGTTTGCCATTTCCTTTTCTTTCTTTATGTTGGAGTTCTTATCTTCTGGTTCTTGCATCCATTTTGTTTGTTCTCTAAATGACAACAGAAACTTGTGTACGAAGTGTATTTTAAGGGGCTAATACAGCACCACCTATAGTGGAACTATCGTATATTCTTCTCTCTCTACAGGAGCAACTTTTAATGGAACGTTACTAAAGGATCGTAGATGAAATAAAACTTCAAGAAGTATTTTTCTTTTCTCGGGTATTTGTCTGACATATGTTGACTGATTTGTTCATCTGTTGTTTTTTTTGGCAGTTGGGGGGCTGTATCTAAGTCTTACATGGAGCTACATTGGATAACAGTTGGGCTTTCATATCCGATTCTCTATTCAGCAATATCAAAATTTTAGAGAACTATGGTGTTGTTTGGATGTTATGAGCAACTGATCGACTAATTGGGTTAAATGAAATACATTAAAGGAGACGAAACTGAATTGATACACTGCATTTGCTTTACGGGGTTACTTGTATGGCTAGAATGATGCTTGTTGAACAGGGTTTTATTAACATAAATTTGTGGGATTTATGTTCCCAACTGTAGAACTTTTACTGTTAAGATAACGGGTTTGGATTCTCTTCCGTCCAAGTTTTGGATTCCCCGGACTGTCCCTTACAGTCCAAATTAAGGACCAGAGAGGATCCAATTCCTTAGATGAAATACTTTTGAGATCGTTGATTGGTGTGATTTATGTTCCCAACTGTAGAACTTTTACTGTTAAGACAACGGGTTTGGATTCTCTTCCGTCCAAGTTTTGGATTCCACGGACTGTCCCTTACAGTCCAAATTAAGGACCGGAGAGGATCCAATTCCTTAGATGAAATACTTTTGAGATCGTTGATTGGTGTGATATCAAGGCCACCTTCGGGCCTCTTTTCCGGCTGCCTACACCTTGGAAAACTCGTTAACCATATTTTCTGGTTTTGACTGCAAATCCTATACTTTGTTTTTCTCGTTTCAGATATGCATACATGGTTTCTGTTTTCTTAAATGGAAAACAGGAAACTGGCGAAAGGCAAACCTCAATACTGCAAAAATACCAGGTTCAGAGTGCAGTTTCTCTCTATCTTCAGTGTGCAGTTTCTCTCTATCTTCAGTGTGCAGTCAAAGCTCAATGCCATAAGACAACTTACCTACTTTTTAGGGATGGGTTTTGGGAACCTTGGGAAATGGGTTTTGGGAGGTGAGTTACAGTGTTTGGCCAATGAAGTGGGATTTGTGAAGTTGAAGGGTTTTGAGAGAAAAAGACGTAGCCATGGGGTTGGAATAGTTAAGAATTCAATGGTGTGGGGTTGGGGGGGCAAGAGAAAAGGGCTTGTCCTAATTCTAGCCACGAATGGGTCTTTTGTTTCAGAAAGACAGTACAATATCTCCACTAGATATGTGCTGCAACCACTTCTTTTTTATGGCAGTTCAAGGTGTTTGGGTCAACTTGCGCATACTTCTGACTAATTCATATAGCCTCTTCTATATCGATTGCACATGTTTTCACCTATGGTGAGGTGGCCTCAAGCGTTTGGCAATAAGAATCAAATATGAGATTTTAGGGAGCAAACCTCTAAATCTCAGACGAATACCACTTGGCCAAACTTCTCGGTTACAACCACTTATCTTGACACATCTCCCCACTAAGACGCACATTTGAGCGTACGTGATACTCTCAAGTCTCAACCTCACGTCTAAAACCCAGCTTCATGCATGGCTGGATATAATAATAAACAAGAATAATCATCTTTAGGGGGTAGTCAAGATTAATCGTCGTGTACAGATATTTTCTAACAACAGTGTAATAAAAAATATGAACTGCAACATAAAATAGGATAAGTTTGAAAAGTATAAGACAAGTGGATCCGAGGATGCTGCTAAGCAAGCGGGTCCAGCATAGAGTTTTGTCTGGTTCATTGTGGACCCTTCTCGGATCCAATTCCGTAATTGCAACCGTTCATTTTTTTTGAACTTGTTGAGAATATCGACCCCGTTAAAATTATATTCATTGAATACCGTTAAGAGATGTTTTCGGGACGCACCAATTCCGATTCAATGTTATAATAGCTTTTTCAACATAACTGCGTTCCAAATATATATAACAAGATTTGCTTCTGCCAAGTTCATTTGCTTTTGAGGTCAACCCCTCTTCCTTCACGTGTACGTTTGATGTTATTGCATTAACGAATTGGATGTGTAAGTGGTAAAATCATTAGGTCTTAATTACTATTTGTTCGGTGCATGCATAATATATATTTTTCTCAAATCCTATAAAATAAATTTCTTAACATAATCTATTTACTAAAATGAGTCATCTTAAATGGCGCTCGATACTCTTTGGTATCATTAAGACAAGGCTAGAACCAAAATCCTTATTTTGTGATCAAATGAGTTGTCAAAAAAAAACCTTTCATCTAATAGTGCAATATATTCTTCAAAACAAAATCAAAATTTTACCATCTCCAACACTTGATGCTTATAATTAAAAGAATCTTTGATGCAACTTAAGAGTTGTTCAGGGTCTTCTTTTAGAATCAAAAGTGATCCAAGCCACAATAGTTCACTTTTGGAAGCCTTTTGACAGCTATTTTCAAAAGGAGATTAAATTAAAATAAAGTGTATTTATCCCACGGTATCTCCATAAAAATAGTAACACACTAATTTCAAAGCGATAACAATAAAATTTCGCCTCCTCTTATTTTTTTCATAACTATTTTTCTCTTCTCTTATATCCCCTTGTTCTTTCACAAGTTCTAAATAGGCCATAAGAGTTATCCAAGTATGTTTTGGGATCAAATGTTATCCACGTTAGCAAAATATAATTTTTGATGTTGTTCCTGTTCGATATGGATTTCAAGAGAGATTTTTTAGAATAATAAATATAGAAAAATAGATAAAGAAAATTATGAGAGACCGACCCCAGAAGATTTGAGACCCAAAACGAATAAGCTACTCTATCAAATCGAACTAAACCGAAACGTTTGGGTGTATCTATAGGGGAAAAAGTGTATTTATCCCACCATATACCTCCATAGAAATAACATCCGTAATTCCGAACACTACCGAAGCCAACAACAATAACAATCCGCCTCTGCACTGCTCGCTCGCTCTCTCTCTCTCTCTCTCTCTCTCTCAGATTCCCATCGCATTTTCTTCTCTCGTCGACCCTCTGCGTCTCCATCCATATAAACTCTCTCTCTCTCTCTCTCTCCCCCTCGTTTCTGTCGATTTTCTCTCTCTACAGTCAGCCGCCGCCGCAACGCATTCATACAAATTCTGCGACAATCCGCTGATCTATCGCGGCCGACGACTTCGGTATCCGGTGACCCGTTTAACCGGTGACATCTCTTTTATTTTTTAATTTTTATTTTTTTTGGGTAAGTTAAATTTATTTCACCAAAACAAACACAACCCTTACATCAATTTGAATTTTTTATTGTTCGGCAATCAAAGTTGGGAAAAACTAGGGTTTTGTTTAGAATTTAACTTCTTCCTGTTTTGCTGTATTCGTGCTGTTGTACGATTATGCTGCCCTGGAGTAGTTCGCGTCACAAGTTATCACCAACGGCGCAATCTAAGTTCCAAGGGTACTGAAGAGCAAACTAGGGTTGAGGAATCTATTTGAAATTGTTATTGTTTGGGGATAAGGGTTGAGAAAACTAGGGTTTTGGATTTGAGTTTTTCTTTGGTTGGTGCTGTTTTACAACTATGCCCCGGAGTTCGCGACACAAATCGCACAAACAGAGCAAACACGGTTCCAAAGAGGGTAAAGAGAACTCGGGATCGGAAAAAGAGGATGTGAAGAAGATGAAGGATAGGAACAACAGTGAAGGTTCAGTTAGGGTTTCTAGGGATTTGGGTTCGAGCGAGAAGCGGAAACTCAGTTCGTCTGGTCGCGATAATGGCGGTATGGAGGGAGAGTATGTGGCTTCCAAGAGGCGTAAAGAGAAGGCCGATGATAGGTGGACTGGCGGTGGGGATGCAGAAGACAGTGGTGCAACAGTAGTGAAAGGAGAAGTTTTGAGGATTGATGGGGAGAATAAGTCGAAACCCTTGGTTGATTCGAAGAGGGTTGAGGGAGAGAATAAGTCGAAACCTTTGGTTGATTCAAAGAGGGTTGAAGGAGAGAATAAGTCGAAACCTTTGGTTGATCCGAAGAGGGTTGAGGGAGAGAATAAGTCAAAACCTTTGGTTGATCCGAAGAGGGTTGAAGGAGAGAAGTCAAAACCTTTGGGGGATTCTAAGAGTAAAAGCAGTAGAAGGCACGAAAGTGGTAGTGAGAAGAAAGATGAGAATGTGGGTTTATTAGCGGAGAAAGAGGAGAGTAAGAGTAGTACAAGCAGAGTTGATTCGAAGAGGAAGTCTGAAAAAGATTCGGGGCCAAAAGAGGTGCAGCAGAATAAGGATTCAAAGGATAAGGATTCGAAAGACAAGGAACGGGGATTAGAGAGGGAGAGGAAGAGTATTCAGGACATTAAACGCGAAAAGGAGGCTGCTACTGTTGACGTTGAAGTGGCTAGGAAACAAGGGGAAGAGCGACAAGGAAAACGCGGTAGAGAAAATACGGGTAAGGTAACTAACTGTTGTGTTCATAGTTTGTTGCCATGTTGATATGTCGGTGTTGGTTTGATAAGCAATATCTGTCACTGCTAGTGATTGATATTAGGGTATATATTGCTTTGCTTGTTTGACTATCTATGAACCTATTGGAGGCATATATTTTTTGTTAATAACCTTTTCTCTGAAACTAGAAATAGCAATCAGATTGCTCTGCACATCCTTTGAGTTAGAGAATGAGTAATTAATGGCTTTTATTTTCAACTTAAACAAAAAGGAAGAAGAAGTCATCGAAGGGAGTCAGGGTATGTGGACGGATTTTTGAGGATATGCTCAGAAGTAGCCTAATTTAACTCCAACTACACATAGGGAGATCTTTCTTGGCATATCGTGTTTGCTATACAATTAACATGCTTATGTATTCACATAGTTCTAGGATTCCTGTCCTTGAAACCACAAATTCCTTCCCCCAAGAGTATTTTCTTTCACAATTCCCTACAGTTATCATTTCATTAAGCATTTTTTCCACAATTCTCAATCACTATATTAGTAGTCGTACGTACTGTGTTGTCTAATGTATGATAGAGTATGTCCAAAAGCATCTGGCGTATTGCTTTGCCATCAGTAGCCTTTATTCTTAGATTCCGTATTCTTCCACTGTTTTTCACTGTATCTCGTTTTGTTTCTATATGCCACAAATTTTCCTTCATGTCATTGAATTGAGAAAGAAACTGAAAAAGATCGAAGAGCCCAAGGAGCTCTTGAACTAATAAATGGATATAGGCTGATGAGTTAATAGGCAATATCCTTAGCTTTGAATGAGGGGTTTATTTTGCAATTGAAAGACCTTTTGATAGTAAGTTGTATCAAGCTCTACAATGGACTGCCTAGCTTGGGAAGTTGTGATTGCTTTCGTTGTGCCTGGTCTTCACTACCACATCTCTCCAATAACTTATTTTCACAAGCTTGCCATTTCTAAAACATGTTATGACGGGCTGAATGTGTTGCTACGTAATGTGTTTTTGTTGTGTTAACAGTTTAGGTCTTCTACTAAAAAAAAATTAGATGCTACTTCCGTTTTAGTTTGAAGATAGAAGAGGTTGCTGTTGTGGTTTTATCTATTGTCTTATGCTTGATTTCAGTCACACTTTTGAGGAGTTTGACTCTGTTATTCTGTCCATTCTTTCAGAGTATCCTCTACAGGATGAGGTACGGAATCCTGAGCTAGAGAAGGAACTTGAGAGACGTATGAGGAAGAGAGGAGATGGCTCTACTGATAAAGATAAATATCATGATGTTGCAAAAGAAAGTGAAGATGGACGACTATCTTCAAGGGGAGAGCGTGCCAAGGATGGAAGGCACAAGGATGAAAAGCATAAGGATGGAGGTTCTGGAGATAAGCACCGTGAAGATAGTGAGAGAGGTAGTAGACACAGAGATGACAAGTATAGGGAAGACGCTGAGAGAGATGGAAGACACAGGGATGTTAAGTATCGTGAAGATGGTGACAAAGACTATAGACACAAGGACAATAAATACCGTGAAGATGGTGAGAGAGAGAATAGGCGCAAGGATGAAAAGTTCCGCGAAGATAGTGAGAGAGATAATAGGCGCAAGGATGATAAGTATCGTGAAGATGTTGATAGAGATAGAAGACAGAGGGATGATAAGTACCGTGAAGATGCTGACAGAGATAAAAGACAGAGGGATGATAAGTACCGTGAAGATGGTGACAGAGATATTAGACATCGGGATGATAAGCATCGTGAAGATGGTGATAGAGATAACAGACACAAGGGTGATAAGTATCATGAAGATGGTGACAGAGATTATAGGCATAGGGGTGATAAGTACCATGAGGATGGGGAAAGAGATAATAGACGCAGGGATGACCGGCATGTGGAAGATGGTCACATGGATAGCAAAACCAGGGAAGAGAAGACTTGGGAAGATGTTGGTAGAGACAGTAGATACAGGGAGGGAATGCAAAGAGAAGATGATGAGAAAGATAAGAGGCTTCAGGATGTTGACTACCGGGATGAACAGTCCTCTAGAGATCGCACAAGTGGTAAGTCTGATGTCAAACATTTGAGGGATGAAAATAATGCTGCAGCAGAACTACATCACAGGAAATTGAATAATCGCGATGCTAGCCCAATTTTTGATGATCAGAGTTCCAGATACAAAGATGATAAAGGAAGGAGGAGAACCGGTGATAGGGAGGACCATGGTGATTTCAGATCCCGTAGTAATATCAAAGAGCAAAATTACGAAGGAGAAAAGAGATCTTTGAGCAGTATGAGAGTAGATTTGGTTGGTGATAGAGGAAGATCTAACTCACGTAACACCGCTTTGGAGGTTAGTGCGAACCACAGTAGACGGAGGAATTCTCCTGGCTCTAGCTCTCATGCCATAAAAGATCATTACAGGTACTTTTGTTTGTCATTTTTCTTAGTGCAGAAAAGATGTATTAATTGTTCATTTGTTTTTAGCAGATGTAGTTTAGAGTTGATTATGATCGAAAATAAGATTTTTGTATTTGAAAGAAATTAGATACGGCCACTTGAACAAACTAAGAATTTTTTTTATGGTTACTACTTTGGGCACTGAGGCCCCGCCTCATCTCCTGCTGGAACAAATCTCTGATTGCTGCCTTGTACTAAATGCTGGCTGTTGACATCATGCCAATGACCTTGCAGTGGGTTGGCTAGTAAATGTACCACGAGTTTGAGTCAGGACAAGGAACGATAAACCAACACAATATGAAACTCTGCTATGGAACTTTGTATGCGCATCTGATTCTTTTCTTCGATTGTTAGCGAAATGAAGATGGGAGAAGATATGGGAAACAATGATATGGTTAAGATCCCAGAGTGACGGGATGTCAAATGGATTTCTAATGAACGAGCATCAAACGTGATAAGCCTACTTATTTATATGTTCTCTTTTTGTGGGTGTTTGACTGGCGGATTTCAGGCAGTTTACCATGGAAAGATTATTTGGGGTGGTGGCTTCAGCTTTAAGTGTTGTATTATTCAAAAGGGGAGGTGAGATGCGAATCAGAAGACAGGAATCAGTGAGGGATTGAACTTATCTTCTTCTGTTGGATTGAATGATAGGAGCCTATAATCGTATCTGTGAATCAGAATTACTTCTGGGGAAATGTGTAGTTATATTTAATGTTATTCAAGATAATTCATGTGTTTTTTTAATCGGCGGAAGTTAGTATTGTTAGATTAGTTAGATTAGCACCTTGGAAGAGGAGTTGAACTTCTGACTTCGTTTCTCATGGCACCTAGGTTCACTCCTGTTGTGCCAAAGGCCTCTTGGCCAAGAACATTTCATGTTTACTATTGCTATTATAGTATTAGTGATATAAACTTGTCCAATCAGAAGAATAAAAATAACACACCTCTTTGCTTTGAGCAAAGTGTTTTTTGTATTAGCTACCAAATTGTGCCTTACACCATTTCATTCTTTCGTTGTTTTCTGGGGGTTGTCTTGCAGGATTCCAAAGCATGAAGAATCAAGGACTAGGGACTATATTCGTGAAGAGAGAATTAGGCATAATGTAACCTCTAGCAAGGAGTATGCTGAAAAGGCTCCATTGTCTCGGTCTATTGATAAAACCCTTCACAAGGATGATGTCCGTTTGGTTGAGTTTTCTGCTGAAAGGCATCCAAAGGAAGATGCTCACTCTTCGCCCTTACATTTGGTGGATATATCACCATCATCCACAAGTACTGACCGCAGACAGTTGAATAGATCCGGCGTTAGGCGAAATCTTGATATTGAGGACTCAGGGCAGAGAAGTGGTGGTTCAAGAGATGCAAAGAGCCCATCTCAAGCAGATGGGGACAACAAGTCTGTATCTTCACCTTTTAGTAGAACTAGTAACTTCTCTAATAATCCCAGGTCCCTTCTTCCTCCTCCACCCCCCTCCAGAATGGGGGCTGACAGCCCCCTAGTTTCGGGCTCTTTTGAAGAGGACAATAGAAGTAAGCCAAACAACCGTCATAGGAGGATTGGCGATCCCACCATTGGAAGAGCACAAGGAAGTCCTTGGAGAGGTGTCCCCAACTGGTCTTCCCCTGTGCCAAATGGCTACATTCCGTTCCAGCACGGCCCACCTCAAGTTTTCCATCCAGTTATGCAGCAGTTTCCTGCTCCTCATATGTTCGGTCTTAGACCTCCTCCAATGGAATTGAACCAATCTGGGGTTCCTTACCATGTCCCTGATGGTGATAGATTCTCTGGGCATGGGCGTCCGCATGGTTGGCGGCATACGGTGGATGATCCCATCCATGGATGGGATGCAAGTAATGCTGTTTTTGGAGATGAACCTCATATCTATGGGAGACCGAGTTGGGACCAGAATAGTAGAAACATTACAGGCGGTCGGGGGTGGGAGACAAGTAATGGAGCCATGTGGAAAGGGCATAACAGTGGTCCAAGCACAGAGTTGCCATCTTCACTAGATATAGGTGATTATTTAACTCGTGGACAAGCAGATGAGGTTTGGTCTGGCCAGTCAGGTCTTAAAGCTCAGAACGATGAAAAACATCCCAATGCTCAGGTGGAGAGCATGCACGTTGACCAGTTGAATGACATTGTTGAAAAGGATACTTGTGAAACTCCCAAAACTATTCCTGAGGAGAAGCCCAACCTTCCAAGAAAAGAGGATACTTGTCCTTCACGTCTTTATCTTTCCATGCTTGACATTTCACCTGATCTTACGCAACCTGAATTATATAACCAGTACACAAATTTGATGGGTATGGATCAGAACACTATTTCTGACGAGGATGATTCCAAGTTTTTGCTTGTGGAGGTAAAATTGGTGATGTTTGTAACCTATAGTTATCTAAGTCGTCTTCATTGTTGGTTGTCTAGCTTTAATGCGGTTTCTTTTGTTTTTGGTTTATGTGACAGGTGGCTATGGACGCCACAGCAAACCTCTCGAATAAAAGTTCATGTGCTTCACTTTTTCCTACCTTGAATAGTTCTGTTTTGCAGGTATCTACATGGTTGTAGTCAGTCTTACCCTGCTTTATTAACATGCTGTTGCCGTGGCATTTCAAAGATACATGCTGCATGAATTGTGTTCTTTGTAGAAGTGAAAGAATAGTGATGCACTATGTTACTCTCTTAGAGACTATAGTTGTAAGATAATTGTGTGTGTACGGTAGTGCACAATACTCATAGTTAGGTGTTGGCAAAAAATTACTGGTAATTTTCAACAAATTACCATAAACATGCACACCATACATCAGTACAGTTCTGTAAGCAGAACTATGTTTGAGCAACTGTCTTCCTGACCAAGCGCATCTCCCCCATTAGTCAATTGTTTTAACATGGCATTGCTATCAAGGTATTATCTGTTATGTGGCCTTGTCAAACTGGTGACTTCGGTTTTTTAGCACAACCCTCTCTGGCAGGGGTAAACAGCTCTCCTCTCTCATCGTTAATAAGTAGGAGCATGCATAGTAAAGTTGGACTATTTGCTAGTTTATACGCTTTGCTGATCTTGACATTCAGTCCTTGTTTCCTTTTAAGTGGCTTGAGTAGGTTTCAACTTTTGAGTTCACATATTTCGTGTGGAATGTTTCAAACTTGCATCAGTAGTTGCGATTAGAATGCTTCCATTGTTGGATATATATACTCGACTTTCTTATCTTGCTAACTCGCGGTTAACTTGCAGAAAGCCATGTCCCTGTACAAGAAGACGAGAGAAGAAGTCAGGGCTATAAATGGAGATAATGTGCCCATTTTCAATGTGGAGAATCTCATGTCAGCTGTTGCATTGGATCAAGAGGGAGCACATTCAAATGATAAACCAGGAGACGTGGTAGAGTGTGATCAGCAAGAAGCAGTTGTTGCTTCAGCTTTAAACAAATTGAAGACAGAAATGTCTCCTGAAATCACCACTGAGAAGATAGATGCACCAGTTCTGGGTGATGATCAGGAGAAATCAGAGGCCACAATTGCAGTTCTAAAGAAGGTGAAAGTGGAGGTTGATCTGGTTTCGCAGCAGCAGGGGACACTGAATTCCGTTGTGGAAGACAAATCTTCTTCTCCAGAAAATGTAGAAAGATCCGATGCCCGTTCACTTGGTAAGGTTGAAGAGGTGAATGAGGCTAGCAACTCCAAAGGCAACTGCTCTATTGGTAAGGTTGAAGAGGTGAATGAGGCTAGCAACTCCAAAGGCAACTGCTCTATCGCTAATGATGTTAATTGTGGTCTCTTGCTTTTTCCTGACGTTTCTAAGGAGGCAGTGATGCCAGAGTCGGTCGAGTCTGAGTCAGTAAATTTAAGTCGGATACATCAATCTCCTGAAAGTACACATTGAGACAATTTATTTGCGCTGCAAGTTTTTGAAATGCCTTTCGTTCGTTTTGAAATAATGCAGTCTATAATGTCGTCCATGCTTGCTGCATTATCTTTAGTTCGTTAATAAAACTTGTGTTCTTCAACCGTTTTGTGTTGGCTTCCTTTCGCTGATGACATACTGTAACTACTTACTAGCCTGCTGCTCGTATTTGCTGAGGTTCTTTCTTAGTATTGCAGGTACTTGTTTTGAAGGTTAGTCGGGGCAAAACCTTCGGATTGGGGGACCCTGCCCTGAGTCGGGTCACAGCATGCCCTGTCGTGCTTTTCATATGGGTCCAATCCCGGGTACCCCCATCACACAAAAGGTACTTGTTTTTTCTCTCTTTAGTAATTAATGAGATACCTTTGATGGGGGCAGTGCTGTGCAATCTCAACTGTTCAAAAGTGTTTTGGATGGTCTAGATTTTGGAAAAAAGTCTTCCATAAAAGAGTTGAACTCTTCCGTGGAATAATTTTTTTAAAATCCGGAGCATTGATTGTCAAGGCGAACAGTCGATGGTGCACAACATTGCCCCGGGTCCCTTTGATGGGTCTCCTAACGAAGTTTTAACTGTTAGCCAGCTGCAATCGAGACCTTCCCTGGTATTACGAGGTAACTACAAGAGTTGGTATGTCCACTCATTAATTAGGGCAAGGGTCCTATCCAATGTGGTTCCAACCATTCTGGTCCAGTTTTGGACCATTTGTGGGCCCTTCCTGGGTTCATAACAATGATCGAAACCGTTCACTATTTAGAGCTTGTTAGAACATTTACCACATTGAAAATTATGTTGGTCAGATATCATTTGATATGATATCGAAAGCATTTATCTTCGGAAATGTGTGTCAAATGGGTTGCAATCTAGTGTTGCATACTTTTTTTTCCAAACTTAATATATTTTGAAATCATATCAAACGATATTCGATCAACGTGATTTTTGGCATAATCAATGTTCTCGATGTTCTCTAAGAAGTGACTCGACCGAATTGGTTGGAACCGAACTGGACAAAGACCTTTGCCCAATAAATTAAGCCCTTCCAAATATATCTGGCCCGGTCACAACTTAACTAAGTTAAGCTGTTTCCCTTCTTGGTTGGGAGAGCCATTCACCCAATTTAACTAGGAAATTGATTTTGGTACTCTTCAAATTGATAATCACACGATTTACACTCACAGGAAAAGTGTGGTTATCAATTTGAGAAGTGCTAAAATCACTCTCCTTTAGCCATCTCTTTTGTTTTTTTGGATCTGGAATTAAACCCCAACGGGCTGCAACCCCTTAGGGGGCCCAGTTTAACCATCTGGGTGGTCGATATTTAGATTTTTACTGGATTAAGGCAAATTATTTTTATCGGTTATTAAATATTAAGTTAAGCTGTTTCCTTTCCTGGTTGGCAGAGCCATTCACCCAATTTAACTAGGAAATTGATTTTGGCACTCTTCAAATTGATAATCACACGATTTACACTCACAAGAGTGCGGTTATCAATTTGAGGAGTGCCAAAATCACTCTTCTTCAACCATCTCTTTTTTTTTTTTTGGATCTGGAATTAAACCCCAACGGGCTGCAACCCCTTAGGGGGGCCCAATTTAACCATCTGGGTGGTCGTTATTTAGATTTTTACTGGATTAAGGCAAATTATTTTTATCGGTTATTAAATATTAGGAATCGTCCATGTCTTTCAAAATAATAATTTTGCAAACTCTCGTGCGACCGGGTGCTCACCCATGAGAGAGGGAGAGGAACACACTGCAATTTGTGTTAAAGCATTAAAATTATCCACTCTAACCATTTGAGTCTAGGAAAATGATTTTTACATCTTTATTTTATACGTAAACAATCATTTCTTATACAGTTCTACTTTTACATTTTTGCACTACCCTTTCTTCCACATTTACATTTTACTCTACCCTTTCTTCCACATTTACATTTTACATAAGTATTAGGAACAATTTGATACTAATTTTCAAGTGGATAAAGACTAGAAAAAAGAATGCAAATGGAAAAATGGCTCCCAAATATGATTTTGTTAGAGAAGTTAAAAAAGGTAAAACCATTTTAAGGGCCTTTGCCAAAGGGTGAATTAAGGTTCACTTGAAAGATCCAATGTAGATCTGTCCTAGTGGTGGCCACCTCACTTGCTAAGAGGTGGAGGCTCCTCCAGCGCCGAGGACCTCCAGAGTCCAGATACCAACACGAATACTTACACTTTTAATTTCGAAGCGACAACAATAAGAATTTGCTGCCTCAAATTTTCAAACATAACTATTTTCTCTTTTATTTTATTCTCTCATTTTTCGCAAGTTTCAAACAGTCCATGAAAGTTATCTCAGTTCGTTTGGGGATCAAAAGTTTTTTCGCGTTACCAAAGTAGTACAATTTTTGATGCCGTTTAATAGTGTATTCAAACCGGGATCAAATCGAACTAAATCAAAACGTTTGGGGTTAGATCAAAAGTGTATTTATTCCACCATACCTCTATAGAAATAAGACTTTGTTTGAAACTTGAGGAGAGAAGTGGAAAAGAAGATAAACTTTTTTAAAAAATTCTTTCCTATGTTTGATTCTTAAAAAAGAGAAGAAAAAATTCAAATTTCAAATCGACTTCTTCCCGATTTCTATTCAATTTTTCCTCTCATTTTGTTTAATTATTTTTATTTTTCCCCTTCATTTCCCTACTATTCCGTTTGAAACTTGTGAAAGGAAAAGAAATAAAAATGGTCAAGGAGGAAAGTGCGTGGAAAAACCTAAAAAGTAGAGGAAAATGTACTGTTCTCAAATTTAAAGTGCTACAATACAAACTCTTTATTTGTGTGTATCATATGCATTTTCATTGAAACACACTAAAATGTTATAAATCTATTGTTAAAAAGTTACAAATCATATTGATGAAAAGTTACGAATTTTTAGTATAAAAGTTACAATACGAAATAAAATGTTATGAATGATCAGTTCTACAAGTAATTTTTTATGAGGTTGTACAATATGAATCACACAATAGGTGTAAATGGTACACACAGTAAATGTGTGTGTATTAAAGACTTTTTTCCATTTAGTTTATCTTATTTTTCTAGCTTTCTGTTTTTTCAATCAAACATGGGAGAGAATTTTTATAAGGCTCCGTTTGGAACTTAACGAAAAAGAAAGAAAAAAAAAGGAAAAGAAAAGAAAAGAAAAAAAAAAGGAGAGAAAAAATTTACTATTCAAAATTTGAAATTTTCTTTTCTTTTTCTCTTTCGACCAAACAACGTGAGAGAATTTTTTTAAAATTTTCCTTTCTTTTCATTAAGTTTCAAACAGAGCCTAAATTTTCCTACCCTTTCCATTCATTTTCACACGTTCCAAACAAATCCTAGTGCCAAAGAGAGCAATGTAATTGTGATTTCGAACATGTACGAAGCGAACAGTTAACAATCCGCCTCTGCTCGCTCGCTCTCTCTCTCTCTAGCGCAGATTCCCATAGCATTTCCTTCTCTCGTCTACCCTCTGCTTCTCCATCCATTCTCTCTCTCTCCCCCCTCACTTCTGCCGATTTTCTCTCTCTACAGTCAGCCGTCCACCAAACCGTTTTCATTCCAATTCTTCCCCAACCCACCGATCTATCGCAGTCGTCGAATTCACCGGCGTCACTCATAGGAATCCGGCGTGTTGTTTAACCGGTGACTTGTCTTCTATGTCTTCTATTTGAAACTATTCTTGTTTTGGAATCAAAGTTGAGAAAACTAGGGTTTTGGATTCAATTTTGCGTGGTATTTTACAATTATGCCCCGGAGTATTTCGCTTCAGTAATCGCACAGACATAGCAAACATAGTTCCAAAGAGGGTAAAGCTATTTGAATCACTCTCGTTTGGAATCAAAGTTGAGAAAGCTAGGGTTTTGGATTTTTTTTTTTTTTAATCTGGTTCGCTGTATTCGTACGTTTTACAACCATGCCCCGGAGTAGTTCGCGTCACAAATCGCACAAACAGAGCAAACACGGTTCCAGAGAGGGTAGAGATCACTCGGAACCAGAGAAAGAGGATGTGAAGAAGATGAAGGATAGGAACGAAGGTTCTGTTAGGGTTTCTAGGGATTCAGGTTCGAGCGAGAAGCGAAAACTCGGTTCATCCAGTCGTGATAATGGTGGTACGGAGGAAGAGTATGTGGCTTTGAAGAGGCGTAAAGAGAAGGCCGATGATAGGTGGACTGCTAGTGGGGATGAAGAAGGCGGAGGTGCAACAACAGTGGTGATTAAGGAGGTGAAAGGGGAAGTTTTGAGGATTGATGGAGAAAATAAGTCAAAACCTTCGGTTGATTCGAAGAGGGTTGATGGAGAGAATAAGTTGAAACCTTTGGTTGATTCGAAGAGGGTTGAAGGAGAGAAGTCAAAACCTTTGGGGGATTCGAAGAGTAAAAGTAGTAGAAGGCAGGAAAGTGGTAGTGAGAAGAAAGATGAGAGTGTGGGTTTATTAGCGGAGAAAGAGGAGAGTAAGAGTAGCACAAGCAGAGTTGATTTGAAGAGGAAGTCTGAAAAAGATTTGGGGCCAAAAGAGGTGCAGCAGAATAAGGATTCGAAGGACAAGGAACGGGGGTTAGAGAGGGAGAGGAAAAGTATTCAGGACATTAAACGGGAAAAAGAGGCGGCTACTGTTGACGTTGAAGTGGCAAGGAAACAAGGGGAAGAGCGACAAGGAAAACGCGGTAGAGAAAATAAGGGTAAGGTTACTAATTGTTGTGTTTATAGTTTGTTGCCATGTTGATATTGCATTGTTGGTTTGTCAGTGTGAGTGATTAATACTATTAGGTTATATGTTGCTTTGCTTTTTTTACTTTCAAGAGAGTTATCTATGAACCTATTGGAGGCATATGTTGAAACAAGAAATAGCCTTTTTGCTGGAACAAGAAATAGCAATCAGACTGCTCTGTATATTCTTTGAGCTAGAGAATGCAGTAATTATTGGCTTTTATTTTCAACTTAAACAAAAAGGAAGAGCAAGTATTTAAAGGAAGTCGGGGTTATGTAGAGGGATTTTTGAGCATATGCTCAGAAGTAGATTTAACTCCAACTATACATCGGGAGATCTTGCTTGGCGTAACTAGTTCGCTATACAATGAACATCTTGCATATCTTGTTGAAGAGGTGTACTTCTCTTCACCTTTTAAATATATGACCACCCTCTCTATGTTTTTTGTCCATGGTTGTAAGGGGATTGGATGGAATTGCCAGACTTTGTCTCAGAAGTTTACAGAAATAACAGTACCCATGTAATCCACAACAAAAGTCGTACAGCTGGTCCTAATAGTAACATTATGAAAATTTGATGGAAGGATCAAGAACCCTTGAAGAGTCTGTTGTTTGTTATTCTAGGAGATACTAGACCTCTTCATTGAGTGTGCCCATTTTTTTGTGTGGGTGAGCGGAGACTAATGAATTTGGCGACTGTAATTGCGAGGACCAAAAGTTGGGAAGGACCTGCTTCAGAATACCCCAGCCCATTTAACATTGAGAAAGCATCTTATTCCGCTCAGTCTCGGGTACTCTCGCTTACTGAGTGCGGCCTTGACGTTGACTTGGTAGATGGGCCTGTTAGTTTGATTCTTGTGAATTGTTGTTATCTTCTCGTAGTATCTTACCAATACTTACTACTACTATTTATTTTGCATAACCAGAGAGAGAGAGCGCTATGGTTGTTTTGGTTCAGTAGAGGTCGGACTAGTAGGTCCCTCCTTTTTTGTTGTTGTGGTGTGCAGGGTAAATACTTGTTGCGCTTAGTTGACTTTTGCTAATTTCGTTGGTTCCAAAGTTTGTGAGGACCTCTTTAGGTATCTGCTTGGGGATACACCATGTCATTAGGTAATAGGTACTTCTTGTTGTAATTTTGGTTGTTTTATATTAGTAGTGGTACCTACTGTGCTGTCTGATATATGATAGAGTATGCCCAAAAGCATCTGGTGTATTGTGTTGCCATCGGTAGCCTTTATGCTTTGATTCCGTATTCTTTCCACTGTTCTTCCCTGTATCTTGTTTTATTTCTATATGCCACAATTTTTCCTACGTGTCATTGAATTGAGAAAGAAGATGAAAAGACTGAAGAGACCAAGGAGGTTTTGAACTCATATAAATGGATATGGGCTGATGAGTTAATAGGCAATATCCCTAGCTTTCAACGGGGGGTTTATTTTGCAATTAAAGGACCTTTTGATAGTAAGTTGGTTCAAGCTCTACAACGGACTATCTACTTTGGGAAGTTATGATTGCTGTCATTGTTCCTGGTCTTCACTACCACATCTCTCCAATCACATATTTCCACAAGCTTGCCGTTACTAAAACATGTTATGACGGGCTGAATGTGTTGCAACGTAGCTTTTGACGTTGGAACATTTATTACTTATGCTAGGTCTTCAGCTCAAAATTTTCAGTGCTACATCCGTTTTAGTTTGGAGGTAGAAGAGGTTGCTGTTCTGGTTTTATGATCTATTGTCTTTTGCTTGATTTTAGTTGCACTTTCAAGGAGTTTGACTCTGTTATTTTGTTCATATTTTCAGAGTATCCTCTACAGGATGAGTTACGGAATCCTGAGCTAGAAAAGGAACTCGAGCGACGTATGAGGAAGAGAGGTGATGGCTCTACTGATAAAGATAAATATCATGATGGTGGAAACGAAAGTGAAGATGGACGACTTTCTACAAGGGGAGAGCAGCGTGCCAAGGATGGAAGGTACAAGGATGAAAAGAATAAGGATGGAAGTTCTGGAGATAAGCACCGTGAAGATAGTGAGAGAGGTACTAGACACAGAGATGACAAGTACAGGGAAGATGCTGAGAGAGATGGAAGACGCAGGGATGTTAAGTATCGTGAAGATGGTGACAAAGACTATAGACACAAGGACAATAAATACCGTGAAGATGGTGAGAGAGAGAACAGGCACAAGGATGAAAAGTACCGTGAAGATAGTGAGAGAGATAATAGGCGCAAGGATGATAAGTACCGTGAAGATGGTGATAGAGATAGAAGACAGAGGGATGATAAGTTCCGTGAAGATGGTGACAGAGATAAAAGACAGAAGGAGGATAAGTACCGTGAAGATGGTGACAGAGATATTAGACACAGGGACGATAAGCATCGTGAAGATGGTGATAGAGATAACAGACACAAGGGTGATAAGTATCATGAAGTCAGTGACAGAGATTATAGGCATAGGGGTGATAAGTACTATGAGAATGGGGAAAGAAATGATAGACGCAGGGATGACCGGCATGTGGAAGATGGTCACATGGATGGCAAAGCTAGGGAAGAGAAGAATTGGCAAGATGTTGGTAGAGACAGTAGATACAGGGAGGGAATGCAAAGAGAGGACGATGAGAAAGATAAGAGGCTTCGGGATGTTGACTACCGGGATGAACAGTCCTCTAGAGATCGCACAAGTGGTAAGTCTGATATCAAGCATTTGAGGGATGAAAGTAATGCTGCAGCAGAACTACATCACAGGAAATTGAATAATCGCGATGCTAGCCCAATTTTTGATGATCAGAGTTCCAGATACAAGGATGATAAAGGAAGGAGGAGAACCGGTGATAGGGAGGACCATGTTGAGATTAGACCCCGGACTAATACCAAAGAGGAAGATTATGAAGGAGAAAAGATCTTGAGCAGTGTGAGAGTAGAGTTGGTTGGTGATAGAGGAAGATCTAACTCACGTAACACTGCTTTGGAGGTTAGTGCGAACCACAGTAGACGGATGAATTCTCCTATCTCTAGCTCTCATGCCGGAAAAGATCATTACAGGTACTTTTATTTGTCATTTTCCTAATGCAGAAAAGATATATTAATTGTCCATTTGTTTTTAGCAGATGTAGTTTATATTTGATTATGCTAGTTGCAAGAAATAATATACTGCCACTTGAACGAACTAAGAATTTGTTATGGTAACTGCTTTGGGGCACTGATGCCCCATCTCGTCCCCTCCTGGAACAAATCTCTGATTGCTGCCTTGTATTATATGATGCCTGTTGATGTCATGTCAATGGCCTTGCAGTGGGTTGGGTAATAAATGTACCACCAGTTTTTTGTTTTTTTTTTTGGGGGGGGGGGGGGGGGGGGGGGGAGAATGATAAACAAAAACAAGACGAAACTCTGGAATGTTATTTTGTATGTGCATCTGATTCTTGTCTTTCTTTGTTACGAAAATGTTTACTGGTTAGTGAAATGGAGATGGGGGAAGATATTGGAATCAATGAGATGGTTAAGATCCCAGAGTGACGGCATCTATGTCAGATGGATTTCTAATGAACAAGCATCAAATGTGATTAGCCTACTTATTTATATTTTTATTTTTGTGGGGGGTTTTATTTATTCGTTTTATTTTTGTGGGGAGTTTGATTGGCGGCTGTCAGGCAGTCTGCCATGGAAAGTTATACTTGGGGTGGTGGCTTCACCGTAAAGTGTGGTATGATTCAAAAGAGGAGGTGAGATGTGAATCTTAAGAATGGAATCAGTGTGGGATTGAAGTTATCTTGTCCTGATTGCACGAATGACCAGAGCCTATAATTATATCTGTGATTCAGAATTACCTGTGGGGAAATGTGTAGGTGTATTTAGTGTTATTGATGAACATTTCATGTTTAGAATTGCTATTCATAACGATATAAACTTGTCCAATCAAAAGGGAAAAAAAAACACACCTGTTTGTTTTGAGCATGGTGTTTTCTGTATCATGTACCAAATTGTGCCTTCAACCATTTCATTCATCTTTCATTGTTTTTTGGGGGTTGTCTTGCAGGCTTGCAAAGCATGAAGAATCAAGGAGTAGGGACTATATTCGTGAAGAGAGAATTAGGCATAATGTAACTTCAAGCAAGGATTATGCTGAAAGGGCTCCACTGTCTCGGTCTATTGAGAAAACCCTTCCAAAGGATGACATCCGTTTGGTTGAGTTTTCTGCTGAAAGGCATCCAAAGGAAGATGCTCACTCTTCGCCCTTACATTTGGTGGATAAATCGCCATCGTCCATGAGTACTGACCGCAGACAGTTGAATAGATCTGGTGTTAGGCGAAATCTTGATATTGAGGACTCAGGGCAGAGAAGTGGTGGTTCAAGAGATGCAAAGAGTCCATCTCAAGCAGATGGGGACAACAAGTCTGTATCTTCACCTTTTAGTAGAACTGGTAACTTTTCTAATAATCCGAGGTCCCTTCTACCTACTCCTCCCCCCTTCAGAATGGGGCCCGACAGCCCTCTAGTTTTGGGCTCTTTTGAAGACGACAATAGAAGTAAGCCAAACAACCGTCATAGGAGGATTGGTGATCACACCACGGGAAGAGCACAAGGAAGTCCTTGGAGAGGTGTCCCCAACTGGTCTTCCCCTGTGCCAAATGGCTACAATCCGTTCCAGCACGGCCCACCTCAAGTTTTCCATCCAGTTATGCAGCAGTTTCCTGCTCCTTCAATGTTCAGTCTTAGACCTCCTTCAATGGAATTGAACCAATCTGGGGTTCCTTACCATGTACCTGACGGGGATAGATTCTCTGGGCACGGGCGTCCGCTTGGTTGGCGGCATACGGTGGAGGATCCCACCCATGGATGGGATGCAAGTAATGCTGTTTTTGGAGATGAATCTCATATATATGGGATACCAAGTTGGGACCAGAATAGTAGAAACCTTACGGGTGGTCAGGTGTGGGAGACAAATAGTGGAGGCATGAGGAAAGGGCATAACAGTGGTTCAAGCACAGAGTTGCCATCTGCACCAGATATAGTTGATTATTCAACTCGTGGACGAGCAGATGACGTTTGGTCCGGCCAGTCATCTCTTAAAGCTCAGAACGATGAAAAACATCCCAGTGCTCAGGTGGAGAGCATTCACTTTGAACAGTCGAATGACGCTAATGAAAAGAATGCATTTGAAACTCCCAAAACTATTCCTGAGGAAATGCCCAGCCTTCCAAGAAAAGAGGATGCTTGCCTTTCACATCTTTATCTTTCCAGGCTTGACATTTCACCTGATCTTACTCAACCTGAATTATATAACCAGTACACAAATTTGGTGGGTATGGATCAGAACACTGTTTCTGATGAGGATCATTTCAAGTTTTTGCTTATGGAGGTAAAATTGGTAAAGTTTGTAACCTGTGTTATCTAATTTGTCTTCATTGTCGGTTGTCTAGCTTTAATGTGGTTCTTTGGTTTTTGGTTTATGTGACAGGAGGCTATGGACGCCACAGCAAACCTCTCAAATAAAAGTTCAAGATCTTCACTTTTTCCTACCTTGAATCATCCTGTTTTACAGGTATGTACATTACATGTTTGGTCATTTTTACCCTGCTTGATTAACATGCTGTTGCCTAGGCATTTTGAAGATATATGCTACATGAATTGTGTTCCTGTAGAAGTGAAAGAATAGTGATGCGCTATATAATTCTCTTATAGAATATGTTGTAGGATAATTCTGTTAACTTCTGTTTGTATGGTAGTGCTCAATGCTTATAGGAAGATGATGGTGAAAAATCTATGGTAATTTTCAACAAATTACCGTAAACATGCACACCATACATCACTACAGTTCTGTAATCAGGACTATGTTTGAGTTACTGTCTTCCTATCATATAGACCAAGGGCATCTACCCCCTCAGTCAGAACAATTGTTTTAGACATGACATTGCTAGTGGGCATTATCTGTTCCCAAGGTGCTATTGATTGTGAACTTAGGCTTTCACTCTCACCTTTCTGCTTTCAACACTCCTATATATGGTCTGGCGAAGTTCAAACTGGTGACTTCGGTTTGTGAGCAGTGAGCACAACTCTCTTTGACATCTTTTGAGAGAGAGCGAGAGCGAAGAGGTGAGGTTGGGGTAACCACCTCTCCTCTCTTATCGTTAATATGTAGGGGCACGTGTAGTAAAGTAGATTATTTCCGAGTATACGTGCTTTGCTGATCTTCACATTAAGTCCTTGTTTCCTTTAAGTTGCTTGAGTAGGTTTCAACTTTCAACTTTACATATTTCGTGTGGAATTTTGTTTTTAGGGAAAAAGACTCTTGAAAAAGATAATCATCTTACTTATTTTTTTCGTTCGCCAATTTCTGATCTCAAACTTGCACCAGTAGTTACGGTTAGAATGCTTCCATTTTTTGATTTTCTTATCTTAGGAGTTTAAGGTTTACTTGCAGAAAGCCATGTCCCTGTACAAGAAGACAAGAGAAGTCGTCAGGGCTATAAATGGAGATAATATACCAATTTTCAACGTGGAGAATCTTGTGTCGGTTGTTGCATTGGATCAAGAAGGAGCATGTTCAAATGATAAACCCGGAGATGTGGTAGAGTGTGATCATCAAGAAGCAGTTGTTTCAGCTTTAAACAAAGTGAAGTCCAAAATGTCTCCTGAAATCACCACTGATAAGATAGACGAACCAGTTCTGGGTGATGGTCAGGAGAAATTGGAGGCCGCAATTGCAGTTCTAAAGAAGGTGGAAGTGGAGTTGGATCTGGTTTCACAGCAACAGGGGACACCGAACTCCATTGTGGAAGACAAATCTTCTCTTCCAGAAAATGTGGAAAGATCTGATGCCCATTCACTTGATAAAGTTGAAGAGGTGAATGAGGCTAGAGAATCCAAAGGCAACTGTTCTATCGCAAATGATGTTAATTGTGGTCTCTCGTTTTTTTCTGAGGTTTCTAAGGAGGCAGTGATGCCAGAGTCGGTCGAGTCTGAGTCAGTAAATTTAAGTCGGATACATCAATCTCCTGAAAGTACACATTGAGACAATTTATTTGCGCTGCAAGTTTTTGAAATGCCTTCTGGTTCTTTTTGAAATAATGCAGCTATGATGTTGTCTATGCTTGCTGCATTATCTTTAGTTCGTTAATAAAACTTTTTGTCTTCAACCGTTTTGTGTTGGCTTCCTTTCGCCGATGACATACTATAACTACTAACTAGCCTGCTGCTCGTATTTGCTGAGGTTCTTTCTTAGTATTGCAGGTACTTGTTTTGAAGGTAGGCTGTTAGTCGGGTCATGGCCTGCGGGGATCCATTTGTGCTTTTCGTATGGGTCTCATGCCGAGTACCCTTGTTGCCGAAAAGGTACTTATTTTTTGAAGCTCCTCTGTTTCTATTTTCTCTTAAGTGGAGTAATATTATACTTTTGATGGGTCTCCTAAAGAAGTTTTTACTGTTTGCAGCTGCAATGGAGATATATTGGTTAGATTGGAGGACCTTCCTCCTTTTTTCGATCGGAGAGGACCCTCCCTGGTACGAGGTAACTGCAACAGTTTGGTATGTCCATTAATTAATTAATTAAGCTCTTCCAAATACTATCTATTTGGTCCAGTCCCCACTTAAACAAGTTAAACTCTTCCCTTGGTTGGGCCGTTCACCGAATTTAACCATCTGGGAGGTTGTTAATATGATTTTTTAAATACCATTAAGGCAAATGATTTTTATCGGTTACGTCTCAGGAAGGATTCGGCCTAAATTTTTTGGAAGTGTTTTTCATTGGTATTTTTTTCGTGAATTTTTGTTAATTTGTATTAAACTAATCATTCTTCTTGATTGGAAGAATTTTATAAGTTAAAAATTATGGTTAAGAACAACAATAAAAGTTCACTAAAGATGAAAATTGTTCTTCTGAGCTTTTTGTAACTTTAGTTTATACTTAAACATTAAGAATCCTTAACTATGACCCATTTGCTTTTAAAGCCCTAAAAGTTTAAAACTCAACACTTATGCCTTGTTTGGGTTCAAATTTGGAAAAAAAAAATTCAACTAAAAAAAAACACTCATTACCCCTCATTCTAATCATTATTCTCATTTCTCATTTTTCTCTCCAATCATTATTCTCATTTTTCTACACTCAGTATTCCTATCTCCAATTATTATCATATTTTCTCTCCATTCATTACCTAAAAATCAAATTTAAAAATTTTCAAAAATTCATCTAAACAAGACATTAACCTCCTCAAACTATACCAATCCTAAAAGTCAAAGATTGCGTCAATGGGAAATCATAATTTACCCTAAATTATCCCTAAGACGTGGTTAATCGTCAAACCACCTTGTTCTGTTTACCCGTAAACGCATAAAATCACCACGTTGTAAACCTAATATAATCATCAACACCAACAAAAGCTATTCCAACCCAAAGCATTTGCTATGCTTCAATCGCCTGTGATTCTTTCACAACTAAATGAATAGTTAGGTTCTTTTCTCCCCTTCTTAGCCTCTTTTAACTTTGAAAATTGCTTTTTGATGGAGAGAATTATAATTTTGGCTTAAAATCTTAATTATCATACCATGTTTTGCCCACATGACAAGTTTATTCAAAAAGCTTAATGTTATGATAACAAAATGACCATTGAAACTTTCCACTTTAACCCTTTGAGTCGATGGGACCTAATGAGTAAGATGAATCGTCCGTTACTTGATTACGATCTGAATCGTGAGTGTCGAGATGAGTGGCCGATTTGGTTGCTTTGCACTGCTCTACAGGGAGCATAGGGTTAAAGATCCAATATCAATTTATTCCATACTTGGGAGTAGTAATTAACTCTAATTAATTTGCCTTCGACTGTTCCAGCGCATTTGAGATGGACTGTGGCCCACCATTCCGTTAAATGAAAAGGCTCCACTACCTTATAGATGCCCCGTTTGGATGCGGATATGCTTTGCATAGGGATTTGATGGGCCATGGCCCATGGGTGTGATGGCAATCACATCTGGATCTTCAATTTTTCTAAATTTATAAGCCCTGATTAATGCCTAATGTTATGATTCCTAATGTTAGGTATACACACCCCAATCACTGAAGCAACCACACCCATCTGCTACATGTATGATGAATGTGAGATAGGTGTGGTTAAATATGTGGTTGGCGGGTGTGTATATGGCAGAGCTGTTCCTTTTATCCAACTCTTTTATACATTTGCAAAATAATTTGCCAATAAACATGATACAAGTGCACAATTCATACACAACAATTTTACAAGTGTAATTCATGTAAACAAAATAGGTCTAAATGGAATTGTCATGTCTTAGGGCTAGCTCGAGACTTTTTGAGACCTAAAAATGTCAAATTTTCTTTAGGATCAATTGGGCTTATCGTTTGAAAGATAGGATCGACCGAACCCCTAAGAATGTGTTCTCCTCGTTAAACATTCCATCCCTGAGTTTTTTTTGAGTCTGTTCGATAACAAATCGATGATAATGTTTGGTTGGAGAGATAACTAAAGGGCAATAATATTTTTAAACAGTTGAAGACTTGAAGATTTGTCTGATTTGGTAATTTTTAGGTTCCAAAATTAGTTGAGGTGCGCATAAAATGGTGTGGACACTCGACTATCAAGAAGAATAACATCAGTAGAACACAGTTATTTGTAAGCCGAATAACCTAGCGAAGTACCCATAAAACTCACAATCCTATTAGGATTCTTTTGAGGAAATTTGCAAAACGTCATAAATTTAAAAAGTATAAAGAACAACAGAACAAACTAGTAATGGAGTATTTCTCACAACCTCACATTCACATAATAGTACTCCATTTCTCTAAATTTTTGAATGAGAAACTGATAACTGAGGGCTCTATCCCAGATGAAGTTTTAGGGGATTTGCTAGCAATTATACCATTTTGGAGGACCAGATGCAAATAATTCCACAGCTAAAACTTGCGGCCTTCCCCCAAGCTCCCTTCATTCTTAAGTTTATTCCTAGTCATCCAACCAATTTCCAACATGAACCCCAGATATCTCCCTTGAAAGTCAAGAGGTACAATCATATGTGCTTCCGGTTAAGAGCCACAACTTCCGGTTAAGAGCCACATCTGATGGGTAATTGGTTTCATCTATGCGTTTGCTTATGGTTTGGGCTGGGTTTCTCTTAGAGATCCTCTACTACTACATTGTTTATCGGCCCTATGACCGATCTTGTTGTTTTGATTTGCTTTCACAATATTTGTTATGGATTTTGCTGCTCGTGTTCCGATTTTGATAATTTTAGTTCATTCTTGTATGTTGGGATAGAATCTTTGTATTGATTCCGGGCTTTTGAACTAAAATTGCCTCTTGTTCAAAATAATAAACAAATAGGTAACTGCACTCAAAACGATTTCGTGTCTTTCTTTGTAAAATTCAGCAACAAGCAACGACAGTATTTGTTTGTTATTGTTTCTTGAGTTATTTCACAAATCCCTTTTACCATCCTGTATTCTTTTTGTTTTCTTATTCATGCAAATTTACTATAATACCCTTCACGTGTGAAAAAGTGAGTCAGCGAAAAAATAAGAGCGTACATTCACATGAATAAAAACAAAGAAAAGAATGCAAGTGGTAGAAAAGAATGCACGAAAATCACTATCCCAAAATGTAATCTCAATTTTTTATGTAGAAAATTATTTTGAAGAATTTTGCTACGCCTTCAAAAATAAAAAAATAAATATTTTCTACCCCATCATACTCAAAAATCTTTATTTGTGGTACTACTTGCTTCCATAAAAAATTTAAGCAATTCAAATTGCTCCAATGGAAAACCTTAAGAGTGTCCCCCTATCTCTCTCCACTGAAAATGAGTTTTTTGTCATTTTTTTATTATGGACAAAAAATGACCATTGAAAGAATTTACATTGTGAATCTTAGCAGCCTCTTATATGTATAGCCAAAAAATGAGGTGATAAATTATGATTATTCAATTTTGGTTATGCCATTAAAAATACCTTTAGTGGTTGTATTAACTATAATGTTTCGAATAAAGATCTTTTCATATGAGAATCTTTAATGTACAATGAGACTCGTATCTTTCTTATTCGATGATTTGAGCTGATTTATTCTACATGTCTCGAAACGTAAACCATATAAGAAAATATTAGGTCAATTGGACGTTGTTAATTATCTGCACAAAACATATGCATCTCAAGAAAAACTAACAATTTGATCTTTTTACCGTCTGTTTTCCTAAAGACAAAGTAATTCAAACAAATCCTCACTGAAACAACATTCTATTTTTCTTAAGACAGACGTAATTCAAAAAGATTCTTACTTACATGTGATTCACATGTTTTTTTTAATATGAATGATTTACACCACCTAAATGTAAAAGTCTAGAATTTCTCGATAAAGCATAATTGGTCTGTCTTTGACCGAAATGAGGAGGAGATTAGTTTAGATGCTTTTAAGCTGATCTAATTCTGCCTAAAATGCCACTAAGCCATACCAAAAAAAACAAAAACAATCAGAATCGTCACCCCGTGTGACTCACAATGAGGCAGGGCCAAAACAGTCAGGTGGTGTTCCGGTTTCTTAGAAAAGGAAGTTTTAGAAAAAGAAGGTAATTTCAAGCTCAAAAATCATACATTTACATAAATAATTTTTCTATCAATATGGATCTTGTTTGATAGATCTCATTGAGATCTTTTATACGGTGCAAAAAAAATTAAAAAATTATTTTTTATTTTCATTATATTTGAGTTTGAAATTTGAAAAAAAAATACTTTTTAAAAAAGAAGGGAAAGTGGAACACCCCTCATTTTACGTAGTACTAAAAAAAAACCAGCATAGTTTTACCCCAAAAAAAAAAGAAAAAGAAAAAAAGAAACCGGATAAAACAAGACAACATACCAACCAGTCATGATCAAGCTTCCCATTGGGTCAAGCGACTTTCCCAGGAAGCAACGAAAGTTAGAGAGAGAGAGAGAGCTGCTGCTTCTTCCTCCTCCATCGAACAAAAAAGTCTTCCGTACGTCTGCAAAACCTTTTTCTCTCTCTTTCCTCCTCCTTCATCTTTGCTGGTGCAATCTTTAATCCACTCTGTGTATCTTTATAAAGGTATGTATCATGTATGTACCCATTTATTTTCTTTTTCTTGCTGTCTTTTCGCTTGAGGAATTGTAGTTGGTTGTTGAAGTTGTTGGTTGAATGGATCTTATTAGTTTTTTTTATTCTGGACTATACGTTCAAGTATTTGCAACCTTCGTTCTACTAGATCATGTAGAATTTTGGGTTTATTCACTGATTTGGTTTTGCTTATGCCTTGTACCGAAATAACTAATGAATCTCTGTTCCTTTTCCCTCTTTTCTCCTAACGATGGTTTCTTCTTCTTCTTAGATTGTAATTATGGAGAATCATGGGGTTTTCTCAGTTCTGTGTGTTTGAAGAAATTTTCATGTTAGAAGTTAAGAACTCTTTTTCCCAATCTTTGTTTGATTAGTCTAATTTTGGGACAAGAAGCGAAAGTTTCTCTCTTTTTTTGGGGTAATAAAGAAGCAAAAGTTTCAGGTTTTGCTTTCGCACTTTTCTAATCATCCTTGCTCTTTGTTCAAATCTTTTTTTTTGACAAGTAATTAATTATATTAGAGAAAAGGCATTAAGGGAATGCTGGCACCCGTATACAAAAGAAGGCCACATATCAAAAAGGCCCTATACATTGCCACCGGAATGGAAAAGCTCAAACCAGTCTAAAAATTGGTCAAGGGATGAAAAACAATCTCCCTTGTCCCAATTGTACAAGCTATTCACCAAGAAAGAATTAATCCTAGATAAAGGTTTGTCCACCCCATCATAAACCATCGAATTTCTCTTGCCATAAGACCCACATCAAACAAAGCAGGATCATGGCCCACAAACTCTTCCTTCTCCTACCCAATCTAACACCCCTCTAAGCAATAAGAAGTTCCATGACATTTCTTGACACAATCCATTGTATCCCAAACCAAGAAAGCACCAAAGTCCATAGCTCCTACACCACCGGACAATGAATGAGCAGATGATCAACCGTTTCCGCATCCTGTTTACACATACAACAGCGGTTGACAATGATTTTCCGCCTTCTAATCAAATTGTCAATCATAAGAATTTTGCCTTGGGCTGCACACCACACAAAAAAAGTCACCTTCAACGGCGCCTTAGTTTTCCAAATTGCACGCCACGGAAAATAAGAATCACAACCCCCACTAAGCACTTGATAAAAGGATTTCACCTGGAAGGATCTTGATTTAGATAGATCCTAGCGCAGCTCATCACCCCCTTTCTCCTATCCCTTGGATACTATATACAATGGATAGCAAGACCATCAAATCCTCCTCCTCCCAATCTTGCATATCCCTTTCGAAGACGAATATCACATACTATCGCTCCCTCATATAGGTGAAAACACGCAAACATGGGTGCATCCCTGTCACAAGCCAACGAATAGATACTTTGAAAAGCATCCCGAAAGTTCACATCTCCGCACCACACATGCTCCCAAAACTTCACCCTTCTCCCATCTCTAACTGCCAAACGAATATTCTTTGCGAAAACATCCCACCCATTCATAATACCTTTCCAGAGCCCCACCCATAAGGCCAACTAGTATTGTGGACCAATCTCCCTATCCGCATCCATACTTAGCTACAACAACCTTCCTCCATCATCTTTCCCTTTCACATGCATATCTCCAGAGCCACTTACCCAATAGAGCTTGATTAAACAACTTCAATCTCTTCACTCCCAAACCAACCCTTCTGATAGGAGCACAAACTGTATCCCAATCCACTAAATGATATTTAAACTCATCCCCCACGCCTCCCCATAGAAAGCCCCTTTGAACTTTCTCAAGTCTCTTCGCTACCGAAACCGGAATAGCAAACAAGGACATGAAATACGTAGGCAAACTAGAAAGCGTACTTTTGATTAAGGTCAGTCACACTTCCAACTTGCCAGTCTTTTCTGAAATCTTTCCACAACAGAATCCCAAACAAGCTTTGATTTGAAGGAGGCTCTCAACGGCAAACCCAAATACATTGGTTTGTCGGAAGTGAGTTGACCTTATATTCCAAAAGCTGAGCAAGAGCACCAATATCATCAACCTAGCCGACAAGAATCATTTCCGACTTCCCCAAATTTACCTTGAGGCCAAACACAGCCTCGAAACACAATAGCACACAACGAAAGTACCCCACCTATGTCGGATCCACATCACAAAACAAAAGAGTATCATCTGTATAGAGAATATGAGACACCATCACACCATGACTATCCACCCTACTGTTATCAAAATTCTTGTTTTCCTTCCAATCGACGGAGAATCGACGGGAAAATTGTATCGTAAGCTTGCTGGAATGTGGGTGTGAAAAGTGGAGTTTGGTTCCTTGCCGTATTTCAGGATTTCTTTGGAAACAAACAATGAAGTGGATGAAGTGTGGAAGAAGATTAACAAAATGGACTTTATTAACCCTCAAAGTAGAAGAACAATCAATCGAGATGATTGAGTGAACGATTACAAGTTAATTCTACTCCTAGAAAAGAAAAGATAAAGGCCTGATTGGCGTTGTTTGTGTGTCCTTGAAACTGCTACTAACTTGTACTTAAATAGGCCTCCTTACATTACATTTGAATTCAAAACTTCCCCCCAAAGTGGCAGTTGAAAACTTCTCGGATTCTGATTATGAACCTCCTTCAACTGCCGATCATGCCCACGTTGAGAAAATTGTCTCGTTGATTGCGGTTTCCATCCTCTTCAATCGTGGAATCATGGGATCCACTTCCATTTGACACCTGTCACCCGATCGACGGTCAGAAATGCCACAAGAATACGCCACGTGTAGGCCAATCGATGGACAAGACTTTTTATAGTTTCACCATCGATTCACCTCCATTCTGAATCACTAAGTTGAGTCCATTCTATCCTCACATTTGCTCATATTTACCCCTGCCACGTGTCACCTGATCGACGGGTAAAAATAGAAATCTTAATTGTGGTACAAACACCTACCCACCTCAGAACCCCTCAGAAGCCACCTAACACTTTAACAAAGTAATTTTTATTGAATCATGCAAACAAATATATGACTATAGAGAATTTATCGACATTGCGATAAACAAATATGGAAAAGGTTTTATGTAACTACCCGGGCTTGTGAACCTGCTAACCCTTAAGGCTAATCATGTGGCTCAAAAGTTATATATTGGGTAATAGTAGCTAGCTGGTATTAGTTTATATACTACTCAACATTCCCATATTTAACCGTTGTGGGACTAGTGAAGAATTTCACAATCTCCCCCACTTAATGTTGTAGAGTCCTTGTTGCGTCTATGGTCAACGTCTTCCCCCTGCCAAGCGATGTGAGTCAAGTACCCGCTGAAGCACATTAAGCTCATCTCATGTGAGGATGCCCAAGCATGTCTCCTTGCGGGACCCGCATGGTACTTAGGCTCTGATACCAGATCGTCCCAGCTAACCTGTTAATCCTTTGGCTAATAACATGGCTCAAAAGTTAACTCAGGTTCATAGTAGCTAGTGAGCATTATCCTACATACAACTCAAGTAACTCAACATTCCCATATCTAACCAATGTGGGACTAGGGAAGGATTTCACATTCTAGATGAAGAATGAAGAAGAATGTAAACATGCTATTTTCCTGGGCCGCATGGCTAATACAAGTATTTTAGGTGGGGATTTATTTTTTTGGTCGTTCAAGATGTTTCATCTGAAAATAAACATGTACTCCCATGATGGTTTGCGATGCATTTTTGGACGTAAAATTCAGGACT
Organism: Rhododendron ovatum; assembly: GCA_019656835.1. Classification (NCBI taxonomy): domain Eukaryota; kingdom Viridiplantae; phylum Streptophyta; class Magnoliopsida; order Ericales; family Ericaceae; genus Rhododendron; species Rhododendron ovatum. Next base: position 45,428,487 of record CM033798.1, read on the forward strand.
TCAGTTGAGGTAATTGATCACTGTACAGTCTGGATGCATAATGCTCCAAGTCTTATTGAGTTGAACCTTGCATCTTTGTTTTCCATAATGCCTGGATGTTGCTTCTCCCTTAAGGCTATGTTTGGATCCCATATTTGTTGAAGGGAAAAGGTTATGAAGAGGGAAATTGAAACAGAGATATTTTTCTAGCCAAACATTCGAGTGTATTTCAATGACAAACATTTAGTACTTGTCCTCTGATTTTTTAACCAGAAGGGAAAAGTAGCCTCTACTGCGTATGCTTTTGGTATTATTGTTCTTTCCATTCCTTTTCAATTCACAAATCCCTCTACAAATCCTGGAACCGAACACAATGTGAATTGAACAGGGATGTAACGTAGATGAATACTTATTTATCCAGCAGCCGTAGTGATAGTTCATACGTGTCTAACTGCTGGCGATGACTATATGACTAGAGGCGAGGCATAAGTTTTTGTTTGCTAAATCTGATCTTCTTTCAGGGTATATGAGGGTACATCAATTATTACAAGGTTTGATTTCATTTCATTTCATTCCTATTACAGGTTTTTAACGTGGAAAAAGCTTCATGGGTGATGATGGTTCTCGAGGAATAAAAGTTATATCAGATCATTTTGAAGGCTCAGCATCCATTGTGGACTCTCCTCAAGCGAGGACTCCCTCTACTTCACATCCAAGGATAAATAACCCTTCAAGGTATTTCTTTCTACTTGCAAAAACTAAGAGGAAAAGAAGTAATATACTTTTAAATCATTTCAGTTGGTTTTGCTTGTTCTGCATTAGCATAGCTCCAATAGCCATTCGTGGGCTCGGAAAAAATTTAGAAGTGCTACATCAATGCTAAACTTGTTCAGTCTACGGGAGCTAATGTGGGGGTCTGGCACCGATGGTCAAGAAAAGGTTGATTGAATTGTCTTTTGCTGCTCATTAACTGGTAGTGTATTTTCCATATGTTGTAACAACACTCTGACTGTACTTTGCAGGTTGTGTTAACATCTGCCGAAGTACAATCCCTTCGATCAACGGTGGCTTATTTGGAGGAAAGAGAAGCTCATTTGAAAGCACAGTAAGGAGATTTGAATACTTCATTTTGCACAATGATTTGCTTTTTCCTAGATAAATATGTTTTCTCTCTATGCTTTTGTAGGTTGGAAAATGTTGATCAAATTTTGAGATCTGCTCAGCTTTCTGGCTATCTATTCATCCGCAGTGTACTTCTTTATCCTGTTTTCTTTATGTGCTTGTTTTGGGAATGCTCTATTTTTACGAAATACTAACTTAGTCGATTATCACCCGGAATCATTTATTTGACAGAGATGGGCTACATTACCTGGAGAACCTCCTCCTCTTGATGACACGGAGGTTGATGACTGGCTTCCACGCTTTCTCGTCCTTCATGGATCGTGTATCTTCTTTTATTTGTTCTCCACAGGTAGCTTAATGAATCTTTTATGCTGCTAGTCCCTTCGATTCCACGTTAATCTTTTGTTAGGGTTACAAACGACATGTGGGACATGTCATACTTGCCATTCACAACATCCCTCGTATGGTTCAAACAATTCTGATGATTCTCAGTGGATAAATATTTTTTCGAAATTAGGAGTATCATAATGTCCGTTTTTTTGGTCATGTACAACAAAGAGCGACAAATGTAAAAATTAGGAGGAGTGATGGAATCAGTGATAATGGAAATACTAGGGCAAGAGGAAGACCTAATTTGATGAAAACCTTTGATAACAAAGGACTGAGGAATCAATTTTAGGAATGATGAAGAACAGATTATGTAGTTATTTTGCTGATGCATACTTGTCATAATAACTGGATGGTATGCAATTCAGTATTGTAGCTTATTTTCCAGCCTCTACAATCGATCGTACTGAATCTAGCCTATACATTTGACTGCACGTTTTGCATTATGTTGAATGTTGAGGAAAATGCAGATTTAGGCCTGCTTGCATAAGATAGATTTTCTCCCCTTGTTTGCACTGAAACCATTCTAAAACCATTTGCTTAATACACCTATTAAATCCTAGTAAAAACGCAATCTCTATACAGTATAACCATAATTTAAATATGCATGACTTAGGTGCCACTGAAGCTGGCAATATTATTCAAGAGTTGTTTTTCCTTTTCTCAGTGCATATCATGTGTAGGTCGAAGGACTATCGAACTGAATTCATTGTTGAGTTCCAATATTCCTCCATTAGCATTTAGTACTGTTGGAAGGAAGGTACGGGATTGATTGCTAATGGAATTTAATTTAATTTTTTACCAGATTTGAGTCCTCAGGACTCCACCCTACTCTCAGATATAACTGAAGTAGGTCCTCTTCCATCCTTTACAAGAGAAGACGGAGAATCTCGATATTGCTTTCACATATTGACTTGTCATGGACTCAGATACGAGTGCTCAAGTGCTTCCAAAGTACAGGTAAACCCTATGAATTCTTTAGCTTTTATGTATTGATAAAACTTCATTACCCTACTTTCTGCTGTTTTGAAAGCATTTTGATAAGCTGTTATTGATGTGTCTATTGAGGTTGTCATTGAACTTGCAATCAATAACATGGATATCTAAAGGGTATCCGGTGATAGGAAAGAGTTATTTTCAATCAAACTTTCTCTTCAATGTGATTAATGATGACTTTTCCAAGTATGCTAGAGACTGGAAGCATGATACTTCAATTGGTGTTTCATTTCCAAATCACTTCCCTTTTCTCTCTTTTACAAGAAAGAGCAAGAAAATAGATGTTATTAGGGATGAGGCATTCATTTCTCTCACAGTCTCTATCATTTCGTTTTGTTTAATGCCTACGGCAACAGTTTCCAATTTTCTCCTCAGCCCTCTCTCTTTGTGTTTCAGGTGGACTTGTGGCTGACGACATTACAAGGTGACTGCAAGTTAGGGCATGAAAGAAAAGCTATCATGGATTCAAGAAAGACGTGACACCGTTTATGTATTTGTTACAGTAAGTTGTGAATAGGTCAGATATGTATAGTGACGACTGACGCGTTAGATTAACCGATATGTGGCTCCTCAAAATTTGTTCATTATGATCTGTACATTATTAGACATCCTGGTGGAATAAAATGCTGTGCACTATGTTCTTATTTGAGTCTAATTCATGTTTGGATCCTGAACGGTGAAAAATACTCACGTATGGCTTTTTTGGAAACTCGTGTTGTTTGATCGTGTACGTTTTGTTAGACTTTCCATTTTTGGTTGTGTGCTTTGGTAAGCGGATGGTTTTGAGAGTGGACACGATAAGAAAGTGAGATGAGATATTCGTTGGATTGTCCAGCTTTAAAAAATACTGTGCATGTCTGAGACGTCTTAGAGCCTTGGCATTTCGAATCCCGGTGATGGTTGTGGTTCCAGGACTAGGATGCATCTGGAGTCGCCACTTGAGACATTCAGTACACGACCCGGAGACCTATCTCCACAACAATGGGGAAAAGTCTATGTGCCCATATGCGGACATTGATGTGTTCGGAGCTGTTCGATCCACTTGAATTTCATTATTTAGTGGGGCCATGTGCATCAAACACCTGCAAACATGTGTCCGGGCTTGCGCATAAATTTTTGTACATGTTGCGTTGCTCAAGGTACTTTTTTATTTTTGCCACTATATTTGCCATGGTTTGGGGGGCTGATTTCTTTGTGATCTTCTTGATCCTTTCTCCGCTTGTTGAATTGTGGAAAGACGGCGTTGGTCTTGACACACATGCAGAATCGGAGGGGGATGGAAGCTCCGACGAACTAGTCAATAAGTGGAGATGTAAGGAAGAAGCTTAGTAAGGAATGTGTTAGGAGAGAGAAATGTAATTGGAATAGAACATCTGATCCTCGCCCTAGAAGTGGTACTCCTCTATTTATAGGCAAAAGAGTAGAGTGCTAAGCAAGCTGGCTCTGCCTTTCACGTGCTTAGCCACGTTCGGATGATGTCATGTGTCAGAATCATTTAATGAACGCCGCTTTCTAGGATTTGTAGAGCCGCACTAGTCAATGTCAGAGATGTCACATCATACAGATATGTCACTTCAGTTATCAGAGAAGACAACCCACATATCACCAGAAGCTTCTAGAAGGTTCCACTAAGGCGGTGTCCGAACAGACATTCCTCCGACCAAACAAAAGTTCTACCGAACGTATGCCATACCCATCGAACGATAGTTGATTATCCAAACGAATGGACCCTTACGAGCGAAAACTTTCTCTGAGCAAGAGCGGGCTCGTTTACACTGGGAACAACTTCTGGAGTTCAGCAACGTACCCAGAGATCCGTCTATCCTTCGGGAGACAAGCAACACATCATATCAACATTCATCTTAACCCACAGATGAACTAAGACAACTGAATAATGGGTTCAAGGAGGTACGACCCTATTGGACCCTTTGAACCTTCGGATATTTCGGCTCACCACACATGGCATTACTCATCATCTATCAATGGAGCAAATATCATCTCATAAATGGATCCCTAATCTATTTGTATATTGGGTCTTTCATAGAGTCCGGTAAAAATGCTCGCTCGTAACCCAGCAAATATAGGTTACATTACGTAGTTTGTTTCAAATCTTTTTCGACCTTGGATCCGGAGGAGCACGTTAGAAATATTGATGCCGAAATAGAATCATCTGATTTGGTTCGTTCTCACCGCTAGATGATCACCTAAACTACACAAAAGCCTTGCTTTATCTCTCCGGCATATTGCGCTACAATTTGAGTCGATCGGCCTGAAAAAGCCTGAAAAAATATTTAGGATTTCGGTAGCATTCTAGGAAGAAGTTTTAGAAACTGACAACAGATTGAATTAGCTTTGAAAAAGAAAGTCTCACAACCACTCCCGCAAGCCAGCCAGAGTTCTGTTATTCGATACATGTAGTAATAGATGCATTCACATATGGACTGCACAAACAAAATGGTTCTAAGATCCAATATTCTAAAAATCGCTAGGCGACTAGTTGGCCACCTAGCGCCAAGGTGGGGACTAGGCACTGCCTGGTTGGCTTCCTAATCTAGACATTGGACCACTGTCTAGCGCCTAGGCGGCCGACTTTTGGAACACTGCAGTGAGATCAACAATCAAGAATTTTTCTCCTCCATCAAAGCTTCAAGTATAACAGACCTAGGGTTAACCATGGGAGGACCCTTTTCGCGGCGTTCAAGCTCGTCAAGCCTAAACGTGATCAACCGGTCCCAATTCCCGCCTTCGAAGAGCACCCCAGCTTTTCCATCACTGATCCTCTGCACAATCCCACAGTACATGTAATAAGGGTTGTTCTCATTCTTCACTATGGCAATCATGCCAGGCATCAGCAATGGCAGCTCGGGTGCTCTGGGCTTCCTGGTCAAGCTCTGCCTGAACTCAATCGTGGCCAATTCTTGAGTGGTGGGTTTTTGAATCTTTTTGGGAGGTGGGTTTTTCTCAATGAATTTCTGCAGCCCCTTTTCACCACCTGGGAAGCCACCAGTCAAGCCCATGAGCTCCTTTTCGAAGCCATCTTCTGGGATGATCTCGGCCGCTGATGAAGCTGACTTTTGTGGATCTTTTGTGGGGATTTGTGGTGGTGGTGGTTGCTGTTCTTGGGTGGTTATGGGCTTTTTCAGTTCTTGATCGAGGCCTGCTTCCCCATTGCAGAGACCTCTGCCTCCTAGGATCTCAAATAGGTTGAATTTGGCTGTGATTTTAAGGGTTTTGGGAAATGGGGAAGATGATGGTGTTTTGGAGAAATGGGTTTGGCTAAGGAAATGGGATTTGTGGAGTTGAAGGGTTGTGGGAGAGAAAGAAGCAGCCATGGGTCGTGTAGTAAATGTTAAAGATCTCAATTCAATGAAAGGAGTGGGGAGGCAAGAGGAAAAGGATGTCCTAATTCTAGCCACACATGGGTTTTTGATCGATAACTCTCTCTCCACTGGATATAATTGTGATGCAGCCACACATGGGTCTTTAATTATAATGCTGGTGAAAAGAATTTACTATTTTTTATAATTAGTAATTTTTGCGTCAAATTCTTTTTCTTTTTAACTACTAGGTAAGAGAATAAAATTGTTGCTCAATACAACATGAACTGTTGGTTTAAATGATTTGGAGTTTCATGATCTGTCTGGGATTGAAAGATTGTAGATTTTTTGTTGGAGCCTTTTGGGTAGACAGAGTTTCAAACTCTACTCCTTACTTGGTAATATGTAATCTTGAAACTATTTTGCTTTTCTATTTTTCGAGGTCAGTTAAAGAAACAAGTGTGATAATGGTGTCACTTTGAATGAGTGGACGTTCAGAAAATTAAATTCGAGTTGGAATCCCGTATGATTATACATTCGTAATATTTCTGATGTTATCCTTGAGTACAACCAACAAAATTAAACAAATTTGATAACATTTGATTTATTCGCCTACCGAATTGAAATCTTGGCTCCGCCATTGACGTGGTGCCTAGACCCCTCCACCACCACACAATCAAGCGCTAAAACCAAGTGTGCTGACTTTCATCACATAAACCTTCAAAATGCTTTGCGCTCCCACTCTAATTCTCGCAATACGCACTCGCACTTTTTATCTTCGCTCTTGCAAATTTCATTAGTGTGGAATGTGTTTTAAAAACCCTTTCATGCTTCTTTCAAGAAAAAATTCAAACGTTTTTTCATAAGCTAAAAGAATTAAGTGATATCTAATAGATTAATAATTCCTTTCAAATTTTTTTGTAAAAATTATATTATTTTAAAATTTTTATTTTTTGGACCGGATAAATTTTATAGAACGTAGGCAGTGCTAACCCCACCCAATCCCACAATCATGATTGGGTGATGGAGAAGATTATCGTTGAACAATGAAGGTCCTGGGCCGCGTGGCGGGCGAGGGGAAATTAATTAATAATCCCTCCATTTCAGTCGAGACAAAAAACCAATCTGGTATCATCTCCTTTCCTCACTTCTCTCTCTCTCTCTCTCTCTCTCTCTCTCTTCAAACCAGAGCTCCACAGGAGAGAAATTTCTTCTCCACCTTTTGACCACCGAAGATGAGCTCCAAGATTTGCAGATCCGCTTCTCGAGTTGCCAGGTCTCTGCTTTCTGCTTCCAAGCAGACCTCTCATCAAGCTCTTTCAGGTAAAATCCCAATGCTATACCCTCGCATTTCAATCCCTTTCTTATCCCCTCCTCATGTTCTTCTACGTTATTACACTTCATTCATTTCGCTTAAAATTCGATTCATTTCTGCAAATAGTAAACCTCAATCCCCGTCGATCTGTCAATTACTAGTGTTTCAATTGCAATTGGGCCGTCGTTTGATGAATTTATACTGCACATTCCTAGAATCTGTTACCCCCTTCTGTTGTTTTGATTTTTTGTTGTTCAGAGGTAAAAGCGTAAACCTTGTTTCTATCTTCTGAAATTTGGCGATATCGGTAGGTGTGCGAACGAGACAAGCCCAGCCGAGCTTAGCTTTGTAGTGTTCGAGCTCAAACGAGCAGAGCTGGCTGATTTCCTTAACAAGCCGAGTCTTTATGAATGAGCCGAGCTTTGCCGAACCGAGCAGAGCTTTTGGGTGATGAGCTCGTTCCGTAACTCGAGCTCAAGCTCGGCTCGTTTATTAAACGAGCCAAGGCACGCGCGAGCAACTCGGTTCATTTGCAGGCTTAATTGGATCTAATGCACGTATTTTACTCGATTGTTTTTATACGTGTTGTACGGAAAATTTGGAGACGTCCATTAATTGCATGTGCCCTTAGAAAGATGAGTATACGGACAAACGATATGGGGGCTGAGGGAGCATCAGTTTGTCCCCGATATCTTCTATATGTTGATGTCATTCCAAAAAGACTCAAGTGTTTTGACTTTGTCCTCGCGGTTTTCACTAATTTTGCAATTTTGTATAAATTCCCTTGGTTAGAAGTACATCCGTTGCATATGCATCAGGTAGAATTGGATTGTGCATACGGTACATAATTTATAAGCGAAAGTGTATTTACTTTCGGATTTGTGTACAGCTGTTGAAGGTCGAGCTGCGGCTGCAGCTGTGGCAGTTTTAATCAGAGGCAAGGTGCCCTCTTTAGCTTCATACAGAAGGACAGCTTCCGGAAATGCTTCCGGAGGATGGGTTTCTGGGGCCCTTGCACTTCCTGCAGCAGGTTTGGACATAATCTATTGATATTATTCTGTGAGATTATTGAAGTTTATTGTGTATCATTCCTGTAGGAAGCCAATGAGTATTTTGAACTTCCATGTGGGTTTTTTTTTTTTTTTTTTTTTCCAATTTTCTGTAATTGATCATACCTTAACCATGTATGTGCAGAATCTAATTCTTTGGTATAAAAGTAAAGTGTTAGGCTTTATGGACCTTTATTCCTAACTTGTATCTTTGGTTTGTAAGGATGAATTATGTTCGAGTGCTTGACTGTTTTGAGATAAAGCTTTATCCTTTTGTGTACGAAAAGTAATTTCCAATAGTGGTTCATCCTCTGATGTTCGCATAATTTGTGCCTCACATAGTCACATGACTCACATACCATTAATTTCCTCCATTCATCTGTGATGTGCGACTAGTATTGCACTGGTTACCAACAAAGGTTTTTGTTGTTATGACAAACATCAATTTTCCCTGTATGAGAAATGTTTAAGAGGGTTGTGGATGTTATCTATACGATAACCCCACTATCTGGATCTTATTTTTCTCTAGTCGGAAAAAATTTGCTGAATCGTTTTTTTTCCTTTGTGTTTGCTTGCCTATACCGCAGCCTACATGCTTCAGGAGCAGGAGGCTCATGCTGCAGAGGTGATCTTATATTCTTTGTCTTGTCAACACACTTGTACATGCGTTTTCTTTCACTTATTTGGTGAATAATAATATATGTTTCCTTCGTTATCAGATGGAGCGCACTTTCATTGCTATTAAGCCTGATGGAGTGCAACGAGGGCTGGTAAGATAGCTACTTCATTGTTACACTAGTAGCATGGTAATTGGTAATAGCATGCTAATCTAGCATTTTCTCTCTTTTAGCCCATTTAGCTGCTTAGGACATGTTCAGTTGTTTGGACGCCATTTGCTTAATGTTCTGCTTTTTCGGACTCTCCTCCTCAAGTGGCATTAGGCAAAATCCTGAAAGGGAGGCATGAATCATGATGTTCTCATTTTTCTTGTTCCCTTTCTTTACTTAAACTTGGTGTAAACATGTTTACCCTGAGTTGCATCATTTGTTTTGGTTGGGGTGGGGGATGATGGAAATATCTGATTCGAGGCTTCTTTGTATTCAGATTTCAGAAATCATATCACGATTTGAGCGAAAAGGTTTTAAGCTTGTGGCGATCAAAATAGTGGTTCCTTCAAAGGACTTTGCCAAGAAGCATTATCATGATCTCAAGGAACGACCTTTCTTCAATGGGCTGTGCGACTTCCTTAGCTCTGGCCCTGTCGTTGCAATGGTTTGAGGAACTTTGACTCCTATTTCCTTGTCTGAAAACTTGACAGATAGCCGGATTTAGCATTTTTGCTTTTACAGGTATGGGAAGGTGAAGGTGTGATAAAATATGGGAGGAAGCTCATTGGAGCCACGGACCCACAGAAATCAGAACCCGGAACCATCAGAGGTGACCTGGCTGTTGTTGTTGGAAGGTACAATTTCAAATCAGTGCACAGTTTTCCCATTTCTTGCCTTACGAAGTAATCCTTCACTTCCAAAGCTGTGCTCCAAAGGTGTATTTGGATCAAAAACTTGTTGAGGGATCTGTCCAGGGAAAAGAGAACGAAGGAAAACACACTTACAAATTGTGGATACACACACCTTACATTTTCGTTTTCCTCGAATCCCTACCCAAATTGTTCCTAACACAGCCAGAGATCATGGGCTTTCATCGCGATCTGAATCTTGTTCTGCTTTACAGAAATATCATCCATGGAAGCGATGGCCCTGAGACCGCCAAGGACGAAATCGGCTTGTGGTTCAAACCAGAAGAATTGGTTAGTTACACGAGCAATGCAGAGAAGTGGGTCTATGGAGTCAACTGAGGAAGTTTTTTGGTTCTTTTTCTCCTCAGTTTAGTTAGTTTCCCTCAGGAAGAGTGGGTAGAAACATTAATTATCATAATAAGGTTATTTCCCTATTGGTGATTGATGAAACTGCTTCGCTGCAAATAGCGAAATGGATCACCGAAACAATAATAATCCATTTTTCTTCATTTATTTATTTTCAGGTTATGAAATTCCCAGCTTATGGGTTAAATCCTCAATGTAGTTCGTCGCAGAATAAAGAAAATGGTTTTATATTCAGTGAGAGTGACTGTTCAACGACACAAGCGAGATGAACGGTTCGGATTATGATCGCCCGCCCACCATGGAGCTAAAATATTACTCCTAGTTTGGAGGGGCATGGTGGGTTAAATTCTGGTGTTTTGTTGAGGCTTAAACGGTGGAGGGATCTGCGAATATTGGAATTGAACATGGGTCAGGATTAACAATTGATAAAACTGAGCAGTGAGAATTGAAGTAGAGGGCAACGGTTTATTTTCATCCAATTAATAAAAAATACTTTGCGTGTAAAATGTTGCTCATTTTTTACATAATTAAACACTGGAAAATAGGTGAAACATTAGACAGGAAATCATTTTACTCCACCAAAAAATAGATAAAATATTTTATAGAAAAACATTTTACACCCAAACAAACAAACGGAGCCTCATAATTACATATTGGCGTTCCAGGTAACACTTGCAAGATAAAAGACAACTTTTGTAGGAGCAGGTTTTTTTTTTTTTTTTGTGGGGGGGGGGTGGGTGTGTCAAAATTTGTAGGAGTAGTTGGTTGTTAATAACCGCCTCATAATTCTCCCAACGAGTTTATAGTCTAATAACACATCTTTATTTTTTCTACATAGAAAGTAAGAGTTTGAGTCTTGCTAAGAGCGCGAATATTTGGTATCACTTCTTCTATATGGACATTGAGAGTTCTAATCTCGCCAAAAGCACGAATATTTGCAAAGGTGGTTAATACGCTTTGAATTTGCCGTGCGGCTTAGCGATACCCGATCTTCCTCCCCTTACAATCAATTTAAATTAAAATAAAACCCCAGCTCATAATTCTTCCCTGCACCTTAAATGCCAGATCACATAGATTGTAATCCAATACAACGATTCCGGATTTCTCTTTAGTACGATCCGGAAGGCAAGCCAATTGCGCCAAACGGTAACTGGGTAAAGACTTTAATTTCGATGACGTGGCGTCCTACTTTCGGGCAAAAGCGAAGCCTCACGTGACCGATGAACCAGCAGATCCCACCCCTAAAAATCCCGTTAAGTTGCGGACTCGAAACGCGATCACACCGGATTATTATGGTTACTTGATTGGGAATTGAAATCCGTAGCCCAATCATATTCAGTGATGATGGTCCAGGACTATATATACGCACGCTGCTTCATCGCTAAGGCTGTTCTGGTTTCTCCCCTTCGCTTTCTGAAACTCCGAAGCCCTAACCCTAGAAAGCTCAACTTAATCTCTCCCTCTCTCTCTCCGTCTCTCGCGTACTCTCTCGAGCTTCGTCAATCCCTATTTCAGCAGAACGGTAACTCTCTCTCCCTCTCCCCTTTTCCAAAGCGATGTTTTTTTTTTTGAAGTTTACTTTGCTAGTTATGTTTTGTGATTCGATGTTTATTTTGTTGCGTTTCCGTAAATTTGTGAGAGGAATCTGATAGAGGTTCTTGGTTAGGATTAGTTGTTTGTCTTGTGTTGTAAATCTGTTTCTTGAATAGTACAAGTTTGGAGAGAGAGGAATAGAAGATATACCGTTGTTCAAGATAAAGAGTTCAAGATAAAGAGTCTTTTCCTTATGACTTTGTTTAGTTGGGTGTCTAGGGAGTGCAACCCTGGACCAATTTCTTGATATCTTAGATATTTGTATAGTTGAGACTGGTGTATCTTTTTATTGTTTAGATTTTTTTTTTCTTGTTTTTCTCGCTTTGTTTTGTACATTGGTGGGATCCTCTTATGCCTTCCCAATAAAGCTTTTTACTTATGATTATGGAAAATAGTGGTTTATGCTTGATTTCTTAATACCTGATTATTCAATCCTTAAGGAAAAACGCACTGTTTGTTTAAACTACTTCAGTTGAGGTCTTGACATAAACGTACTTTCCTTGGTTGTAAATTATAATGCCTCTTTGTTGCTTGATTTAGAAATTCCTCAGAAGCCAATTTTGTAAGAAGTGCTGTCTCGAGCAATAGTTGTGTGTTGAATGTGTTCTGCTTTGCCTTATATATGCGCAAGATGGTACCTTGGTCCCGTTATAAAGTTGGTGCGTAGACCTCGTTTATAATTGTACTGTGGGCTCTAGTAGATAGGTATATTGTTAGGGTTACCTGCTATCATATTCCCAGGGACCTAGGGTTATCGTTTACATTGGTGAAATATCAAGCTCTCTATTTGAGGGGTTCATGTTTTGTGAAGTTCTATAAAATTTTCCCTGTTTTCAATCAGTGTTCCTTTCTGTCTGTGGAAGTCTTGCTGACTCTATCCTTTTCTCATGATTCCTTTCTTGGTTCTCGCTAACACCCAGAAATGATATAGGTAGTGAAGGAAAATATTCGAAGAAGTTTCTATCTTTTGCAAAGTTTTTTCCATTGATCTTATTTGGAATTATTCTCTTCACTTGGAGTCTCAGACTTAGGTCAATTCCCTTTTACATCAGTCTTATAAGCATGAAACGTGTTTATGACTAGAAGAGAGAGACATATTATTGCTTCTCTCCTTCCATACCTGCATAAATGTAGCCCACATGCATTATATACATTGGCATAAGATATATTGCAAGTTCCATTACTATTTGTTTGTTTATTTGACTCCTCCTTGTCCTTGTGTAGATGGCCTCTAAACCGCTAACAACTGAGGCAATAGCTCTCACAGAGAAGAAAATGGACATGACATTAGGTATGCTGATCAACAAGTTTCCCGGTTTGATGTGTTTTTCCTTATTTTGTACCTGGCCTTTGTAATGATAATTGTGCATGTTTTTGTTCTTTTATCCAGAGGATATCATCAAACTGTCCAAGCGCAATCCATCTACAACTAAGAAGCAAAGAGTTTCAGTAAGAAATCTTCCTTTGAATTGCATAATCTGGTTCTTGGTTGTGCTTTATCATCATATTGACTGTCCTTATTTTAATCTTCTACAGAATAGAAGCCAAAAATTTCTGAACACTGGTGCCCAAGCAAAGTCATCAAAGGTTCAGAGGTTTATGGATTCGAGATCTTCTCTGAGACAGGTTTGTTGTTAATTTGCTCAACTCTATGTTATTATTATTTCCATTGATGTTTTGAACCGAACTATGCCTTCAAATATACACTGGACGTGGTTTCATTTATTTGCTCATGTTCAATCCTTTTCATCTATGTAGGGTGTTCTTGCTCAGAGAAGGTCAAATTTCCAGGGAAATCATTTTCCCTTGGCAACTGAGGCTGCACGAAAGGCTGCAGTTGCTCCTATTCGTAACAGAGCCTTTAACCGAGGCAGGGGACTTAATGTGAACAAACCAAGGTATTTAGTAGTATAATTTTTTTCCCTTATATGGTGAAAAAGTTAAATTGTGTAAGTATTGGAATTTCTTTGCATAGTGATTATGATGACTAGTGGTAATGCTTAGCTTATGGCTGTGATGGACTAAATAATTTATTGTGGACTTTTTGCAGGTAAATTGTGGCTCTTCTTCTTTTTTCCCACCTTAGCAATGAGGTTCTGGTCAATTTTTATTAAGTAGCATACTGTTGGTGGAAATACCATGTTTGGTTGGGTTGAGTCCATGCTGGCAGTCTCTGAATTGGTTTCTGTTCACATTATGCTTCCCGAAAAAGGAATGCCTGCATCTTTAAGCCACTTGTGGCTGGGAAACAAAGTTGAGGAGTTCATATTGCATTTCAATTTGGTTGTCCTCCATTCTGAATTGAAGACGTAGATGCATTTGCTGTTGAGGCAATAGAGAATATGCGAGGGAAGAAGGTGTTTGATGCTATAGCTACTTGTTTGGTCTGCTGGTGTCAACACACCATGTGATGGCTATATCAGCATTTTCCATTTAAGTGGTTACGTGCATGAATGATATTTATCTTTCCCAATGGCTGTATCAACACTCTGCACCGCTAGCCTTTAGCATTGCGTCCGTTTAAGTTTCCTGGTTTGGATATATTGTTTCGCATGATGGTTTACTCTAGAGGAAGCATATCTGTTTGGTGAGGTCTTTGGCTGTTTGTTTGTGATGCTAGGTCATCTTCATATGGCGTGCAATAAATCCCGTTGGTTTGCTCAATCTGAACTTCAATCCAAATGATCAGTCTGGCGTACAAACTCTGTTGATGGATTTGGCTTTATGTTTTAAGAGTTAATTATTGACGTCACAAATAAGACGCTTGATCACATTGTGTCAGTAAATCAGAGCGCCTTCTGTAGGATATTGACCAGTCCTTATGGTACCATCAACCACTTGTAAATTTATTCCTCGGCGATTTGAAGTTTCTGTATCCTGCCATGTTAATATTTTACCTCATGTGCGTAAAGTGCCTTGACAATGAGCTGGCTCTATTTTGTTGGCTTTTGGGAGGATTCTTCTGATTTACTGAACGGAGTTGAAGTTCTTCTGATATCCATACTAATAATAACCATTGTGCTCGAGATGATTAAGGGGGGAAATCTGGTGTTCGATGGTGGTCAAAATTATTACATGTAGAGTTGGCATGTCTCATTTAACGTACATGTTTAGTGGTCTGGGGCTGGAGCTGTTGTGTTGTGTTGTCATACACTTAAGGTGAGTGGAATTGGAATTCATCTGTTGAAGCTTTGGTGGCTTTTGCTAGTGAAGTTTTGACCTTTACTTGATGGCTAGTTTGGAAGTTGGTTGGGATATCTCCTGTATAGTTGACCGCTGAGGAGAAAATAATCATATCGTTGTCCTCTATTCTGCTGTTCGAGAAAGGTGTGCTCTCCAGGTTTTAGTTCCAGCAGAAACATTTTGATGTGATTAACTTCAGATTACTTTTCAAGTAGAAGGAGCAGGAGTAGAAAACTGGGACTGTATAAATTTCCCCTTTAGTTTCCTAAACTGGTTTCTTATCTTTCTGTCAGTCGGCAATAGATAGAATGTATACGGTAAGTACCTCTTCCAAAGTGATTGCATGTCAAGATTGTAATGACAACTTAGCCATTGCTTGTGGTTGGCTCCTTGGGTGGTACTCATTCCTCTACCTGATCTCTCACTTTTTCAAATGGTTTCTTCTATTATTCTTCAGTTGTATTTAACTTTCTTCCTGCAGAGCTAGGGCCCCACCGGTTCAGAGGAAGGCCACAAATGGGAGCTTTACTGCAAAGGTATTGTTTTTATTCTGTACTCTCTAAAGGGTTATTAGTATGTCAACTAGCTGTTATCAGGGCTTTAAGATTTCATCTTTCTTTTTTCCTTTTGTTCATTCTTCATTGGTCGTATAGCTTTTTTTTTTGGTTAAAAGGAAATGCATTAAGAGAGTAAGTGTTTACAGCTCTAGGGTATACAACTCCCGATAAATCCGCATGAAATACATCCGTAAAACAACTTGGAAAATAAAGATAAACATAGTAATCTCCAACTGAAACCGGAGCATCCTTTGCCAATGCATCAGCACACCAGTTAGCTTCTCAATAGACATGTTTGATAGTCACCACTTCAAACGCCTCCATAAGGGCCCTGCAATCAAGTAAGATATTGCCAAGTGGATGGTTAGCCATTTCATGATTGTTGAGCAGTTGGATAACACCCAAAGCATCTGTTTCTACTTCCAATTTAGTCACATGTTCTTCCTTTGCAAAGTTAAGCCCATCTCGCAAGGCCCAAAATTCGGCCATGAGGCTAGAGTTTGCAAGAAGGTATCTGTGGAAACCCCCAAGCCATCTGCCATTAGAATCCCGGAGAATTCCTCCAGTGGAAGCCATCCCCGTAGCTGGATCAAAGGACCCATCCATGTTGAGTTTGACAAAGTTTTCCTTTGGTGGAATCCAACCAACATGAGTATCACTCTTTCGGTTACTGACTTGTTGAGGCACCAAGAAAAACCACTCCCGGGCCTTGGACAATGTATCATATAGCTGATCCAGTAACATATAGACAATGTAATAATGATGGAATTTCTATTCTGGTTTTGGTATATGTATGTTCAAATCTATTGTCCTCTCCGG
This sequence comes from Rhododendron ovatum, assembly GCA_019656835.1. NCBI lineage: Eukaryota > Viridiplantae > Streptophyta > Magnoliopsida > Ericales > Ericaceae > Rhododendron > Rhododendron ovatum. The sequence goes on from CM033798.1 coordinate 45,444,686, forward strand.
AAGGTGTTTGTCCAGTAACTAGTAGAGAATTGATATATGTTTGTGTCGTGTAGACACAGAGTATGGTTGCCAGTATATATTAAAGATGTAAAACTTACAGCCACTTGTGTTTGTCTACCACAGCCTCAACCACAAGCAAATACAGTACCTAAGCAGAGGCCTCAAACGCTAGACTCTCGGTTTGCCAACATGAAGGAACAGAGGATGAGGGCTTTGTCTCAACAGAACAACGGCGGACGAAGAAATGGAGGTGGACAGCAAAGACAGCAGTGGGGTAAAGGTCGATTTGGCAACCAATAGGGAACAGCTTGATTGTGATCACTAATTGTGTACAAGATCGTTTCTGCTTACTGTTATGCCAGTTGAAGTGTCGGGGCATCAAAAGCACAGTAGCTTGGAATATCTTTGCTCTTTGTTAATTCTTGTTCGTCAGTTTTGTTATGGTGCCTTCTTTTATCCTCTCTAGTTCATTGCAATGGCACTGTGTAGTTGTCGCCTTCTTTTTCGAGATCGTGGATGGTAACTCTTACATTCTGCTGAGCAACTGAAAGAACGGAGCTGTCTCTGTGTTTGTTTCTCTAGTTGCTGTTGAAATTTGTGGATCAGTTCTTTGCACAATGGGATTGAGTGAGATTAATTGTATTGTACGTTGGCTTCTTTTCCTTGAAAATTTTAAGTTTGTGACATATTGTAACGGAATAAGTTCTTTTGTTCTTGGATTGGAGAAACATCGGTAGAAGTTTATGTTGAATTTTTTTTTTTGGAGATTGGGAACCTTGTAATCCAACTGGCCATGCAAGTTTGCGTTGGACGGTTTGCTTTCATGTCGGTGGATGCTTCCTGGTTTTAGATGAGTACTTTTGAATCAATCTTGTTCGTATCCTTCAATGTTGAACATCACAGACAATGTCTGGTGTTCAACTGCTGGGCAACAATTATGTCAATGATCTGGTGACTTACAGCCCCTTTGGCAATGGAGGTGAGAAAAGAAAAAAGAGGGGAGCGGTCTCTCTTATTAGTGAGAAAAGAGAAGGGTTGTGGTTTCTCTCCATCTCCGGTGACCTCAACTTCATGTCCGACGACCTGAAACTCCTTGTTTCTCTCATCTCTGGCGACCAAACATTATCTCCGACAACTCGAACTTTATCTCCGGCGAGTGGAACTCCAACTCCGGCGACTGGTCCGAAATCAAAGTGTTCAAAACTCAGTTTTGATCACAGAAGTAGCTTCTCCTTGATGAGACGAGGACAATGCTGCAAGTACGACGAAGATCCGACGAGAGGGTGGACCACATGTGTTGCCGGAAGTTACATGAGTGAGATCTACTCTCACCCACGCGCCTCACTCTCTCCCTTTCTCACGGAATTTTGCCACGTTTGACGAGAAACGGAACTGGGGTGTGAGGGGGTTTTCGTCTCCCTCCTTCTCTCACCCTCTCTCACCTTTTGGGCCTTCCAAACGAGGGAGAGAATCAATTCTCCCTCCGCCTCCTTTCTTCTCTCAAAAACCTCGTTCCAAACGAGGTGTTAGGGAATGGACAAATACATTCCACTTGATATGGGGTGATTGTAACTAATTCCTGAGATCAGGTCAATTTTGAAGTCTTTTACTTGGGAACGGTATTTATTGAGATGGAATGGAAGAATACTAGTACGATTTCTTCAGACCAGAGTTTTAAAATTCCGTACCATACAGGCAGGTATTGATACCGAGTTGTTTTTGATAAAATTCGGTATTGTAGAGTTGTAATTTCGTTACTAAATTTTCTAATATGAAACACTAATAGCGATAAAAATTGATATGGTACTTGATATTTTACCATGCATGCCGAACCAGTAGAAAAGACTAGCCGGCGCAGTATTCAGGACCTTCCTTCGAACTTACTACATGTAGAGATAAATTGAAATGTCAATTGGCCGACACAACTCCCTCCGTCCCATTTTTTTTTGAAGTTCGTGTCAAATTTCAATCGCTTATATTTTCTAATATAAATCTAAAAAAATATGCAATAGTTGACCTTGTTTGATATAGTTCTTGATATGTCTATGATATAAAATTTACAAAATTATGAAAAACATTAGTATAAATTAAATCTTATAAGCATTTAAAGAATGACATGAATAACGAAAACAGAGAAAATGAGACGGTGGGAGTATTTAATTGGGAGATAGGTACTCCCATCTCAAAAGTCTTTAAACAAACCAAAGTGTAGGGGCATAAAGGAGAAGAGCTTCTTTGACTAAATGAGTATATTGCTAAATATTTACTACTTATTGCCCAACAAGAAGTTGGGCAGTTGTACTGGGGTCTGGGGGTGTAGCTCATATGGTAGAGCGCTCGCTTCGCATGCGAGAGGCACGGGGTTCGATTCCCCGCACCTCCACACTTCTTGGGTTTTTTTTTCCATCGTTTTCTCCTCATCCATCCATTTACCACGTTTTATAACTCTATCTATCCAACGGCCAAAATTTTGGGCACTACGCAGTCTTACGCAAGGCTTAGCAACACCCGAACATTTACCCCCTTCCCTCCCATCAGCTACTCTATCCTCGACATGGGCTACCTCTCATTCCTAATCTTCTTCTCCCCAACCTATACAGAGAGAGAGAGAGAGAGAGAGAGAGAGAGAGAAGAACTCATCGGAGTTTCAGCTGAAAGGAATGAGTCTGAACTTGATTTCTCCTTGGCTCTCCCGCCCCTCTCCGCCCCTCTCCAAGTCTTCTTCCAAATTCACCACTCTCTTTTTCCTCCTGCTCAACTCCAACTCCACAGTGCTCCAGCACCGAACCATCAGAAAATCCACGTCTCAATCGAAGGCCATCAGAGCTTCGTTAAGCGAGAGCGAGAACGACGTTGTCGCGGAGACATCCTCTTTCGAGCCGTTGTTGGACGAGGACTTGCTCAGTCGAGTTTCTTCGGCGAGAGACGCGAGCGAAGCGCTGGAATTGATCGCGGTGAAGGCGGGTAGAGGTGGTGGTGTTGTGAGCGGTGCGGATTGTTGTTCGATTATTTCTGCTGCGTTTGATCGGAGCAATGTCGATTTGGCGTTGTCGGTTTTCTATGCAATGCGTTCCAGCTTTGATCTTGGTACGTATATATATGTAACTATGAAATAGGAGTACTTAAAGGATAATTCTACGGTATCCTCCCTCTTGTCTGGTAGATACCGTATTTCCATGGGCGGAGGCATTAAGCTCATTTTGATTTTCCACAACAACATTCGATATTCGCAACCAAATTTTGCTATTTTAACTTCACAAAAAATCTCTAAATTGTCCGAACTTTCTTCAAATACATAGAAATCTCAAGCTTCTCTTCTTTTTTAGAGTTTATAGTGTTACAAATGAGATTATCATACATTATTTTACAAATATAATAAGTCTATTAGGATCAATTATGAGGCAAAATTGTATTATTAGTACATTTCTACCTTATAATTAACCTCTTAATTTAGTTTTTTTTGACTCGTGCATAGAAAAAATATATTGCATATTAATCTAATTTTTGATCCCACCAACCAAAATTCCTAACTCCGCAGACTCCGCCCCTGCGTATTCCCCCTATAACCTAACCTCAATACCCGAAGGGATAACATTTTACCACTACCACCGGAAGGCATAACATTTTTCAACACTGGCATAACATTTTTAAACACTGTTCAAACATGAAATGAACTTGAAGTGTAACTTTTTTGCTTGTATTTTGTTGTACGTGAAAAAAGAAGAAGAAAACATTGGGCTGGCCCAGATGACTTGCAAGAATTTAAACACTGTTCTAGTTCAACTCTCATGCATTATATTCTGTGACCACTAGTCTTGTTGAAATGAACTTTAAGTTCTATGTTCTTCATATTTAATCCTCCTGTGAGGGCGATTATTTCTATTTCTGAAAGTTCATTGAGTTTTTCGTATTTTATTTGTGTGAAACATGATCCAAGGGGAAGCTGGTGGTGAAATGGCTTCGTTTGGTCAGAGATGGAAGTGGTCGAGGCCAGACGTACACACGTACACATTATTAGTTGAAGGTCTTGCAGCATCACTTAGAGTCTCAGATGCCCTCAAGATGATTGGCGCTGTTAGTCGAATTGGAGTTTCTCCTGGTGAAGAGGTATGTATGTAGTCGAATTTCCATTTGACCGGAAAAAAAAATGTATGTAGTCGTTGGTTTACTTGCCACTGAAATTAAGTAGTGCTAACCGTTACTACCTGGAACGTCGATCATACTTGTATGGGGAATGGAAATTGGAAAGGGAAAGTGGTACAACACAGGCCAAGCATTCCCCAAAACTGGGCCTACTATGTAGATAACAAAAGCATAACTTTCTTTTCCAATCAGTTTATTTCAAATTATTTTTGCAAAGCACATTTTGAGGAGCAAAACAAACTGATGTTTATACATTTTCTCCTGCAAAATTTCCACCTTCTAGATTTTTACCTTTATACTGGCGACTTTTTTGGAAAAATTGTTGAGATCGCTTTGGATTGCTAAAGCCACCGTTTCAGAATGGAAGTGTACCATGTTTTGGGGCGTCCTCCAAAAACGGAATTTGGCAAGTTATTAGAGTTCCTTGGTAACCTAGGTTCTAACTATCTGCACAGTTAAATATGAGATCTACTCTCCTATCTGCTTACTCTATTCTTTACTTCTATACCTCCCTTAATCACTGACACTGACACGCAAAACGGCACCGACACATGTAGATGTTAAAAGTTCTAGGACAATGCACAGTTGCACACCCAGGACACATTAGCAGTGTGTACATTCATGAAAGTACTATATAACCCATTCAACTCATTGCGCCCTTTTAAAGTTCAGATGCCTCTCTTTGCCGACATGACACTCATGTTAATGAAGCCAATGTCACTGACTTAACTTCAATACAGTTTCTTGGTTCCTGCAGGTCCCATTTGGTAAGATCGTGAGATGTCCAGCTTGTATGATAGCTGTTTCCGTTGCACAACCCCAACATGGTATTCAGGCATGCACACATGGGGTTTGATGATCTTTTGGAATTTTTTTTCCCAGTGTTTATTTTGATGGTTTGAAAGTTAGATGGACACCCTCATGCACCGGGCCTCATCGGGCAGAGTTTTATGTTGAATATATTCGCTTGGTTCTGTAGGAATAGTTCCAACATAAAGAAACTGAGTTTTCTGATTGGCAACTTTGAATATATTCGCGTGGTTCAGTAGGAATAGTTCCAACATAAAGAAACTGAGTTTTCTGATTGGCAACGTAGATAAGTTAAACTCTGTTATTTCTCCTACGTTCCTTCCTCTTCCCGTCCTTTTACTTTGTTTTGATTGCATGTCACTTACTCGAGTTGAGTAAGTCAATGCATGTTTATGGATGAGTTGATAGCTACACTTCCCAAGCACCAGCTAGTCAAGTGTCAGTGAGATGCCGTAGGTCCTTTTTATATTTTTCTGGATGGAGCCTTTCTTAGTTTTGTTCTGATTGTGGTAGGGACCCTCTTGGTTCCTAACGCATTATGCAAATGTAAAGATGTAAACATTTCTACATCTTTTTATCATCATGGAGCTTCTTGTGTCAATCTTTTTGTTGCTTGATGAGTTCCGGCTTCATCTTGACCTCAATTACTTCCTTGGGTTTTTTAGAACTCTATCTTGATTCTTAAAACTAACCAAAATACTTGACATAGCCCATACCTTTAGTTCTTGTGTGTGATTGCATGCCAATATTTCATTGATTTTCTTGGAGATTGAAAATGATGAACATGATGGGTGAAAATAAACTCTCAGTTCCTTTGCAGCTATATTTGCTTGACGTGGACTATGTCATTTCTTCTGCAGATTGTGTCCTGTTCCAAGTGCCGCTACCAGTATGAGCTAGTTTCTGGCGATATAGTTAGTATTGAGTCAGAAGAAATCAGGTTGGTTAGCTTCCTTGAATTTGTCTTCATTGTGCAATTGAGCCTCATTTTATTTTTGTATAAGGTCCCACGTTGGTATTCCACTAATCTATGATCAAAATTCAAACTGCTTGCATTCACTTAGTAGTTACGTTCTTGTTGCTGCACAAGAATACGTTTGTTGATCCTGAGGTATTTATTCACTTTCTCTAAGGATTCCCTACTGCCGAACGCAGCATGGAGGTACCTATGTGGAAAAGGGGGCTAAAATTCCTACAAATAAAGAAGCAAAGCATTCCTGCTGCAGTTCATTCTATTGTGGTACATTGTTCTTTTATTTGTGTTCTTTCAAAGCATGTACTTCGTCAAATTTGAAAAGTTATTAGATCTTTCTTTTGCTTTGATAAACTATCACATGTTCCCTGCAAGAGAAAAATTACAATCTTTTTCTGGAGCTATAGGTTTCTATATAGGGACTGGAGCATTATTTGTAAATTTGTTCCACAAAATGCCTCATCCTCTTAGATAGTTTGGCCATCAAACATGTTGTTTGCTCTCTGAATCCCAGAAATCTATGTGCCAATCTGTTTGTCAGCCGGTCTATTATGACAAATTTTACTGAAGCCGTTACTTTCTCTATATTATAACAATTTAACTTAATAGTTGCTTTCTAAGTTAATAGGTCTCCTTTGTGCAGGTGGAGACGCCATCTGGGATCGCACGCACCCACAAATTTGCTACTGAAACTGTTGATCTCCCTGCACAAGAAGGGGAAAGAGTAACCATTGCTGTAGCAGCCCCATCAACTGTTTACAGAGAGGTCGGTCCCTTAAAGTTTAGTCCAAAGTCCCCAGATTTCTACTCAGGAGAACCTTTATGCCTGACAAACCATAGAGATGGCCGAGAATCGCTGTTACTAAGAGCTCCCGCAAAAAATGAAGGCGTATCCTTACTTAACCCCTCTGTCCTCTTTCCACTTTTTGCTGTGCTGGGCACTGGAAATGCTGCCTCTGGAATGATTGATCCCAGTATGCCTCAGCTCATTTCAGTTGCCGTAGTTTCATCTTTTGCTCTTGGAGTTACTTTGAACACTCTGGTTATCCCCCAGTTGGGTCGGGTATGTTTGTCGATTTTCCCCTTAGATTTTGTGGCATTTGGTTCTCTCCGCAAACTTTTATTTATTGGTTGGGCCACGACGCCACATGATTACGACACGATAAGAGGAAATGATTGCCATTGTTTCTTCTCTCTCTTTCTCTCTCAGATTTTAATTTCCTTTTACCGACCAACTCTCAACTAAAAATAATAGAGTGGGCAATTATATTATCAATTTGCCACCTTTCTTAGAATGTTTACAATTCTCATTATATGACATCGGCATTGAATGATATATTGTTTACTGGTAATAGCATTAGGTTGTTTTCATTTTGCTGTTCAAAAAAATGGCTGTTTCTTGTGGTTCAATTTTTCTACCACTAATCTATACTAGACCTTGTTGTACATGGTACGACCTTTTTCCATGATGTGCACTGTCTACAAGTGTTTTTAGTAAGTTCCCAATGAAAGTTGCATAAATGCAGCTTCCTCAGAGGTTGGTGGATGTGATTGCCATCAGACAGCAACTCCTCTCGCAGTATGACAAACTTCAATCTCGCATCAAGAATCTGAAAGAAGCTGCTGAAAACGAGGTACCCTGCCACAATATTCTAACTAATAAGTCTTTTATTCATGTCAAATTAGTCTTCTATTCTCGGTCGGAAGAATCATATTGATACTCTCTTTGAAGAAAGTGACTGAGATGACCAGGTAATGTGGGTTAGGTCATGTTTATATGAAGAGTAAAAGAAAAACTGCGGTTATCCTTCCTATGTATTGTCCAGAAAATGCACCTTCCTGTCTTCAAATTGACTTGATTATCTCTTAAGATGACACTAACTTCATGTACTATATTCTCACATCTGTATCTGAGTGAATGATGTCTCTTTTTTGTAATGTATATGGTGGCTTTGGAAGTCTACTAGCAAGGAAAATAAGTTTTTCTAGGAATCCCAGCATAAGACTTCCATACCTTCAATGTTTTATAATTTTAGTACCTGACAAGATTTGGTACATTGGATGGTTGAGCCCATCCCCAATTGTTGCTTTATTGTGGAGATTATTGGTAGGTTTTCCTACATGTACAGTTACAATGATTTTAAGACCTCATTTTTTTTTTTTTTTGTATTTCTGATTTCCTTGTCATTTAGACTACATGACCACTTTCATATTCCTATTTGATGTGATTTTTTTATAGGTATGGATGTTGGCTCGCATGTGCCAATTGGAGAACAAAATTGTTGCTGTTGGAGAACCTTCTTATCGGTTAAAACTTCTAAACATTTTCGGCACTCCTTTCTTAGTTCATAATAATACAATGTCAATGTGTTTTGGCAGAAAAATGGTTGTCTTTTGATGTCTTTCAAAGTTCACTAGTCTTCAAGTCATTGTTTTTTCAGCGCGCGGAGAAGTAGAGTCAAAAGGGTGCGTGAAGGTTTGGAAAATTCCCTCAGGAAACGAATTGAATTGATTGACAGCTATGCGAGAGTATGTTTCCTGCACTCTGAATTCACCAACATCTGTTAAACTGAAACAACTGTATATCAGTTTTTCCGATTATGGAGGCATTACTTGGCCTGTGCATGTTGATAATAGCTAAAATTTTCAGATTTCTTCAATGATTGAAATCGAGGTAGAGATGGACTCTGATGTGCTTGCTGCTGAAGCGGCTAGCAATGCAGTATGCCCTAATTCATGATACTATGATAGCTGTTGGGATTTCAGGGATTTGTAGAAGTGCAGAATTTAATCACTCAGTTGTTCCTCAATGCAGGAAAATATTGCTGAACAGATACAGCAAATTATGGAACTTGAAAATCTTGAAGAGGCAAGTTTCAGAAGGATTTCCTGGACATCTAACTTACATAAGTAGTTGTAATGAAGTTAAAAAATGTAGCTAGAAGGAGAAATTACTCACATGCGAAACCTGAAACTCTTCCATTTCATTGCAAGATGATTTTGTATTAGTCAATAATTTTGCAACATATTGTTCAGTGATGGTTCTTAATAATTTGTGATTATACGCAGAGATGGAAAATCCAAGCTGAGGCAAATGATGAGGTTGAAAGACTTCTTAGTTCTGAACCCACAACCAGTGAACAGGTTTTAGACATATGACTGGTAATTTACTTTATCCAAGCTCCTACCTTTTCTTATGTTTCCAATCACCATATCCAGCAGTGTCGTGTGCTCAAAACTAAAAATTGCTTTCGGTGGATGGAATATTCTGTGATGGATACTTGTCAGCTGATGGATCACAACATGATGAACAGTACCAGCTCTAAGCAAATGCAGATGAGACTTTTTCTTTGGGCCTTCAAATATTTTTTGAAAATAGGAGCTCTCAAATGTAATACGCCTGCAAAATGATACTACTCCCCTAGAGGCATCCTAGCAGAGGACATCAAATCCACATCCATCTGGGCTACCAGCTTGTAGCAGTGACCCAGAGTGGAAGGGTCCACACCGAACCAAGGGGGTACTAACAGCTGAGTCCTCTCTGGAACGCAGGAATAGGATTCTATATGAACCAATGGATCGAGACAAGTCGTTACTCCAAGCAATGACCAGTTAAAAAAGCCCATCATACAAAAGTTTCTAAACCCGATAAATAAAATTGAGGGTCCTAAACTGAAAGAAAAAAGAGCTGAAAAGGCCCAGCCGGTAAAAGTACTTCAAAATTTTGTAATGATATTTTCAACGCTAGGGATATTGCTATTTGAAGTTAATTTATCCCCTTGTTATGTTGTTTGCAGTGATGCACAAGGGCCCGTTACGCTTTCGGCTCACAAAAAGTCGGGACCAGCTTTGTTGACGAACAATCAAGATTATGCCAGGGGTAGAAATATACTCTTCATGGCTATGGCCTGTGGGAAGAGGATGGAAACAAAGTACAGTTGCTTTGTTGTGTCTTCGCGGAAACTGGCCTGCCTGCTCAGCGAGCCTATTTGTTCTGAAGGCATCTACTTTTCTTGCTGTGTATCATGTAGAGATCTTTTTGTAAAGGGCTTTTGTCTCTTTTCATTTGTTTCTTCCTTTAGGAATGTTCGCACGAATACATTGGCGAAATGACTTCAGTTACTTTGATCTATCTCAAGGTTTACGTATCGAATGTAATGCAGCATCGGCATTGTTCAATCGTTCACGACTGTCGCTTCATTTATCGTCTACATCACTCATGGTCAGCCACATAGAAAAAAGCACGTCTCCAACTCTCCGGTACTGCAACTTCTCACGTCCATACTAAGGAGGTGGATCCAGCAAGTGGTACTAGGCGAGGCCTCAGTATAGTTACTACCATTTTTTGAGGATTCCTTCGGCGGCTCATGTGGGTGGCAAATGCAAATACAAATCTCTCGAGCAATTAGAGCTGATTTGTTTGACTGGACTAATAGTAACGCAATTTTGTCATCATGTCGGACAAAGGGTGGTCAGATAAATCATCATCGTGTTCACAGGTATTTTATTTCGGGGGATTACAAAAGATTCAACCGGACAGAAGATATGTACTACTAAATATAATCTCAATAGGAATTTGATGTTCAAGATAAACTTCCAGACCTTAAATTCGGAAAAGAATTATTTATTTTTTTATTTTTTTATCCCTCTGGATAATGGTTGACTGGACATTATCTTGGACACGGCTTCTCGGCAACCACCGAGAGACTGCACGGCAACTGAAGAGAAATGCCTTGCGCTACTGCTCTCAATTATTACACTATGTTCGCGCTCTCAATTCTCGCTCTCGAGAATTTAAGTAGATGAGATTATGGTGTGTTTAAAGACGCTTTTATGCTCACACTCCAACACCCGCTCACGTACGCAAATTATGTGACTTAGTTCCATTCTAGATCAACTTGATAATGGTGGACCATCCACTTTTTTTATCGTCCATTCCCAACTGTTTTGTAATATTATCCTCCGCGTCACACTTTTCGCTTCAAAACAATAAGGAAACGAATCATTGTGGTAGGAAACAAAGAACTTTTCACCTACAGATCAGGACAATTCCTTGCAACTAAAATTTGTTGCCGACTAGCAACCTAATTGGCGTTGCTCTTTTCTTTCTCTTTTTTTCCCTTATACCCGGATGTCTGTACCAGCCTGCGCACAGTTCGATCAATTCCAAGTCCAGAAGTCAACGACCGGGCGAATCCACGACCGGGCGAATCCTTCAGTAGTCCCAAGATTTGGAATGTTTAGTCTCCGTGAGGTTTGAACATTCGACCCCATAGAGAACAAGCACCCCCGCCTGGCAATATTTCGCAAAATCCGGGGGCAATTGGCGTGGCTGTTGATCCAAGTAATTGTAGGACCCAACGAGTTGTGTCAATTTATGAGAATTTGCATAAGCTGAAAGGGGCTGCATCGACAATGGGACCATGGAGTATGTAGCTTTTTAATGCACCATACGTATGGGTCTATTATCAGAGAAGGAAATCTGATAATTGAATGTTTATGGGAGGATGTTGACATGAGTGATATTCTTGTCGTGCAAGTAGCAATCTTTTTCTAGGAGATTCGAGTAGTAAATGCACCCCTTTAAAGTGACAAAGTTTTGTTTCTAATCTCTAACCACTGAATAACATATTCACGGAGGAGCCGTGGGTAAGTTTTGTAGCACTCAATCTCGGCTGTCCAAAAGTGTTTTGGACGATCTGGATCGTCCAAAATACTTTTGAACGGCTGAGATTGCGCAGAGCCGTGAATAAGTTTCTCTTGGATCGTCCAAAACACTTTTGAATGGCTGAGATTGCGCAGAACCGTGAATAAGTTTCTCTCCTTCAACCAAGTAGAACAACCATTTCTTTTGGCAATGTAGGACCCAACGTGAGCGCACATCGGGCTAATTTTTACAGCATCTCCCGCAGCAAGTTTCACATGCTTGCGCTTGGGGTGAGGTGGCCTTAAGAATTACTGACAAGATAGATTACACGTTTTTCATTTTTTCTTTACTAAATTAAAGGCAAGGACAAAACCCTCACACAATCATGACGGGGAATGATCCGGATCCAAATGAATGAGTGTCGCATGTTTAATGTTTTAGTAATTCATACTCCATACAAGAATAGCGTAAAGTTACCAAAAGTGATTGTAATTGATATTAATAAGTCCATGAGTATGTTTTAAATATGTAGCATTTCTTCTGTGTCATTGTCGACACTGGATCACTAGGAAATTTTGTGGGAAGTCTTTTCCCACCATAATTTAGGAAGATTGCTTTGGCAACCATATGTGGTTTACGACATTTGTCTACAAAGGGAATTACAGGATTTTTCAAGGTATCCAATGGCAAAAGAAAAAGGAAAAAAAAAAAAAAAGAATTCGGACTGTCTGCAGTCCGATAGTCCGAATTCTGGAACGATGATAAGATAAAAAGGTAAGCAAATGAATAATGTCAAGGTCTGTCCCCTTACTCATGCTCCTTGACAATCTTGGCAGATTCTATACGATCTCTTATCTCTACGTAGCCATAGTTCATTGGTAGATGATAGGTTTTTGCATTTGGAAGGTATGCTATTCTTTTTTTTTTTTTTTTTTTTCTTTTTTTGATCCTCAGGTATGCCATCCTTTTTTTCTTGTAAATTGTAATGTTTGTTCTTATAGTGGATTTCTTAGTTACCCGAATTGTTGGTCGAGATTTGAGAGAGTATCTTACAAGACTATTTAAAACACTTTTAAACAACTATAATCACACGAATTGTCTTTTGCAGTTCAAAAATGGACCGTAGACAAGCCTTTAATACATAAAGAAACAGTGGGTTCCATCTCTTTCTAGGAAGTGTTTTCTTAGAGAATCGAGTTGTCTAAATGCATGGATTCCTTGAGAGTGAGAAAGTTTTGCTTCTAATCTCAGCCAAATATAGAGTAAAAAGCATTTCGCTTTGCACCTACTCAAAGGGGTCTCATGAGTCATGATCTATTCTGCAACTGATACTACAACTACAAGAATAGCGTAGAGCTTGTCGAACCTATTCTAATTGACACTTGCAAAGTATAGTTGACATTCACAAAGCTCGTCCGATTTCCGTTGTGCATGGGCCTTACATCTATCGTGTGGTATTCACTCACGTAATTCAATTTCGAGTATAGTTGGATTCAAATTTTGTATGGTACTACCGGATATCTGTGTCTTTAGGCACGTTGGCATTTAACATTATATTAACTTAAATAAATTATCCTTGACTGATTTACCCAATAAATGTAATCTATACAAAGCGTCAGGTACCAATTTGAGATATCTTCCTATTTGATGATAAAAGACAACATTTATATAGAGATATATTGCCTAAAAAATGAGAATAGAGAGGGAAAGATTTATTATGAGAAATGATATGATGGATAAAAATTTAAACAGAAAGTAATCTAACAGTTGTAGAGGTTGCTCTCGTTTATATGCCTAGACATTTTCAACAGAAATCACTCATGTTTTATATATAAAATATAGATATGTATGGTATATCTATATGTATCTATATGTAGTGCACCCCCATGTAGTGCATGTGTAGGGCGGCACACAGCTGTCGATTTCATCAATCAGTGGTTTAGATAAGAAATCAATTATGACCGGTAAATCAGTCATAATTAAAAATCATATCTCAACTGTTACGGCCTAGAATTTTATTTTATCTTATTAGTTATTTTGGATCATTATTAATTGGAAGTGTTATGGTGTGGATCCCAATTAGTTATTTTGTGCGTTCTATGGGTATTGTTGTCGTGGTTATAATTTTTGGAGCATGAGATTGATTTTGGATTAAATAGGGGTACCTAATGGTAATTTTTTTTATTTGCATAGCGTTCTTCTAAATTCTAATAACTAGTTAGCTATAATTTAGGGGTTTTAAGAGTTAGTGGGTAGTTTTATAAAGTTACAGACATTCAGGAGTAGGGTTCTACATTGGAGTTAACGTTCTGAGGAAAAAAAAAAAGAAAAGAAAAGAGAGAGCCGCACAGCCGAATCTAAGGTGATCTTAAGAGGTAAGACTAAATTCTTAATCTGTTTCTTTCTTTTCCATTGGTCGGCAGTAATGAAAACTTGGATCAGAAAGTAGAACTTCCAAGTTAAATTATTGGGTGTAATGGTGATCGGCAATCGGCAATCTATATGTGCGTGGTGTTGTGATGGCAGGTGGTTGTTTTGCTATAGTGTAAATATAATCTAAGATTATGCTATGCTAGCAAGGGTTGTGGCAGGGTGTTTTGGAATAAATTTAGACCAAAGATCAGGAGAGTTTTGGCACGTGGTGGACTGTCATGAATTTGTGCACGTACGTGGATTTTGGACTTGGATTTACGGTGTTGGGTTTCTTTAATTGAACTTAAGTTGGTTTAGTTTTAGGTTAGAAGGGTGATTTCTTAGGTAGCCCCATATTGCTAAAGATTGTATCGGTTCAGTTGGTGATAATATTACTATATGATGCCTTGTTCAGGTTAGGCTCGTTTTGCGTGGTTCGAGTTTCATACTTTTTGGCTCAGGTGAGTGGTTAAGCATGTTATGTATTTTCGAACTTCCCCATGTCCCTTAAATTATTGTTTAGAGATTTTATGATTGGAATTGGAATCCCGTAACTGTTTATTTGGTTACTTAAATTGGCATGCAGTAAAATATTTGGTGAAATCCTTTATTGTTTTGATAATCTTTTTGGTGAGAACTTTATGAATATTGTTGGGAACATTTTTTGGAAAGTCCAGGGAAATTAATCCTCTGTGTGCGGGTGACTCTGGCCATTAGAGAAGAGACTGGGTTAGGCCGGTGACTCTAATGCTCAACGGCTTTCTTTTGCCGGGTCGTTCTTTGGGAAAAGTTCCACGGGCTGCCTACTCGTGGTGACTCAAAGATACGATATTTGATCCAATTATGAGACATTTATTCACTGGCATTTGGTTCTATCGATATTGGTTGTGGTTCCCCATTGTTGTTGGAGATTAATTTGTGATCACCATTGAGATTTATTGGTACATGATTTATGGCCAAATTTGTTCGTATGATGCACACCTTTGTATGCCAAAATATGTTAACGTGATAATCTATTTTTAGCCAAGTTTTAGAACTGTATTATTAGACATGCTTTTACTACTCACTGAGCTCGTCAGCTGACGGATTTATTCCAACTTCATTTTCAGGCAAGTTGGGCAGTTAGGGGGACTCTGGCGGCATCTCGGGGATTTCATTTGTTGACCTCCTTAGGGTGTCTCATCTTTTTATTTATTTTTGTTTAAATAATTGCTTCCGCAATCAAAACATTTGTCAAAAAAATGGATTCTTTTTATTATGGTTGGATCAGTGGATGTTGGTTGTTTTATGGGATGTTTGTGCCCCATGCTTTCTTTTGTTGAACTTAAATGGTTGGAGTTGTTTTTAATAATAAAAAAAAAGTGGTTAGCTGTTTAGTAGTTCTTTGCTTTGGAATTTAATTAAATTTCTTTTTAGGCTGCATGTTCTACGAGTTTTGGTCTTGTGGTTCATGGCCGGTCACTTCTCATTTTGGGATGTGACATCAACCATTTATTATCAAGATCGATAACCCGTGTGTCCCTCACATGGTGCATTACAGGACTTTGCACTGTAGGAATTTCCAATCCAATTTAGATTAGGTGTCCAGAAGGTTTGCGTGTCCACAATCTTTTACCTCATGTTGTACCTACGTATAATTAAATAAATAAAAAAAGGTGGATAATGTTATCCACTAAGAAATAGGTAAGCTGGAATATTGTTAGTACTTATTTGTTGGACGGTGTAACATGAATTTTCATTTGGTCTTAGACTATTGGTGCATTTTTAAACGAAAACTCCACAAACACAATACCGGTTACAATTGCATTCGAGACCGTTTGATGTATGTGAACCTCTATGTGCATCGAATGATTCCGAACACAATTGTATCCTAATTTTTATTTTAAAATTGGGTTGGTAGCATCATGCATTCTTAAATTGTTACCAAACGCCCCCTAAATTGCCGATGTGGATTATACTAGCAGATAGGTAAGAAAAAAGGAAAACATTGGTCCTCTTCATCTTGAACACGTAATTCTCGTTTTTCTTAATCGTTATTAATATAGGTTTATAATTCCTAAAAAGACACGTACCCACTTTAAATTTTATGATTTTTTTTGTCAATCGATAAAATAGATCATTTTTACATCAGATATGAAGTACAGAGTATAAACCTAGGACACTACATCAATTATGAGAGTCCACGAGACAACCAAACCTAACAACTCTAACACTACTTTAAATTTTATGATTGCTCGATCCAAACCTTTAGGGTTGAGTTAAATGAAATTAACCCTATTTGATGGATAATTTTACATACACACCACTAGAAAATACCACCTAATACCTATGAGTTTCGATAGCATTTCGACGATTCGAATGTGAGTTACTCATGCCAAAAATTAAGTTGATCAAACATTGTAGGAAATACTAAACTCCATGGTTGTCTCGAGAGGAATGCACCATAAAATTCTCACTATTCATCAAAGATTTGAATAAGGCACTTATTGATGTTTGATCAACTTGATTTTTTGCATGGATGATTTGCATATCTAGAACCACAACATGAATAGCTCAGATTGTCAAAACAACAAGTGGAATTAATCCCTCAATTTTTGGATTGTGTTTTCGAGAGGTGTATTATTTCTTGGCAGTATTATTTCTTCATGCATATCAGGAAAAATTTTACAGAATGCTAACGGATTTTATTTTGAGAAATGCAAAGGGAAACAGAGGTAAGAAACTTTTTTCCCCCTCACCTTTGCTTGGTATTTTGGGGTAGAAAATGGAACAGAACCCATAAAAGGTAATGTAAAGCAATTCTCATTTCTCACATATTTTCCTTCTTTATTGCTTGCCCTTTTTCTTTGTTACTCACATTGAATATTACTCTCCCTAACCTTTTTTTTTTTTTTTTGGCCTTTTTGCCTTTAAAACTAAAAATGCTAAGTAGTTTCCTTTTCACTTTTCTTTCTTTTTCTATGTGAAACTAAACAAAAACAAATATTTTTGACCGGACAAAAAGACTAGTTGTGTTGAAAAACAAGCTTAAAAAAGTGACTAGGCAAAATAAAAACTGTAATTATTATTATTATTATTATTTGAATGTATCTATGTACTTTGAGTACCATCCATGGTAGCGAGTTTGAATCCCGCTTGTGGGTAGTAATTCTTGTGAACCAAATGTTGTGTGTTGAGCGTCATCCATCCAGCTTATAATTTGGTGGGCCCGTGGTGACACCACTACCCTCCTATAGGTATGGTTTACTACGAAAGGATGCTCTAGTGAGCTTGACTCCTTCAATGAATGGTACTGACTAAAAATGCTATGACACTTAGGAGCTCCTTTTTCCCAAGGGGAGTTGCAACTCTCATTTCCCTCTCCCAATCTTTCACTTAGAAAAAGAGAAAAAAGACAAGGGCATCTTCAAAAAAGAAAACAAAAACAAAGATCGAGGGCACTTCGGTCAATAAGTTCATGCGTGTTAGGTCCATCTGAGCTAGTAACTTCATGAATAAAATAGAGCGCCATCAATAAAAAATAAAGTGCAAAGACCAAAATCAATAATAAAACAGGGCACATTCTTTAGGGGTGCACCAGTGGATGTGGACTCCATCGAAACGTAGATCAGAAATTCAGAACCGACAATATTACCAACCACGTGCTCATCAGTTTATTCTTTCTCCATTATTCTACCAAATCCCATTAAAAAACAAGAATCAATTATAGTACTAAATTCCTCTCAACTATGATCCATTTGCACTAATCTTTAAAGTTTAAAACTCAAACACTTAATCCCCTTAAGCTATACGAATCCTATATGTAAAAGATTGGGGAATCCAATATGTAAAAGATTGGCGTCAATGGAAAATCAAACGAGAAATGATTAGGTTGGCGCAAGAGAGAGGCTACATCATCGAGCTTTTTAACTTCGAATCTTTTTTAATGTCTTCAATTGTCATAGAGTGAACTATTTCGGTTGTTAAGAAGCAAACACTTCACCCAATTTTTTTGAATCTTGACCCGTTTTTTCTCACTAACCAAGAATGTTACGACCACTGAACAAACTTGGTTAGACAAAGATTGTTTATGTGCCGCCAACGTATTTAAAAATTTACCTTCTTGTTCATCAATCATTAGCACATCATATTTTTTTTAACTCTAACCTTCACTAGCGGATCAAAAAAAAAAAACCCTTCACTAATAACTACTCTAAAACCACCGCATTGAAAACCCAAATTTAGTCACCATATTCCACCCATCACATCCTATTTCGTAATCGCCCCCAACTCTCCCCCTACCAAATCCAACAACTTAGGTTTGTTCGTTTCCTCGTTGGCCTCTTTTAATTCAAGAAAATTATCTTTAGATGAAGAGAACAAGTAATTTTGTCGTAAAATCTTATTGTCATATCATGTTTCGCTCACATGACAGGTTCCGTCCAAAATTCTAACGTTTTGCTGACAGAAGGAGTTTATTACCATCAAATACGTCAAGGGGTAGTAAATTTTAACATGGGAGAGGTTAAGTAAAAGCAAAATGTTTCTCTGTAAGGTCACATATTCTATTCTTACAAAAGTCAAACATTTCAAACGTCGAGATTACGGTTATGCCTGGTCATTATCTTGGCCACGGGTTATGCCTAATTATTATCCTTAGGAATTTGAAATTAGTCAAGGTGAGCTCAAGTGGGTTCAAGCATGTGGTTATAAAAAGAAAAAGTGAAACTCAGTCATAATTTTGTGTAAAATGTTGGATCATGCGCTTTTACCACTTTCCGTTTTCCTTTTCCTTCCCTGTCTATAAAATAGTCTCATCAGTCTCTCTTTCGTCAAAACCATTCTCTCTCTCTCTCTCTCTCTCTCTCAACATATATTTGCAGTGTGTACGTAGCTTGTAATTGTAAAGCTCTAGCTATGGCGGAAAACATTTTGGTGACTGGAGGAGCCGGTTACATAGGAAGCCACACAGTGCTTCAACTACTGCAGGGAGGGTACAAGGCTGTGGTGATCGATAACCTCGACAACTCCTCTGCCGTTGCAATTGACCGAGTGCAGGAACTCGCCGGTGAATATGGCCCTAACCTTACCTTCCATCAGGTTCGTATACTAATTAATTAGGTATTGTTTACTGTCTTATAATTGAAATTTTCGCTTTTTTTTTTTTTTTTTTTTTTTTGAGGTTGGTTGTTGATTCTGTACTTCCAGATAATTCTAATCGTGATTGTTTTTTAATTTTCTGTGTTGAATTATTGATTGCCTTCTTATAGTTGAGTAATTTATTAAATAATTGGCTCTCCTTGTATTGAAAATTTTGCTCCTTTTTTTTTTTTTTTTGAGGTCGGTTTGGGTGATTCTGTGCTTCCAGATAATTCTAATCGTGATTGTTCATATTTTCTGGGTTGGATAGTAATTGTTTTCCTACGTGCACCTGATCAGTTGATATGACCTCCCCCGGCTCAAAATGGAGAGTAACTATTACTATTGAACCTCCTCGTGTTATCAACTTTAACACAATTTTTGCGGGGCTAGTCTATAAGGATCTTTGCCCCGACTTCAATTAGGCCCTCCGCGAGGGGACCGGGATTAATCCCCAGGGATTATTGAGTTGTCTATAAGCTGGCCCAGCCCCCCCGAAATCTGATTTATTAAAGAAAAAGAACCAGCTATTACTATTGGAAAATGTGTAGTAACTATTACTAATGGAGAATGCTTTGCTATGTATTTGGAGCCATTCGATGTGGGTGGGTTCGGGTGCATTGTGTGAGATCTACGTGCATCGGTTCCGAACACGTGTTTTTTAGTCCGCATATTTGTGTCTAGAGCACTATTGATATTTTACAGCTATAGCTAAATATAGTGAATCTTATGGGTGGTTGAGAGAGAGTGAGAAAAGAAAAGAATGGAGAATTCTTTACTTATTTAGATATTATGAGAAATAAAGTTAAAAGATGAATATTTCAACATCTTCTTTTTTCACCAAATCTCACCACTTTTGATGACAGTTGATGAGAAATCACAACCCCCTTTTTTTTTTCTCCATTTGACTATGCCTGTAAGGGTCCAGATTGAATAAGGTACTAAAATGTTCTGGTTCTAGAGTATGGAACTTGAACAGCCTAATAATTTCAGAGGAGTATGGTAAGTTCAAGAGCCTAAACTTTAAAGATTGTGTTTTGTATGAGTCTGGTGTTTATCTGACTTGAAGATGGTCTTTTTCTATATTGATGCTTGCATGCTTGTTAGTTCTTTCCACGCTAACAATGTCATGAAGAATGAAATTACTTGTCGACTAATAGATTTACTGTGTAGCTCATAGCATTAGTTTTTGCAGTACTTGGCCCTAATTATTTTTTGCTGTCACCCACAGATGGACTTACGAGATAAGCCTGCACTTGAGAAGCTTTTTGCATCTACGAAGTAAGTATTTTGCAATTGTTAAAGTACTGTTATTTAATTTCATCAAACCAAACTTTGCAAGGAAAGAAACGTCAACTGAGTGGTTGTTGTGTCCCATCTGGTTCAGACTAGGTAGTCAAACATGATTGTCGTTAACATTTACCTTTTGTATTTAACATCTTAGTTATCTGCATATCTTCGTTTAAGTATAGCATTATCCTGTGTCTGTCACGTTCGAACCTGTAGCGAAAGAGTTTCTTTATGCCTGCTTTATGAGTATTAACTGACACGATTGAGGCATTACTTATGCTTTGTTAGAAGTCTCATTGATTCCATCCACAGTTTCGATTGCAAGGCCCAAGATATTTGTATCATGGGACATGAGTAATGTATCTTTGTCACAAGAACTATCTTCTGCATATGATATATTAGCAGAAAACAGAAATTGAATTTCTGTAGGCACTACTATTGTTTACGTGGATAGGAAGTTGAAAATGGGGTTTATATGAAAGTTGTTACCATTGCTGAAGTATATGTTCTGTTACTTCATGTCTCCCTAATAGTTTTGTTTGAACTGCAGATTTGATGCTGTCATCCATTTTGCTGGATTAAAGGCAGTTGGTGAAAGTGTGCAGAAACCCCTGATGTATTACAATAACAACCTTATTGGTACAATAACATTGTTGGAAGTCATGGCTGCCCATGGATGCAAAAACGTATGTCTTGTTTGTGGCTTTGGGATTGCCTGTATTGATTAACTGCTTCTCTCATCTCCTCACAATCTTTTGTTTGCTCCATTCTTATTTTTCTAACTTAACTAGTGAACTTGAGGCTGTCCAACCAGTCAGTGGCAAAAATCAATTGGTTATTCCTCAAAAGGTGTTTGTGGCCATGAACTTGCCTGCATTGCTTAAATGCTTCTCTCATCTCCTCAAAATTTTAAATGCTTCTCTCATCTTTTTGGTGATAAAAAATAAATAAAAATAAATTAATGTTTGCGCCACACTTCATTCCTAGATTAACTAGTGAACTTGACACTGCTCAACCGCTTACTTGCACAAATCTATTGGTAACTCACAAAGTAAACATGTCTCCACTCTCCAGGAGTCAAATTCTGAGAGGATGGGCATTTTGGTGTTTCCAGAGCGATCCTTAAAGACTTGCACTGTATTTGTTCTATAGTCTAGACCAAGTCTTTAGATCTTTGACTTATGAAGAACTGTTATAGACTTTATAAACCAACATGACTAAGTTCTAACCATTGTCTTCTAATCAGTAAGTTACACGTTCATGTGCTGGGGATATAATTATGGAGTCCTGGGATTAATTACAGTTATCGAGTCCTTCTACTTCTTCTGTTTATTTCAGTTATCAAATTTTTTTGCTTTTATTTTACAGGCCTGACTCGCTTTGGTGAGTTGACTAACTCATTCCCATCATGCTCTGCTTCATTTCAGCTTGTGTTTTCGTCATCAGCTACGGTTTATGGTTGGCCAAAGGTGGTTCCATGCACAGAGGAGTTCGCCCTCTCTGCAGCTAACCCGTATGGACGAACCAAGGTCATTCACATGAACTGAGAACTTGGGTTACCAAAGAAACTGTATATGATTGCATATGAGAAATAAAGAACTTGAATGATATTTTCTTTTGACTTCATTACTGTGCAACCACATTAGAATCATCTGCATTTTGTTCCCTCTCTCATTCTCAAAATTTAAGAAGCACATGCATTCGTACAATCCACTAATATTACCTAAAAAAGTTGTTTTTTTTTTCAGCTCTTCATTGAAGAAATATGCCGTGATATCCACCTCTCTGACACCGAATGGAAAATCATATTGCTGCGATATTTTAATCCGGTTGGTGCACATCCTAGTGGCTACATTGGTGAGGACCCTCGTGGTATCCCGAACAATCTTATGCCTTTTGTGCAACAAGTGGCTGTTGGTAGACGACCTGCGCTTACGGTGTTCGGAACTGACTACCCCACAAAGGATGGTACAGGGGTATGGCTCCTTCATTCTTAGCATTTTTTTTTCTTTTGCTTGTTTGGCTGCCAACATCAAACTCTATGGGCAAGTATGCTTAACCTTTTCTTATGGCTAATAGTCATCCACATCCAACACCAACTCACTCAACTCTCTTGCACTATCGCAAAATCTGGGATCTGAGTGGGTTGGTGTTGTATTTTCCTTCAGATATACAGTATACTATTGCTAGTTAAGGCTGTATTTTGATGTTTCTTATTTGTTTCACTGTTCAGGTGCGTGACTACATTCATGTTGTGGATTTAGCTGATGGACACATTGCTGCACTGAACAAATTATCTGATCCTTCTGTAGGTCTGTGTTCTGATATTTTTATTTTCCTTATGGTTCTGAGTGGATGAAGTAATGTTTCCACTAATGCATGGCATACAGCCATCGATGTTAGATGGACTACTAAGATGTGTGCATAAGCTAGTGGTAATAGAGAAACTGTCTCCAGTACGCTGCCCTGTTGAAGACCGAAACATGATTATTGCTTTCACTGCAGGTTGTGAAGTTTACAACCTTGGAACTGGCAAAGGAACATCTGTTTTGGAAATGGTAGATGCATTTGAAAAGGCATCCGGAAAGGTATTGAACTGCATGATGTATTTTTTGACTATGCCTAATTTTGATGATGAACCAACTTCTTCCTTTGGAATACCTGTATTGTATTCTCGTTCACCTTTACTTTGATTTGAGATTGCACTTTTTGATTCATTAGTACGCTAGTGCTTGGAGATAGAATTGGAGTATTCCCGATTGTAGTGGAAAGAGATTTGAGTTTTCTTCAAAAATAGAAGAGATAATAAAATAAGTAGGTTGTCCCCTTCCCACCCCTGCACCAATGACAGCATAGTTGTAATTGGATATCAACATTATTTTCCTTTATGAGGACAAGAGCCATAATTTGTTTTCATGGTGGTTCCAGAAAATTCCTTTGCAGTTTGCCGGCCGGCGGGCTGGTGATGCTGAGATTGTGTATGCATCAACGGATAAAGCAGAACATGAGTTGAACTGGAAGTAAGTACTGACTCCCTTGCAATTTGCGCAGACAATTATTCTTTGGATGTGTTTCTTATGCATGGTTGATGATGTTGAGTATTTTCAAGAAATTTTTGTCAAATTCTGGACTTTGTTGGATTGTTCAGCATACTGCGCAAAGAAATAGAATGACCTGTCATTAGTTCCGACCTTTTAGTATTTGTTCTTTTTGGAGATATGATATCTGAAATGGACCGTTGGTCCACTTTCGTACAGACAAGGCCTCTAATATTGACTGGAAATTAAGTTTCATACAAAATTTGGTGGAAACAAATATAAGATGATAGTAGTAATATGACTAAAACCTTATTTCACTCAATCAAATTGCATATTTTATGATGTGTGTTATTCCTTTTCAGGGCAAAATATGGCATCGAAGAGATGTGCCGTGATCAGTGGAACTGGGCGAGCAAGAACCCATACGGCTATGAATCTCCAAAAACCACTGCTTGACTGTAATCCAAACTTGTGTGTGTACTTTGTAGTCTTAGGGAGAACCTCAAGTTCAGAATATCCCTTCTATTACTAGGGTGATCTGTAATCATGGATGAAATAATAATTGGGTGTAACTTTTTTTCCAAGTTTGGCTGTTGGTTCTGCTTGATAATGAGCAAACCTACTTGGAGGGGGAAATATGGAGGTTAAATGTACTCTCACCTTTAGAGTAAAAAATAGCTTGACCTCTTGTAAAAGGCTGGTAAATTTTTTTTTTTTTTGGCCACGACATAAACTTGTTGACAAAAATGATTTGAAGAGCACATTGTGGTGACTCCTCCCAACAGTTTGTTGTGATTGTGATTTCATACAGTAGTACATGAACATGAATTTTCCGAGTTTGCGAATCACTAGTGTTTTTGAGTTTCGAGTGTCGATATTCCAACAAGGGGCGTATTCACTTGTGGTATTTGACAATTGGACTACTACCGAAAACTGTGTAGATGAAGCGGAATTTCTACAAGACTACGCAGATTTCCATGTTATACCTAGCTTCTCTTAATTTGTAAATATCATTTTAACCTTAATAAGCAAAATAAGTACTGAAAAATGAAAATATTAAGTACTTGGACTTACCTTCCTTCGACCTTTCCTTTTGGAATTTCCGTATCCAAAAGTCTTAAGTAGAAGGGTGGGCTCGGGCAAGGTTTGCGAATGGTTAATTGTTCAAATTTGGTTCGAAAACTTTGCAAGATTCAAAAATATTTTCAAACTTTAGCTTATTCATGAAATGACTTGATTTTAAACTCGATATAGCTGATCTTGAGTAGGGTAGTATCTCATTCTTGCCCTTTTCTGAAAAAAAAGAAAACCACCAAGAACTGTAACTACCAAAAAGGTTGCCAAAATTATTAATTTTTTTTTGAACAGCGATTTTTTTTATTAATCTTTGAAATTATTACAAAAACCAACAAGAACAAGAAAAACGGCATCATATCCCTAAACATAATTAAGAACAATCATGTGCACAATCCAAGATCCAATCCCGAGATTGCCAAAATTGTTAATCACATATATACAGTGGATAAGATCGGTACATCGATACAACCATAAAATTTAGCTAAATTTTTTTCTTATTTATCTTACGAACTTCTGTTCAGTACATCAAGACAACACAAGTATTGGTTCAAAAAGAACAGAAGTAGAAAGAAAACAAAGTGTCAGGCCCACAAAGAACAGAAGGAAGCCCATCCCACCTTTAGATAAAATTCTTCAGTCCATCCAAATGGACTGGTCATTCCATCTATACATTATTTTACATAATACCTATAGTAGATATAGATCTGGTGAGATTTATTTTGCAAGCTTGAAATCCATGACTTGGGACACTGCTTCAAGAAATGCATCTTCACTCATCCCAGGGAGCATGGAATCCTGCGCCTCTCGAACAATCTCCTCGATTGCGGATTCCTTGTTCAAGGTTTCCCGGCACATGATGCTTCCGATGGCGAAGGGAGTCAGTCCTCTCTCCGCCCCTTT
Organism: Rhododendron ovatum; assembly: GCA_019656835.1. NCBI lineage: Eukaryota > Viridiplantae > Streptophyta > Magnoliopsida > Ericales > Ericaceae > Rhododendron > Rhododendron ovatum. The sequence continues at coordinate 45,470,094 of CM033798.1, forward strand.
CTTCAGAAGCATGGTGGAGATACGAAGTGTCCGCGAAACCTCAAGCGACAGGTCCCATCCATAGAACTTCAAAAGTGCAATGTCTTTTTCGGCGTCCAGCGATTTTATGTAATCAAGGGTGTCTGGTGAGTAAGGCTGGTTGGCTTGTGGCCAGTAGAGCCAATCGAACGTGCAATCTTCAAACTGCCAACAGGAAGAAATGAGAGTCTATTAAGTTGAAGTTCACCAAGGAGTGGGAATGGTTTCGAGAATATATGAGCGAAAAATACGTTACTGTAATACATTCCAAACAATCAGACCATTTATTTCTGCACGGCTGCAGAATAACAGAATGCACAATTTCACATCTTCAACCACAATATCCCTCAACAAGCACAATCTTCACTCCTCCCCCAATCACTTCCCCTCTTGCATGACGTCTATTCGTTTTGCCTCAAATTGTTGAACTGTTTCGTTTCTCTACTTTATCGCCGTAAGTACACAGAATATCAACGTTTACGTGGAACAATGTTGCCATAAATGCACAACTTACTAATTTGCTATTCCAATAAGAAAAAACCACCAGTATGTGCTGATGCCTTCTATTTGCGTTTACTAAATGCTATACTACTTTGCATGTTTTCCATTGTTATCACTAGAAGTTATCACTAGAAGAATAAATAAGTTAAATTCAACTCTACTACACACAAGAAATATAGACTTCAATGGACACAAGCAAACATAAACAAAAGAAGAAGAACTCTTACATTTTCAGGCAAGCAATAGCCATGATCAATCGGAACAAGCACGATCCGCCCCTCTTCCCCTTCTTTGCTCACCAGAATATTTCCCGCGTGCCTATCTGCATTTGCCATTCTTATATCAAACACGCTTATCTTGTGGACCTCCTCCACAGGGAAATCCCTAGGACCCATGTCCTCGCAACATCCATAGTTCTTCACGAACATTTGCAAAGAACCAATCTTAACATTCTTTTGTGCAGACACATACCCATCTGGATGATTAAACCCCCTGTGCAAGCACTGGACCAAAACGGTAGGCGGCACACCAGCAAAACCAACCTGGCCACTCAACGATGAGCGGGGACCACTCTTTGGGTGATCCAGTATGTATGCTGCAACTTCTCTAAAGGCACCTTCTCCAACTCTGGTTCCCCTCTTTAACCCTTCGCCATTTTCTGATAAGGGTAACCCTTGAGGGTTATTCACAGCCATCGGTTCTTCATCAATGGGCTTGAAAACAGAAAGATACTTGTTTCCCAATTCGTCTTGCATAAAATATGTCCCTCCTGTACCCTCAGATGATCTGATGGGTTGTTTGCCACTCTCAAGTCCATCAAGCGTGGACTTAATCATATCACATATGAGCGAAGGCAATTTTATATTTGGATTCACAAAAATCGGCTCCAAAACAAAATCCCTACAAGGTGGCTTTTGAGATTCGGTTTGGACATCTATCCCATCAATCCAATTAGCTGCTATGACAGAGAGTTCAACATCTTTCTCCGAATGGTCGGCATGAACCTTTGCAGATTTCTCAACTACCAAGTGAATCACACCATCCGTATTCTCACAAACGTCGTCAATAAGCCTCTGGTCATCAAGCTTCTTGCCATTACAAAGAAGCTCTTGATCATCTAGATCAACAAAACCTTCCCCTTTCTTGGCAATCCTTCGCTTGAGATACCCTACATCTCTATAGCGATCGATTTGAAACTCGAATTCCTTCCCACAGGCAGTCCTAACAATGATGACAAGGAGGTCAGAAAGCCTGAGAACCAAATGCAAAACATTTCCCTCGGTCACACCATAGTCCTTAACGAGGGAATCGTTTCGTGACAGCTTTCTACCTCCAAAAACCAAGGTTTGTTTCTTCGCTACGAAACCTTTACATGATTGGATCCTAAGTTTTACTGACGCAATCGAATCGGACTCCAACACCCTCATGGGAATCACAGAACCGGCGACAGTGAGGTAAATTCTGATTGATTCGTCAGAGCAGAGACCTAACCGGGTATCGAAACAACCGAGAGATCGTACCGTCTCTTCACGAATCGGACTCAAAGCAACATCAGCAACAGACATGATACACTTTTTATTTACCCCAGAAACTCAGGACTATGTACAAATTTTAAACCACTCTACCAATTCACCAATTGGTTGGCTTAACAATCAAACCAAATGGAACAAGGCCTCTCAATCAAATTGGAGTACTCCTCCTAATGATCAAAAGACTCAAGTTCTATCCCAAAAGCATATATCCCAAAAGAACAAGAAGAAAAACAACAAATGTACAATAACCCAAAAGAAAACTAAAAAAACCCTCAAGGAATTCAAAGTTTCAAGACCCAAAGATTGATTCTTTGTTCTAAGAAAACTTAGAGCGAACCCTAATTATCCCCAAATTAAAGGGGCATTCAAGATCAAATGATAAGGGATTTTGAGGCTTTTAACAAGGATTCAAATTACCCAGATCCAGAAAACTCCCAATTCAACACACCCTCTCTCTCCTCCCACCCACCCACAAAAAAGATGTGAGATTGGGAGCACAAGGGGAATAAATCACAAGGTTGGGGGTGTAAATGTAGGCAAGAAAGCATTTCCCAGCGCAAAAAGAAGAAGAAGAGAGTGGATTCTAACCCAGTGGAAAGAACCAAGGAAGAATTGGGGAAAGAAAGGTGACCTTATAGTTGGCAACGAAAATTTGCCATTTTTTTTCCAAGATTAGGCTTGTGGGTTCTGTTGGTGGTGATTTGTTGTTGGTTTGTTCATCTTCTGGTTGGGGTTTCAAATGGGTTCCGATCACCTCGCCGATTTTCTAGTGGGTTCAGGTTGGAATGTTAGAGAGAGAGAGAGAGAGACCGGAATAGTAGCCGTTGGCTTTGTGTTCGCTTTGTTGACCCCTATAACGGGCAAATGTATTCAGACATAAGGGGGTTATTATAACTGTCTTCAGAGGGTGAGACCACCTTTAATGAGAGGAGCCTCCCCCACTGTTTTCGAAACGAACAGTGCTATGTAAATGAATGGGCCCTAAATGAATCTATGGACACATATTCAGACACAATTCTATTTAAGTTCATATATGTAAAGTTTTTATTACCGTAGTCTTTACATATATCGAACGGTTACATAGACTTTCTCCCCAAGTTGAAAGTAATGACGTGTAATAACAAATACACTAACAATTAGTGGCAAAAGAATAATGGTAAATAAGGAAAGGAAGTTTAAATGTTATTTTTAGGCATAATGATTTTGACCATTTCTTAACCTTTTATCACGGCATGAACAAATTGTTCGATGAACCTGGATATTGATCTTATCTTACAAAATCGTGTGGTCAAGAGTGGAGCAGTTTGTTTTTGGTCTCAAAACTGCTACGCACAGTTTTCAATAAAAAATTTCCATATATTATTCTTCACTCATTATTTTCCAAAACTTCCATCAAAATCCAAACCAACCAGAAATTTTCTTATGACAATGCTTCTACTATTTTAAATTGTATTATATTATTGCCTTATCATTCTTGTACTAGTAATTTTGCATAGAGATAGTGAAAAGAATAGCAATTTTCATTTAGCTTTAGTCTCTTCAATTTCGATTATGTCGTTTGCTCTCCCTTTCTACCAGACGAGAACAATGCTTCGAAGACACTAAATATTAAAGTATATCTTCTCTAGGATAAAGCACCAATTACATGAATGACAAATTTTATAACTACTAGTGTTACATCATTCTTGTGGTAGTTTATGTGTAAAAAAGATGATAAAATAGCAATTTTCATTTGGACATATTGCCTCTAGTCTCATCCATTATTCCTATTGTGTGATTTGCATCTAATCCATTGTTCCATCTTCGCACATAGACACAGAGTAATGGTAGATACAGAAATATGAAGTTTATTTTGTATATTATTTTTAGCCAAAATGATTTGACCGTTTCTAACCCTTCAATTTAAGCACATAAGAATTATTCATTGCCCTCGGATATTGCTCTCCTCATACAAAATCGCATGGTCAACAGGGGATGTTATCAACTCCTTTGGAGTCAGTTCATACCGAACTTTGTTCTTATTTTAATTGAGATTCCCACACGTGGGTGGTGGGATATGTACCCCATAACTAGTTGAGGTGCATGTAAGTTGGCTTAGACACCTGATTTTTTTTTACAAAAATGTCCTAAAGACAACAAATAGTTGTCCTTTTTTTGTCAATCGATAGAAGATACTATTTATATCATATATGAATTACAAAAATACAAACCCTGGACACTATACCAATTGTGGGAGTCCATGAGATAACCAATCCGAATAACTTAATTAATACAAGAAATAAGGCCATCGTAGAGAGAAAACAAAGAAAGAAAGGAAAAGCCATGATAAGAAAAGAACGGAGCCGGGGGTGCTGTAGTGCACTCCCGCGTAGTGCACGTATAAGGCGACACACAGCCGTAGATCTCATCAATTAATGGTCCACATTAAAAATCGATTATGACGGGTAATAAATGATTTTTACCGGTCATAATTAAAAATCATATCTCAACCATTCATTGTCAAGATCGATGGCCCATATGCGATCTACAGGGTGCCTTGTATGGCCTTGCACTACAGGATTTCCCAATGCTCAAAGAACACCCACACGTGGTGGTGAAATTCAAACTCTCGACTTTTTAGTGAAATGCAAGAGTCTTGACCAACAAATAATTATCCTAAAGACGTCAATTCTTGTAGGAATTTTTGTATAGAAAATTTGTGAAGGAGGGCAATTTTCATTTCCAAATTACCTTTAGTCTCATCAGTTGTTTCGGTTATGCCATTTGCTCTTCTTTTCAACCACAAGAGAGGAGAACCATGCCCCAAAGGCATTGAATAGTGAAGTATATACTTAGGACAAAGCACTAATTACACATTATTGTTGAGAGGAGAAATTTTTAGGTACCGCCAAGTGATACCCGCTTGGTATCCAAAAATTTCTCTTATGAAAGAACTACAATTTTCATTTGGATAATGCTGCCGGTCTTATCCATTCTTCCTTCCTATTTTTATAATTTGCACCCAATTAATCCATCTCGAATGTCAAATTCTCAAAAATGACATCTTAACATGTAAATTTTCTTTTTGTGAAAGCTTACACTATTTTCCGTTCTAATTTGTTCATCACTTTCACTATTTTGGACTTCTTTAAATTTATATATACAGTTCAATATATAACGATTTTGACATGCTAAATGAATCCTGCTTAATAAATCTCAACTAGTTCTATCAAATAATGTTTTTAAAATTATTAATATATATTATAGAATTAGCAAAATATAAATAGTTTTAAAAATGCACGAATGTCGAAATTGAGATGAAGGCAGTAGTGTAAGTACTTTTCAAAAAGAGATACACAACTAAAACTATTGAAGTTGCAGCTCGAAAAATATAGTTAAATTAGCATAGTTGACAGGGATTATGGCCCAATTTTGCAAGGTGTGTTCCACTAACTAGAATAAGTACTTTTTTTTTTCAAATAAGTAATATTTTTTCGAATTAAAAGCGATGTGTGAAAGAATGATTTGTCTCGTAAAACGAAAAATAAGTACTTAAAAAATAAAAATCTAAGCGGAACGGGGCTAGGCCTATACTTGTTGAAATGGAAACAAGGACCAAGTCAATTGCCATGACCCAAGTTTTTTGGAAAAGAAACAAAAACTACAAATCCCTTTGAAGAAGGAATGATCTTGGGAGCTCTCCATTTGCCCCAAATTCTTAGAAAATTTTGTGGCTGGGAGCATCTCCAGCAGTCCGTGAAGTTTTAGGCACTTCACCAAATGTAATAGTTGCTCGGTTTTAGCTATGTGATTGGAGCATAAATTTCGTAAAAGTGGATTTGGATTATTCTAATGTAATAGTTGACGAGGGATTGTATCTATCGTACAACGAATCCCGCAAAATATGCGATATGTTATTACGTTGAAGATGCAAGATTGATGTCACCCGGTGAAATTCAATGTGTTTCTTTTCTTATTCGTACCTCTAGTCGAATGAGTCATTGCAAATGGATTAACGCGCCTAAACAAATGCTACAAATAAAAAGACCACCACAATTCATGTCTTCAGGAAGGTATGATCTTGGGAGCTCTTCATTTGGCCCTTAGTTCTTTAGAAAATTTTGTGGCTTGGAGCATATCTGCATGTTCGTGACGCTTAGCTAGGTGCTCCAGCAGATGTAGCAATTGGTCAGTTTAGATATGTGATCGGAGCATAAATTTTGTAAAGACTGCATATGTGCTATTTAAATGTGACAACTAACGGGGGATTACGTATTCATCTTGCAATGAGCTCTGCAAAATACGTGATATGTAATACTTTGAGGATGCAATATCGATATCACCCGGTGAAATTATTCGTCCAATGTGTAGCTTTTTATTTTATTTTATGACGAAGGAACCACCCCATAGGTGGGCTACTAAAATTGGACCCACCCATAGAGCGTAAATCTCCGGACGACCCAAAGCAAACTACCGCCCCGATCCGCTAGATAATTCGCGGTACCAACCCTAGCGGGAGAGGAGTCAAACCCTGCCCAAAACTAGGCAAGGGTCCTTCTCCTTCCGATGGGGCAAGCCCACTCGTGGTCAATGTGTGTCTTTTCTACCCCTCGAGTCAAATGAGACATAGCTGAGTTTTTTAAAAAAAAATTAGTCCTATTCGGTCCAAGACTCAATTGCCATGACCCAAGGTTTCGGGCACTATTAAAATATATTAAAAACACTACACAGGTCCACACAAAAAAAAAAAAAATTATACTAATGGAAGTCGATTAGGTACTTTTGGGTATCCGAATAACTTGGGCAAATTGAAAAACAACTAGTCCCGATCATGAAGAGAGTGTCTCAAATGATTTTTATTTAAAGACCAAAAGATAATAATTGACTCAAACATTTTATTCTTTTTTATTGGAAAAAATAAAGACCAGTACAAAAGTATGGGTTCACACTTCACACTTAACCTATTTTCAAACTTTTACGAACAACATATGATGATATTAGTAGACTTTCATCGAACAACGCATTAATAGACTTTTATCGAACAACGTCATCCTCCTATCCAAATCCTGTCTCTATCACTGTTTAGGTACTCCAACAATTGTAATAATTAATTGATTTCGATATTTGATTGGAGCATAAATTTTGTAAAACTGCATTTTCATTATTTAAAATGTAATAATCGATGGGGATTACGTATTTAGCGTACAACCAATTAATTCCGTTAAATATGCAATACTTTGAGGATGCAAGTTAGTTTTTTAGATTATTCATTTAAACAAATTACATTATGTTATAACAGTGTTTGCTATAGCTTTTTATAAGTTGTGTAAAAAGTTTAACATGTTTGCTTGAATAAGCTGTCAAATAGTTTTTCATAAATGAAATGTCTAGATTTTGTCCTTAAAACTTGAGGAAGAATAACTTATCCAATTTATATATATTTTTTTGAATGGCTAACTTATTCACTTTATGATATTTTTTTGTCGTCCATTCATGTTCTAAACAACTTTTTTTTTTGATCCGCGTTCTAAACAACTTCAAATAAGCAAAAAAAGCTTCAAAAGGACGTTGAAGAGTCTCTTGGAATATATTATCTGCAAATGGCTCTTCAACTTGCCACATGTGTCATCAAAGCTAAATCGGGTATAAAAAGTTGCTATCTCCCTCAAGATGCTCTTAGGCAGGCAAGTCAAAGATGCCCACTTTGGGTACTGTTTGCGGGGCGGGACGTGACAGCTTGGTATCAGAGCTAGTACTTTCTAGTCTTTGTGTTGAGAGTCAATTGCGAAGGATGAATGACGCCTTTAATTCTCTAAATTCAAAAATTGGCTACTGACTAATGCTACTCCCTTATCCATATTGATGCTCAAAATAATCATTTGTCATCACCCAAGGTTTCGGCAGCAAACAAACCCACAAATCCAATAGCGATCACCACAAAATATTCTTGTCTTCAAGAAGGAATGACGTTGGGAGCTCTACATTTGCCCTAGTTCTTAAAAAAATTTGTGGCTCGGAGCCTCTCTAGCAGTCCGTGAGAGTTAGTTACGTGATCGAAGCATAAACTTAGTAAAACGGCATTGACATTATGTAAATATGATAATTAAAGGGAGATTACGCATCATCTTACGACGAATTCTGGAAAATATGTGATATGTATCTTTTCTTATTAGTTCCGGTAGTCAAACAAGTGATTGTGAAGGATGAATGGCGTCTTAATTTAATTCTCTAGTTCAAAAGTTGGCTTTTTTTGTGGCTTGGAGCATCTTCAGCGATCCATGAGATTTTAGGTGCTGCAACAAATGTAGAGCACAACAAATTCTGCTAAATTTGTCATATATAGCACTTGTTGATGCAATATTGATATTACTCAGAGAAGTTATTCAATTTTTTTTTTTTTGACAAAAGTAAGAAGTTATATTGACGTAAGTCTAACAGCACTTACAATACGGAATTCAAAACAAATGTCTTGGACAAAGCCAAACTAATCGCAACTGATACAAAATGCGAAAAGTACAAGGAGGTTGATGTCTTCCACCCCAACTCAAACCCATATTCTGCTAAAATTTCATATCTCCTTGAAGTCTCCAAAAAAGATAAAGTGCTAGTAAAAAAAAAAGAAAATAAATATCCAGATGATTTGACGAACTCCAACCAAGTATGAATTCGCAAACAAACTCCCAAATCTACATATCTGACAAGCCACCATGATTTGCTCCAGCAAAGACATCATACGGAGGTCGTAGAGCATTGATGACACAAATGTTGTTGTGAACCAACATCATCTGAAGAACCCGAGCTGTAGACGTTATTCATTCAATGGTATATTTTCTTTCTAGTCTCTCTAGCCAAACGAGTCATTGTGAGTGGATAAATGATGCCTTTTATTCTAATTCAAAAATTGGTACTGGCTAATTATGCTACTTCCTCATCCCGTATCGCTGGTCCACAATTTTATTTAGAAATGTTTGAAAATATTAACTCTATCCGGAAGTCAATTAAAAAAGCATTTAATCTTTTATAAAAGTAATTAAAAATAATTTTAAATTAGAGAATAAAGGATAATTTAAAAAATCTAATAAAAAATTTCTAAGTAGACATTTCTTGATTACCTATCTCCTTTAGAATTAAAATTTTCAGTACAAGAGCAGTATATATACTTAACTAATGTTGTTAAATTATTGAATATGAGAGCTTGAAAAGGGATCCGCGAAGCTGTAGAGCACCCTGTGTAGTGCATATGTAGGGCAGCACACAGCCGTCGATCTCATCAATCAACGGTCCAGATAAAAAATTAATTATGACCGGTAAATCGGTCATAATTAAAAATTATATCTCAACCATTCATTATTAAGATCGATAGCCCGTGTGCACCTTACAGAATACCTTTCAAGGTCTTGCACTGTAGAATTTTCCAATTCCTGAAAAAGTGGGTTCATCACATAATTTATTAGCTTTATGATGTGTCCACACGAGCCCTTGTCTCTCTTAATTGAGCAAAAAGAGATACTCCTATGCCTACTACAAGGAAAGTTTCTCAAAAGCGGTGATGAAATACACTGAACGGAACCGCCCATTCAAATATAGTACTAAATTAAAAGGCATACCCCTTTATTTTGTACTGAACGGTCATAGTTGTCCAGATCAACTTACGTGCAATTTGACTAATCTCATTCTTGGTCTCGTTAAAGACGTGTCATCCACGCTGAGACTGAAAGATTGACAAGAACTTATTTTTTTGCGGTTTGATCCCAATAATTGAATCTTGAATAATCGAGAGGAACAAATCCACGAACTAACCGGAAGGCTAAAAGAAAATACCGTTGCAAAGGCAGATTAGTAACAATACCACAAGGCAAGATTTAAATAACAAACAAAAATACTAATAATAATAACGTTGAAAGTTGTGTCTCCATACTAATGAGAACTCATTATGCTTCATCATGTGCCATGAAAATAGTTTAAGAAATTTTGGACCTAGGGGATTTTTGGTATTCTTCCTCAGTGGTTGCATTTTTTTTTTTTCTGAAAAGAAAATTGCAGACAAAGCAGAGCTTTAGGGGAAAAAGAAAAAAAGAAAAAAAATCCGAAGAGAAGTATTCCTTTATATACACTGGTAGGAGATTTTTTTTTGAAACGAACAACATAACTAATTATATTAAGTCAAAAGGAGTGCATGAGTGATAGTTCTTTACAAAACGAGAAACTGTTGCTCCTCTCTGATCCTTATACAACGCATGTAACAAAAACCCGGGTGCACCGGTAAAAGTTGGCTACACAACCAACGGTAACGGGTTAGAAGTGGCATTAGACTAACAATTCCCCACCTCTCCTAAATTATAGATTTGTGGGTCTTTTTATCCTGGAACTATTAGTTCCAACCGGACTCAATATCCTTTTACGGACGGACAATTTGGATGAGTGAGCTCTTGATTAGTGATCAAACATGAGTTAGTCTTTCTCATGAGGACTTCAAAACAAACATGAGATAGCTCGAATAGAACCTATCCATTATTATATAACCTTATGCACAAACAAACACAGGACTAATACCAAATTAGTCCTTGGATTATTAGTCCCTAGATCGAATCGAAATTATCCATAATCTAATCTCATGCACATATTTCTGCAATATTAATACTGAAGGTACTACACAAGTAGAGCCTCTTGCTTTATCTTGGACAAAACAAAGTTGTGTCTCCATAAACAAAGCTAGAAAAAAGTTCAGCCACTTTAAAGAGGGCCCGCAACCTCCGTAAAGAAAGAATTTGATTCCCACAATTAAAGGCTTCAAACGAGCCGAGCTGCCGCTCAAGGCTTTGTTCATTAAGGCTTGGCTTGATTCAATTTGTTTAGTAATTGAACCAAACTCCAGCTCAAGTTTTAAGCTTGTTTAGTTAAACTAGTTGAGCTCAACAATCTGAAGCTCGGGTTGTTTGTATAAGTTTGGCTTGTTTATAGACAATTGTTTAGTAGTGGAAACGGGCTCGGCTCGTTAAGGGCTCCTTTTTAAACGAGCCGAGCTCGACCACTACAAAGCCTTGGCCTGGCACGTTTACACACCTACCCGCGACCTTTATAGCAATTTGACACGAAACACCAAATTATGGTTCATATATCATAGAAATTCTTTTTTTTTTTTTTTTTGGGGTGCTTCGGAAAAGAATTCATAGCAATGGATAAGTGTAGGCGGGAAGACCTGAGACATACTTAATTTTGGCAACAAATGTGACTGCTAAAAACAAGTTTACCATTGGAAAAACGCCTGCTAATATCTCGAAAAAACGAGGAACCAAGGAACGTTATGCCATAGAATTATACCCCAAATCAAACCCAAACCCGGGAGACGACAAAGAGAGCAGGAAGGCAAAAGAGCCGATTCAATTTATATGCTCGATCATTACCTTGCTTCGTTTGTTTAAAATCTAAAACATCAATAATGTGCCAAGAAATTATTGCTAAAGCAAAACTTTTTAAAGTTATATATAAAGTGATTCTGGCCTCGAGCTACCAGCAAACCCTACACAGCCCATACTTCACTAAACTTTGGATATTGCTTAAAGACAATCTTAAAATACTGCAATTCCAGTCCTCTTGCCAAACTTTGAAACCGAAAGAGATGCAATAAGTGATTTTGGAAACATTAGGTGTATTTGAAAATGATTTGCATCATGTGATGAGCAAGGAGAGGATGTAGCCAATGTTGTGTCATTACATGTTACTATTAAAATCCCGTTACGCCCTTACGGCTTTTGTACTGCCTTACTATGGTTTCTAGTATTAAACATCGCGTTTTCGTAGTGAGATCGAGTCGAGGGATACGGCAACCCCAGACAAGGTGGAGGAGGAGAGGCTATGGAAGGTCCCTATTCCAACACCTTTGCTTGTCTTGATCTTTTGCTTGTTCTTGACCTTTTTGTCAAGACAGACCAATTTGGTTGTCCATCCCACTGCGATACATATTTCGGCTGCGCGCCCTCCGTCCCCATGGATATACTGTCCTATCACCATTTCTGAAATGCCTTTCTCTCCACAACTAAAATCCCAGCCAGTGAAGTCTGATCACTAAACCAGCACCGCCACGAATAACCGGGGCTGCCAAAGATGGAACTTGCAGTTCATTACTCCTGAATTTCAAGAAAATTGACAAAAATGTCAGCCGATATTCAATAGAAAGTGCGTCAACGTTAATATTGAGATACTTGACAAAGCTCAATTAACCGATATTCAATAGCAAGTGTGTCAACATTAAATTTAGATCCTTGACAAAGCTCAGTTAACCGATAATATTCAATAGAAAATGCGTCAACATTAATATTGGGGACCTTAATATTGAGATACTTGACAAAGCTCAATTAACTCAATTTAATCAGGAAATGGAGCAGAAATTTCATGAACCATGAGAGATAGAAGCATGGTTTTTAGCCTACAACTCGATCAGTTTGGATGAAGAAACAAATCATAGCGTTTGTTGCAGATAACTTTTTTTTTTGAAAGTGTCATGAGCCCATCGGGCAATACAGATTCCAGAAAAGATACAGGAAAAATCAAAACTACCAAAACTTCGATCTGCACCTACTACTGAAGCAGACCCAGCGAAATTGTCGGTATATAAGAACCAATCTAAGTCTAGATAACAAAGGATTTAAAAGATCCACAACTCAAACCCCAAAAACCAAGCACCGCTGAAATCTGAAGGCAAACAACAACATTATCAACTACAAGCTAACTGCTCTCATGGATTAATCCACAAGGGTCACCGGCTCGATCTAGACGAGAGCCGAAACACCTGAACCAAAGCAGTGGAGAGACTCTGAGGCAAGCCCTTGCTGACACAGCGAGCTCCGAACACACTGTCCGCGATTCAACCATGGTGTTTGTTGCAGATTAACACAGAAATCAACCGAAGCGTGATGAAAACGGAGTGAATTCCTTCCGTACTAAAACGGTTTTGATCCAGTGTAGACAATTCTATTTTCGGAAAAAGAAATTCACACCAATCACCTCCGATCAGGTATTAATCGACATTCGATTAACACGATCTTCATCAGGGTTTATCTTCTTGACAGGATCTACAACTCGATCAGTTTGGATCAAGAAACAAATCCGGCATGAGATTACAATTTTGAAATTACACATCGCAGGTCCTATAGTGGGAGCTTTAACCTGTTCCGACGTCGTTTGAAGAACCGAGCGCGAGGTCTTTATAAGCTCCTTGTTTTATCAAGTGTGGCCGATTCTATTTTTGCAAAAATAAATTCACATAAACCATCTCCGATAATGAAGCAATCGAGATCTTTTTAACATGATCTTTGAAAGTTTTATCTTCATGACAAGATCTATACATTGAACATCTTAGATCAAGAAATAAACATGGAATGAGTTCACAATTTACAATTACACGGTTGCCACTTCGTTTTATTGATCTTCGCAGGTTGAACCTGCGAAGTCTTTATGAATGCAGACCGACGCCGTTTTTATAAACCTGCTATGAGACATCAGTTTTCCACATTATTGAACCCATATGCTGGAGACGCGATTTCTATGCCCGACGCTTTCTTCCTTGCCCCTTTCATTCCAAACGAAGAGCACGACAGGAGATTGAATCTCTCTCTCTCTCTCTCTCTCTCTATGTATATATATACACGCACACACACCTTTTCGTGACGCCTTTCTTATAAAAAAAATAATACAGTATTTCGTTACGCCCATACGGTTTTTGTACTGCCTTAATATGGTTTCCAGTAGGAAACGTCGCATTTTGGTAGTGAGAGTCGAGGGATACGGCAAACCCAGACAAGGTGGAGGAGGAGAGGCTATGGAAGATCCCTATTCAAACACCTTTGCTTGTTCTCTTTTTCTCAAGACAGACCAATGTGGTTGTCCATCCCACTGCGAGTAGTGATCTGAGCCGCTTGTTTTTACGTCTCTGTGTGTGTGTGAATCATCCACGAAAATAACCGGATTGAACTCATGATCACAGCAACAGGAATCATTACACTTATCTTTGGAAAAGAAACAGCATATCTCAAAAGTTGGATATCTTTTCATTAGTTTGCTTTCGCAAGTGATCTTAGCCATTTGTTTTTACGCCTCTCTGTGTGTGTGAAATTGTGAATCATCCACGGAAATAACCAGATTGAACTCATGATCATAACAACAGGAATCATTATACTTATCTTTGGAAAAGAAACAGCATATCTCAAAAGTTGGATATCTTTTCATTAGTTTGCTAATTTCTGGTATCTTTCCAGCTTCCAAATAAAGATGAAGTGCTTTACCCAGTTGGTATAGGCCCTACATAAGGGGATAAGCAATTTGACACCATTGTGTTGGTTTTATAAATGGAGGGACTTTGGTGCTGTTTCCTTTAATTGAGCGTATTTCAAGGTCCCATGGAATGGAATTGCTCCTTACACACTCACATTATATCAGCTGTCAAATGCGCATTTTTTTTTCGGTTTAACGAATTTGAGAAGCACAAGGAGAGGATATCACACAAATAGAAACGCATGAAGTGCAACTGTCGGTGACAATACGATATGGAGATATGAATATTTACAACTGCTACGGCTAAATGTTGGATTAATATATAGCATTTGATGATAGATTTGATTTAGAAGGGATTGTCTCAACTGCGGATCAACAAATTTTGTGGGATGCCCATATGCAGAAGAGAACGCATTGTAATCAGGAAATGAAGAACAACAAACCTGGAGAGTGCAAATATTACAGAAAAATCTCCACCGGGGAGTTACCGTATGAGTACACTTATTCTGGACGTACAGAGTTGGTAAAATCTGCAGATACTATCTGGAAGCTAGTTCTGAATCTTGGACTTCGGTGTCATTCACAAAGTTCGGAAATGCTAGAGTTACTTCCCTGAAATTTTGGTATCCAAGATTCAAAAATATCAGTAAAAGTCTGCCAAACTAAAAATGGGGTAATAGTTTAGTGAGTAGTAAACCAAGACTTCTGGAATTGAAAAGACTCGAGGCACGTTTGATGAACAGATTTTGAAATTTCTCGGTAGAATTAGACTCTATCCTAGTCCGGCGTTAACATAAGCACTGGCTAGTTCATAACTTGGTAAGGGTGGTATTGGCTAGTTCCTGCAAAGAAACTTTCTACAGAAGTCAAAAACTGCAGTGGAGAGGTCCAACATAAATGTTGTAAAATGTAGTAACCTCTATAATGGTGTAATCCCTTTCATAACCAAGCAACATTGGATTACTCAAATACCCACCTCTCACGTGCAGCCACTTGTTGGTCCGTCATGCGTGTGTCATCTGCAAACTTTTTTTGAGTCCATCATCGTGCAACTTCTTTTGAGTTTCTCATCGTGATATGTGAGCTAATGTATGTATATGTGTATGTACATATATGACTCAAGCTATTAGTGGAGAGTGGTCTAACATTTTTAAGCTCTATCCATTTCATATCCAAGTGATGTGGGATTCTCTACCACCCTCCCCTCCAAATTATCTTCCCTCTTCATCAAAGAAATCCTCCTCCTTTTATGTATTCCATCTCACTCTAACCAAATAGAGTGTTAGAGCTTGTTCCACATTGGTTAATTATAACTTCCAAATCTAGTTTATAAGCTTAGACGGGCTCTTCACTCATTGCCAATTGGTTTTGAGTTGGATGCTTTAATATGGTATTATAGATAGGCTTTCACAGGCTTTTGATTGCCCTGTTGTTTGCACCTTAAGTGCACTTTGTTTCGTTACGATCCCTGTATTATGGATCCTTTGTCTTCGTATACACGTGCTTGTCCCACATTGTTTGATTGTAACCTCCAACATTAGGACATGAGCCTGAGCAGCCTCTCCATGCATTACCAATTAGTTTTAAGTTGGATGCTTTGACACAAAGTGTAAATAATTTTATGTTTACATAATCCCACTCATGAGGCCCCAGCATGATTCCTACATACGCATTCACAATCCAATCTCTTCCAATTTCCCCACCAGTTATCAGGGAATCAAGCCTTCCTGTCCTGTGGTTTTATGTACCAAGTTCTTCAGGTTATGCAGAGAGTTGCAAGAATTGGAAATTGTAAAACAAAGAAAGGTGCGATTATATGATGGCTAAAAGATACAGAAAATGCTGCATCCAGTTTTGATAGAACTAGAATAACTCACTTCAGATAAGGAACAGTCATGATTTTCATTATAGATGGATGCCTTGCCACCACTGCCTTCCACTCTTCTGGATCAATTCTCCCATCTCCTGTAAAATCTGCTTCCATGATTGTCTGCGAAAAGACCCTCCCGAGTTAATGTGGATATAAGATAGAATCATTATCACTAAGGGAATGACTAGTCACCACCTTATCAACAATTGCTTCAACAACATCATCTGAAAGCGTCAAATCCGATTCGTTCAGAAGAGCCAGTACCAACTCCCTCAGCTTCAAGGGTATAATCATTTGAAAATTGTTGTTAGAAGAACAAATAGATATGATTGTGAAGGTATTACAATGATAGTGAAGTTTGATGAAAGTTCAAAACTTGAAACTAGTTAGCAGTATAATGGAAAAAAGTTGAACAAGTATTTGCAAGCTGAAAAAATATCCAAAAGTTTATCTTGCTGAACTACGGCTGACTTTCATTTCTTTTCGGAGGCAGTGCATGAACAATGAATGTCTACCTAAAAAACCAAAAAAAACATAATGGAATGTTCGTGCATGTAATTTTCAGAACCGGGAACATTCAGCTCAAAATTTAGAATTGTATCAAGCATCTAAGCATTTCTTTGTGTGTCCTTACAAATTGGAAGCGAAAATTTTGTGCAAGTATATCACTACTCTAACTCCTAAGTAATCCAAGAAATATCTGTCTGAAAGAAGCAGCACAGAAGAAAATAATTCTTGCAATCGTGGCATTGCTCCACCGCTTTCAAGATATAGATCTCATTGTCGAAACTTCACAAAGGACTAGAAAATCAATAGTGACTGAATGCATAGGCGTAGATGGAATGCATATTCATAGCCCTGCCCTGTCATGGTTTTTATGTAAAGGAGAATCATAAGAGGGTTGTAAAAGTTTACCAAAAAAAAAAAAAGACTTCAACATCTGATGAAATGACAATGTCCAACATGGGTGAACTCAGCTTAAGTGCATGCATATCTCATATATATTTATGCGTGTGTAAGTGCAGTGCATGTTTGTATGTGTGACAAATTACCATTGTGAGGGACACAGCACATAAAAAGGTTTTTTTTATCACCAATTAGCTTGCCACAGGATGCATTATCAAAGAATTGCTGCAGTTTTTCAGGACAATCACCTCATCACGCTCTATGTAGCCGGTGCACTTTACATCACACAACCTAAATACAACTGCGATCAAGAAGATTCTTCCCCAAGTTAATAATGATGTTACTGGCAATGCTGTTAGGATAAAAATACTTCTACAGAAAAAAAAACTATCAATGGTGGCAACTGACATATCATAATAAGCAAGGGAAGTAAAAAAAAAAACTCCGTCACGGCCGTCTTACATGCAAGTTTCTCTGCTTCAGGAGCATTTGGATGAAAGATGCTTAGTGATCTAACAAATTCTTCAAATTCAATGACCCCATCCTGCTTAAGGTCGAACAAATCAAATAGCTGCAGACATTGAAACCAAAATTTATGTATGCACTGTCAATTAAGTAATGGATACAAAGTTTCGAAAAGTCTCTTAAAAAAGGAAATATATATACACGTGTGTGTGTGGTTGAGTGATAAACAAGGGTTGGAAAAGAGTCGGGGCTAGGAGTGATAAAGAGGGGAATGTAGGTAGGGTTGATGTGGAGAGAATGTGTGAATCTAGGGAGAGAGTGGAGGAAAGAAATAAAGAGATTGAAGTTGATTTGAGGAAAAAGAAAAAGTTATAATCCAGTCATGCTCACCCCTACATGTCTCGTGCTCGAGTCATGTCCATGTCGCTCTCGTGTCATGCCTGTTCTTTACTGTGCACATGCCTAGCTAGTCTCAAGATCCACTCACTTAGATTTCTCACAAGAAACATTAATTTGATAGTTTGCAGTTAAATTGTTTCAGAGACACCCTTTGAAATTCTCTAATTACAGTGTCCGAATTCAATAATGGCTAAACATGGGCTATATGCATTATACTTTATAATTATTTGCATACTTCCTGTTGCTAACTCCCAAAAAGGATTGGAAATTATCTGAAGATATTGATCATTCATATGTCATTCTTATGGGGAAATACTCTATGCAACTTACAATGAAACAAATGTTAAGATGACTAATGGATCAGATATAACTATACTGACTCTATCTGCAAAGAGATTCTGCTTGCTGCTGTTGTCGAGAAGTGCAAGTTGGAACTCTTCCTGTTCATGGAATTTCAAAAATGAAATACAGAAAAAAAAATGAAATAAGATTTTGTTGTGCAGAACTTGTCAAGAACCAATCAAAGAGCTAAAAGCCTCAATCGAGGTGATATAAAAGCAAGAGTCGTAAACTTCAGAACGGATCCATGATAAAGATACCTTGTGGATGAGGCCATCGTCGATTATAGAACTGCTCAGTTCTTTGTACATTTCATACAAAGCCTCCACTTCATTTTCTGTAACTGCAAAATAAACAAAAGTACATTAGGTTAGATGAGTGACATGAGTCCTCTTCCACAGTTTAGGATCTGCTACACAGTTCCTGTAGCCTGTAAAAAATTGTTACAAAGACAACCAGCAGTAAAATAGGATAAGACTCTAGGAGTGACACATGTCATCCTATTTGAAGTAGCAACTAAAAACAAGAAGCTTTAAATGGTCTCCAAATGTGAGAAACACAACTTCACCGAATGAGGAGGGTGTGATTTCATTCAAGTTAAAACTCTCACTGCACAGGAGTTGTAACTAAAATAGGATAGGCAGATAGCAAGAATGGACGGCTTGGAAACTAGCAGAAAAAAGGCTCCAAAAGTAAGTTGTTTACTCACAACTCGTTTCAGAAGCGAGAATGGCATGCGCTTTACCCCTTGCAATATGTCCACCTCCCCTCCCACAAAAGCAGCGCACAAAGCAACGCATAGTTCAGTGGAAGCTTATGAATCTGGGAAAAGAAAAGTGCTATTCAAGTCATAACCCCAGCAAGGATTAGAGTGGCCCATATCAGATCAAGTCTCTAACCAAAATTGTCTCAAATCCGATGGAGCAACATAAACTACGGATTAAACATTGCCTAACAAAACCAAAACTCTCCCCTGGTACCACGATGGCCAAACTTGTGACCACACCACTTATAAACACCTAGGCCATAGTGAGAAATACGAAGATTATCAGATAACGCGAAGAAATTTCCCAGATCAATTTCCACAACCAAAAAAACAAAAAAAAAAACCAGATTTAGCAAATGGAAAAGGGAAAATAAGATCTCAGATTTCCATTCAGTGAAGTATAACTATAGGTTCAAGAAATCTGATGGGTAAGTCGAAGGTTCCAATAGTGATTTTTATGCCACAAACAGGAGCATGTAGGACCAAGAATGTAGATCAATCAATCAAAACAACACCATTAACAAAAGAAAGCAGCAATTTAGACCTTTTTTTTAAGGCTGTCAACTCGATAGCCGATCATCCCATACATATAAAAAAACCAAGAACAATTTACTGCAAAGCAACAAAGACAAAGGAAATGAACTTTATTTGCAGCCAATCTCTACATTGACCTTCCATGGTCAAAATCCATAAAGATAAAACCTTCTATATTGTATACCCATACATACATGCTTCAAAAAATGTATCTATCTAGCATATATTATCTTTGACCATATACTTGCAGGGAAATGAGGGTTGCTTGTTGTTGCTATGGAGGAGCAGTTTTTGTTTATAGTAGTAGTAAAAAAAGTTGAGGTCTTCTCTTGCCTTCAAGATGGGAAGTTTTTTATTGGACAGAGAATGTAATTGTAAGGTCGAGATAGTGACAGAAATCTGAAAATGGCATATTTGCCATACTACTATTTTGGTCTTGAAAATGACATCTACAATGTATTTATGACAAAGTCTTGCTTGTCTGGAGTCTCCAGTCCAATCGGGAGGAGGCCCCCTCCTGTCCGGTCCAGTCTCTTCTACTCTTGGGATGTTGCCTAGCGGTATTCCTGTGAAGCGGCGCTAAGCGGTCGATTCGGCCGTTCATATCAGCACGGATTGCTTAGAGTGAATTTGAGCTCATACAATCTGAGTCGTCAGTTGCTCGGTAAAAAGCTAAGGCATTAATTGCCGAGATGAGCGACCGAATTAGCCGCTCTACACCCTCTTTGCAGGGGTGCTTGGCAGCATCCCCGAAACTTGCTATCTTTTTACATAGCTTCCAATCTGTATTTTGCTAGGGTGAGTTAGAACGGTGCACTCTAGTAAACTCTACAAATTTTAATTATCTATCATTTCTGTCGGACCGCTTTTTCACCATCTCTCCTAAAACCAATTGGTGATAGGAAAGGTTTCAATTAAGTCTTTTATGGCATTCGACATCGTACCCGCATGGTCTGTTTTTAGAGCGGTCGCAGGGAGTGACATTGTGTAACTAAATCCATGGGGGCACTCCGGGCCGAACAATTTCATATTTTTAATAATTAAATATAAATTAACCTCCCTTTCTTTTAGGGGGCGCCAATAAATTATACACATATTTTGTGTGTGGTTAGAGGATTGAAAAGAAAATTGAGATTTTTCATCATCTATACGTGTAGAAAAATGATATTTTTGCAGTATTAAAATTATTTTTGGGAACATATATCAAACTCATGTTGAGATTAAAAGAAATCTAGAAGAATAGAAAAAGTTTTGAAAATGTGGCAGTGAAAAAACTCCTAGAACAATTAATTTTTATAGGCAATAGAAAGTGACAAAGGGATAGCGGAAATACTAATAAATAAAGATTCAAATCGGTCAACATTTTGAGAAGTAAAGTTCTTTTCTAAAATTTCAACAGCAGAAAAAGCCCAACAGTAACAAAGGTAAAAATAGTAAATGTAAAAATGCATAAAAAAAAATGGGTTGTTTAATATCTGAAGGTTGTTACTTGACCTTCAATTATGTAGATAGATGATAGAAATTTGAACGATGAGTTAACTTTTGAAGGATCTACCATAGCTCCTAAAACATTACTGAACTCATTCGATCAATAACTCATTTGCTACTTCTGTTAGAGATGCTCTCATCGGGCCTTGATAGCTTAGTAAATAACTCATTCGATCAAGGAAAAAAAATAGACTAACAAACATGACTTCAAACATCTACGGTTACTTTCCATTATTAAGCTTGCCATGCGATGTGATCCCGACGTTATTGCGAACCAACCTACCCAATTACCGACAAAGCACCTTAACACCAAAAATAATTGTAATTGAAGGAAAGATGGTTTCTCTGATATAGGGTGTCCACTATAGATATGTTAAAATCGCAGTTAATATTATAATAGCCCCATTCGTTAAAGCTCAATGCATAAAAATCCAAGAAATAGCCCTATATGGAGAATATCATGTCGTGGGGTTGTAAATTGTTTTTCCTTCCGTATGTCGCTGTCACATGTATGATGTATCTTTGCAGCCCATAGCTGCTTCTTCTTCGGTTATGATATTGGAAACTCAAGTATTCAAAATATCAATCACAAAATCTTGTACTTTTGAACCATTTCTTCTACTTAGAATCTACAGATCTCCGTGTAGGAATTCTAGATAGAAAAGAGATATGAATATGAAACCTAGAACATTTTAAAAACGAATCCAGCTTCTCTGCAATCTGTTTTTTGTCTGTTGAGCGCAGATGGCGCAATAAAAATCTACCAAAAACATTTTTAACAGTTAAGTGTTGCTTCTGTCATTTTTCTCCTATATAAAAAAAAAATGAATTACTGCTTTTGTTTGCAAATCTAAACTATTGATCATGGGCAGCAGATATACAACTGCTTTGTGAAATCCAAAAATAGAAGAATGAGAAGCTAGGCCCATTAAAATACTCTCTCTGTCCCTATTCTTTATTCTCTTTTGGGGATTCCAACTATATAATAAAACACAATCATTACACTTTTAAAAACTTATTTTTCTCATTTTACTCTTCAATCATTACTTTTTCTTACTTTTTTGTACTACTAATTTAAGAAATGGAAGGGTAAAAGAGGAAATCTAATATATATTACCTATTTAGTTTTGAAGTGGGACAATCTTTTTGGGACGAAAAAAAGTGCTAATTGGGACCAAAAAAGGGAGACAGATGGTGTTATAGGTGGTGTGACATTGATTTCTCATTTTTTTAAAGAAATTCTTTTCGGTGTTATACAAGAAGGAAAAGGAGGCCGGGTCGATGAATCAGTACTGTAAGTTTGACAATCAGACGGTGACTGTGTTCACGTTGTCTCTGTATTGGCTACGTCGATCTCTTTGGCAGTGTTCTGTTTTGCGCTGGAAAAATGATCAGTAATACTCCGTAGCATTCGTTCATGAATTTCAAAGTTCAAGACGTTCATCTTTGCCGTTCTTTAGGTAAATGAGGTAAAAAGTTATAATCCGGTCATGCTTTCCCCGTGCATGTCTCGTGCTCGAGTTGTGCCCATGTCGTGCCTGTTCTTTACCATGCACGTGCCTAGTTAGTCTCAGCATCCACTCACTTAGATTTCTCACAAAAATATAAATTTGATAGTTTGCAGTTAAATTGTTTTCGACATAGAAAACCATTGCATAATGATACAACAAATTTATTACTAGTACACGGCTTTTCCGATTCTAGCTCTAGCTCTAGCTCTGATAGAAATGCAATGCAACTACCAGTGCCTGTTTTATTTGGTGTTCATCATTCCAGAGAATAGAACGCTTGAGAAAGGTTATGGGAATTGGACTCCAGCACGGATAAATTATTTGGTGGTCTTTGGCACCGCCACGTTGTACCTAACATTCTTATCCATTACACATTTTTATAGGGTCAAATGCTACATGTATATGGAGAGGTCACAATATATGGAGGGGTCAAGTATTCCTAGGTGAAAGTCGAAGGCCCGGGGAGGTGCTGGCCCGAGGGTTGTCAAGGGGCTCAGCTGGGGCTGTCAAGGAGTCAAGTATTCTTGGGTTTGGTTGCCTCTCTTCTCATTTATATATCCTCCTCTCTTCTCATTTGCTCTTCCTTGCTTCTCTGTTATTGTTCAACCCTTTTCTCTCATTTATCCTCCTCTCTTCTCATTTTCTCTTCCTCGTCAAGGTGTGATTGGTAAGTGTCATTCTCAACTTTCTTGAAGCCCAACTTCAGGAATACTACATAATTGTTTTTGTAATTCACTTTTATATTTATCTTTTAGATTTTGAAGAAATAAAATTAGAAATAGATGAATTATAATACTCCCCCTTCCATAAATGCAATGTCCATAAATATTTATTGAAGACTTTTCATAAATAAAATTAGAAATAGATGAAATATAATACTCCCCCTTCCGTAAATGCAATGTCCATATTATTTTAGATTTTTTAGTAATGTGTATCGAAGACTTTTCCATAAATGTTGTTCATTTTTACTATTTGCATCTCTCATAAAATTATCTATATATTATCTCACATTCAATAAGAAAGAAACTAACCGTCCCGCACACCGATTTGTGCACCATCTATACAAGTTTTTTTTTTTTTTTGTCAAAAGCATTGGTGCAAGATTGGTCGGAACCCGTAAAAAAAAAAAAAAGAACAAATCATTATCATTATTATCTTTAAAAGTTCTTTAATTGATTTTGGTTTCTTGTACTCATCAAAAAAGGAAAAAATGGTTTCTTGTTTGCCTGTTTACCGGATTGTTTGGGAACTCCTAATTTACCTTCCATCTGCAAACCGTTGGCCACAGCCACGTCCAAACGCTCCCTCGCGATTTTCCTGAGCTGATCCTTTCCTCTCACATGCCGCCTAAACTACCCGTCTTCGACTGAGAAACCATTCCCCAAAAAATCCAAAGCGTAGTATTGCAGCTAAGATATTCGCAATCAAGATTTGTTTTTCGGAACCCTAGGTTTGCCGTAGCATCGAGAATCATTACAATTCTGTTCGATATTGTTGTACTTGTTGTTCAGTAACAAGTTGTGATGTTGTTTGATTGATTGATCGTTGTTTTCTGTGATGCGATTGGTTGTGATTTTCAGAGTGAATGCAATGGAAGTGGAATTGATAACAGAGGGCGTGTCGGATGATGATGCTTTCAGCTTTGATCAGAACAATGATGTGAGTTTCTGATCGTCATTTGTTGCTGTTTTGCTCAATTTTTGTTCTTCTATCCATGAACAAGAATCACTAAAAATTTGGGTGTTTTTAAAGTTCAGGAATGGCAACTAATGAGAAAGAGGGGGACTTTGGTGTAATGAAGTAGTGAAACTGTTTATATCTATTGAATTAAGAAACTAAAACTGTTACATTCTCTATGAACTATGGTTAACAGAAGCGGGTTGGGAGTGGATTAATGGATTTCCAAAACTATATTCTGTTAGGTTCGAAACCTCCTAGGTGCTATCAACTCTCACGGGGTTATTCCATACGGGGCTGTGTTCCAGCTTGAATTGGCCCTCCCCTGGTGGATGGGGGGATTGGTCCACCAGAGATTAGGTTGAGGCACGCCCAAGCTAGTCTGGAAAGGATGAGTTATCAAAAGGGAAAAAAAACTGTGTTGTTTCATATCTTGGTATGGTGACATTAGCTTAAAAATTTAGAATGTTCCGATTGAGTATGGGGAGATTATGGGGAAAATAGTAGGTTCAAATTTGTGGTTTTTGTTTTTTGCAAGTGCTTGTTTTATGAAATGTGCAAAATATGTGATTGCAGGATTTTTTAACTCTGGATGGTGAGAGATGTGGGATATGCATGGATATTGTCATTGATAGGGGGGTGCTGGATTGCTGCCAACACTGGTATGTTCATAATTCTCCGAGAATTTCATATATAATGAAGCTTTTAGAGTAATGATAGTGTGGGTTGCCTTTAAAGGCATCAGAGTGGTGCAGCTTTCTTCCTATACTCCACTGTCTTTTATTTTGCGAACGTAGGTAATCATCAATTGATATTGGTTACTCTCTTTCTGTTAGGAAGACCTAGCTACTGATATCTATTCGTCATCTATTTGTACCTTTGACCTCAGTTTTCTTTGTTCTGTGTCCCTACCATAGGTACATAATTGGGATAGTTTATGAGATAACTTATTTATCTGCCCCTATTGTGCCAAATAGGGGAACAGGTTGATCATGGGGTGATCAATTGTTTGGTCTTCCCATTATCCGTTGGTTACAACTTTGGGCAGGTTTAGGTATTTGTTTTCTCAATTTCCAAAAAAATGTGTATGGGGTGATTTTATTTGGTGGATGTGCTTTAGCATATATGAGATCATTCCGGTTGTTGGATGCACTTTATTCTCCTTGATTTCTTGTTCTCAAATGTCCAACAGTAATTTCAAACTGGTTGGAAACAATGTACTTATTAGCTTGGCTGTTGTATGATACTTGTATCTTATGAGACTTCACAACAATCAAAAGCATAAGAAGGTTGCATGGGTGAATTTTTGGTCGCATGTAATTGGATTGTTTTTGGTGGGAAATGACATTGTAAGCATGTTAATGTTTCTCAAGAAGTTGATTTATGTGAAAATCATAAATCACCTTGGTTTATCATTTGTATTCAGGTTCTGTTTCACATGCATTGACAACTGGGCTACCATCACAAACCTTTGCCCGCTTTGCCAGAATGAATTTCAGTTAATCACATGTGTTCCTGTAAGTATTAAATTGTTGGAGCTTTGTCTTCTTTGTTTGGTGATTCCTTCTTTGGAACTTCATCATCACCCACTTGTCCAATTGATCCTTGACGGTCTCTTGCCACTGTAGTTTGATAATGCTGCATTGATGTTGCCGACTAAAACTGATGTTGCGTTATTGTAACCCCAGCTAACAATTTTCACTGACAATGAAGGTATATGATACCATTGGCAGCAGCAAAATTGACGAGGAGTTGTCCTCCAGGTACTCATTTATATAGGTTGAATTTGTGTTGCTCCTACTTCGGTCTGATTTGAAGCCATATATACTTTGTCTGTAAGATATTCATACAGCCCAAGGTTTCTGTGTTCCATGTTCTTTTCATGTGTTTGAACTTGACAGTGAACTGGAGGCAGGAATGCCTTTCACTGATGTAGATGTAGCTTATGTTAGATTTATGCTTCACAAAGGAGCAAGTTTAATCCCATCTTTCATTTTGTTCATGTGATACTACTGCAGTGGTGGCTCTAGGAATTTTTATGAGGGTAGTCATTAAATGACTTAAGTTCTACTGTTCTACAAATCCATTAAACATTCTTATGTAATGTATTGATATTGACATTTCCACCCCTAAGGTATAAATACGTAGGATTTCAATTGTATTCCGACTAGTTTTATTTTTATTTTTCACTTCAAAAAATTGTGAGTTCAAAGTTAAATAGTTTAGATAGATGAAATCACTAAATTGGAAGCTAGCTAGTTTCACTATATTTATTTGATTCACAAATAATGAATAAAAACTGAACGGAAAATTAGTATTTTAGATAGATAGGATTTTAACATATGTAGAGAGGCCATATATGTAGTGGACCAATTGAATTTTGTTTTCTTCTCTAGAACTTCTCTCCTTTTCCCTCCTATGTTAAGTTATTGTGGGTGTTCATAATGTTTTCGTATAGAGAGAGAGAGAGAGGCCATATATGTAGTGGACCAATTGAATTTTGTTTTCTTCTCTAGAACTTCTCTTCTTTTCCCTCCTATGTTAAGAGATTGTGGGTGTTCATAATGTATAGGGTGTTCAATTAAGTAGGCTAGCTCTAAATAAACAAATCCTTCATCTATGAGATTTATGCTTGAGGGTGTTCAATTGACCACCCTATTCAAAGGGTGGAGCTGACAGTGTACTACTGGGGCAAGGGGAGGAGGGGGATAGAGATGAATTAAAGTATTCAAAAGGTTTGTCCTTGCTTAATGGTGTCTCTATAAAGGTTGCGGTAGAGTTTCAGGAAGAGCATGAAAGAATCAAAGAATCATAAATTAGGAAAATGATGATTTGAAAGATGCCAAAGACATATGGGACCTTGCATTGTGCATCATTCACATGAACTGCGCTCAAACTATTTTTACATTGCATACATATAACATATTGTCAAGTATTTTTGCAATTGATTCACGACAGTTTCAACTATAGTTACTTTTGGCAGCTACTTATGTGACCTTTTCTTTGTTTCATCTGCGCAGAGAGGATGATTGGTGCATTGAAGGGAAAACCAATACCCTTTCTTTCCCCTCATACTACATTGATGAAAATGTAAATATTCTACAAAGAAATCTCTTTAGAGGGTAATTGCAGAACTGACTCCAGTTATTATGGAGCTAGCTTAGTTAAGCACACACAAACTCCCACACCCCCAATATAAAGGAAAGTGGTGACATAAGTCATAAATGTGCATTCACGTTTTCTAACTATTTTTCAAAGGTACTAACATCTGTCTCCTAAGATTACAAGTTCCTCGTGTGTTCCTCGTCTCAAGCTTAGGAAACTGGCTATTTAGGTTGAAATGGGCAGCATAATTTTCATACTTGGTGATATATCCAGGTGTTATCAAGAAATGTGCATATGTTCATGACTTTCTTTGATTCTTCATTCACAATTGATATGTTGAACCTAAGATGTATGTATTGCACATGGTCGTAATTGTCACTCTTCACTAGTTGAAGAAGTTATGATGTGGGGAAAACTGAAGAAAATGTTAGGTATCAGCGGTCAGAATGCATCACTGCTGTACTTACATGTTGTAAACTAAAGGATGGGTTCTAAGTCTTTTTAATCTAGTAATTCTCTAGGAGGGACATCTTAATTTAGAACATATGTAGAGTCGTCTTCTTTCTCAAGTTTTGGGACCAGTTTTCATCTGTTGAAATTTGCAATTTATGTGTATCGAGCACACTGTTCTTATACACTCTACCATGTTGTAGGCAGTTATCTGTTTGGATGGAGATGGATGCAAAATCCGAAGTGGATCAGTTACTATTGATGAAGATTCCAATCTTGATACGTCTATTGCTTGTGACTCGTGTGATACATGGTATGCTTAACCTGTTAAAACATCTTCTCGTTTGTTTTGTTTTATTTATGGATTCAGAACTACTCATTATGATGCTATATCAACTGAAAAGTTGTATTGATAAAGAGCTAGAAAACTCTCCACGTATGTACCATTCAACTGCAATTGTCACGGTATGGAACTCAATAGTTCAGAGAGTAGAGAGGTGATGCTGCAAGGGGTTGAGAGAAGCATTTACTAGTACAAGGTTTAGGTATTTCAGTAATTCAGTGTTATTCGATAGTCTCAGAGGGAGGGGTCTTGTTTAAATGAGCCTTGGAGAGTTTTTTTGTTTTACTCTTGGAACGTTTAAATTCGTAAAATTGGAACCTTAGGAATTAGTTCTTGCTCCAAAAGAAATGAAGTTGCTTCCAAGCGTTGATTGGGAAGTTCATAGAGATGGAAAACCCTTCCATGTAAGAGCATCTGCAATGTAATAATCAAAATCAAAATGTTGTTAAAGTTAGCAATGTTTGCTCAAAAAAGTGCTCACATTGTAATAACCAAACTTAGCAACCTCTTAACAACTCATCAAATTTTGGCCTTTGAATAATCAAAACTAACAACTTTTTGCCAATAATAAAATCTAATGGTCCCCACATTTTCTCAATCAAGTACACCCATCATTACACAAAACCTTCTCTCTTTCAACAATGTTTTCAAAAAATAAATTTTAAAAACTATTTTTTTTAGAAACTTAAAAAAAAAATAGTTTAAAAAAAAACTGTTTTTTTTTTTGAAAAATTGTTTTTAAAAACCGTTTTTACACAAAAAAAAAAAAAAAACCTTTTTGAAAAAACTAATATTTTTCACTAAACTCTTTTTTTTAAATTATTATTTTTCAAAAAAACTATTCAAATTATTATCACAATTTTGTTTTTAGAATTTTGTAGTTTGAAAAGGTGGTGTGGTAAGTTTTGGTTATCCAATTTTAATTATTACTAACCTTAGCAATGTCTTAAATGGATAACCAAAAGGTGATGTGGCAACTTTTAACTATCCAATTTTGATTATTACATTGTGGATGCTCTAATATTTATTATTTAAGCGTATCATGTTGGCAGTTTCGTAAAAGTGTGTGATGACTGCCACCCTTAATTATGACTTGGTGAAAACAATTTTCTGCTTTACATAAACCATATCCAGTTATGGTGGAAAAATCACTCTCCACGGTGTATACGTGATTCTTGTTTCACCTTTTTATGTCACGAGGACCAGTGTAGTAAATTTGATTAATCCCTTCCAAGCAGTCTATTTTTAGGATCTACTTGTATTTGGTTCAGCCTTTAAAATTGTGCAATTTTTATGTTTGCCAAGGAAAGCGGGGAGTTAATTTTGAAGTTCTGAATTTCACTGTTTGAAACATGGATCTACTAAATTTAGATCTTAAGGAGCAGGCCCTACGTTTGCAACAGGTATCATGAAACTCTAAAAGAAGCTCTCTTGACATCATTAAGATGGCTTCTAGTTATTTCTCTGACGGAGCTGCCTCTTGAGAAGCATTATGGAAATCAAATACTTTTAGTGGAGTTCTCATGGACTTTGAAATCTGGAATTTTTAGAATCGAAACCATGCCAGAAAGGAATTTTCAACTTTCATTTCTGATGGCTTTGCCGGGGATGTGAAGTCACCTCTTACTTATGCGTGCATAAGGGTTAGTTCACATGTTGAGAGATCTACATATTTGTTTACTCTTATTAGTTATGCCCATACACACTTATGCATGTACTTATATTCTTTTTCCTATGATTTTCTTCGTTATTCTTTTTTATGCTTTTGAATGGGTACTCTCTTTCAATTTGGGATCACTATCTTTCATAAGTTATAAGTTGGGGGATCATTATCTTTCACGAGTTATAAGTTTTATGATTTCATCTTCTGCCATATCTCATTCAAAGTTTTGATGCTGGATGGCCCTAATTGTTTGTTGACTTAAATGGAATCAGGTATCATGCTTTTTGTGTGGGATTTGATACTGAAGGGACATGTGAGAATTCATGGTTATGCCCAAGGTAATTTGACAGGTGGTTTTAATTTATAATTCTGTCAAAAATTTGGGTTAGGTTCATTTGCCGGATGCATTTTTACAGAATCAGCATTAGGCACCATTGTCTTAATGCTCTTTGTTGGCTTCTCTCTTGGAGTTCATTTACCTTTTCACCCATGACTTTTCAAGACAAGTATCTGGACTTTGTTTTGTTTGCTCGTACAAATATTTGAACGTAGTTAACATGCTTGTGCTCCCGTTCTGCATACAGATTCCACAAGGGGTATTTTTACATCTTGTGCTTTGGAATTTCTGACTGACAATCCAATCAGATTGTTGCAAAAGTTCCTAACATCTGATGTATCCTTGGGGAAAATGGAAGTTGCACTTATGGTTTAGTTTCATCCAGCGAGTGCAAGCGACTCTCCAAGTTGGGACCCAATTTATTTGCTCTTTTATCCTCCATCCATGCGCTTCGGGCACTGAGTATTGGAGTTTTTTATTGCAATAAGCTCCATCTTGGGCCTCTTTTGCTATCTTGTTTGTCAATGATGTAGGTGTGTAGCGAATGAGAATCCCCAAGAAACAGATGTGATTCCAGTGCTGAGGCCTAGCAACTACGGGTGTCTAGAAAATAGCAATAGTGATTGTTTCGTTGATGCTGCTTTTTCTAGAAAGGTCTCTGTATCAGTTGCTGATGCTGGCGAGACAGCTGTTGTTGTCTCAATGGTTGAGAATCAAATGACAGACAGACCAAGTGAAAAACTGCCATCAACCTTAGAAGTTGACAAAGACCTGAAAATTGAGAGGTTGGAAATACCATCAACTGAGAAGCCTACTACTCAACCAGTTTTGAAGTCAGAGAAGTTGGAACTATGCTTATCACAAGATGTATCCTTCAGTTTGCCATGTAGTTCGTTTGGGAAAAGTGAGTTGAAGATGTCTTCCCCTGATAAACTGATGAAAGAACCAAGTGGCGTTGATGGCTTGGTTATTTCTTCAAGGAAGAAGTTAAACGGGTGTTACTCTGGTAATGAACCATCTGGATCCAGTCTGGATCTGCATCTTGGTTTATCTGTGGGCTGTTCTTTTTCTGGTATGTTAAAGATGTAGAAATTCTGCCTATTTCTCATGCAGCCACACACACACACACACATTTCATTACACTGACCATTTCTCATTTTCTTCCAGTTGACTTTGTGAAAAACGATGTAGCTGAAGATCAAGCAGCTGGAGACATGCAGCAGAAAAGTTGTTCAGAAGAATATTTATTGCCAGGTGTGGAATGGAGTGGTTTGTGATTTCCTTTCTTCTAGGGATTTTGGCACTCAGATAGTATGACCAATTGTGTTTTCAATCAGCTAGATATGTAGTTCTTTATGTCGATACTATGCTTATTGCCTATTTGATTTCAGGTGGCCGTTGTGTGCCTGCTGTGAAGGATACTACTCTTGGAACTACTGGTGCAAAGAGAAAGAAAAGAGATTATTACAGGTTAATGGTGCTCAATTGCTTCTTTTTCTGCAGTATAATATAGGTTTAGCCAATGGATACACTGTCATTATTTTGAACACTTTTTCACAATCAACCTATCTCTGGCTTGCTTGGCTCTTATTATCCCATTGTTCAACACATGCTTTATTCCCATCAACAAAAAACAAAATGCTTTAGGGTTGTCCAAGGAGCTTTTGCAGTCATACTTACTTATCCAAAGAAGGGAAAAAAAAAAGTAAACAAAAAGATGAAAGGAAAGGAAAGATAAGACAGTTGCTTGCTGCTTGAAAATCCTTGAATTTATTTTGAACGGCGTGAAAATCCTCGAATTTGTCGCCTATGTAATGTAGACTTTCAAGTGCCTCATTTTCATAGACTGTTGTGTTGACTAGGGAAATTCTTATCTAACTTGCATTCAGTAGCTTTGTTATTGGCCGTATATGGCTGTGAACTTATGGAATTTCTTATTTTTTAAATTTGTTTTCTTTTGTTTTTTTCTTTTTTAGTTATGATGTTCTGACAGTTGCTGAGGACGAGGAAACCAAAGCTGAAGTTGAGACTAAAGCTTCAAGAAAAAAGGTCAGAGCTGAGAGAACCAGTCGAGTGATTAATTCAAGAGACCAAGCTGATGAATCTGTTTCTGATACGTCCCCGACATGTAACTCAGGAAAGGAAAATGCTGCTTCTGCTATAATGAGTATAGTTCAGGGGACAGATCGTAGACCTGTCAAGGGCCATACACACAATAATCAAACTGTTAAGTCCTCACTAGAGAGAGAAAATCCAGCTGGTTTGAGAATGAAAAAGATCATGAGAACAGCTGCTGAGGACAAGGAGTCATCCGTATTGGTACAGAAGCTGAGAAAAGAAATTCGGGAAGCCGTCCGCAACAAATCCTCCAAAGAGTTTGGTGAAAACCTTTTTGACCCAAAACTTCTTGATGCATTCAGGGCTGTTGTGGCTGGAACCATGACTGAACCAGCTAAAAAGGCTCCAGCTCTTGTTGTGAGGGATAAGAAGTTACTCTCACAGAAAGGAAAAGTACGTGAGAATCTAACAAAAAAGATATATGGGATTGGTGGAAGAAGAAAGCGGGCGTGGACCCGTGACTGTGAAATTGAATTTTGGAAACACCGTTGCTTGAAACCTGGCAGGCCTGAAAAAATTGAGACTTTGAAGTCAGTTCTGAATCTTTTAAGAAATGGCTCTTATGGGACAGAAATTAAGCAGGAAAATGAAGTGAAGGCCTCGAATCCCATTCTTTCAAGGTTGTATTTAGCTGATACATCTGTTTTCCCTCGTAAGGATGATATCAAGCCTCTCTCCGATCTCAACACTACTGATCCTACAGAGAATAAAGGACACTCTTCAATGGAAAAAGCACCTACTTCATCTTTGGGGCCTCAAAATCCAAAAACTCTGCAATTAAACATGGTTTTGCCACAGGTTGGTATTCCGTTGTCCGATGATAAAGGAAAGAAGAGTACTGCTGCTACAAACGTTAAGGGAGAATCTTCCTCTGTAAGTGGTTCCAAAGTAAATTTCCAGAAGGAAATGATTGGTAAATCTAATGATGTAAAGAAGGATAAGAGGAAATGGGCCCTAGAGGTTCTTGCTAGAAAAACTGCAACCACTGGCAGTAGCGCCGCACTCGAAAAACAGGAAGACAAAACGGTTCTTAAAGGAGTTTATCCTCTATTGGTGTGTGAAGATCTTGTTTTCTTGTACCATTTCAGACATACCATTTGATTTCTGCAACTTTTACTAGTTCTTTTGTTTCTATCATTTGACAGGCTCAATTACCAATTGATATGAGACCAGTATTGGCACCCGGTCGTCATAATAAAATCCCAATATCTGTTAGGCAGGTAAGTCGTGCCCTTTCTCCGTTTCTTAACAAGACCAGCAATTTGGCTAATCTATGTTGAACATGTTACTTTTCAGATTTCTAGATCAAATCTGGATGAATAGAATTGCAGAAACAGAACTGAGTTTCTACCAAAACAATAAAAGTAACTCAGTCCTTTTTATGCCATTTATTCTACTGGTTGAATAACCCAAAGATTGAATTGAATGTAGGCACTCGCGCTGGAGAACAAAGCTTCATTCCAACATATAGATTACTCGTATTACATATACTGCAGATTTGTCCTATCTTCACATCCGAACTTACCAGCTCTGCCATGTTTTCACCTCCACCCTCCTTCACATGCTCAATCCACTGCCAATACACTAGCCAATGTCATCCCAAGCACCACTGCCTCAACCAATTCGAGCAATTTAATAAGACCGAGCTGAATGTACAGTATAACAGAAGTCATTTATGTGCAGATATTTGAAAAATTTTAGTCATTGGGATTCATGTTCTTATCCGAACATCCTCATTGTTTTAGCCACTTTAGCACAAGCCCTCTCTTAGTGGCGAAACCGATGTTCAGCATCATGAAACTGATAAATGTTGCTAAGATCTGAAATGAATAATTTAATTAGGTTATAGATTATTGAACAACATTCCTTGTACAGGCACAGCTTTACCGCCTCATCGAGCACTTTTTGCGCAAAGCAAATCTGCCCATCATTCGCAGAACTGCAGACACAGAGTTTGCTGTTGCTGATGCAGTTAATATTGAGAAGGAAGTTGCTGATAGATCAAATAGCAAGTTAGTATACGTTAATCTTATGTCTCAGGAGATACTACATCGATCGGATATCATCAAGCCTAATAGAGCCACAGAATCCGATCCTTCCCCAACTTCAGCAGTTCCTACTGACAAATCAGAACAAATAACTAATGATGTTTCTGATGGTCCAATGGTCGAGGAAGCATTGAAAAATGCGGGTCTTTTGTCCGATTCCCCACCAAATAGTCCTTATCACCAAATGGGAGAAGCAAATGACGAATATGACCTCTCTGGAAAGATTGGAGATGATACTGAACCTGGTAATGTTTTTGAAATGGATTCTCATCCAGACCTTGATATTTATGGTGATTTTGAGTATGATTTGGAAGATGAAGACTTCATTGGTGCTAGTGCTATAAAGGCATCTAAGGTAGAACAAGAAGAGTCAAAAATAAAAGTGGTTTTCTCCACTCTCAATTCAAATATATCAAATAATGCTGATGGCATTGAGGATCATGAGGGAACAAATGATGTTGGAGTGGAGGTTAAGGATGGGGATTGCATTAATCAAGACCCCTTAACAGATGGGGGAGGGGAAGAGCCTTCTCTTGCAGAATGTGAAGAACTATATGGTCCCGATAAAGAACCATTGACAAAAAGGTTTCCAGAAAGTGCATTGATAAAGAAGCCCAGTGAAACAACGGCTGATGGTGCATCCCCAGAGAAAACTGAATATTCCGGATCCAGCCAAACGGCAAAGGCTAGTGAATTAGAGGGTGAGAGCTGTGCAGAGAATTTAGTTGGTGGAGATAATGCACCGGATTGTTCTGAAACAAGTGAAAATGTTCCGAGAAAGGAGAAAATATCAAATACCTGTACAAGCAATCGATCTGATAGCATCAAGGATGTATCACAAAAGGTATCCGATGACTTCCTTTAACTTTTGGTTCTTTTCTTTGTTTGTTTGTTTTAACTTATGGTTTAATGTGATTGGCAAACACTAGTGTCACTGACGTTTCACCTAAGGTATCAGCCAACTTTCTGTAATTTTTGCTTCCTTTTTTATGGTTTGACTTGTGATTTAATGTTATTCACAAAAACTCAATGTAGTATAACTATAAGATAAGCCGATTCATATGTAGTCACGATCTTCTCTTCTTTTACCTTCTTTTATGCTGTATTTGGACCAAGGATTTGGGGTTGTTTCTTGCCAAAATACTTGTTCCAAATACAGCCTTAGGGTTTGCCAACACCCATTCTCTCTTACGAGTTATGAACTCGTGCAGGTGGAAGCTTACATCAAAGAGCACATCAGGCCACTTTGCAAGAGTGGAGTGATCACAGTCAAACAATACAGATGGGCTGTGGAGAAAACAACTGAGAAAGTTATGAAATACCACTCCAAAGAAAAGAATGCAAAATTTCTCATCAAGGAAGGTGAGAAGGTGAAGAAACTTGCACAGCAGTATGTTGAGACCGCCCAACAGAAGGAAAGAACATAACAATTAGAGGGAACTATGCTGTTGCAAATATCTCTTTTGTTTTCCGTATTCCAGTGATTCTTATGTTAACGAGTATGAGGGTCGAAGCCCCATGTCGTCGTAACCGTGATTCCGAAAATTAACCTCGCAGATGATATATTGGGAAAGTGGGAAACAAAACTGTTGCAAATATCTTGCCTTGTAAATTATGAAGTAGCATATTAAGATGCCATTAGCAAGTCTTGTTAACTGATTATGTTTCATGAGATGGGAACGATAAACTCCTTGTGATTTTTGGCATAGCTACAATGCTGGAGTTGTGAATTTATTGTAAGTACTGCCAGGATCCTGAAGCCACTACCCAAGCGTCTGGAATCCGCTGTATGATTTCTCTCTTGCCTTAGAACCGCACCTAAACATTTGTCGAAGCCAACGTCTGTTCGCTCTCTGCTATTTCACCTCAACAAACATCAATTCTGGCTTTCTAGACCGAGTTGAATCTTGTTCTAGCTAAAAACTCAGGTCCCCTGAGGTATTCGACTTGAGCACTTTAATTTGCATATGGCTCTAAAATCATCTAATTCGGTTGGAAAGTGGAGTGCCAAAATTAATTTCCATTTGGTTTGAACAACATAAAGGATTACATATTTGAGAAGTTCTTAAAACAAGAAGTCGTGAAAGACCAGGGATATGCACTAGAAAAAATAATTATAAGGTAGGCATAATAAGGGAATTTAGAAGTCAAATAGATAAATATGAGGCAGACATTTTTATTACTAAGGTGTGTGGTAAGTTACGCACACCTCGACTAACTTTGGAAACTAATCCCACTATTCGGGCTAATAACAAGAAGAGAGACAAACATCCTTAGCATGTGCATATTTAAGGATAAATTGGTTACAGGTTTTCTCCCAACCACCATATCACTAAGATGTGTCAAAATAGTTTTCACGCATCTCATAAATATAACTACTATTACTTTTGGATCAAATTTTCCGAAATTAACTTGGGGCGAACATTTTCAATCTCAAATTCTGTATGAAAGCCCCAAGGCTTTGTCAAGTCAAAAAAAACTGTTTATTTAAGTGTGGTTGGCATTTTATGTTCTTTTGTTATGTTTTCTCTAATAAGGGCATGTTTGGAACACAGGAAAAAGAAAGGAAAAGAAAAGAATGGAAAGGAAAGAAGAGTGTGTAGGAAAATTATTCTTTGTTTTGTTAATTTTCCTTCTTGTTTCCTCTCAAACCAAAAAAAAAAAAAAAAACATCATTTTCCCCTCCTTGTTTTCTTTTTCATAAGTTCCAAACAAATTCTAAAAATCTGCTAGGCTAATGAATATGTTGGGGTTTTTTATTACTAGTAGTAGTAGGAGAGTTTCTCAATACAAGTTTCTTCCTATGTTAATAAGTTGATCTTTTTTATACAAATCCAGAAAAAAATCTTCAATGCCAAGGTTATTTGTAATGCCCTTACCTAAGATAGACATCATGTATATGTAAGTCCCATAATATGTGAAAATGTATTATAAATACATTCAAAATTTTATCGTTAATCCACCGTCCGTGCATTATTTAGATTCCAGTGAAATGACTGTTGGTGGGGCCAAAAACGTGCCCAATTAAGGCAAACGGTCGTTGGGTTGTTTTCTCCTCGCTGCTTGGGGGGAATGAATTGGTGACCAATAATTTCCCACAAACACCCACAAATCTCCGCGTTTGAGAGAAGAAGAAGAGGAACCCAGAAAGAAAAAAAAATGCTATTCTCTGAGTATTATTGACCATGAGAGGATGAAGAAGAAACCTCGAAATCATCACTCCACCAGTAC
This sequence comes from Rhododendron ovatum, assembly GCA_019656835.1. NCBI lineage: Eukaryota > Viridiplantae > Streptophyta > Magnoliopsida > Ericales > Ericaceae > Rhododendron > Rhododendron ovatum. Next base: position 45,507,644 of record CM033798.1, read on the forward strand.
CAAAGGTCGCAGCTATTTCGTTAATAGCGACAACAAGAACAACAGGAAAGGCGTTCTCGAGCTGTCGTTGCCTTTGGTTTTCTCGTTTTGGTGTCTGGTTTTCCTGTTCCATTCCAAACTCGGCCTTACCCATGGAAATGGAGGTATTTTCTCACTGATTTGTATTTGTTTTTATCTATTGGCGTTCTTTTCCATTCTCATTTTTTCCCCGTTTTTAGCCAACCCTTTTCGTCTTTCTTGCCTTCGGATTGAGAGAAAAGGAAAGAAAACAGAAATGGAGGAAAAACCCACATCTTTTTTTTCCCCTTGATTTCTCATCCCTTCTCACCTCATTTAGTGATCCAAACAAGTGTCATAGGCTTCTACTTTCTTTTATTTTCCTGTCCTTTTCACAAATCAAAGGGGCTGTGATTTGGAAGCCCTTTTTTGTGATTAATAAGTAATTGTGCTCTGTACACTTGTATTCAAGTTCAAGCTTTAGCTTAATGATTAGAAGTTTAGAACTGCCATTTGAATGATGGAATCCACTAATTTTACCGTTTCTTGTTCCTTCTTGATTTCCTGTTTCCATATTAATCAATTTTGTTTGTCTGTGTCCTAGGAATGTTGTACTGCATGTATTAGTGCCTCTATCTGTTGTTAAGTGGAGTCATAAATTTGTGTTTTAGACGGCAAGGAAATGATTTCACCTCTGCCTGGGTTGCGAAATGGTATATTGATGACAAAGACACCTTGTGCATTTGTGATTTGCAACAAACTTCAGAGTCATTACCAGATAAAGGAATTGGAAACTCCATAATTGGACCTATTTCTTTATTTGGTTATATTACTATGTAATGTTCATATCATTCGTCTTATACAGGGAACTTGCAAGTTGAAAATAGAAGCATGACTAACTCCAGTGCTCGTGATGATAAGCTTTATGACTCTGCATATTCTCTCGTCGAAAATGAAAACAACAGTTATGTAAATCAGGTTCTGCTAGAGTTTAATGCGTCAATAACTAGTAATGACTCTCATGTTCTTGATCATCACCCTTCGACTCCTGAGCACTCGCTCCGGGGAACAAGTGAATGGGAGGAAGCAGTAAAGAGCTTTCTAGGCTACCCGGTGTTAGTTTGTGGAATGAAACATCAAGAGCAACAAAAGCAAAAGACATTAGACCAGATAGGGAAAACCCATTCGCCTTATCTTAATCTAGATGAGTTTCGTAATATTACGAGGCAAGAGAAGGGTGGGATTACATCAAATCGGCTTGCTAACATCACCCACCGGCTTGAGCCTGATGGAACATCATATAATTATGCTTCATCAACTAAGGGTGCAAAGGTGGTGGCTCACAATAAGGAAGCGAAAGGCGCTAGCAACATATTGGGGAAGGATCAGGATAAATATCTGAGAAACCCGTGTTCCGTTGGGGGAAAATTTGTCATCATTGAGCTAGCAGAGGAAACTCTTGTCGACACAGTCAAAATTGCGAATTTTGAACATTATTCTTCAAACTTCAAGGAATTTGAGTTGTACGTGAGTTTGATTTATCCCACTGAGACATGGTCCCCAATAGGAAAATTTGTTGCTACAAATGCAAAGAATGCTCAAAGCTTTAAGCTTCCCGAACCCAAATGGGTAAGGTACTTAAAGTTGAATTTATTAAGTCATTACGGGTCGGAGTTTTATTGCACATTGAGTGTTGTGGAGGTATATGGCGTTGATGCAATTGAGCGGATGCTTGAAGATCTCATAGTGGCTTCTGAGCAATCTGCAACTGCTAAATTACCAGACCCTAATTCAACTGTGTTGCCTTCTTCAATACCAGAATCAGAAATAAGTGAACAGAAAATAGATGGTGAAGTTCAGAATGCGGTTCATACTTCCAGTCAAGGGATAGAAGGGATCGAGGAACGACAGCAGCCTGACTTGCACCCCAAGAGTCCTGTCACTAGCAACATTCCAGATCCTGTAATGGAAATTAGACAACAGCCAAATGGAAGAATTCATGGTGATGCTGCACTAAAGATCTTAATGCAGAAAGTGAGGTCACTTGAGATGAACTTATCAGTCCTGGAGGAATACATCAAGGAACTGAACCGAAGACAAGGGGACGTAGTGCCCGAACTTGAGAAAGAGCTATCTAGATATTTGATGCTTTTAGAGAAGAGTAGATCAGATATCAATGAACTCTTGGAATGGAAGAAGATTATGGTATACTAACCTCTGAATTGTTTTAAGTAATTGAGGATATTGTTTAAACCCTACTTTTAACTCCTTTGCATTCATTTTTTTTTTCCAGGACAAAGGAGTTACTTACCTTGAGGCATGGAAAGCTGTTGTCTCATCGCGAATGGATGAAGTAGTTAGAGAACATGGGATGCTGAGGTGAGCAATTTGCCTTACCTAGAAAATTAGTTTACACATCTTGAGTTGATTTTAATGTGTTCCATTTGTAAGCACTGCTCTCGTGATTTGTTAAATTTAGTTTTGTTTTCTGTATATTTCGAACCCTACTTATCCATACCATAAAATGTTTCCTTCTGTTATTTACTGGAATGGGGAACTCCCATTGATCTATTATTAAGCCACTGATCACTAAAAATGCCACTAACAATGTGTTGATTTTATTATATTTTTCTCTCTTGAGAATCTTATTTTGAATTACAAATTTACAAGCTTAGGCTGCTACGGATTTCAGTGGTTGTCAAGGAAAAGCATTAAGATGTGACGCAAAAGTGATAGATCTTAGGTTGTATATGAGATCATGGCGGATCATGAATACCTTATATAAATGGGAAATTTATGTTATGTAGTTAAATATATTCGACCTTGCCTTGGATACATTAGATTCTATAATGTTCCAATTCTGACTAATTTGTGTTCACAATTAGGAGAAAGCTTGAGTGATGAAACATGCTTGATATTTTCATAAAAGTCATATGACACAAGACACATAGAAGAGGAGGTTGTATACGCTTCACCGTGAGGTTTTTTATTCCATCTGTTTTGGGGCGAAGGTAAGCATTGAAAATGCTATGTGAAGGTGGCTAAATTCTTCAACTTTTGGTTGCAACTATTTTCGATCTTACCTGCTCTATGGATTTGTTTTATCCCTGTTATAATGCTGATTCCTGATGGTTTATAGCTTCTGGGTTTCCACTGTACGCAGCTTCATGAAACAACCGGAACATTGTCCTGCCATTTTTTTTACCATAGGGTTTGAGGAAGTGTTTGATAAAGGTGAAACTCAAGTAACAAAAACTCAGAACTAAATTATTGCTGTACTTAATGTGCTGAAGACTTAATCAAGAGCTTAAAATCTCTGCATTTGGGCGTTTCAATATTCAGCTATGGCTCAAATCTATGATAGGAAGAATTTCTGTTCTAAAGTGGTAGCTAATTATGGATTATCTAACACTCTCATTCGGTAGAACGACTAGATGTCCATTCAAAATGTAGCATTCCTTCAAAACCTATGAGCTTCTGTTGAAGGCAATAAGGGATACAATAACTCTCAGCAGTCCCCATTATTGTTGTTATCGATCATTTTCCATTTACTGGATAATCACAAATCATCAGCTATTATATCTTTGTAACACATCTGTATGCTTTTACCTAACTTTTTTCACCCCTCTTTCTTCGGGTATAAAATTTGATTCTGCAGATTAGATGTTGAAAAGGTCATAAGCGATCAGGCAAATCTGGAAAAGAAAGAGATAGCTGTTCTGGCAGCGAGCTTTTGCTTTGCATTTCTTGCAATTCTCAGGTTAGTTTCAGAGCGAGTCTTGATGTCTTCTGGAGCCCCGGTATCTGGTAATCTACGCAAGCCGAGTAGAGGTTGGATTTTGATACTTGTTAGCAGCAGTATGACCATATTCATTACCTTGCTCTAGCTAGTCTTTTATCTTCAGCTTTTGAGATCTGGATGCTTTTTAGCCTTTTCCTGTGGCAGTTACGGCTTCTTTAGTAAAGGAATTGGAGCACCTAACATCTGCCCATTAAGGGTTAGACGTAGTATTGTTTCCTTTAGAAAAAAAAAAATTCCTTAGCTCATTGTACCACTCTGAAACTTGGTAATGCTGTTGTATTATATAGTTGAAGTTTTGGACTTGGTAACTGGCTTGTATCTGAAATCGCAAAACTTGGAAACTGGGATTGAAGCAACTGCTATATATTCAATTTACGAAGTTATCCTCAACAATTCAGTTATTTTTTTACAGTTGCGATACGTGAGCAATTTTAATCCGTGGCTGATTTGTCCACACCAAAAGAGTGCTCTCCTTACCCTGAACCCGAGCAGGTACTGTGTAGTACCGTGTTGTGCAATCTAGTTGGACGGGTGAGATTACGCACCACACTGTGCAATCCGGACCGTTGATTGATGAGATCAACGGTCCGGATGGCATAACACGCCTCCCCCGTGTTCCCTTACCCCCCAACTTATCAACGGAAAGTTTTTGTTTGCTCCCTCCTTTTTCAGAGAAATTGTACGCATTAGTGGACCTTTTGGGAAGTCAAGGGTCATCGCGCTCTTGGCCTTTCTAGTTTTGGTTGTTTTAAGATCCATAAAAAGAGAGTCTTACATGAACACGAGAAGCTCAAGTGAACCCAGATGTTTAAAATGACAAAAATACTACTGAGATTAGATTTGACCTAATTTTTGCGTAAATTATGTTTCATTATTATTTCTTGTCGACGAGAGAAAGCTCTACAAAATTATAAGAAAAGCATTCAAAATTTACTAGTCATGAAAGTTAACAAATTTTGAATTATTTTTGTCTTTAGTAAATTTTTTAAAATTTGACACGAGTTTCAAATTTTTTTTAGAGTTCTTTTATTATTGAACTAATAATTCATAAAAATTAATGTAAAACTAATAAGATTTCCTATCTCCAACATTGGCAGGGAATTCCTGTGCCTAAACCTCTGAACTACGAACCACACTCTTCTCTTCTCCTGTCTCTCGCCAGTCGCCTATTTTTGCTCAATACCACTTACATTGTGCAATGCTTCGCCCAAAAGCCCCTGTGCACGGTCCCCAATACTTTTTGCTCTCTCTATCTCTCTCCACTCATTACTCTCAAAAACTACATTCAAAACTCAAAACGATCAAGCCCGAAGGTTTTTGGTTGCAAACCGCTGTACCAACCTCTGTGGTTTTCTAGATTTCTTCCCTTCATGATTTTAATCTTCCATACAAATGAGCTATTACCCTTGATATGGATTGTGATCAAAGAACGACTAGGCATGGTACAACATCAAAGGAAAGAATAGGAGTGGCTGAAAAAAGAGAGCACTACTTCCTCACTACTTCCGCAGCACTACCATCAGATGCTTACAAGAGACCGCCCATATAGGTAAGTTGGTGATTGGCTACTTTAGCTCAAGCAGTACCGCAATCGAACTTATGCCCAGAGATCTAGAAGTGTGCAAACAATCTTGTAAATCCTCGTCGCAAGCTATTAAAATTAACACATCTTCCTCATCTTTATACTTGATATAGTAAGTTCCACCCTCGAGGTTCAGCCTTTTAGCCACTTCTTGCTGCATCTCTATTAATCTTGACGACAAATATAGCCGAAACTTTATCGTATTTTTTTCACATGTTGCCCTAATTGTCACCATATTCGCATCTTGGAATGATGGCTTTATGTGAGCAACACTAGCTGAGGCTTGATTTGAAGGCAAATCATAATTAAGTTGTGGGGTTTGTCCCAGGTTCTCAACAGGCAAGGGCCGATAGGGACGGGGATCTTTAATGTTGCGAGGTGGCCACCTATTGATGCCAAAATCCCTACAGACACGCTTCAATGTAGATATGCTAACTGCAAAACAAACAACTCAGATAAGATTTCTCCTCTATGCTGCCAAAAGCCCAACAATTTCTATCTAAAGCGAGACCATCAAATTGAAAATTACAATCTGGATTCTGGACAAGAAGGAAACTTGGATTTTAAAGTTTGGGGGGTGTACTCTTTACCTTTGAGCTCCTTTGCAGCATCTTCATGCCTCATCTTCGAACATTTAAGGATCTCCTCCAAAGAAACTTCAATTCTAACTCCAGCTTTTTTATGTTCCTCATCTTGAGTCTTTCTTTTACCTTTTTTTGAACTAGATACCACAAGGATGTTTTGTTCTGCAGTGACAGCATTCTTTCCCTTGTTCGAAGGATCCATTGACTGCTGATCAGATGAATCTACTTGCTTTGTCACTTTTCCATTCTGCAAAGAATCAAGAATAGGCAAATTGTAGTTTTGTGCTTCACTAATGACATACATTCCACTGTTTATGACATCCATTGATGGCTGATCCTGTTGATCTTGCTGCAACATTACTCCTCCATCCTGTAAGAGTTCAAGACCAGGAATGCATCTAGTAGCTGGGATCATTTGAATGGAATGACTTTTCTGACCATTTTGAAAGTCGATAACTTCTACAGATAATGCTTCTCCCAATCCTTGCCCAGAGGCAAGCTTAAAAGTTTTGAAATGTTCCACCATCGTTCCCAATATCAACCTCAATTTGGTCAATATGTTCTCATTGTTTTCGTCGCTTTCGGGCAAAAAGAACTCTAGCACGTATAATTCATCTCCAGTGTAACCACTTTGCAAGCACATTGTGAACCAACCACTTAAATTGCACAATCGGGCATAGGGTACCAAGGGGGACTCAGCTATGCTGAATTGCTTTACGTCCGAGCAGTATAACAAGCTAGGAAATGGAAGTATCCTCCCAGTAATGTGCCCCTTTCTTAAGTGCAAAAATTTAATTATTCTTATGAAACTCAAAAGTATCCAAGAACTTAAGTCAAAATCGTTTTTGTCACGATATTCAAGAACTGTGCATTGGAATTGGCTTTGCAGTAAATCGTTGCAAGAACGGCAGGAGACCCATGTCAAAGCCAAAGGGAGGTTATGAATTTTACACACAGATTCATACACCATCTTGAGTTCCTGAAAGGCAGCCGCCGTAAGAGGTTCATTCTTGTCCCCGTACGGTTTCAAAAGTATTGGCACGTTAGGATACTTGTGAGAACATATAACTTCAAGACAGAATACAAAGGGAAAAAATGCAGATTAACATTGCATCAGGGTTTGCCACTCACTTGCATTTTGCAGTGTTTATATCCATCAAAACATCGCAGACCAAACTCCTGCAAGGGAATGGAAAGAAACAACTCAGGAATCTTGAATACTCAACATACTATCTGAGGAAACATATTCAATATCTACAAGTAGGGTAAAAGTAAAGCAAAGCAAAGTAAAGAGAATATGATGTCGCATGTATGCTTTGATAATATGCGGCTCACACAAGCTTCCAAAGAATAATAGTTTAGTATCTAACGTGGGATCCTTGCCAAATCATCGACTTCAAAATGTCGTGTTTTAAACCTTTTGTGATTTTGTAAGATGACTATGTAGCTTAAGCATACTCATACGGCTAGCTCCAGTTTTGTGAAAAAGGAAGTCATCATATCCTTTGCCTAACAAACAAGAAAAGTAGTAAAATAAACAGGGGGAAAAAAAGAAGAAGCGAGGGAGTAGTAATGAATGTTAGTAACAGAAATTCAAAAATGCTAACTAGTTACAAACCTGAAAAATATCATACATTCGGCCGAGAAAATTTTCATCATAAAAAGTTGCACTATATTGACAGACTATCTCAAGTACACCAACACAGGTGTGGCTGGAATGTTCAAACACCGGCAGAGCCCAAGATGCATAAATGCCACAGCGTAAAGCAAGGTCGAGTTGTGGATACTCTTTGAGAGTGTAATGCCCCACATGCGGGGTGTATTCGGGGAGTTGATTGAGGAAGACACGGCCAGGAAGCCCAAGTTGATCTTCTCCACTCTCTGCATCTGCGTAGAACTTATTATTATACTCCCTACACATCCCCATCCTATAGTCACAAAGCCACGATCTCAGTATATTAGTGGTATAACCAAAAGCAAAAGGTTGGTTTTGAGGTGTAAGCAAAGTCCGCCCCCCCAATGTTCTTGTGGGTGCCCAAAATTGAACTAGGGCCTCGCTAAGTTCCGGGTACAATACCAATTTATGGACAGCATGTCTGATATTTAGTCTAACTTCTGTACTCGCACAAACATCGGGAATGGAGTCCACAGATTGATCTGTAAATCAAAATTGAGGTTGGGCAACCAAAAAGGAAAAAAGAAAGAACACATGAGAGAGAGAGAGAGAGAGAGAGAGAGAGAGAGAGAGAGAGACTTGCCGAGAGAGAGAGGAAGGTCGTGGTCTTGTAGGTTCCAGAAAACCCATACAACGCCTTTCCGATTGCGCTTTGGCCAATGAGACTTATAGCCAGGGTGTTCAGAAATCTTCAGTCGAGAAGATTTGAGTTCATTCCTTTCCATGTACTCTTTGAAATCGGGAAGGAAATCTTCTTTGTCTCGTTGAAAGCCGGAGTACTCCGGCATCTTGTTCAATTTTGCAGAGAAATCCTCAAAACCAGAAACGAGAGCTTCTCTCAACTTGGTTTTCAAATAAAAGTCAAGTCAACCGTCTCCTCCCACCCCATCTAAGATAAATTTCACAAACACCCCCTCTATTCCAACGAAATCACACAGTGCACCCTATAATAATGTATTACTCCACTACTCCCTCTGTCTCAATTCTTTAGTTTTTATTTTTTAGAGTTTTTGTCATTTTTTAATTAATTATGTCTTGCGATCTATATTATTTTAAGTGATTTTGAATTTTTTTTTAAAAGTGCTCATTGAAATCTATCAAACAAGATTCTTATTGTAATAGTATTATCAATTAAAATTTATAATCAATTTTTTGTCTGGTTGAAATAGAATGAGAGACAAAAGAATGGAGACGAAGAGAGTATTAAAAAGACTTGGTCAAAAGACATCTGTGTCTACAAGTTTAGAACCTAATCATTTTACAACTCGTTATTTCTCTTCGAGCATCTCCAACCCAATTATTTACTTTGAAAATCCTTTTTTTTTTTTTTGTTAAAGTGTACCACTATTCACTCACTCTTCAACGAAATTTTTTATTTCTATCCGACTCTTAAGAACTCATTCATTCCTCCCAAAATACTTTTTTTTTTTCTAAACTTTGAATTTTATGTCTTTTTTATTTTTCCTTGATATATGAAAATTTGGTCTCATTTAAAAGGAATTTACAATTTGAAAGTGTAAAAAAAATATATGAAGAATGTTTTTCATTTGAAGGGTTTTACATTTTTGTGTTTACAAAGAAGAGGTTTACATTTTTGCATTTTGAAGGAAGGGTTTCTGTGTGGTTTCGAGATGAGGGCCTCTGTGTGGTTTCGAGATGAGGGCTTTACTGGTGCTCCACAACCTAAACTTGCCATCGATAAGGTTTATTTGATTGAAACTATAGGGAATTCTCTTGCTTTACAGATTTTTCACTTGAAATTATGTTTTCATTTTTCATCATGAAACCTGGTTCTTTCACTACTGTAAACATTAAAATAAAAATAAAATAAAATAAAAACGATACTGCAAAAATATCAGAACTTTGAAATAAAGATATCTTAACTTTTGGATTGTGTAATAGTCTTTGCACTTATAAAGAGATAGAAAGGTAAGGAAAAAATTGGTACAACTTAGTGCAAAATTTTGATGGAATAATCTGATAAAGAGTCACAGGAAGAACATCACATTCTTGTACCACAAATGAATCTGTAGTTGTTGTCTACAAACTGTGACCATTGATATTGTATCAATATACACAAAAAAGAAACGATTGGCTCCAAGTAACTAAATAAATAAATTTTGTTTTATGAACAAAGTTCAAAGTTCGAACAAATATTGAGCAAATGCAAGACATGAATATGGATACAGTCATAACCATTTTCGGGAGGATTGATTCTATTAAGTAGGAATAAGCTAAATGTTGCTTTTCTAGCGTTTCCGCTAAATTAATTAAATGGACTAAACTCATGTTTTCATGGATTTCAAAATAGGTAATTCTCCTCGCATACATTAACTAATTTGAAATTTAGCGGAAACAACTTGAATATTACTATTAGCTTGTAGTCCAGCAATACAGCGGAAATGCCCCCTAAAGGATAATCTCACATATTAGTGATACCACCAGTAATTTCTTGGTAGCAGTGTAGCAGTAGATTTGAGATCATTATGTCATAAAGATCATTTTATTGATCTTGATAAGTAGTATTTGACTTATAAAATGATACAAAATATTTGGCCAATCTGTTATCATATATACAAAAGAAATAGAGTTGTGCCAACCGTTCAAAAGGATAATCTTGTTACCACTCCTTGTGATCACTCTAAAAACACACTTTCAAGTGCGATGTCGAATGTACATAGTTGAAACCCTCGCTAACACCCATTGATTTTGGAGAGATGGTGAAAAAACGGTTCGACACCAATAGCGGCAACAAGAGACATTAGACCAGACACCGATAGGGAAAACTCATTCGCCTTATCTTAATCTAGATGAGTTTCGTAATATTTACGAGGCAAGAGACGGGTGGGATTGCATCAAATCGGCAAGCTAACATCACCTACCGGCTTGAGCCTGATGGAACATCATAAAATTATGCTTCAGCAGCTAAGGGTGCAAAGGAGGTGGTCAGGTGGCTCACAATAAGGAAGCAAAAGGCGCTAGCAACATATTGGGGAAGGACCATGATAAATATCTGAGAAACCCGTGTTCTGTTGTGGGAAAATTTGTCATTATTGAGCTGGCAGAGGAAACTCTCGTCGACACAGTCGAAATTGCAAATTTGGAACATTATTCCTCGAACTTCAAGGAATTTGAGTTGTCCAGGAGTTTGTTTTATCCCACTGAGACATGGCCCCCAATAGGAAAATTTGTTGCTGCAAATGCAAAGAATGCTCAAAGCTTTAAGCTTCCCGAACCCAAATGGGTAAGGTAGTTAAAATAAGTTGAATTTATCATGAAGTCATTACGAGTCGGAGTTTTATTGCACAATGAGTGTTGTGGAGGTATATGGCGTTGATGCAATCGAGCGGATGCTTGAAGATCTCATAGTGGCCTCCGAGCAATCTGCAACTGTTAAATTACCTGACCCTAATTCAACTGTGTTGCCTTCTTCAATACCAGAATCAGAAATAAGTGAACAGAAAATAGATGGTGAAGTTCAAAAGGCAGTTCATACTTCCAGTCAAGGGATCGAAGGCATCGACGAACCACAGAAGCCTAACTTGCACCTCAAGAGTCCTGTCACTAGCAACATTCCAGATCCTGTAATGGAAATTAGACAACAGCCAAATGGAAGAATTCACGGTGATGCAGCACTAAAGATCTTAATGCAGAAAGTGAGGTCACTGGAGATAAACTTATCAGTCCTGGAGGAATACATCAAGGAACTGAATCGAAGACAAGGGGACGTAGTGCCCGAACTTGAGAAAGAGCTATCTAGATATTCGATGCTTTTAGAGAAGAGTAGATCAGCTATTAATGAACTCTTGGAATGGAAGAAGATTATGGTATACTGACCTCTGAATTGTTTTAATGGAGGATATTGTTTTAACCCTACTTTTAACTCGTTTGCATTCTTCTTCTTTTTTCCAGGAGAAAGAAGTTACTGACCTTGAGGCGTGGAAAGCTGTTGTCTCATTGCGAATGGATGAAGTAGTTAGAGAAAATGGGATGCTGAGGTGAGCAATTTGCCTAACCTAGAAAATTAGTTTACACATCTTCAGTTGATTTTAATGTGTTCCATTTGTAAGCACTCCTCTCGTGATTTGATAAATTTAGTTTTGTTTCCCCTATATTTGGAATCCTACTTATCCATATGTGGGCACGCGCCCCGAAAATCGCTCGGCTTTCCGGGTTTTGAAATAAGACTGAGCGCGACCCTTTTTGGAAATGCGCGGCGAAACGCCTCGATTCAGAGTCGCCACTCGGGTTTTAGCGGTGGAATACCCAAGGAACCGAACTCGAAAACGTTCGCCACGTTTGTTTGATTTTGAAAAAGGCATAGACCGGTCCGTCGTCACCTTTGATATCTGAGGTTCGGGAGCCAGGTTACGAGAGGGGAAGGGTTTTATGGTACCCCTCTCGCCCAATCCGGAGATCGGTCTCTACTCAGGCATTTTATTTTGTAAAACATTTGCATTTTTCTCTCATTTAGTCATTTCTTAGCCAGTTAGGGCGGGGGAACAGTTAATAGGGACGAAAGCGGTAACAAATTGCGGTTTATGTGACAAAATGTCTATGAATGACTTGATTGCGATGTTAAGTATAGATTGAGAACAAGCACTGAGCGTCCCGAGCAAACTGCAGTACGCTGTCACAAGGTGACGTGAGCAGATTCTACCAGCATGCACTGGTCGAGCCACTGCATGGTGATACAACCTGCGCACGCCACATATAAACTGGCGTACTCCACCTGCTTGATTCCTCAGTCCTTGTTTGCAACCCTCTGGGCTCTGGAAAAGGACCAGCGCACACCCAGGGCAAACCAAGCAGTTCAATGTAGCAGAATATACACAGTCACAGGCAAAATGAATGGCTTTAGGCCATGAAAGAAAGCAGAACACCCCAAAAACAGTGTGGGGACAGAAGATAGGCCCAGATTATGCTCAGATGCAAGGGCCAGCCACTGAACCCCGAAGAACACTGTCGTACGCCAGTATATTACTGCCGTACGCCAGTTTTCCTTGGATTTCTGTGTTTGGCTTTGCATCGTCTGGGCTCTGGAACATGACCAGAAGGATCCCAGAGGCCTTTTACACGACATAAATGAACATGATAGGATGCCACCACTAAACAGTTCTAAATATGGAAAGCAGTAAACTGGTTATTAGCATGCTAAGGTGACTGACTGAAAGATAAAACAGAAGGAACGACGATCCATGATCCCCACGCCAGTTGTGCTCTTACTGCCATGACTGGCGTACGGCTTCTTTAAACTGGCGTGCACCAGGTATCATCACATACGATAGCTGTATTTTATCAGTTTAAGGCCAGGACTAGTATTATCTACTAGCCTGGGCCTTACTGACCCCCTTCAGGAGATGAAAATAGAAAAGAACACAAAGGTGGTATACCTCTTAGTATTGTGATTTTGTGGTTGTTTTTGAACTTGAGGGTTGAAGGTGGGGGCTTATATGATGACTGGGTTCCAGCGGGAGGTATGAGGGTGTATGACCTTCTCTTGTCTTTCAATGGATGAAAGGAGAGGAAGTCTTGAAGAATGAAGAAGGAGAGAGATGGCACCTCTTAATGTTGCTAACCCCTTGCAAATGAATGCAAGGGGGGTATTTATAGGGGGGAACGGACTGAGATCAGTTAAGGCCAGGCCTTGTTTGGCTGGTCTTAGGAACAAAAGAGGCCTTCCATGCATTTAATGCATGGGGCTAGTTGATGGGGGGTGTAGGAGAGAGAGGGGACGCCCCTGCCGAAAGCAATCATCAGGCACACTGTAGCCGACGTCAGGGTGGCACAAAAGTCCCGCCCAAGTGGCTGAATAAAGTTGATTTGACTGGGTTTGACTGGCGTGCGCCACTTATAACTGGCGTGCGCCAGTGAAAGCTGGGCCCATGGTCGATGACTGACACGTGGCAGCTTACTGGCGTACGTCACCAATACACTGGCGCAAGCCAGTTGGGTTTTGCTGGGGCCGTTTGGCTCTGGTTTGAAGGGTTTGAAAATGGGTTGGAAAGGGGTTTGGGACGCTCAAGGTTCAAACACACCTTTGTCCTCGATCTGTTTTTCGACTATAATCATCATTGGGGAAGTATAAGATCGACAAATAACGTTATCTGGACAGTCCAGAATGGGGTGTCTACAGAAGCCCCCCTTTGACGGCACTTGAAGCACCATTGACTGGAGACAAGTAACGTCAAAGGTTTTCTAGACACCCTCTTCGAGGCTATCCAGAATGCATGGAATTTTGAAGAACCTGTAGATTTTGAGTTTGGACGGATAGATCGCCACTGAACTGAAATTGGACGATTGGATCGTCGTTGAATTGAAATTGGACGAGTGGATCGTCGTTGAATTGAAATTGGACGAGTGGATCGTCGTTGATTTGAAATTGGACGGATAGATCGTCGTTGATTTGAAATTGGACGGATAGATCGTCGTTGATTTGAAATTGGACGGATAGATCGTCGTTGATTTGAAATTGGACGAGTGGATCGTCGTTGAATTGAAATTGGACGAGTGGATCGTCGTTGAATTGAAATTGGACGGATAGATCGTCGTTGATTTGAAATTGGACGAGTGGATCGTCGTTGAATTGAAATTGGACGAGTGGATCGTCGTTGAATTGAAATTGGACGAGTGGATCGTCGTTGAATTGAAATTGGACGAGTGGATCGTCGTTGAATTGAAATTGGACGGATAGATCGTCGTTGAATTGAAATTGGACGGATAGATCGTCGTTGATTTGAAATTGGACGGATAGATCGTCGTTGATTTGAAATTGGACGAGTGGATCGTCGTTGAATTGAAATTGGACGATCCTCTGCTTGGGGATGGGCCCAGAACTTCTCAGAATAGACGGGCTTTCACTTGGAGAGTAAACTTTGTCATGGGCCATGAATTGGGCCTGAGGCCCACGAACTACTGGCGTACGGTATCAAAGCACTGGCGTACGCCAGGTGTCACAGAGATCCGAGTCCAGACCCGGCCCAGATCCGGCCCACTCGTCCCATACGACGTCTTAACAGTTACAGAAGGCCAGGGAACCGCCATTCCTCGACTTTCGAACTCCCAACACTCCGAAATCTCTCCCAAATCTTCAATCTCTTACTCACGTCTCCCATTCTTCTCAAAATCAACACTCCCACACTCCTTCATGGCAGAACCCAGTGGTGGAGGCGGCAATGGCGGTGACAGAGGTGATAGAGGTGGGGGTGACGAGGTTCGACCAAGGGACGAGCCCGGGGGTCCTCAAATCGTCGATCAGACGCTGGGCGAAGCCCCATCGGCGACTGGTGTAGGGGTTTCAGGCCATGTCGGAGGCGGCGACGGCCATGCAGCAGTGGTGACTGGTGGCGATGAGGGGCGTACGCCAGGAGGGCTGCGGCGTACGCCAGGTTCGGTTGTGATAGTGGGTCCACAGGTTCGTCGATTGGATCCAAGCAGTGGGGTAGAGGGTGTGGTGATCACGGGCCTTGGCTCGGTGGGGGCCGGCAGTGCCGGTGGTGGCGGCAGTGGTGATGTTGGTGAGGGCGGTGGTGATGGTGGTGATCGACCGGGGACTCCACCGAGGGATCCGGCAAGGGGTAAGGCTCCTGCAGTTGAGGAGGGTGCATCCGGAGAGGTACCCGCGGAAGAAGTGGTGTTCCGGCCAGCAGTGGGCTCTTCGGCACATGTCCCCATCACTCGGGGCGACTTTGCGGAGTTCGTATCTGAGGAGGAACTCGGCCGTTTGCTCCGGGAGAACCCGGGGGTGGTGGCTGCAGTGTTGGCTGCGCAGGAGGACCGGGCCTGGCAGGTTGAGCGGGCGCAGGAGGAGGAACGCCTGAGAGAGGAGGCCGAGAGGGCCAGGGCCGAGGAGGAGGCCTTTGAGAGCGAGGCCGGGGCTGCAGAGGAGGCGCAGGGGGAGGTGTGGTCCTTTGAGCGGGCGACGACGCTCGCAGAGTCCGCCCGGCTGGCACCCCGCCGTCAGTTTGACGCGGCTACTTACGCTCCGCCCGAGCCACACTTGTTTATACCGTCCGGGGTCGAGAGCCTCGCGCCTTTGAGGGGGAGTTATGACGCCGAGCTGATACTGAGGGACCCGCAGAGGCACTTGTCCGTGGACTGGGCACAGGTACCCTTTCAAACTTGCTTTGACATTTCATGCTTTGTCGCTTTCATGATATGCAATTAGAACTGTGGTAGCTTAGCTCATAATGCATGTAGATTGGAACCTTGACTGTAACCTGACTGTGAAAATGGAACCTTGAATAGTATGCCTCGACGTTGAAACTTGACTTGAATGATAGAACACTCGAAGTAGTTGAATCGACTTGTAGGATGCCCATGACTTTGAAAAAAAATGGTTAGTGCCAAACTCGAATCGACGTTAAGCGGCCTCGTCTTGGTAGGGTTGTCTTTTGAACGTGATACTCGACTAGAACGTGATACTCGACTAGGTAAATTGCCACGACACGTTGAACGCCCGGATGGCGTGCCTTGTAATTTGGTTCGACCATACGGATAAGCTGCGAGCTTGTGAAATCAACTGAGAGATGTGCCCGGAGAGAAAAGAGGCCCTGTAGCTCGGAACTTGACCGAAAACTACCTTTGAATTGATTCGACTGATAACAAAACTGGATAGTATGGTATAAGCGCCCGGTAGCTTTGCTCGACCTTTACGATGCTTACTTTGACTGTAGGGTTACCCTTTTGAGATTCTGAATTCGACTAACGGTTTGGATTGCCATTACTGATGAAACTCTTTCTGTTGTCTGTCTTTGTTGTGCAGAGGGGAGCAGCCAGCACCCGTGGCCACGGAGGTCCGGCGAGTTCACTCGAGCTGTACAGGAGTTTGCCCGAGCAGGTCAGGGCACTGGTTGACGCAGCAGGATTCCGGTCTTTCATCCTTACCCTGACGCCTGTGAAGAGCGACCACGCCCTACTGACGGCGCTGGCCGAGAGGTGGTGGGATTCTTCGAATACCTTCCACTTGCCGATTGGAGAGATGACGGTGACTCCGTCGGACTTCGCAGCGCTCACCGGTCTGAGGGTAGGAGGGGAGCCTATTCCGTTCGACTCGGAGATGTACAGGGATTCCGAGGCTCTGGCGTGGTTTTTGGGGCAGGCGCCGGCAGGTGAGGCGGAGACTGTCCATTATGACCAGTTCAAGCGGTATTTGCACGGGAGGGAGCCTGAGTCGGACTTAGAGGCGGAGCAGATGGCCAGGGCCTATTTGCTGTACTTGTTTGGGGCTACATTGTACCCGAACAAGCGATCCACGGTGCACCTGTCCTACTTGCCGGCCCTCTATGACTTGAGCACGGCCTCGAGGTTTGACTGGGGAGGAGCAGCGCTGGGTACCTGCTATGGTTTCATGGGGGCTTTCTCGCGCGGGAAGAAGGCGACCGCCGGCTACTGGAGGGTGTGGGAGGTAAGAAACGAAGCCTGTCATTTACTTACTGCTTTTCCGTTTATTGCACTTGCACTTGGATTTGCATATGAACTGTATTCTGACGCTTTGATTGTTTTACCACTTGCAGCTATGGGCCTACGAGGTGCTGAAAATGTACCCTCCGGAGAACAAGTGCCCGAACCTGAGGATGCTCCCCCGTGCCATGATTTGGGGTCCTATGTATAGCGGGAAGAAGAAGTCAAGAGGGAGCCTCCTAGCTTTCCGGACCTACCTCGACGAGCTGTCCGGCACTCAGGTATGCAACATGTTGAATTTGATCGTTCTGCCCGTAGAATTGCTTTAATGCTGTCGCTGATGCTTTGCAAGCTGTATCATTGCCTTGCAGGTGGATTGGAATCCCTGGAGTGGCACTGAGCCTGAGCTTGAGTACCTGGCGGAGAGCAGGGTGGTGATTGCGAGCCTGGTGCTGTTGGAGTCGGCCTTCGGGTGGCGGTGGTACCTGGGTGACCGGGTGACACGGCAGTCACTAGGTGCTCTTGACTTCCAGGTGCCTGGGCCACTGCCTCCTCACGCTTCCCACACGGACAAGTATACCCTGGCTGAGCTGAGGCGCTTCACTGTTCCGACCGGGCTGGCTGCTTTTCTGAGGCCTGAGCGTGACTACGCTGTCTACCGGAGGCAGCACTTGGCGAGGCCGCTCGGCGTGTTGGAGCATGTCGCCGTGCAGAGTGAGGCGCTTGAGGCTGGCGAGGAGAGGCGGAGCCGAGAGAGCAGGGCAACCCGCCCGAGAGAGAGGAGCGACCATGCCACAGCGACCGGGCTGCCTCGGCTTTCTTGGACCCTAGCAGTGCGGGACGCCCAAGGAGAGGAGGCCATTGTTCAGTTCGAGCCTGCTAGGACGGACCCGGCAGAGATAGTAGGACCGGTAAAACATTCCCTATCCCTCTTGTAGTTTCTGCACTTTACTTTCAGCATGTATACTTAGCATTTGATTCTGACTTTGCCCGATAATTGAATTGCAGGCCCCGATGGAATGGGTGCGGGAGGCAGCTCGGTTGATAAAGGCTATGGAGAAGGAGTTCCATAGGATTGCTGGCGGCGCCTCCTTGCAGTTGCAGTACCCTCCTCCAGCTCCGGCTCCTGCCGTGCAGCCTCAGGTATAACTCTTCGTTTTGCTTTTGAAAGCGGCCGCTTTTGAACTTTCCTGCACTTTGCATTTCAATATATACAATATGCACAATGTATGCTAAATGACTTGAATGACCATGCAGGGACATGCTAGGGCGGCTCCTAGGAGGAAGAGCGTGCGGCCTCCTCCAGCGAAGAAAGCGGCTTCAAGCTCCTCACAGCCGGCAGCCATGGTGGAACGGGTAGCACAGACCACTCCGGGCAGCGAGGGGCTCCAGTTCCGTCGAGAGCTGAGGAAAAGGCCTGCCGAGAAGAAGCCCGCCGAGGGACCCTCGCAGAAGAAAAGGAGGGAGGAGGAAGAAGCAGAGGAAGAAGAAGAAGAGGAGAGTACGTCCCTCAGCAGCGGCTCCGACTCAGCGAGCAACCCTAGGTTCCGCATTGACCCCCGAGAGATAGAGGATAGCGAGGAGGACGACGACGAGGAGGACCTTTTTGACGACTGAGGGCTATCACCGAGCCTTAGTCCATTTTGCTAGCGCTTGATACTTTTGATACTTTAGTACTGATACTTGGTGTTTTGGATGGGGCCTGCGTGCCTCTTTGACCTTTGGGCGAGTGTGCCCTGCTACATTTAGTTCTGCCCGGGCCGTTGTGCCGTTGGATATTCGATACATTCCCACCGTTTAGGCTTTTGATACAGTAGTATATGATATATGCTTTTCCTATTTATCGCTTTGCTTTTGCTTCGATGGGTTTTGACAAAAGAGAAGGATAAATCCTCCACTAATATCTAATATGCATTGATGAACGGCCTGAATCGACAACAAACACTTACATATGCACGAAAACACGTTAGCTCGAAGAAAAGATGGATAGAAACGTCCTAGGGTACGACACGTATCCCAGACACGCGGGGGATACGGGCATTTTAGGCGTTAGCAAGCCAAAATCCGTCATTTTTACCCCGGGGAAGGAAACTAACCCTTTTGAAAGGTGACATAGGTGCATAGTGACTTGCACGAACTTCAAAAACCGATAGAAAAGTCCCGGTGCAAGGAAAAAGCCAAGAAAATGCTAAAAATGCCATAAAAACGGCATAAGACGCCAAAAATGACTCGATATAGTCCCGGACTGAAACCGACACCCCCACACAGTCCCATAAGTCCTATGTGACTTGTGTGGCATGACAAAACTTGGCAAATACCCTTGCAACGAGATTTAACCTCCCGTATCCTCGATTTTAGCTCGACACGGGCCACCGAGGGTCCAAAATCTTTATCGAGCGTGGCTTTTGGAATCCGACGCTTGGCCATAGTCTTAAATAACATTTGTGACTTGTAGGAACCAACAAACGGCCAAAACCAGCCCCGGAATTGAAAATGACCACACGGAGGCAGTAGCTGCTGCAAACTGGTTTCTGGTGAAACCTACTGGCGTACGCCAGAAGTTGAGGGCAGTACGCCAGTAGGTGGGGACACGGACACGCCAGTTAATAACTGGCGTACGCCAGGTTTCTGAGTGCCAGATCCACTTGACTGACCAACTGTCCTTTTTCGGGGGCCACTTTGTTTTTACCCCCACACGGTTTGCACACGGTTTCTGGGTTCCCAGGGGGCAGTGTCCTTTGCAGGAGCATGATTTGGAGGCTAGCATGAGGCTTTGGATGCCTCATTGGTGGAAAATCTTTCAAAGGGCCAAGGCCTATAAAGCAGGGGCCTTGCAATGTTTTCCAGGACTGCTTTGCTCCCTCTTTCATCAGTATACTGCAACACTTTCATGGATAACCCCCTCCCAACTTTGCTCAGGCCATGGTTGGCGCAATTTCTAAGTGTCGACTGGCTCAACTTCCAATACCACGGCCTTGCCTCATTCCGCTTTCTTCGACACGTGCCACTCCGCCCGGCGCTCCTTCGGGCTGCTCTCAGATTCTGGGATCCTGACGTTCATGTCTTCCGTTTCGGTGATGACGAGTTGTGTCCGACAGTCGAAGAATTCCAGGCGTATCTTCGGACCTATTCGTCCTCTACACTTGTTGTCCCGCCGTACCAGGCGAGCATGCCCAAATTGCTGGCCAGCTCGCTCGACATTTCTCGGGATTTGGCGAGCGCTATCCTTGAGGGTGGCCAACTGAATGTCATGCGCCTGATTGAAATGTACAGCCCGGACGGTGACTTGGACAACAACGAAGTGCAGGCGCGTCGCCGCTTTGCCTTGGTAATCTGTCTGCTCGCCGCTTTTCTGCTCGTGCCGGCTCATGGGCAGGTTAGCCCGTCACTTGTGAGCGTTGCTGCCCAGATGGGGGCCCGGAGAAATGTGATCCCTTTGGTTTTGGCGGAGACACTCTTGGGCTTGGACTTGGTGTATACGGGCCAGTCGGCCGTTTTCAGCGGCAGCCCGCTTTTGCTTCAGGTAATCTCACTCAGCTCACCCTTTTCTGGCTATTCAGCACTGTTCTCATTTTATCCTCGACATCTCGGCTTAGGCTGCTTCCTAGCTCCTTCACTTGTCTTTTCCCTCAGGCTTTATCTGGCTTTCTTACTTGTCTTTTCACTCATGCAGTTGTGGCTGTCAGACAAGCTGAATCTCTTGCACCCTCCGGTAGCGGGTTGGAATCTTTTCCGAAGAGGATCCATCAAAGGGAGATGCGGTATCCGGACATGGACATAGAAGGTTGGTACGAGTTCATGCAGCAAATGCAGCCTGATGAGATTGCTTGGAGGTGCCCCTGGCTGGAGCTTCCGGATATGGCCGTTTCCTCCGATGGTTTCGACATGATGGTGATTGCTGGGCTGTCGAGCTTCACTTTCTACATTCCCAGCCGCGTCCTTCGACAGCTGGGTGCCTCTCAAGAAAACCACCGTGTTAGCATTGGGGATTTCCGTGTCCCGAATTTCAACGCTCAAACGCTCAACGTTATCAGAGGCGCTGGGGCCTTAGAGCCCTTCAGGCTGAGATGCCAGAGTTTACCACAGGGCTAAGGAGCCGCTACAGACAGTGGCTGAGAGCAGAGGTGCATGCAAGAGAAAATATTAACTGACTCCGGGCCACTTTGCTATGCTTAGAATAAATTGCGAGCCGTTAGGCTTCTCAAGCATCTTGTTCTGTTTTTCATGCTTCAACTGTTTTTAAGGCTTTTATGCTCAGCTTATGTATTAGAAGTAGTAATTTGCAATAAAGTTGAAAGACGATGGGTTTCCCCCTTCTGATTCGCTTCAATGCAGCCTTGACGCGAGCTCGACCTTCCCAAACTGTGACGTGTGCCCAGAATGCCAAACCCGGATCGAACTTTTTGATGGAATGTGACCGAATCTCGAGGTGAGATTGCCTACGTATCCCTTTTCAAGGAATCAGGTCAGAACGTAGTTCAGGCTAAGGTTCACTCGTGTATTTTACCTCTCCTTTTACGCTCTAACTTTTGCCTAGTGCCGCCTTTTCAGGTTTTCGGCCTAGCGAGCTTTCGACTTGTGCCTATTTATTTTTGCCTAGAACCGCCTCCTTAGGTTTTCGGTCTAGCAGGCTGCTCTAACTTTTGCTTGGAATCGCCCACCCTTGTGGTTTCCGACCCAACGAGCATCTCTCAGGGATAGTAACGCTTGAGTTGATCCAGGTTGACCAGGGTGCTGAATTCGTTGCCATCGAGATCGATAAGCTTAGCAGCGCCCCCGGATAGGACAGTCTTGATGATGTATGGCCCGGATCGCTTCGGCCTGAATTTCCCGCGAGGATCAAACACTGGAGCCCGGATCTCCTTTGTAACCATGTCTCCTTCGACTAAGCCCCTGGACTTCACTTTCTTGTTGAACGCCCGGGCAATTCGACGTTGATACCCCTGAACATGATACAACGCCCGGAGCCGTCTTTCATCAAACAACATTAGCTCGACAAACCTTCCACTCAGCCATTCAGACTCTTCGAGACCGCTTTCGACCATGATTCTCAGCGACGGTACCTCAAGCTCGATGGGAAGTACTGCCTCCATCCCGTAGACTAGGGAGAAAGGGGTTGCACCCGTTGAAGTGCGGATGGACGTTCGATACCCCCAAAGGGCGAGAGGTAGCTGCTCGTGCCAATCCCTTGCAGACTCGGCGGTCTTCTTGATGATCATCTCGACATTCTTGTTCGCAGCTTCGACCGCTCCATTCGTTTGCGGGCGATAGGTCGTTGAATGATGGATCTCGATGCCGAACTCCTCGAAGAGCTCCAGAACCCTTCCTTTGAAATGACTTCCGTTGTCTGACATGAACGCCTGAGGAACCCCGTACCGGTAGATGATATTCTTTCGAATGAACTGAGCAACTTGGACCGTTGTCAGTGTCTTGTAAGATTCAGCTTCAACCCACTTAGTGAAGTAGTCTATCGCCACCAGTATGAACTTGTGACCATTCGAAGCAGACGACCTGATCATCCCAATAACATCGATGCCCCAAACAGAGAAAGGCCATGGCGAGGTCATGCCATACAGTTTGGATGGAGGGACATGCTGTAGGTTCGCATGGATCTGACACTTGTAGCAGCGCCGCACGTAGTCGATGCACTGTGATTCCATTGTAGACCAGAAATAACCCTGCCTGAGGATCTTCCTAGCAAGCATGACACCGCTCATGTGAGGCCCGCAGACTCCTTCATGAACCTCCTCCATTATCCTCGTCGCTTCGGCGCCGCTGACACAGAGCTTGTGCATCCCGCAGTGAGACCTTCGATACAGCTTCCCCCCGCAGATGATGTACTGAGAAGCTAACCTTTGCAAAGCAGTCCGATCCTTCTTCGTGGCCCTGGTAGGAAACTCCCCGCGCTCCACAAAGTTCCAAATGTCATGGTACCATGGTAGGCCATCATCGACATCATCAATGGCGTTGATATACTCATAAGCAGGCAAGTCCCTCTGTTCAATCACAATCGGCCGCATTTTGATGCCTATTGGAAGTTCGATTATTGAAGCCAAAGTCGCCAAAGCATCGGCGAACTGATTCTTCAAACGTGGGACATGGGTGAAAGTCACCTTATTGAAGCGAGGAATCAGTTCTTCCAAATCTTGGTGATAAGGCTTCAGCTTTTCCTCTCGAACTTTCCAATCTCCATTGGCCTGGGAAACCACCAAGTTCGAATCCCCAATTACTTCTAACTTCTCAACGCCTAAGGCAATAGCAGCTTCCATTCCGACGATGCAGGCTTCGTACTCGGCTTGATTGTTGGTGACATCGAAATTCAATTTGAAAGCGAGCGGAATGTGAGCGCCAGCGGGCGTGATTAGCAACACTCCGATCCCAAATCCCTTCTGGTTAGCAGCCCCATCAAAATAGAGCGTCCATACTTCCTCGACCACCGTTAGAACCTCTTCATCGGGGAAAGTGAAATCCACATCTTCCGGGCCGTCGATCGAGTGGTCGGCCAGAAATTCGGCCACAGCTCGTCCCTTTACAGACTTCCTTGTGACATGTTGGAGTTCGAACTCAGCCAGCAGAAGCAACCAACGTGCTAGCTTATGGGTGAGCGCAGGTTTCTCGAACAGGTACTTGATAGGATCCATCCGAGAAATCAGTCTCACCGAATAGGCTAGCATGTAGTGTCTAAGCTTTCTGGTAGCCCAAACTAATGCCCAACATGTCTTCTCGAGAGGAGTATAACGCTCCTCAGATCCCACCATCTTCTTGCTCAGATAGTAAACAGCCTTCTCGACCCCATTGCTTCCTTCCTGTGCTAGCAAGCATCCCATGGCTGTTGAAGAAACGGACAGATATAGAATCAAAGGTCGGCCTGGCGTAGGCGGCATCAGTACCGGTGGGTTCTGCAAATACCCCTGAATAGACTCGAAGGCGGCTTGGCACTTATCTGTCCATTCGAACGGGACTCCCTTTTTGAGTAGTCGGAACAACGGTTCGCAGGTGAGAGTTAGCTTGGAGATGAATCTGCTAATAAATTGGACCTTCCCTAGAAAACTCCGCACGCCCTTTTCAGACTTTGGCGGCTCCATCTCGAGGATTGCTTTGATTTTAGAAGGATCCACTTCGATTCCCCTTGCGGTGATCAGAAATCCCAACATTTTTCCTGACGTGACCCCGAACGTGCACTTTTGCGGATTCAGGCGTATGTTGTACTTGCGAAGCCTTTCAAGGAACTGCCTGAGCGAAGGGAGGTAGTCCTTTTCTTCCTTTGCCTTCACAATCATATCATCGACGTAGATCTCAACGGTTTTGTGGATAAAATCATGAAACAAGGTCGTTTGAGCCCGTTGAAAAGTGCATCCGGCGTTCTTCAACCCAAACGGCATCTTCACGTAGCAGTAAGTACCCCATTCTGTGACGAACGTCGTTTTCTCTTGGTCCTCGGGTGCCACAGAGATCTGGTTGTATCCGGAGAATCCGTCGACAAAAGAGAGCAAGGCATGCCCCGCCGTGTTGTCCACAAGCACGTCAATGTGAGGCAAGGGAAAACTGTCTTTGGGGCTTGCTTTGTTTAAGTCCCTAAAGTCGACGCAAACTCGGATTTTTCCATCCTTCTTGGGAACAGGTACGATGTTGGCCACCCATTTGGGGTATTCTGCAACCCTGATGAATCCTGCGTCAATCTGCTTTGTAACCTCCTCCTTGATCTTCTGAACCCAATCCGGCCTCATCCTGCGGAGTTTCTGTTTGACGGGGACAGCCCCGGGCTCCAACGGGATTCGGTGCTGTACTATTTCAGGATCGATGCCGGGCATATCCTTGTGAGACCATGCAAAAACCTCGGGAAACTCTTTGAGAAGCTCAATGGTCCCAGTGTGGTTCTCCGGAGACAGATTTGTACCGATTTGCATCATACGGGGGTCGTCCTCGTCTTTCAGATTTACAGAAATTACTTCTTCTTTTAGAGGCTGAGCACGCCTTTCGTCTTCCTTTTCGATGAGGGAACGCAACTCAGCCGGGATGTCCCCGTCGAAGCCTGTTCCTTCATCGTCAGGGTCGACACAGTTTATATAGAAGCTAGCAAAGTAGTCGGAAGTAGGATCATGCATTTCATAAAACCCAACAGGGTTGCCAAGTACAACAGACTCGAACTCGAAGTAAAAGCTACGACGTGGAGGGCCGAGAGGCACAAACTCCGACTCTGAGCTAGACTTAGACTCGACAGACTCTGTGTCAGATTCAGACTCGTCGTCAATGCACGTTAGACGCGGAGTGAAAATGCAGTTATTGATACTTCCCTGTGCCTTGACTATGAGAGAGGTGGGATCCTCGGGAGCATTTGATGAGGCGGGCCCAAGCATCAGCACTTCAGCTTCCTCGCCCTTGCCAACCAAACCTACTTGGGAGAACAGCATCTCCAAACCCCCTTGATCAAAAGTCTTGAGCCAGTCAAACTCTTCCTTGGTCCGACCCAGCTGTTCCTCAAACTCCTGTCGAGCAAGCTTCTCTTCAGCTGTTTCTTCTTCACCATCGGACCAGGTGTCCGCAGCAAAGATCTCGAATCCCGGCAGCCAGGTAGAAGTCTCCGGATCCCAAAACGGCTCTATCTGACCCGAATAAGCAGAGCCTCCTCCTTCTCGCACAAAGTAGCTATCGGGGCTACCAAAAAGGGTTCGAGGCTTTCCCGTGTCTTTCCTCTTTTTGACATCTTTGGCCGGCGGAGTGTAGCCTAGGCCAAAGCGACCTTCGGTGGAAGGAAAGACAGGGAATTCAGCAATCCCTTGTTGGTTGATCCCGAGCCCTAGGCCAGGCATGAATGACATTTTCCTCATCATTTCGAGGACGGTTGAGCTTATGGTGAAATCGTCATCCATGGCAATGGCGAGGACTGAGCCAGATGTGTCGAAAGAGAATCCCCCGAAGTCTGAGTCTTCTTCCCCGTGCATGATGCCCAAGACAGGCGTTCCATCATCCGTGAGCGGGCGGATTCCAGAATCCCCGCAAATCGTCAAGGTACCAGTAGGCAGCCCCAGCATGACCTTTTGATGAAGAGTTGAAGGCACCGCCATAATGTCGGCCCTGTGAAGCCACGGCCTGCCCAGCAGCAGGTTGAAAGTAGCAGGGACATCGACCACATGAAATTCGACGTCCATCTCAAAGCCCTCAGCGTCAAGTTTCAGCATTAGAGTTCCCTCCACTGTACGACGAGTGCTGTCGTATGCCTTGACGGCCAGATTGGAAGGTGTTAGGTCACTCTTGGCGAGCCCCAAGCGATAGGCAACCCTCATCGGGCAGACATTGATAGCAGAGCCATTGTCGATTAGCACGGTTGGCACCCAATGTCCTCGACACTTGACGGTGATGTGGAGCGGGCGGTTGTGAGCAGTTCCCTCGACAGGCAGATCCTTCTCGGTGAACGTGACAGAGTGTTTAGAGAGGAGTGGCAGCACCAAGGCAATCATGGCCTCGGGGGTAATGTCAATCGGTACTGTGAGCCGGGCCAAAGCAGAGGACAGCTTCTCACGATGCTCCTTTGATGACGATATCAGACCCCAGATAGACACGGCGGCCGGAATCCTTTCAAGCTGTTTCAGAATGGCGTCTTCTTCGGGGACTCCATTTGGAAAGAGCGGGTCGGCCCTTTGAGCAGTGGGAGCGGTGGTTTTCTGAGCGGGCGGATTGGACGAGCTTCCAGCCTGCAGGTTGGCTGGCTGAAACACTCGGCCACTCCTAGTGACGTTGGCCACGTCCCACCAATATGATGAGTCAATGGAATCCCACAGGTCGGCGGGCACTTCCTCCAACTTGCGCTTTCCTTTGTCTGTTGCTGCCACCGTTGCAGACGAGTCGGACCCCAGAGCATTTTCCCAGTCCAAGTCCTCCATTACCAAACCTTCCCAGAAAGTCGGATCCTGTGCTGCTTCTTCCTCAAAAGGTGCCCCCGGGTTAGTGATGAACGGAACATCCCAAAATCCCCCATCGACTAAAGCGGTGTTGACAGTCCACACCTCATTCCCCATGTCCAAGTCGACAATGTTATCCACATCCCAAATGTCCGCGGGCGGCGGAGTCTTGACGGTTTCCCCTGCGTCCCAAAGGTCGGCGGGAGGTGCATCCAAGACCATAATGGAGCAATCATCTCCGGGAATTGAAACAGAAGGGCGAGACTGCTTGGCAGAAATGATGTCCTGTGTAGGGTCAAAGTCAGGCGCGCAGCGGCTGATGGCGCCGTCAATTGAATCCACCAATGGCTGCATGGCGCCCAGTGGGCGGCGGATATTGGGCACGAGCTCCCCTTCTTGAAACTGGGCCCAATACTCTTCACCGACGTCTCCTTGGTCCATGTCAGCTTTGAGATCTTGGCCTATTTGCCACCCATCGGGCTGCGGATCCCACACATACTCCTCGACCTCTTGTTCGACTTGATTCGGCTCGGGCTGGTAAAATAGCGCGAACAAAGAGAGTCCGTCCAAAGGGTCGGCCTGTGCCGCGTTCCATTCTTCCTCCCACTGAGCTAGCCACATCTGATTGACTTGGGGGTGAGCAGGAAACCCCATGTTGTACTGCTCGGTCCAATCGCTGCAAAGCTCCTCCCATTCTGTGGCCTTGTCCTCCATAGCCCAGCCGGCTGCCATCATGTTAATGCTTGGTTCTGGAGGGAAAGGTACGATCGGCTTAGGGTCATTGGTTGAGGCGATATGGTCGGTGGGGTTGAATATGGTGGAGCTGAGGTTTATCTGGTTCACTTGAGAGTTAGGGTCATGCTTAGGCAGGGAATTGGAGATGACGTTGGGTTTGGCAGGTGGGGTTGGAAGAGTACCATTGTCCACCAAGTCTTGTATCGCATGTCGGAGGCGATAGCAAGAGTCGGTGTAATGGCCGGGCATTTGGTGGTACGCACAGAAAGCGTTGGGGTTATGGCTAGGGGGTGGATTTTGAGGAAGTGGAGTTGGGGCTAAGGGCCTGAGATGCCCGGTTTTGATTAACTTCTCCAACACCGAGGAAAGTGGTGCCTCGAAGTTGGCAAAGTTACGGGGTTGGTTGCGGTTTCGGGGTCTTTGAGGGGTTTGAACTTGGTTTATGTCGGCAATGTGGTTAGAGCTTTGGGTAGGGAGATTGTTGGCAGAGTTTGCGGCGGAATAGCTGTTGCCACCGAATAGAGCGGTGCTGTTCCCGGTGTATGCACGGGGTTTGGATTTTGAGGCTGAGGTAGAGGAGGAGATGTCACTCCTGGGCAGAACACCAGTTTGGAGGGCTTCCTCGATAGCCAGCCCTGAGTCGTAGAAGGTTTCAAAGTTTGCCCCTTGAACCAAGACGAGGTTTTTGGCGAAGTCCGGCTGCAGATTGCGGGAGATGATGCGGATTTGATCCTTCTCGCTCGGGCGATCGGGCATGAGAGCAGCCTTAGCTCTCCATCGCTGGATAAAGTCCGCAAAGGACTCTTTTGCAGTCATCTTAGTGGATTCCAACTCCCGAGTGGTCATTTTGAGTTGGGCGTTGTAGCTATACTGAGCGTTAAAAGCCGTGCCGATGTCCTCCCACGTCCGTCTCTTGGAGATGTCGAGTGATAGGAACCACTGGAAGGCAGGGCCGGCTAGAGTTTGTGGAAATAGCTGAGCCATGGCATCCTCCCCAACACCATGCAGTTTCATGGCACCATGATAGGCCAACAAGTGCGTCTTCGGATCTCCGGAACCGTCAAACTTTGCAAAGTCAGGCATTTTGAACCGATCGGGGAGCCTGGCGTTCGGGAACGGGCAGAGGCGGTCCATGTCTAGTACTCCTGACCCTTTTCTTTCGGATTTGGCAACAGCTTCCTCCAATTTGGCCATCTTGGCGACCAAAGCTGCCATTTCTGGGCTTGGAGCGGGATTCTCCACTAGCGGTTCCTCTTCAAAACCGGCTCCTTGTTCGCGCCTTCCTTCGCCTTCCCCTCCTGCTACAATAGGAAGTCGCTCTTCAATGAGGGTTCGAAGATTAGCCACAGAGGCGTCGACCTGGTCGGCCCTTTGCTGCATGATGGCCAGGTTGTGCTGCAGATCGGCCAACAGAGTTGCAAGATTCGGAGGTGGGACATCTGCCATGGTCAGCACTTCTATCTTAACACGTTTGGGAGACGCTGGCGGAGATGGAGAAGACGGAGGGGATTCGTGCGGAGTAGTCGGTGGCGAATCCTCCCGTGACACAGTGCAGGCCAGAGCTTCCGTTGCGGTTGACCGAGAAACAAACCCCAAATCAAATCCTCAAACAGACTCGACGGGCGGCCCCAAGTAGGTTTGGCTCTTGGTTGCGGAATTCTGCTTTGATACCGGCATGGCTAGACAGCAAAGTTCAATAGCTCAATGATAGCCTGCAGTCATTTTATTTGAAAGAATCGACAAGAATGGAAAATGAGCATGCCAACGTCGTCGGTGTCCTCCTAGACTCTAGAACTAGAGGGAGTCTGCCTTACGGCGCTCGGACAATTGCCATAGAATCCTCGGATTTTCTTTTCGACGGTGTATCCTTGATTGAATCGAATGTTACTAAGGGATGCCAAAACAGCCTAAGCCTTTGACTTTCACCTTTATCGAGGTTTCAAGGTTTTGATTTCGGAACAACTCGGCGTAGATGGCGTGATACCATAACCGGAGTGGCGTAAGCAGCACTGTGCCGGAGCCTGAGCGGTGTAAGTGATTAGCACTTTTAACCTGGGTGGTGTAAGCAACACGACATTCTCTCCGTTGTTCCTAGTTTTTCAGTTTAAACCTCGATCGGGCGTTAGATAAAGACTTATAGAGTATTGATTTCCTGAAGTCTCATCGATTAAGGACTTGAAAATTTTTGATAACGTGCAACATCGAGATGCACGACTCGTCATCGGTCCAAGGCAATGTCGAACGGGCGCGGGGCAGACTCGACGAAAGACCACCTAAAAGCCGCCCTAGCATGCTCCTACGCAATAACGGTCATAAATGTATGTACAAGCATGCGATATGAAAAGCTGTAACACATAGACAGTATATGGGGTTAGAAACAAGTACTCCTACCCTGCGGGTTCCTGTCTTAGGTTGAAAGGTTCTAGTGCTTTGTAAGCGCTGTAGAGGCCGGTTTTGGCTAAAGGGGTTCCTCTGACTAGAGCCGCGATATACCTCCCACTACGATGCGTGGAGCAAAGCAATGGTCGAATGGT
This sequence comes from Rhododendron ovatum, assembly GCA_019656835.1. NCBI lineage: Eukaryota > Viridiplantae > Streptophyta > Magnoliopsida > Ericales > Ericaceae > Rhododendron > Rhododendron ovatum. The sequence goes on from CM033798.1 coordinate 45,537,854, forward strand.
AGTACGACTCATCATCGTCCAAGGTTGTTGGGCGTTCGAGGACCCCGGGCTCCAATAAATTGTGCCGGTTACCCAAAACGCCTCAACGGGGCTGACCAACCATCGAATACAAACGGAGAATCGCCGAAAAATGGTTTGACGAGAGAGAAATGTAAAGGTTTTGAAACAAAATGCCTTTTGAAGCTTGGCTCACTTTTGTTAATTAATACTTGGAAAGAAATGCACAAATGAACAAAGGTAAAAGCCCCAGTTCGGATTGGTCGGACGCTGAGATCCTGTTACGTTACCCTTCCGTCCTTCAGCAGCGCGGAGCATACCGTTTTGACAAGCTTTTGAAATTTGTTCAATCATGTATTAATCGCCAAGTATCAACTAACGCAATGAGTCCCCAGCAGAGTCGCCACTGTGGGCACGCGCCCCGAAAATCGCTCGGCTTTCCGGGTTTTGAAATAAGACTGAGCGCGACCCTTTTTGGAAATGCGCGGCGAAACGCCTCGATTCAGAGTCGTCACTCGGGTTTTAGCGGTGGAATACCCAAGGAACCGAACTCGAAAACGTTCACCACGTTTGTTTGATTTTGAAAAAGGCATAGACCGGTCCGTCGTCACCTTTGATATCTGAGGTTCGGGAGCCAGGTTACGAGAGGGGAAGGGTTTTATGGCACCCCTCTCGCCTAATCCGGAGATCGGTCTCTACTCAGGCATTTTATTTTGTAAAACATTTGCATTTTTCTCTCATTTAGTCATTTCTTAGCCAGTTAGGGCGGGGGAACAGTTAATAGGGACGAAAGCGGTAACAAATTGTGGTTTATGTGACAAAATGTCTATGAATGACTTGATTGCGATGTTAAGTATAGATTGAGAACAAGCACTGAGCGTCCCGAGCAAACTGCAGTACGCTGTCACAAGGTGACGTGAGCAGATTCTACCAGCATGCACTGGTCGAGCCACTGCATGGTGATACAACCTGCGCACGCCACATATAAACTGGCGTACTCCACCTGCTTGATTCCTCAGTCCTTGTTTGCAACCCTCTGGGCTTTGGAAAAGGACCAGCGCACACCCAGGGCAAACCAAGCAGTTCAATGTAGCAGAATATACACAGTCACAGGCAAAATGAATGGCTTTAGGCCATGAAAGAAAGCAGAACACCCCAAAAACAGTGTGGGGACAGAAGATAGGCCCAGATTATGCTCAGATGCAAGGGCCAGCCACTGAACCCCGAAGAACACTGTCGTACGCCAGTATATTACTGCCGTACGCCAGTTTTCCTTGGATTTCTGTGTTTGGCTTTGCATCGTCTGGGCTCTGGAACATGACCAGAAGGATCCCAGAGGCCTTTTACACGACATAAATGAACATGATAGGATGCCACTACTAAACAGTTCTAAATATGGAAAGCAGTAAACTGGTTATTAGCATGCTAAGGTGACTGACTGAAAGATAAAACAGAAGGAACGACGATCCATGATCCCCACGCCAGTTGTGCTCGTACTGCCATGACTGGCGTACGGCTTCTTTAAACTGGCGTGCGCCAGGTATCATCACATACGATAGCTGTATTTTATCAGTTTAAGGCCAGGACTAGTATTATCTACTAGCCTGGGCCTTACTGACCCCCCTCAGGAGATGAAAACAGAAAAGAACACAAAGGTGGTATACCTCTTAGTATTGTGATTTTGTGGTTGTTTTTGAACTTGAGGGTTGAAGGTGGGGGCTTATATGATGACTGGGTTCCAGCGGGAGGTATGAGGGTGTATGACCTTCTCTTGTCTTTCAATGGATGAAAGGAGAGGAAGTCTTGAAGAATGAAGAAGGAGAGAGATGGCACCTCTTAATGTTGCTAACCCCTTGCAAATGAATGCAAGGGGGGTATTTATAGGGGGGGAATGGACTGAGATCAGTTAAGGCCAGGCCTTGTTTGGCTGGTCTTAGGAACAAAAGAGGCATGCCATGCATTTAATGCATGGGGCTAGTTGATGGGGGGTGTAGGAGAGAGAGGGGACGCCCCTGCCGAAAGCAATCATCAGGCACACTGTAGCCGACGTCAGGGTGGCACAAAAGTCCCGCCCAAGTGGCTGAATAAAGTTGATTTGATTGGGTTTGACTGGCGTGCGCCACTTATAACTGGCGTGCGCCAGTGAAAGCTGGGCCCATGGTCGATGACTGACACGTGGCAGCTTACTGGCGTACGTCACCAATACACTGGCGCAAGCCAGTTGGGTTTTGCTGGGGCCGTTTGGCTCTGGTTTGAAGGGTTTGAAAATGGGTTGGAAAGGGGTTTGGGACGCTCAAGGTTCAAACACACCTTTGTCCTCGATCTGTTTTTCGACTATAATCATCATTGGGGAAGTATAAGATCGACAAATAACGTTATCTGGACAGTCCAGAATGGGGTGTCTACACCATACCATAAAATGTTTCCTTCTGTTATTTACTGGAATGGGAATCTCTCATTGATCTATTATTAAGCCACAGATCACTAAAAATGCCACTAACAAATGTGTTGATTTTATTTTACTTCTCTCTTGAGAATCTTTTGTTGAATTACACATTTACAAGCTTAGGCTGCTACGGATTTCAGTGGTTGTCAAGGAAAAGCATTAAGATGTGACTCAAAAGTGACAGATCTTAGGTAGTATATGGGATCATGGAGGACCATGAATACTTTACATAAATGTAAAAGTGCATGATATGTAGTTAAATATATTCGACCTTGCCTTGGATACATTAGATTCTATAATGTTCCAATTCCGACTAATAGTGTTCACAATTATGATACATAGAAGAGGAGGTTGATACACTTCGTGCTATGGCATACCTTGAGGTTTTTTATTCCACCTGTTTTGGGGTGAAGGTAGGCATTGCAAATGCTATGCGAAGGTGGCTAAATTCTTGAGCTTTTGGTTGCAACTTTTTCGATATGAGCTGCTCTATGGATTGGTTTTATCTAGGGGTGGCAAATTAAATCCAAACCCGTTAACAAACCCATACCTATGAATTAAAAAATAGACCCAACCCAACCCATTTATTAGTTGAATGAGTCCAAACCCAACTAACCCATTATTAGTTGGGTCTTAATTGGGCATCAATTGGGTCAACTTAAATGACCCAATGGGTCATGAAGGTAACCCACTAAAAATTCCCATCATTCAACGAAGCTCAATGGAAGCTCTGAGATTTTTAACGACGGAATAAGAATCAAGTGGAATACTCTGTGTCTCCATCTCTCTCTCTCTCTCTCTCTCTCTCTCTCTCTCTCTCTCTCTCTCTCTCTCTCTCTCTCTCAATTCTTCTATGCTAAATTACACATGTCCAAAAATATTTTGAACGGTCTGAATTAAAAACCAATTGTGACCAGTAATAATTATTTTGACCAGTCAAAATTGAAAACACATCTCATCCATCGATTGCGCAAATGGAATGATGAAATTGCGCTGCGCCGTGAATAAGTTTCTCTCATGGTAGTCCCGCATAGGGTTTAGATTAAAAAGTTAGTGATTTATTTTTTTGTCCTTACTCCAATTTTTTTTGCATTTTTTGTTTTGCGTCAAACTTTTGTGACTTATTGATTCGTTTCGATGAGAGGAATTGAAAAAGTAAAAAAATTTGATCGAAACTTATAATTTTTTGAATAAAGACAAAAATAAGTCAATAATACCCAAAAAAATTTACTTATTCTTGTCTTTTTGAAAAAATTTATGAGTTCGATCATAATTTTTTACTTTTTCGATTTTTCTCGACGAGACCAATCACTAAGTCACATATGAATGGAAAACTCAACTTATGAATGGAAAGCTGGCTTGTTCGTTGTTTTTTTTTTTTGTCTTTATTCAATTTTTTTCGCATTTGTTTATTTTTCATTAATTTTTTGTGGATTATTACTTCGACATAACAGGAGGAATCTAAAAAGTAAAAAATATTTGAATAAAGACAAAAAAAAATGCCACTTGGATACACTGCAATTCGGTAATTAAGAGTTACCAATATGGTAATTAAGAGTACAGGGGTAATTTGATCTTTTTTGTAGTAGAGGGATAGTATGGTAATTTTAGTGTACATGGTATTTTAGTCCTTTAAATTTACAGGGGTAATATGGTCATTTTAGTATACATGTGTATTTTAGTCATTTTAGTATCTAGTATGTAACTGGGTTAATGGGCGGGTCGGGCTTGCTTTTAAATAAATGGGTTGGGTTGGGTATGGGTAATTAGACTCATAATTGATGGGTCTAAATGGGTCAATGACCCATTAAGGACCCAACCCACTTACAACTTACCTATTTTGGCCCAAACCCGCTCATTTGACACCCATAGTTTTATCCCTGTTATAATGCTGATTCCTGATGGTTTATAGCTTCTGGGTTTCCACTGTACGCAGCTTCATGAAACAACCGGATGCCATTTGTTTTCTTCACCATAGGGTTTAAGGAAGTGTTTGATAAAGGTGAAACTCAAGTAACAAAAACTCAGAACTAAATTACTTCTGTACTTAAGACTTAATCAAAAGGTTAAAAATCTGTGCATTTGGTCATTTCAATATTCAGCCACTTTATAGGAAGAATTTCTGTTCTAAAGTGATAGTTGATTAGGTAGGACAACTAGATGTCCATTCAAAATGTAGGGTTCCTTCAAAACCTATGAGCCTCTTTTGAAGGGATACAATAACTCTCAGCGGTCACCATTATTGTTATCATTTATCATTTTCCATTTGCTGGATAATCACAAATCATCAGCTATTATTTCTTCGTAACGTATCTGATATGCTCTTACCTAATCTTTTCCACCCCTCTTTCTTCGGGTATAAAATTTGATTCTGCAGATTAGATGTAGAAAAGGTCGTAAGCGACCAGGCAAGTCTGGAAAAGAAAGAGATTGCTGTTCTGGCAGTGAGCTTTTGCTTTGCATTTCTTGCAATTCTCAGGTTAGTTTCAGAGGGAGTCTTGATGTCTTCTGGAGCCCCGGTATCTAGTAATCTACGCAAGCCAAGTAGAGGTTGGATTTTGATACTTGTTAGCAGCAGTATGACCATATTCATTTCCTTGCTCTAGCTAGTCTTCTATCTTCAGCTTTTGAGATCTGGATGCTTTTTAGCCTTTTCCTGTGGCAGTTACGGCTTCTTTAGTACAGGAATTGGAGCACCTAACATCTGCCCATTAAGGGTTAGACTTAGTTTTGTTTCCTTTAGAAAAAAAATTCCTTAGCTCATTGTACCACTCTGAAACTTGGTAATGCTGTTGTATTATACAGTTGAAGTTTCGGACTTCAAAATCCTTATTCGTGGTCAAAACCAAAGCCATACGGCGGGAAAAGAAAACAAAATTGTAGACCCTTATTTATAAATTCTGCATGAATTTTGAACATATACTGTAATTGCAAATTAATATAAGGAGAATGGCAAGGCAACCTTGTAGTTGTCAGAACATAAACTCCACCTTCCATTGCTCTCGCATGTGAGTATTTGGGTTCGTGTGTATGGAGGAGGCAATGGAATGTGGAACTGGCTTGTATCTGAAATCGTAAAATGTGGAAACTGGGATTGAAGCAACTGCTATATATTCAATTTACGAAGTTATCCTCAACAATTCAGTTATTTTTTACAGTTGCGATACGTGAGCAATTTTAATCCGTGGCAGATTTGTCCACGCCAAAAGAGTGCTCTCCTTACCCCGAACCCGGGCAGGTACTGTGCGGTACCGTGCTGTGCAATCTGGTTGGATGGGTGAGATTATGCACCACACTGTGCAATCCGAACCGTTGATTGACGAGATCAATGGTCCGGATGGCACAGCACGCCTCCCCCGTGTTCCCTTACCCCCCAACGTATCAGCTGAAAGTTTTTGTTTGCTCCCTGCTTTTTCAGAGAAATTGTACGCATTAGTGGACCTTTTGGGAAGCCAAGGGTCATCGCGGTCCTGGCCTTTCTAGTTTTGGTTGTTTAAAGATCCATAAAAAGAGTCTTACATGAACACGAGAAGCTCAAGTGGACCCAGATTTTTTTTTTGGGTCAAAAGACCCAGATGTTTAAAACGACAAAAATACTACTACTGAAATTAGATTTGACCTAATTTTGTAATTTTTGCGTAAATTATGTTTCTTTATTCCTTCGCGTCGACAAGAGAAAGCTGTACAAAATTAGAAGAAAAGCATTCAAATTTTACTAGTCATGAAAGTTAAAAAATTTTGAATTATTTTTGTCTTTGGTAAACTTTTTAAAATTTGTCACGTGTTTCAAATTTTTTTTAGAGTTCTTTTATTATTGAACTAATAATTCATAAAAATTGACGTAAAACTAATAAAATTTCCTATCTCCGACTTTGGCAGGGAATTCCTGTGCCTAAACCTCTGAACTACAAACCACACTCTTGTCTTCTCCTATCTCTCGCCAGTCACCTATTTTTGCTCAATACCACTTAGATGGTGCAATGCTTCGCCCAAAAGCCCCTGCGCACGGTCCCAAATACTTTTTTTTTTCTTTCCACTCATTACTCTCAAAAACTACATTCAAAACCCAAAACGATCAAGCCCGAAGGTTTTTGGTTGCATACCTCTGTACCAACCTCTGTGGTTTTCTAGATTTCTTCCCTTCATGATTTTAATCTTCCATACAAATGAGATATTACCCTTGATATGGATTGTGATCAAATAACCACTAGGCATGATCCAACGACAAAGGAAAGAATAGGAGTGGCTGAAAAAAGAGAGCATTACTTCCTCACATCATAATAATTAATTGAACAACCCAAAGAAGAAGAAAAAAACGACATCAACTGCAGATCGATCTTTATGGCAGCAGCCGCAGCACTACCATCAGATGCTTACAAGACAGCCCATATAGGTAAGTTGGTGATTGGCTACTTTAGCTCAAGCAGTACCGCAATCGAACTTATGCCCTGAGATCTAGAAGTGTGCAAACAATCTTGTAAATCCTCGTCGCAAGCTATTAAAATTAACACATCTTCCTCATCTTTATACTTGATATAGTAAGTTCCACCCTCAAGGTTCAGCCTTTTAGCCACTTCTTGCTGCATCTCTATTAATCTTGACGACAAAGATAGCCGAAACTTTATCGTATTTTTTTCACATGTTGCCCTAATTGTCACCATATTCGCATCTTGGAATGATGGCTCTATGTGAGCAACACTAGTTGAGGCTTGATATGAAGGCAAATCACAATTAAGTTGTGGGGTTTGCCCCAAGTTCTCAACAGGCAAGGGCCGAAAGGGCCGGGCCTTTTTTATGTGGCGAGGTGGCCACCTACGGATGCCAAAATCCCTACAGACACGCTTCAATGTAGATATGCTAACTGCAAAACAAACAACTCAGATAAGATTTCTACTCTATGTTATCAAAAGCCCAACAATTTCTATCTCAAGTGAGACCATCAAGTTGAAAATTACAATCTGGACAACAAGGAAACTCAGATCTTAAAGTTTGGGAGTGTTTTCTTTACCTTTGAGTTCCTTTGCAGCATCTTCACGCTTCATGTTCGAACATTTGAGGATCTCCTCTAAAGAAACTTCAATTCTAACTCCAGCTTTTTCATGTTTTCTATCTTGCATCTTTCTTTTACGTTCTTCTGAACTTGGAACCACAAGGATGTTTTGTTTTGCAATGACGACAATTTGTCCCTTGTTTGAAGGATCCATTGACTGTCGATTGGATGAATCTACTTGCGTTGTCACTTTTCCATTCTGCAAGGAATCAAGACTAGGCAAATCGTAATTTTGTGTTTCACTAACGACATACATTCCATTGTTTATGGCATCCATTGATGGCTGATCCTGTTGAACTTGCTGCAACATTACTCCTCCATCCTGTGCGAGTTCAAGACTAGGAATAAATCTAGTAGCTGGGATCATTTGAATGGAATGACTTCTCTGGCCATATTGAAAGTCGATAACTTCTACGGATAATGCTTCTCCCAATCCTTGCCCAGAAGCAAGCTTAAAAGTTTTGAAATTTTTCTCCATCGTTTCCAATATCAACCTCAATTTGGTCAATATGTTCTCATCGTTTTCAGTGCTTTTGGGCAAAAAGAACTCTAGTACGTATGATTCATCTCCAGTGTAACTACTTTGCAAGCACATTGTGAACCAACCACCTAATTCGCAGCGTCGGGCAAAGGGTACCAGTGGAAACTCATCTATGTGGAATTGCTTTACGTCTGAGCAATATAACAAGTTAGGAAATGAAAGTATCCTCCCAGCAACCTGCCCCTTTCTTAAGTGACAAACTTTACTGACTTTTTTGAAATCATCCAAGTCAAAAGAATAATCGTTGTAATCTTCTTCATCACAATAGTTTAGAACTGAGAATTGGAATTGGCTTTGCAGTAAATGGTTGCAAGAACAGCAAGAGACCCATGTCAAAGCCAAAGGGAGGTCATGAATTTTACACATGAATTCAAATACGACGTTCAGTTCCCGAAGGGCAGTTGTAAGAGCTTTATTCTCGTCCCCATCCTGTTTCGAAAGTATTGCCACGTTAGGATACTTGTGAGAATATATAACTTCCAGACATAATCCAATGGGAAAAAACCCAGATTAACATTGCATCAGGGTTTGCCACTCACTTGAATTTTGCAGTGTTTATATCCATCAAAACATCGCAGACCAAACTCCTGCAAAGAAAGGGAAAGAAACAACTCAGGAATCTTGAAATTCTGAACATATTAACTGAGAAACCAAGTTCAATATCTACAAGTTGGTCAAAGTAAAGCAAAGCAAAGCAATGAGAATATAATGTCACATATATGCTTGTATAATATTTGGCTCACAGAAATACCAGCTTATTGGAAAATGACCCTGGGTCTTTTGTGTGTTAGTATTCAAACATATTAATAGTTTCTTTGAAGGAACACAAGATTTCAACGTACAAAAGTTTAGTATCTGAGAGAGGGACTGTTGCCTAATCATCGACTTCAAAATGTAGTGTTTTAAACCATTCCTGATTCTATAAGATGACCACGTAGCTTAAGCATACTCATATGGTCAAAAGCACCACCTGTGTAAGAGGAATTATCGCCACAAGAAATTGGAGGACCACAGTATTTTCTTGTGCCCATTGAGAGATGAAGATTTCAGAAACATAAAATAAAAGGATGACCGAAGTATAAAAATTAACTTGATAACACACTATAAATTTCAATAAATAAAGGCTACTGAAGGAGGTTTGGAAGTCGAGTACATACATTCATGTACATACACCACGTACATACACATTTTGGACCCACCTCGGATTCTACAAAAATGATCCGAGCCACTCATTTAGTTCAAAATAGTTTTTTTTTATGGTCTTTGTAAAAAATAAACTCAATCCGATTTCGGTAAAAGACGTTTACGAAACATTCAACTTTGCTTTAGAATTCAAGCCTGGATTCTTAGCAAAGGTGGATGTTTCGTAAACGTTTTTACCGATATCGGATTGAGTTAATTTTTTATAGGGACCGTAAACAAACTATTTTGAACAAAATGAGCGGGTCGGATCCTTTTTTTAAGACTCGAGATGAGTTCAAAATGCGTATGTAAGCGGCATGTGTACATGAGTGTATGGTCCCGTAGCAGCACTCATTCAGTTCAGACATATCCATGAAAAACAATGTACCCTACATTTTCAAGCAGTAGGTATCCTTATCCAAATAGCTCCTCTCCAACTGTAAACAAAGAGGAAGGATCCAGTTTTGATACTTTCGGTTCCATCCAGAGCTCAATTTGATGATTAGAATCATTCATTTTGTTGAGCTCATTGACAAGTCAAACCAAGCCAAAAATTACATTGATCGCATATTGATCAAAATATGATTTAGAACACATTCAAATTGTAACAAGTAACACCGAATTGGAGCCCATCTATTTGAAGATTAATATGAGCAATATTCAAGTAAATAGATTTTTGGCCAGATTAGTCTACTTGACGAGCTCTATCCAATGAACTATTCCGATTATCAAAACGAGTCCAGGATATACCCGAAATTATCAAAATTGGACCCATTCAGTTTTTTGTACCAAATGGATATGATCCAGGTCCTTTAATAAATTATTAGAATTAGTATACAATAACAAAAACAACATAACCCATGTAGTCTCCAATCATTTGGGCTATGGGCGAGAGATGATTGGAGATAGACCTAACCTTTGGCAATATGCACAAAGTGGCTGCTCTTAGAATACCACTGAAACAGTGGCCCCCATATAACTGTTTTGCTGCCGAACCATGCTCCAAAATCAAAGGCAAATGGCATCAGAGAAGGCAATTTATGGGGCAAGGCTGGACATCTTTAACCTTTCAAGGAGACATATTTTAAAAGGACATGCATTTACCCTTAAAGAGTTGAATTCCCAACGAGACAAACATTAAAGAGACAAGGCTGGACATGGAATTTAACCTTTCAAGGAGACATATTTTAAAGGAAAATTTATAGAAATGGTCCTCCTAGTTTCATCCAAGTCTCATTTTCGTCCTCAAGTATCAATTGCAACTCTTTTGACCTTCAAGTTTGGATTTCGTACCAAGTTGATCCAATTGATAACATCTGTTAGCCAAACTGGACGGAAAAAATTAGATTGAGGGCAAACGTTATCAATTGGACCAACTTGCTATGAACTGCAACGTCCAAACTGCGATCAATCTAATTTTTTCTGTCCAATTTGTCTGATAGAAGTTATCAATTGGACCAACTTGCTATGAACTGCAACGTCCAAACTGCGATCAATCTAATTTTTTCTGTCCAATTTGTCTGATAGAAGTTATCAATTGGAACGATTTGGTACGAAAACCAAACTTGAAGGTCAAAAGAGTTGCAATTAATACTTGAAGGATGAAAATGAGACTCGGATGAAACTAGAATGACCATTTCTATAAATTTTCCTATTTTAAAAGGACGTGCATTTACCTTAAAAAGTTTAATTCCCAACGAGACAAACATTAAGGGGGCAAGCGAGTAGAAAACAGGCTTAGTTGAGAACAATTCAATCAATCAATAATCCTAAAAGCTGAAATTTATAAATGGCTCCAGTTTCGTGAAAAAGGAGAAAAGAATTTCAAAACTGCTAACTAGTGACAAACCTGAAAAATATCATACATGCGGCCGAGGAATTCTTTGTCAGCCCAAAAAGGGTGATGATCTGAATCATTCTGAGCTATCTCAAGTACCCCAACACAGGTGTGGCTGGATTGTTGAAACACTGGCAGAGCCCAGGATTCAAGTATCCCGCAACGTACGGCATGGTCGCGTTGTGGATACTCTTTAAGAGTGTAATACTCCACACCCGGAGCACGTTCGGGGAGTTTATTGAGGAAGACACGGCCAGGAAGCCCAAGTTGTCCTTCTCCACTCTCTGCATCTACGTAGAAGCAGTTATTATACTCCCTACACATCCTCATCCTATACTCACAAAGCTTATTTCTCAAATGCCAGAAATATGATGCTGCACCAAGAGCAAAAGGTTGGAATTGAGTTGTAAGCAAAGTCCGCCCCTCCAATGTTCTTGTGGGTGCCCAAAATTGAACTAGGCAGTCCTTAAGTTCTGGGTACGAAATGAATTTATGGAGAGCATGTCTGATGTTTAGTCTAATTTTTCGACTCGCACCAACATCGGGAATGGATTCCACAGAATGATCTGTAAATGAAAAATTGAGGTTGAGCAACACAAAGAAACAAGAAGAAAGAACGTATGAGAGAGAGAGAGAGAGAGAGAGAGAGAGAGAGAGAGAGGTGACTTGCCGTACGAGTGAGTAAGGTCTTGTCGGTTCCAGAAAACCCAACTTTCTCCCAGCATCAAGCCAGTGCGTTCACCAGAAAACTCAATTCTAGAATATTTGAGTTCCCTCTCCGTGTACTCTTTGAAATCGGGAAGGAAATTCTCTAGCTCTTGTCCAAGGCCGCCCACCACCATCTTGTTCAATTTGCAGAGAAATCCTCAAAAGAAGAAATAAATGAGAGCTCCTCAATTCAATTCAACTGCTTTTAAAAGTCAACACCACAGTCGTCTGTTCATCTCCGTCTCCTCCCCACCCACCGCCACTTTATGTAGGATAAATTTCACAAATACCCCCTCTGTCCCAATGAAATCACACAGTGCACCCTAAATTTTTTAAGATCACACTATTTTCCCCATTAGAAGCATGTGCCAATCTACAACACTATATTTACCAACAAACTCATGTTCACTTCCATTATAACATAAGAAAATTGGATGTTTTACGCCACCAACTCAATATAAACAACAAACAATTATTCAATAAGCCATATCTCACTTTCTTAAATATTTAAATAATTTTTCGTATACACCTTCCACATACCATTCTCTCTTCAACTTACCTTACCCTCTTTCTCTCATCCAAGCCTTCCTTTCTCTTATATTCCTTGTTACCCTTTCTCTACCCAGCTCCTTTTATTCCCACACCTGAACACCCCATCTCTCAACTTCTTTAGGTATATCAAGTCCACCAGAAACAAAAAGCTTCTAAAAGGATTATGTACCACACCAATTGCTTTTTCAACTATCATTCCACGTTAATCATTCCCATCTCTATGCTTATCTTGCTCTTCCCACACACCCTCCCCCCCCCCCCCCCAAACAATGTTCATTTATTTATGTGCTTACTTTGTCTGTGTAAACAGACTCCCTTTTTGTCTACATTTATCCTTAAAATATATTTTACATGAATCCTGCAAATTCTTGGATCCAAAATTGAATGAATTAATTAATCTCTTAACGATATTTAATTGAGCTAAGAGTTTACATGGTTCCTTAAAAGAATAAATTAAACAAATTGAATGACTTAGATCACTGTGTAGAATGCAAGATGGGTCTCACATAATCCGGTCAACATTGGTGTACCCATAGCTTTTTCTTATCTCAACAAGAGTTCTTGGGGCAATGAATAGTTTTCCTCAACAAGTGTTTGCAAGGGTCCTATTCTTGTGTGCACGAGTTCAGTTTAAAAGAGTTTTGGCTGCCTAAAGAGTTTTGACATTATGGTTTATATGGAAGTTGAGGAATGGGTCGGTGTTCGAGCTTAAAATTCTTCATCTGGGGGTGGTTTGCAAAAGGGCTTTGGAGTATCTTAGCGAATTTCAGAGCTGCCAATTTGAGGGTGGATGCTTCTCCGCCCAATGTTAGGAACGAGGTTAGTGTGGGATGGAAATGGTCGCCGGTGGGTTTTTTCAACATTAACGTGAATGGTGCATGGAAAAAAGAGGTGTTGTGTGGGGGTTATGGTGTAGCAATCAAAGAATTGTGACGGACTGCTGAATCTGGGGGGATACAGTGGTGCGTTAGTCCTTCTTTGGCAGAGCTATGGCAATTCAAAAGGGTGTGCAACTGGGCCTTCAACAAGGCTTGGGGGCTGTTATTGTTGAAAGCGATTCGCAAGCTCTTGTTAATATGCTGGATGGTCAAACAACTATGAGCCAAGAGGTGCAAGTTATCCTTACTGAGGTGAAGGTCTTGGGGTGTGATTATTCATTCTTGTGTGTTTTCTTTTTCACGTTGATCTTCCAATAGTGTGGCACATTCTTTGGTTAGTAAAGGTTTAGTTGGGATGGGGTGTCTTTGGACAGAGTCTCCCCACTGTGGCTTCTTGATCCCTTACCAAGGAATGAGGATCACTCTTGATGTATTTGTGGTTTGAATCAATAATACCATCTTTATAGTTGTTGGCAAAAAAAAAAAAAATGACAGTTTGAAAATAGCATTTTGGCTCCCAAAAGACTCACGCACGACACCGTTTCCTTTCCAAAGCTTGTGTGTTGTGCTTTCCCGCACAGCACACGCCATGAACCCCTTCTACAATAATATTTCTCTGATTGTTCTGAATGAATAAAAGTAAAAACTGAGGCCAATATTTACTGGTGAAGTTTCAGGGACCCATCCTAGCAAATAAATAAACACGAGGGACTAATGTGTGGTTTAAAGTGTTGAGTCGTTAACTTGGTGCTTCAACCAAGGTTTTCGCAATGAAGAAAAACCATAGGACGACTCTTATTATCATCCACGAAGTTCCAAGAAAGTTCACAATAGTAGCCCTTTAGAGCATCCGCGTCAACCTCTCAACATTTTAGACCAATTTATATCTTAAAAAGTCATTGGATTTCCAAGCAAGATTGATGCAATCTTATTTTTACGTCTTTCCTAGCTATTTTAGTTTTCAAATGGGAGTAAAGGGTGAGATGTGGATGCCCTTAGGATTTTCTTATTGGTTAGTTTCGTGTCAATTTTTTATAGATTGATGGTTCATTTCAATAGGAAAAATCGAAAAAGTAAAAAATAATGGTACAAACTTAAATTCTTTTGAATAAAAACACAAAATCAACCAAAAAGCCACCTTTTTCGGCTTTTTTTTTAAAAAAATTGAGTTTGGGTCACAATTTTTTTAGTTTTTCGATTCATCTCGTCTTAACGAACTAATAATCCACAAAAATTTAACGAAAAATTAACAAATACAAAAAAAATTTGAGTAAAAATAAAAAAATCAGATCACTTACCTTATTTAACCAATACACCCCTGAAGGGGCTAAACGGCCTAAACGGTTTTAAGGGATTAAGTGGCTGAAACGGCCTAGAAGGAATAAACGGCCAAAAAATCACCTTCGTAGGCCCATCTTTTGCAAATACAAACAAGGATCTCATCTATTGGACCAAAAGATCCTCAATTTATCACTTTTCTTGTTGATTTGACCAAAAATACTTGCTTAATTATCCAAAGCGTCATCCAAAGGGATTAAGTATTTTTTACGAGACCCCATAAAAATACTTCATCCGTCCAGATTTAATAGTCCCTTGTTCAATTCTAACCGGATAAAAAATGAGTTATATTTTTGAATTGGTAATGAATTTTATATCCAATATGGATCTTATTTGATAGATCTCAATTAATTTTATAAGACAATATTTTTAAAATTACAAAAATATTATAAATTACAAGATATAATCGATTGAAAAATGACACGAACTCTCAAAAAGGACTATTAAATCCGGATGGAGGGAGTATGTTTTAAACAAATTGAACAGTTCCGATTATTTGCGTGAGGCTCCTATTAGTGTTGTGTCAAATGTTTTGTCTCTTTGAACTGGTCCCATTAGTATATATTTCAACATATTCTAAAAGTCGTGACCAAATTTGACCGATTCACAGTTGGGAAGAAGACAATTTGGATTCTCGAGTAGTGCACAAGCCTCGCAACCAACTGCGCCATGTAATTTTTTTTTTTTTTTTATCTCAGTTATAACACTTACCATTTTTATTTTATTTTTTTGATCCGCGTTATAACGCTTACCATGAGCTTCTGGGTTTCCACTGTACGCGCGCAGCATCATGAAACAACCGGAACATAGGGTTCGAGGAAGTGTCTGATAAAACGCAAAACTCAAGTAGCAAAAACTATGAGCTGAGTTATTGCTGCTCTGCTTAAAAGTGATGAACTTTGAAGTTTCTGACGATCTCCTTCATTCAGTCTGTAAATTGCAGCGGCAAGTGTTAGATATTTTGGCACTTTTCTGGTTTGTCCAAAACCTCCATTGGTGTCTTTGTTATATTGACTTTGTTTGATTGTAATGGGTAGGTTCTTAGGGGGTAGTTGCTCGCTCGATGCTTCTCCCATTTTCTGTGCCAAGTTGACCACTTCGAAATCAATCCAATTGCGTGAGAGGTAATAGCATTAGCACATCACGCATATTATTTCCGAGATTCAAAATTTTATTTTTGCTCAATTGTCTTTCCTATAAAACTCTCCGGAAAATTCGTTTTCCATACATATATCATTACTAGATTTTCTTTAGAGTATAAAAGATAAAGGTTGCACACGTTTGTCCAGCCGAAAAAGTTCTTTGAGAATTTGCCATTAGGAGCAGAGTTTTTTGGGCAGCAACCTTTGTTTGTTCTTGCCTCTTGCATCTTGAAAGGTCGTTTGGGTTTTTTAATCACGTTCGCATTATATCATTCATTCATTCACTATTCGTGGTTTTTGGTGCCGTTTGCTGCTGTGGTTGAATCTTTTGGAGATTGATTCGGAGCCGATTGAATCCGGAAATCGGGCGTGGAGTCCGTGGTGCATCTATTGGATCTTGAAGAAGCTCTGGGAGCATCGGAGACTGGCGAGAATAAGTAAAGGCTTGGGAAAGGTTTTTACTATTTCGCAATCTGTACTTCTTTACGATTAATAGAATAAATCAGTGGTGTTAGGCCATGGTTTTTGGCTTAGGGTTATTTAGGACCTTAAGTTTTTCCACGTTAATCGTGCGTCTCTCGTATCAATTTTATTCTACTGCACTTCTTGAGTTTACTTGAGTTTTGGTTTGAGTTAATCGAGATAATCAACCGGTTCATCTATATTAATTTTTAATTAGTTAATCTTCTTTCAAGTTGGTAAATTTTTATTAAAACTCCTATTCACCCCCTCTAGAAATAGATTGAACTCTTCTGCATAATTTCAGCAAGGAACAAAGTTTCCATTTGATTCTTCCTAGAAACGGTCGAGTTGTTTTCATTTCCAAAGGGACTGAATTGAAACACTAGCGAATTGGTGTTGGAGGATGGTGGATGCTGTTTGGTTTGAGAAATGCTAAGTACAAAGAAAATGGGCAAAGAATTGACCCTTAAAGTGTACATGAACGGCTCAAATGCACTGCACACTGAATCTGAGCCGTTCATGTATACTTTAAGGGTCAATTATTTGCCTATTTTCATTGTCCCTGACACTCCTCGTTTGGTTTATTCATGGTTTACGATTTCATGGTTTGAGTTATTCATGGTTTATGTATTCATTAGTGCTTGCCCGTACCTACGGCACTACGCATTCTGGTTGGAATTGCTCGTGCCTACGGCATTTGCTAGCTAGTGGCTCAAACATTAGTGTATAGTATGTGATCCTCTTCTTAGTGGTATGAAAGAGAATTATCCGCATTCAATATATCAACTCAAAAAAAAAAAAAAAACCATTGGCAGGTGGAGGAATTTTGTGTTTCTTATCCAACTTTAATTAGCAGGTCTAATACAACTTAACATTTTTTCATCAATTAGAAATTAGAAAATATCAGGACCTCTCTACAATTGAACCCATTGTCAAGGCTGTCCGTTAACATACGTGAAATGTGAACAAAATTTTAAAATTTGAAAACCTTGTCTAGTTAGTTACAAACCTGGAATGGAGACGAAAACCATCAAAAAGTCGGCACTAACATGATTCTCTCTCAACCATTCGCCTTTCTAATAGAGAAAATGCTCAATAGAAGTAGCACCCAATCCCAATGTAAGGAACAAAACACATACCAGTCAGAACACTCTTTCAACTACTCAAGAGTTCATCTAGACCATAGCCACCTTCAGCAATTGTTATTTCCCAAGCATAACCCTATCACCAGATTACAAAGTTTGGAAGTTATGGAAACGATGCAATATGAAGCAGGAAAATTATCCAAACCCGGCAATGATTTTCCTCCACGACACTACATTTCTCACGGGCATTTTATCAAACACTTCGTACACATACCTTAGCTCACTACATTTACAGAAAAAACTAATCAAAGAACTGCCAACATAAACATTGCTTAAATACCCAACTGATATTGTCCTAGGACACACACACAGAATTTCATTGTTTCATTTGTCATTTTTCTTGTAAATTGTCGGTGTGGTGTTCAAATTCCCTCCCAATTGGTTATGAGTGGAGAGATCTCAGATGTTATTAAGTGATCACTCATTCCACTCCTAAACAATGTGGGATTCATTTCCTTAACATCCCCCCTCACGTGCAGTAGCATTTGAGGTCTGTCACATGTGGCCACTTTTGGGTCCTATCATCGTGCAGCCTTTTTGCTGGTCTGTCATCGTGGCGTGTCGATTATGAATTTTTAAAATGTGGGGTGGAACGGGCCCCGCTCTGATACCATGTGGAAACTTTATATCCATCTCAAAACCAATTGGCTATGAGTGGAGAGGTCCCAGATATTATTAAGTGATCACCCATTCCACTCCCAAGTAATGTGGGATTCATTTCCTTAACATATAAAGTTTCCACATGGTATCAGAGCAGGGCCCGTTCCACCCCACATTTTAAAAATTAGCAATCCACACCCCACGATGACAAACTAGCAAAAAGGTTGCACAATGATAGAACCCAAAAAGTGGCCACACGTGACAAACCTCAAACGCGGCTGCACGTGAGGGGGGATGTTAAGGAAATAGAGTCTCACATTGCTTGGGTGTGGAATGGGTGATCACTTAATAACATTTGGGACATCTCCACTCATTGCCAATTAGTTTTGAGATGGATATAAAGTTTCCACACATATAGATTCAGGAAAAAAAAATTAAAGAAGGAAGTTTGAAAACCATTAATCCTAATTTTTACTCACCCACATGAAAGATAAGAATATTGCGGTCTTTACTTGAATAATGAAGTTGTGGAAACTTTAGCCAATTGGTTATGAGATGGATATAAAGTTTCCACATGGTATCAAAGCGGAGCCCGTTCCACCCCACATTTTAAAAATTCACAATCCACACCCCACGATGACAGACCAGTGAAAAGGCTGCACGATGATAGGACCCAAAAGTGGCCACACGTGACAGACCTCAAATGCGGCTGCACGTGAGGGGGGATGTTAAGGAAATCAAGTCTCACATTGCTTGGGAGTGTAATGGGTGATCACTTAATAACATCTAGGACCTCTCCACTCATTGCCAATTGGTTATAAGATGGATAAGTTTCCACAGAAGTGACATGAGAAAAAAAATCACTAGGCATATTGCTTAACTAGCTCAAAACCAGAAGGTCCTTGGTTGCATAGCTCTGTATCAACCTCTTTGTGTTTCCTTCATTTCTTCCTCCCAAATGAGATCTAAGCCTTGATATGATACAACAACAACAGAGGCAAGAATGGGAGTCGCGAAAAAGAGGGAGGATATATCAATCTGTCACATTTTGTGTAGTTTGTAAACAAAAGAAAAAAAAAAAAAAGAAGCATCAAGCAGCAGATTCAAGTTGGCAACTGGTTGCTTTGGCTCAAGCATTACCACAATCAAAGTGTTGCCCAGAGATCTAGACGTTTGTATACAATCTTGTAAGTCCTCATACCAAGCTATTAAAATCAACTCAATTTCCCCATCTTTATATTTGACATTGTAAGTTCCAATCTCCAAGTTCAGCATTTTAGCCACTTCCTGCTGCAACTCTACTAATCTACATGACAAAGATAGCCAGAACTTTATGGTAATATCATTTGCATATTTCGCCCTTAGGGTCACCGTATTCGCATATGGGAATGCTAAAGCAAAATCGTGTGGCTTTATGTAAGCCACACTAGCTGAGGAAATCTACGATGAGAGAAACTACTTTTTTGTTCTCTACTACAAAAAGCTCAATAATTTCTCTAGGATGAAAAAATTGTCTAGTTGAATATAACAATCAAGACCAAAAGAAAACTATTCCCAAAATTTTTAGAGTGCACATTTACCTTTGAGTTCTCAGGCAGCATCTTAGGACTCATTTTCAAATATTGTAGGATAGACTCTACAAGAATTTCAATTCTAACTCAAGTTTTTTTGTGTGTTTCCTTTCTTGTGCATGTCTTTATTGTGGTGCCTTCTCCTTAATTGTTAAGCACAATGTCATTCTTTTCCGGACTAACGACCTTCACTCCATATTTTATGCCATCCAGTGGTGGTTGATCCAGTGAATTTAACTGCATCGTCATTCGTCACTCCTCCATGCTTTAAGGGTTCAATAAAAGGCAAAGATCTAATAGCTTGGATCGTTTGAACAAAATGAAGTTTCTAACCATTCTGAAAATCAATAACTTCAACCAACTGAGGCTAGCTCAGTTGGCTAGAACTCTTGCATCTCACTATGAGGTCAGGAGTTCGAGTCTTCCCACCTGCGTGTGGGTATTTTTTCCTTTGTATTTGTTGAGGTGTGGGTATTTTTTCCTTTGTATTTGTTGAGGTTATTTCTCTCTTTAATGGGGGCTAGTAGTTGAATTGGGCTTATAGTGATTGTTGTCCCTTTGTGGTAAGCTGGTAACAGACATAAATCAAAGATTTGGCTCATGACAACACAACTACAACTCTTGAGCCCCGTAAATGCATCTTTTTCCAATAATCCCGTGGATCAAAAGGTTTTTCTCCATGATTTAAAGGGTTATCATTTTTACTTTCCAACCACTCTCCGCTCAAAGGGTTATCATTGATGTAGTCTATCTTTCATTGTTGTAGTCTATCTTTCGTGATAGATTATTACTCCTCTTGTGGTGCAATGAAAGATTATGATAAACATTCATGTGCCCATGTGCCTGCTTCGCTATAGGAAGCTCCCAGGAAGCTTTAACTATTGAAATGGAATAAGAAAGCCTCGAACCATTAAAAAATTTTACAAAAGTTTTTTCCTTTTGATGAGCAAATATTAAATTGTTGGGAACAAGACGAGGTTCAAAAAGGCTCAAATTATATTTTATGTAATGAGTGGTAATGGAAATAGATAAAATAAAAAAAATAAAAAAAAAGTGGTGGCGTCACATACAACTGACAATGGTCACATGACCACCCCAAAAAAATAATTGCTACTCCCTCCGTTCTAATTTGAGAGTCCCGCTTCGAGATTCCAACTTTTTAAGAGAGCTCAATTATTACATGCACAGAATTTGAATTTTCCATTTTTGCCCCTCAAAATTTTTGCAGCAACTTTTTTATCAATCTGCAATTGGTACCAGTTGCTTCCTTAATTGTACCAAATCCCGACATGTCAGCGGCAAAATGGGCTCCAATTTGCAGGTAGCAGACTTGGCAGCATCCAAAAGTCTCAAAGAAGGAATTCAAATTTGAATTTAAATCAAAACTGCAAAACCAATAAATGAATTTGAAGGGGGGCAAAAAGGGAAAATAAGATACTTTTTGTTGTTGATTTTAGAAAGTGGACAATTAATTTGGAACATCTAAAAAAGGAAAGTTGGACCTTCAAATTGGAACGGAGGGAGTATAATACATATAGAAATTTTAGGGTAGCCCATACTTTGAAGTAGTTTGAACACTCAGTTCATACATCAATGAACACTCAATTCACAAAATTTTGAACACTCAATTCATATATCAATGACCACTGATCCATGGTAAAATTATGGCTCTTTTTGCTCTTTTTTTGAGACTGTTTATATATTTTTAATCATATTTATTACTCCCTCCATCCCAATTTGATAGGAGTAGTTCTTTTTAAGAGTTTGTGTCACTTTTTAATTGATTATATCTTATAATTTATTACGTTTTACTGTGTGATTTCGAAAATATTGTATTATAGAACTAATCAACATCTATCAAACAAGTTTTTTAGCCGGTTAGAATATAACGAGGGACAATTAAATTTTTGACCGATGGAGTAATATATAAACAGTCTAAAAAATTAAATTTTCCAATTTTTAATCCATTTGAACTGGTGCGAAGATATTATTTTTTTAATTATTTTATTCTAAAAGATCATAATTAATTTTTGGCTCTAGGGCTCTCATATGAAAGCCCTAAGAGAGCCATAGAACCAAATGAAGATTAGATACTTAATTATGAGAGTCCTAGAGACCAATATTAATTATGACCCTTTAGGATAAAAATGATCATAAAAATAAGATCTTCGTACTGGTTCGGATTGAAAATTGAAGCACTTAATTTTTTAATCATATTTTTTAATATATAAACAGTGTTAGTCTCTTTTATTTTTTTATTTCAGTCCATATTACCTTAAAAATAATCTCCTAATTTTTTTAAAAGTATTTTTTAAATAATGCAAAATTGCTCGGTAGCACCTGGTGCTTGGCGGTGGGTCACTGCTCGACTAGCAACGAGCACCATTTAGAATACTGAATAGTATATTGTAAGTTTTTTTTGAACACCCCCTGAAGAATTTTGGAGCCACCATTGGGCCGGATAATACTTCCCCCAGTTTTTGTCGGAAAATTTTTAAAATACCTCCCAAACTTTACACTCAATGTCTAATAGACACCCAAAGTTTCAAAAAAATTAATTAATTTTTTACTTCTAAGCTTGTCTTCTATTAATCAAAACGCCCCCTTCCATCCCAATCTGTCAAATGATTAACGGAACTTGCTGAGTTGGACGGTAAAGGTGGAAAAAAACTTTAAGATGGTTGGTGAGGCTAATCTTGCCACATGAGGTACACATGTGGCTGGCCACGTGAGATTAGTGGTCTCACAACATTTCAATACTTGGATTAATTGAAAAACAAAGAAAAAGAAAATACCTCAGTTTTGGTTTGTCCTATCGATCGATCGAGAGAGAGAGGTGGGTTCTCTCCGAACATTCCAGTCGACTGCTCCATTGTCGATCGACGACTCCACCGATCGACACAAATATTGCCACCTATAGCGAGGTCAAGTCCCATACCTTAGCAAAAAAAAAAAACTAGATGTCCATACAAAATGTAGGGTTCCTTCAAAACCTATGAGCCTCTTTCGAAAGAATACAATAACTCTCGGTGGTGATCACCATTATTGTTGTTATCATTTAGTCTCATTTTCCATTTGCTTTAATCTACCTACTTTGGATAATTACAAATCATCGGCTATTACCGTCTTCGTCGTCACTGTCTGTTCTTTTACCTTTCACCGTTTAGTATGCTTTTTCTATTGCATATGTATCATGCGACCTTATTACTTCGTAAAGTAACATATCTGATATGCTTTTTCCCTTCCTTATTCCCCCCTCTTTCTTCGGGTATAAAATTTGTTTCTGCAGATCAGATGTTGAAAATGTTGCAAGTGATCTGGCCAGTCTGGAAAAGAAAGAGATTGTTGTACTGGCAGTGAGCTTTTGCTTTTCATTTCTTGCTATTCTCAGTTTAGTTTCAGAGCGAATCTTGATGTCTTCTGGAGTCCCGGTATCTGGGTGATTTTCGTAAGCCAAGTAGAGGTTGGATTTTGATACTTGCTAGCAGCAGTGTGACCATATTCATTACCTTGCTCTAGCTAGCTAGTCTTCTATATTTAGTTCTGAAAATGTTAGAAGTACAAAGAAATGTTAAAAAACCCATGGGAATATGTTGAATGCATATACTAGTATTTAAATTTTTTTTTGCCATTAATTTGACACTGTAACTACGACCATGGGCAGTGGTTAGCTTTGCCCTCTCATTGGGGAATTTAATTAGCCATCCTTTTTACCCTACCTATTTAGGTGATCATCCTAATTTGTTTAAATAGGTATCTTTTCATCCTCAAATTCAATTAAATGCTAAACTACCCTTTCAATTCACAAACATGACAAAAATCGAAAAACATAATACCTAAAACTGATATTCTGGCAACGGAATCCGGTAACGGCGGCGATTAAAAAGACGGAAGTGATGTGACTCAACCTTTAGAACCTCGACCATTCATGACTGTGTTGATGTATAGCATCTCTTCCATACAGATTATGAAAAATAAAATATAGGACAAGGAGTTTAGGCAAGGAATAAACATCAAGAGTACAGAGTAAACCCCAGTAAGATTTTTGGATGAGTAGTACTTGTACATGGCCAAATCTGGTGCCCAAAAATTGGTTGGGTAATCAAGATGCCCAAAAAAAAAGAAGATGGACCTTGCCCGGAGGAACGAAAAAATAGATCACGGACATCACTGGAGTATTTGGCGACGATCTCTCGAGTAGTATAGCTTGGACAAGGCTGGGATCGTAGGCGTCGCCTTGCCTCACGATCGTCATGTTCTGGTCCATCCAATAGCACCGCCAATTTTATTCTTCTTTAGCAACCAAACTATCACTGATGCAATCTCGATTGATTTCGGAGAGAGAGAGAGAGAGAGAGAGAGAGAGAGAGAGGCTATTTATATATATTGCCAGCGAGGATGCTGTTCGAAGGGAGGGGAGAGAGGCGGTGGGCATCAATTTCGATATATTATAGAGAGAGAGAGAGAGAGAGAGGAGAGAGAAAGATAGGAGGAGGTTTAATGGGGGAGAGGTTTATGGGAATGCAGAACATGAAAATAGGAACATACAGTGATACGATTCAATTGGGATTTTGCCCAATCCCGGTAACTGTGGGATAATGGGGAATAAATATCGATACATATATAGCATATATATACACACACTTACAACTAGGGGTATAATGGGCCAAGAATGTATTTTGAGGATGTGAACATAAGTATTTAAACTCATATGAATGGACACCTAAATAAATCTGTCATTTAGGATGCCTATTTAATTTCTTCTTCAATATTTAATCATGTCAATCTTGTACCCAAAATTTTGCATTCATGTAAACCGGTATTGAAAAATTGGACATGAGGTGAACATGGGTTAGCTAACTCGTGATTTTACCCCAATCGATTGGTACACAAAACTCGGTTTGGCTTGGTTTGGCTTGGTTTGGTTTGGTTAACTCATGATTTTAAGTCCTTGAACAAATAATTCATCAGGATTTTGATTATGTAAGGTATTAGGCATCCATTTTGACCAGTTACTATCTAGGGGAAAATTCAGTGTCCTGTGTCGATTATGATTCCTATTGCTAAGGTACATAGAAGTACCAAGTGTTCTGCCTGCCTATTGTTGCTGCTGTGTAAACTAGCTAAGGTGGTTTGGAAATATGTCTATTGTACATGATCAATGCGTTAGTTTGGAGGAATGGTACGGTCAGATATATGGTAGTACTAAGGAAAAGGGTAGACCAAAATTGACTTTAGAGGCGGCTAGTTCGAGTAGACCTAGATTTTTTGGTCATCACAAAACACAATGTCATCAACAAAACTCAATAGAGGCAACAGGTTCATGTAGCAAACACCAATTATTGGGACTTAAGGCTTCAGTTTGATTAATTGGTTTTAGTACGTTTATAAACAAAGTTTAGGGTAGTGATTTTGCCACACATTTTTTTGATAATACCACACCCTGCAAGTGTAAAAATACACTTGCAGGGTGTGGCATTATCAAAAAATGGTGTGACAAAATCATTTCCCAAAGTTTATTAACAAAATCAGCAGCATCTAAATGACTTGTGATTGTCACGTGGTTACTGTGCTCTTTGATTAATTATATTGTTATAGTTTGGACAAACTCATGCTCATACATACAAGTGCGAAGACTCTGTAGTCTTTTCTTTCCCCAAATCCAAGAATGATTATTCAATAACTCTACTAGACATTTGGTTTGAGGGTTTGCACGTTAATTTTTATTTTATTTCTTGTCATGGTTAAGAAAAGATTATAGAGAGCTTTCGTAGAAACTTCCTCTTAAAATGTATGGAAATGGTGATTATAAAAGACAAAATATACATACCTCCAAATGCTTCTCTCTGAAGAGTCTGTACACTCTCATTTAGTGTACCAAATTGCCTCTCTCCAACCTTGTTGCTTGTTGGAGAGCCAAATCCTACATCACGGGCCACGCTACATCTGGCAGCACTACATAATTTTATTCATTAGCAGTAGTCATGGAATTCTCAATCGATCTAAAACATGTTCTTAAAAAGTTTTAGTACTGAAATATCAGTCTCATATACCTCTGAAAATTGAGCAACTAAAGGGATGTTACACGGTGGATCCATTACAACAACATAGTTTAGCCCACATTAAAAGCTGTTTACAAAAGTTGTTCCAAAGTAATATAAATGTCATTGTTTCCTACATATCTAAAAGACTGTATACAACCTTGTAAGTCCTCATCACAAGTTATTAAAATCAATTCATCTTTCTCATCTTTATACGTGATACGATATGTTTCAGCCCTGAGATTCAGCCTTTTAGCCACTTCTTGCTGCAACTCCACTAATCTGGACGACAAAGGCAAACAAAACTTTATCGTATACTTTTCAAATTTTGCCCTAATTATCACCATATCCGCGCCTTGAAACCCTGTCTTAATGTTTGCAACACTACCCGAGGCTTCATTCAAAGGCAAATCAGAATTTAATTGTGGGGTTTGTCCTTGGTTCTCAACATGTGAGGAAAGAAAGGACTGGACCTTTTCTATGTTGCGAGGAGGCCACCGATGGATACCATGATTCCTACAGACGCGCTTCAATGTAGATATGCTAACTGCAAGAGGAAAGTTTTAGATCAAACAAAATACCTAGTGTTTTCTAATGCCAAAAGCCCACAAATTCTTTATTGAAAAGAGTCTGTCTAGTTGAAAATGACAACCAGGCAAAAAAGCAAACTTGGATCTTAAATTTTGGGGGTGTACTCTTACCGTTGAGTTTCCTCGCAGCAGAGTTACGCTTCATGTTCGAACATTTGAAGATCTCCTCTAAAGAAACTTCAATTCTAACTCCAGCTTTTTTATGTTCTCTCTCTTGCATCTTTCTTTTACCTTCTTTTGAACTAGAAGCCACAAGGATGTTTCGCTCTGCAGTGACAACATTCTGTCCATTGCTTGGACGATCCATTGATGGCTGATCCAGTTGGCCTTGCTGCAAAATTACTTCTCCATCATTTAAGAGTTCAAGACTAGGAATAGATCCAGTAGCTGGGATCCATTCAGTGGAATGACTTCTCTGATAATTCTTAAAGTTGATGACTTCTACGGATAATACTTCTCCCAATTCTTGCCCAGAAGCAAGCTTAAAAGTTTCGGAATATTCCTCCATCGTTCCCAATATCAACCTCGATTTGGTCGGTATGTTCTTATCGTTTTCATTGCTTTCATCCAAAAAGAACTCTAACACGTATAATTCATGTCCAGTGTAACTACTTTGCAAGCACATTGTGAACCAACCACTTAAATCGCAATGTCTGGCATAGGATACTAGCGGAGACTCAGCTATGCTGAATTGCTTTATGTCTGAGCAGTATAACAAGTTAGGAAATTGAAGTATCTTCTCAGTAACCTGCCCCTTTCCTAAGTGATAAAATTTACTGGCATTTACGAAATCCCGAAGTTCAGAAAAGAAAACCACATCTTCCAAATCAATGAAGTCAACATACTCCAGAGCCGAGAGTTGGTATCGGCTTTGCAGTAAATCGTCGCAAGAACGGCAGGAGGCCCATGCCAAAGCCAAAGGGAGGTTATGAATTTTACAAACAAATTCACACACCATCTCGAGTTCTTGAAAGGCAGCTGTAAGAGCTTTATTCTTGTCCCCATTCTGTTATGAATTTATTGTCACGTTAGGATACTTGTGAAAACATATAACTTCTAGACATAATACAAGGGGGAAAATCCAGATTAAAATTGCATCAGGGTTTGCCACTCACTTGCATTTTGTAGTGTTTATATCCATCAAAACAAAGCAGACCAAACTCCTGCAAGGGAATGGAAAGAAACAACTCAGGAATCTTGAAGATGCTCAATATACTATCTAAGAAACATATTCAATCTACAAGTAGTATCAAAGTACAACGAAGTAAAAAAAAAAATATAGTGTTGCCTATATGCTTGCATGATATTCGGCTCACAGAAATAGCAGCCTATGGGAAAATGATCCTGGGTATTTAGTGTGTCAGTATTCAGACATATTAATAGTTTTTTAGATGGAACGCAAGCTTCCAACGAATAAGAGCTTAGTAACTAACAGTGGAATTGTTGCCATATTATCAACTTCAAATGTCGTGTATTAAACTGGCCTTTCGTGATTCCCTAAGATGACAATATCGCTTAAGTATACTCATGTTGTCCAAAGCACCACTCTTGTAACCCATAAGAAATTGGAGGATACCAGTTTTTCTTGTCTCGACTAAAAGGACGAACAAAGTATAAATATGGAGGGTTGTACTGAAGGAGGTTTGATGTCAATATTTAGTTCAAACATATCCATGACAGATAATGTACACAACATTTGTCTGCAGTGGGTACCCTTATCCAAATAGCTCCTCTCCAATTGTAAAAAACTGGACAAATTCAGTTTTGACACTGCTGGGGCCATCCATAGCTCAATTGGGTGATAAGAATCATTCATTTTGTTGAGCTCATTCACAAGTTTAACCAAGCCAAAAATTACGTTCATCCCGTATTGATTGATATGATTTAGAACACATTCATATTGAAACAACTAGGCGCATACACCGATTTGGAGCCCATATATTTGAAGATTCATATGAGCAAGCAAATAGATTTTTGGCCGCGGATCAAAATAAAAAAATAGATTTTTGGCCAGTTTATTCTACTTCACGAGCTCTATACAATGAACTGTTCAGATCATCAAAATGAGTCCAGTATATATCTGAATTTCTCAAAATTGGATCCGTCCAGTTTTTTAACCAACTGGAGATGATCCAGGACCTTAAATAAATTGTCAGAAGTGGTATAAAAGTTGGAATTTAACCTTTCAAGAAGTACAACATTAATTTCAAAGGACGTGCATTTACCTTAAAAGTTGAATTCCCAACGAGACAAACATTAAGGGGACAAGGGAGTAGAAAACAGGCTTATTAGTTGAGAAAACAATCAATCAATAATCCACAAGCTGGAATTCATAAATGGCTCCAGTTTCGTGAAAAAGGAAGGCACATCATCATATCCTTGGCCTAACAAACAATAAAGTAGTAAAATAAACAGGGGAGAAAAGAAAAAGAGAGGGAGTAGCAAGGAATGTTAGTAACAAGAATAGGAAAAAGGCTGGCTAGTGACAAACCTGAAAGATATCATACATGCAGCCCGGGAAATGTTTGTCAAACCAATCGCTAGACATATTATATCTAGAAACAAACTCAAGTACCCCAACAGTACCCCAACACAGGTGTGGCTGGAATGTTCAAAAACTGGCACAGCCCAAGATCCTCCTATTTTGCAACGTAAAGCAAGGTCGCGTTGTGGATACTCTTTTAGAGTGTAAAGCTCCACCCTCGGAGTGGATTCGGGGAGTTTATTGAGGAAGACACGGCCCGGAAGCCCAAGTTGTTCTTCTTCACTCTCTGCATCTGCGTAGAAGTAGTTATTATACTCCCTACACATCCCCATCCTATACTCACAAAGCCAATGTCTCGTACCCTTGTAGCCTCGTCTACCAAAGGCAAAAGGTTGGAATTGAGTTGTAAGCAAAGTCCGCCCCTCCAATGTTCTTGTGGGTGCCCAAAATTGAACTAGGGAATAACTAAGTTCAGGGTGCAATATCAATTTACGGAGAGCAAGTCTGACATCTAGTCTAACTTTCCGACTCGCACAAACATCGGGAATGAAGTCCACAGAATGATCTGTAAATGAAAATTGAGGTTGAGCAACGAAAAAAAAAAGGAAAAGAAAAAAAGAGAACACATGAGAGAGAGAGAGAGAGAGAGAGAGAGGTGACTTGCCGTAAGATAAAGTAAGGTCGTCGTCTTGTGGGTTCCAGAAAACCCATCTAATGCCTACCCACCTGTGTGACGAACGAGACTTGTAGCCAGGGGGTTTGTCAGAAATCTCCAGTCGAGAATATTTGCACTCTTTGAAATTGGCAGGGAAATCGTCTTCATCGTCTGGTTCATCATCGGCACTTTCTTTGTCATCGAGAAGTAAATCTTCATCTTCTTCTTCTTGAAGGCCGCACTCCGCCATCTTGTTCAATTTTGCAGACAAATCCTGAAAAGAAGAAATGAGAGCTCCTCTCAGTTCAACAACTTCAACTTGCTTTTAAAAGTCAAGTCAACCCCACTGGCAATTCGTCTCCGTCTCCTCCCAGTGCCTCCCGGATTCAGATCCTCTCCACACCTCACTCTCCACACATCTTCCACACCTTTTCTTACCAAGCTGACAGCGCATTAATGAAATCAACGGACGGTTCAGATCAAGCCACCAATTCAGATTTTAAATCTTATTATTGGGTGACGTCGTTTTTGCTCTTTACTCCAAACGGTAGATTAACTCCCCGTTTACTTCCCACCATCACTCCCGTCACAGAGTACGCAGATCAAAATCAAAAGAACAGAGATGTTCTCTAACTAGAGATGCTCTCTAACTAGAGATGATCTTCACTGCCCCATGGTCCGCCCAATCGATCCGGCGACTCCAACGATTCTCGGTTCTTCATCTCCACTGTGTAATTTATTGATGCCTCTATGGGCTGTAGTTGATTTAGTTTTATTTTCCCTAAAAAGAAGAATAGGGTTTTGTTGATTTGGTTTCGTTTTGATTTCTGGTAAATGGAGTAAATGTTTTGATTCTCCTTCATGTAACCGAGGAGCAGGATGTATTCCGAAATTACACTTGATGTTGATGAATTTTTACATTGAACGGCTGATCAATTAACTGGGGATTTGAGAATCCATTAATGTATGTATTTTTTCCTTGGAAAAAAATTTCTTCGAGGATGGTGTTTGTCCTGCTCAAATCTAGGTTTAGGGAGGTAAAAAAAACGAAAATGGAAGATAAATGAGATCGTTGGAATGTAAAATCAGATAAAGCGCAAGAGGAGAGAGAGAGAGAGAGAGAGAGAGAGAGAGAGAGAGAGAGAGTGTGTGTGTTGTGGATGGAGAAGGAGAGAGAAGAGAGAGAAAGGTGGGTTTTGGGGGAAGAAATTGGGATTTAATTTAACGCCTGGAGTTTCTAAACGGAGAAAATGGGGAAGTTAATCCACTGTTTGGAGAAAAGAGAAAAAACGACGTCGCCCAACAATGGCATTTGAAAGTTGAATTGATGGCTTGATCTGAACCGTCCGTTGATTTCGTTAATGTGCTGTCAGCTTGGGAAGAAAAGGTGTGGAAGATGTGGGGAGAGTGAGGTGTGGAGAGGATCTGAATCCATCTGAATCCGGGAGGGATTCAGATCCTCTCCACACCTCACTCTCCCCACATCTTCCACACCTTTTCTTCCCAAGCTGACAGCACATTAACGAAATCAACGGACGGTTCAGATCAAGCCATCAATTCAACTTTCAAATGCCATTGTTGGGCGACGTCGTTTTTTCTCTTTTCTCCAAACAGTGGATTAACTTCCCCATTTTCTCCGTTTAGAAACTCCAGGCGTTAAATTAAATCCCAATTTCTTCCCCCAAAACCCACCTTTCTCTCTCTTCTCTCTCCTTCTCCATCCACAACACACACACTCTCTCTCTCTCTCTCTCTCTCTCTCTCTCTCTCTCTCTCTCCTCTTGCGCTTTATCTGATTTTACATTCCAACGATCTCATTTATCTTCCATTTTCGTTTTTTTTACCTCCCTAAACCTAGATTTGAGCAGGACAAACACCATCCTCGAAGAAATTTTTTTCCAAGGAAAAAATACATACATTAATGGATTCTCAAATCCCCAGTTAATTGATCAGCCGTTCAATGTAAAAATTCATCAACATCAAGTGTAATTTCGGAATACATCCTGCTCCTCGGTTACATGAAGGAGAATCAAAACATTTACTCCATTTACCAGAAATCAAAACGAAACCAAATCAACAAAACCCTATTCTTCTTTTTAGGGAAAATAAAACTAAATCAACTACAGCCCATAGAGGCATCAATAAATTACACAGTGGAGATGAAGAACCGAGAATCGTTGGAGTCGCCGGATCGATTGGGCGGACCATGGGGCAGTGAAGATCATCTCTAGTTAGAGAGCATCTCTAGTTAGAGAACATCTCTGTTCTTTTGATTTTGATCTGCGTACTCTGTGACGGGAGTGATGGTGGGAAGTAAACGGGGAGTTAATCTACCGTTTGGAGTAAAGAGCAAAAACGACGTCACCCAATAATAAGATTTAAAATCTGAATTGGTGGCTTGATCTGAACCGTCCGTTGATTTCATTAATGCGCTGTCAGCTTGGTAAGAAAAGGTGTGGAAGATGTGTGGAGAGTGAGGTGTGGAGAGGATCTGAATCCTTACTTCCCACCATCACTCCCGTCACAGAGTACGCAGATCAAAATCAAAAGAACAGAGATGTTCTCTAACTAGAGATGCTCTCTAACTAGAGATGATCTTCACTGCCCCATGGTCCGCCCAATCGATCCGGCGACTCCAACGATTCTCGGTTCTTCATCTCCACTGTGTAATTTATTGATGCCTCTATGGGCTGTAGTTGATTTAGTTTTATTTTCCCTAAAAAGAAGAATAGGGTTTTGTTGATTTGGTTTCGTTTTGATTTCTGGTAAATGGAGTAAATGTTTTGATTCTCCTTCATGTAACCGAGGAGCAGGATGTATTCCGAAATTACACTTGATGTTGATGAATTTTTACATTGAACGGCTGATCAATTAACTGGGGATTTGAGAATCCATTAATGTATGTATTTTTTCCTTGGAAAAAAATTTCTTCGAGGATGGTGTTTGTCCTGCTCAAATCTAGGTTTAGGGAGGTAAAAAAAACGAAAATGGAAGATAAATGAGATCGTTGGAATGTAAAATCAGATAAAGCGCAAGAGGAGAGAGAGAGAGAGAGAGAGAGAGAGAGAGAGAGAGAGAGAGAGTGTGTGTGTTGTGGATGGAGAAGGAGAGAGAAGAGAGAGAAAGGTGGGTTTTGGGGGAAGAAATTGGGATTTAATTTAACGCCTGGAGTTTCTAAACGGAGAAAATGGGGAAGTTAATCCACTGTTTGGAGAAAAGAGAAAAAACGACGTCGCCCAACAATGGCATTTGAAAGTTGAATTGATGGCTTGATCTGAACCGTCCGTTGATTTCGTTAATGTGCTGTCAGCTTGGGAAGAAAAGGTGTGGAAGATGTGGGGAGAGTGAGGTGTGGAGAGGATCTGAATCCCTCCAGTGGTCCCACCCCACCTGGCATTTTATGTAGGATAATTTCGGAACACCCCCTCTATTCCAATGACATCACACAATGCACCCTATAATATATGTACTACTACTAGTACCAGTGGTTTCAAATCAAGATATGTATTAGGGGTGAGCATGTTCCGGATTAGTTCAGTTTTATAGTAAATCAAGAACCAAATCAATACTTACTGATTATGAATTTAGAGAACCAAACCAACCCACAAAAGGTATAGAACCAAACCAATCCAAACCATTGAAGTACGATTCGGTTTCGGTTTTTAAACCATAGTTTGCTTTGAATTAAGCTATCATTTTCAAAATATATTTAAAGTATTTACAGTTACGAAGATAAATTAAAAGAAAACTTTTATTAAAATCAATTTCATTCAAATTATCGAAATACACTAACATCAACCAACTAATTAAGAGTGGAATACCACAATTGCCTCAACACTTGGTAGTGGAGAATTATAGGAATAGAATTTAGAGAAATTTAGGTATTGGGCATTGTAAGTTGACTGATCTAGTGATTCCATGAGCTTTTTGTGTATGATAAATTAATAATCATAAGAAATTAGGAATGTATTGTGATATATAGAAGTTTAATCTAAATTATCTGGGCAGAGAAGGAAAACTAAATATTGCGGTGAATTTAATAGGATCAATAATTGAAAAAGTAGTTGACTAAAGCTCCCACATTTATTAGGTGAATCATAATTAAATTGTATGTATATATATATATATATGCATATACGGTTCGGGTCGGTTTGGAACCATAACCATGAACGTGAATCCACAAACCAAATCATATAATGCAGTTTCTAATTTTTTTAAACCTTGACCAAACCATACTACAAAAAACCCGAATCAAACCTTTCGGTTTGGATTGGTTTGGACTGGATTCGGAGTTTGACGAATTTTTTGCTCACCTTTAATATGTATCGTGTATTGTTTATTTCATTTTACGAATCGTATCGGGTATGTATTGCGTATCGTTAGATACGTTAACAAGCTAATTTATGGAGTAATAAAATAATAGTTATACTTAATAATAATCTAAAAATTTGGTGTATATCTGAAAAATAAGTGTTTTATGTATGAAAAAATAATTTTAGGATGAAAAAATCCAAGTCTCTCAGGTAGGGTCTATCACATTGAGGCTTTTTGGTGCCTAAGGTTAAGAGAAGAGAAAAAGAGCCACTATTAGATTCATGCAAAATATGATCGAAATACGTTCTTTCTTTTATTCGAGGTTTGGGTTTGGGTTTGTTTTAAATGATTTGGATACGACCATAATTAGATGAATAGATCAGAACGTGTTTGGTGTTCCAACCCTTAAAATATGGTATGATTTGTTCTCTGTAAGTAATCGTAGGATACGCTTTGAATCGGGATACGCTATTATATCGTAGGATACGCCTATGTGTCGTAATATTTCTATATAAAAAGGATATGGTCTGCGATACATATCGCTATTGGAAGGAGATGATACGAATCGTAGGATACATATCCTGTATCGTAAGATTTTAACAACCATGACGACTACTACTACTAAAAATACTTGGTCAAATGACATTTGTACACTTGAAAATGTATACAAGTTTAGAACGTAATCATTTTATTATTTTATTACAATTTATAATTTCTCTCTCAGCATCCCCAACCAAATTATTTATTTTGAAAATCCAAAATTCTTTTCTTATTAAAGTATAGAAAAATAATTTTCACACTTTTTTTTTTTACAATCCACACTCCATTTTTTTTATCTACATGAATTTACCACATTGCTTTGAATGTGTGAAAAAGTATATTGAAAAAAGGGCAAAATAATAAATTCATGTAGATAAAGAAAAAAAATGGAGTGTGCATTGTAAAAAGAGGAGTGTGAAAATCCCTTCCCTAAAGTATACCACTATTCTTGGACCTGGTAAATGCACTTTTTCCAATCAATCCCATGGATCAAAAGGTTTTCCTGCATAGTTCAAACGGCTATCATTTTTACTTTCTAACTACAGCCCAAAGGGTTATCATTGTTGTAGTCTATCTTGTGGATAGAATATTACGTCCTCCGTCCCAAATTGTTGGTCTTTCTTTCCTTTTTTTGTATGTCCTAAAATGAATGTCTATTTTGAAAAGTCAACGTAAAAAATTGTGCAATATTATTCTTTCACCCTTTCTTTTCTACAATAAGTGTCATGTCAACAAAGCATAAAGTAAATACAAATTGAAAAAGTCAATACAAATTATATTTCTATTTATACCTGTTTTTTGCACCATAGATCGGGCTAACTTTAAAGGCCATTTAATTAAGTAATTAATTAAATTGGGCCGAGCACATGGGTTTGTTGGGTTTTTGTATCACCTTTGGGCCCAGTTATTTACTCATTCAAAGCAAAATATGGCCCAAAGAATATGGGCAATCGGATGGCCACAGCCCATAGAAGACGGAGCCGACTTGGATCATGAGGCCGAGCCCACAAATCAAGGAGAGTTGGTTATTTTCAGGAGGCAGTTATTTCCCTCCAAATACAAAGGCCAAGTGGTCAAATGGCGCCATGTTTAACATTTGCACAAAAATAAAAATGATACTCACATAACAATCTGAACACAAACTCTCACATACATGTGAGTTCCACACTTACTACTATGTGTGAATTTCACATATATGTGCATAAAAGGTTGTGTTTGGTGTTGTGTTTAAATTGTTGTGTATGCACTTTTGGCACGAAAAAGAGAGTGGGGAAGTTATCAAATTGACCCATGATCTCTACAACGGCTTTCAACTTCTAGTAACCGCCCACTCGCACATGAAAGAGCCAACATGGTTGTCACGCTATGGAGAAGGCGAGAAAACTGATTCAGACCTGGACCAGCTTAGTATTTGTCTATAATGCTAGTTTCAATTAATGAAGAAAAAATGGTCCAGCACCATTCAAAGCCTAGCGCGTCTACAAACTTTTCTACTTTTAGCAAAGTAGACATATCTGAGTACCTCGTACTCAATCCCATTCCACTTACTTCTTCAAGTAATTGGGATTTTACTTTTATTTGAACCCTCAACTTTATTATTCTGATATAATAAAATCTACGTTTTACGCTATCTTTCCTATACGACTAGGAAATTCTAAGTCCACAACCGTGTGGCAAGTCACGAACCAACTTGTGGTCTTTACCATTTAGATCACGCACAATCGCTCTATGAGTTAGAAGTCAAGATTCACGTCAATCCAAAGTTAGGCGCTACAAGTCTTGGCACGCGCGCACTTACTCAATCAGCGCTTGAGAACAGTCTCACACCCTTGCACGGCGTACGTGTGTCAAAAACGAGAGTTTTCAATTTCATTGCATTCTACCCATAAAAACTCGCCCTTGTGGTTTGAAAACCATTATTCCTAATTTTTATTTACCCAAAAGAAAGATAAGTAAATTGCGGTATTTACTTGAATAAGAAGTGAAATGAAGAAAAAAAGACTATGTGGTTTCCTTGATTTCTAATTCAACGCCTTTGTGGTTTCCTTGATTTCTTCCATCCAAATGAGAGCTAACCCTTGATAGGATACAACAACAGAGGCAAGAATGGTAATTGGTTGCTTTGGCTCAAGCATTAACAGAATCAAAGTGTTGCCCAGAGATCTAGAAGTTTGTATACAATCTTGTAAGTACTCATTGCAAAGCTATTAAAATCAACTCAATTCCTCATCTTTATATTTGACATAGTAAGTTCCTATCTCTAGGTTCAGTGCTTTACCACTTCTGTAAATGAAATTTGAGATCGAGCCAAAAATAAGGAAAACCAAGTGTAGCTCCTGCAGGGCATGGAAAGATGCAAATGCATAATTATATCATAAGATGTGCTGAATACATAAAACAGGATTGGAGTAGAGCTTATTGAAGAAAACTTTTGTCTAAATATGCAACAATTGTTTTCACACATTCACCTCACGTACAGAAATTCCCATCAGGAAATGTTCTTGGGTATTCAGTGGGTCAGCATTCAAGGATACTAATTTCTTCAAAGGAACACAAGCTCCCGACAAATGCAAGTTTGGTACCTTTACTGAAATCTAAGGAGGACTCTTCTTACGAGTTGTTCAACTAGTATGATAGTTCAGATTTTCTTTCTAATAATTATGCTACGAATATGTTTCGCATGATATGCCTGTTATCGATTCTTGTAACAAGGTGGATAATCCTGAATTTCTTACTTGGAGTTCTAGTGACCGCATGTTGCTTTCATGTGGAGTATTATAGCAACTCTAACACCTTCAATCCTTCCGCACGTCGTTGGATCCCAGCATGCTCATCAAGTTGGCCGACACTTGACAATATGTTCAGCACATCATCTCAATCATATCCATGATCTCAAATGGAAGTTGCTCAACCTTAAAAACACCACGACTATCGAAGCATATCTGGATTCAATTAAAGGCATTATACAGAAATTAGCTGCATTATGTATATAAATTGATGATGAAGTTCTTATATTTCATACACCCAATGGATTGCATAGACAGTTCAAAATGTTGAAGCGAGCTATTAGAACACACACATAACCTTTCTTATTCAGCAAATTTTCTCTATTCTTATACCTGAAGGTCTTCACATGATCAACCTCATCCTATTGACTGTTCTGCTGTACTAATTGCACAACACTCAAGTGCAGCAAGCTGATAAAAAATACATTCAAGTGAAGCACACACTTCTAGATATTGTACTCCTCCTCCATCTGGTTTCCCCTTAGCTTCAGTTATCCAGAATTCTGCTCCACAGTTCTTATCCTAGCTTTCCAGTTCTGGTCAAAATCTTCATAACTATCTAACCTTTAATGATGCATGGAAAAACTCAGGAAATCACAATAATAGAGGAAATAACAGATATAAAGGAAATCAGATTAACAGAGGAGGATTTCCCTCAACGATTTCAGCCAGGTGGCTTTGCACCTCAGATAACATGGGGTGTCAAATTTATGAAGAAACAAATCATACGGCCTATGGTTGTTATCACAAGCAAAACATGAACTATAGGCTTCTTTCAATTCTAATCTTTGAGACATCAACCAAGTTGAAGAACTACAAACATCTGTGCATGTCTTCCTCCTAATCGTCTTTCTCTTTTATTTTGTTTTGATCTACGACTTGCCGAGTTTGATATAATCTTGTTGTGTCCGATTCTGATCTCACAAGTCACACCCCCACTTCTATCGTGGCCCATGGACACAGATGCTTTGCCAAAAATAGAGGATCTGTGTAACATAGCCCAAACCCTTCAGTTTGCCGAATGAAATCTGCTCATCTCAGCATTTTATGATGCTGATTGGGCAGGCAAATCAGTTGATAGGAGATCTACAAGTGGCTATTGCGTGTTTTGTGGCCTACGTAATTTCTTGGTCAGTCAAAAAGCAACCAACTATTTCTAAGTCCTTCTCTGAGACTGAATACAAATCTTTGGTAATGCTGCAACTGAGGTAGTGGGGCTTCAACAATTGGTCAAGGACCTTTCTGCTTCTTATTTTCGTTTCGGTTCCTACCCCATAATATAATGTTTAATACAAATTTTCATGCAAGGACTAAGGATGTTCAAGTTGACTCATTATATCCGAGAAAAGGTTCTTCATAAACAGATTGTTCCAAAACATATTCCATCCTGGATCAGATAGCTGACACAACAACTGACCTTAAGGCCAAACTGATGCTTACAGAGGTTCCACCATTAGTTCGTGGAGGGGGTCAAGTGTATGTAGTGAGCTGGGCAAACTGCCTGTTAACCAGCAAGTTAGTCAGTGGCAGGTAAGCTCTTAAGCTCTGTGATTGGCAAGCTGGAGCTTAGCTGGCAGTGGTAGCCGGGAGGTACAGCCCGGTATCAATTCGTGGAGGGGGCCACGTGTATGTAGTGAGCTGGGAAAACTGCCCGTTAACCGGCAAGTTAGTCAGTGGCAGGTAACCTCTTAAGCTCTGTGATTGGCAAGTTGGAGCTTAGCTGGCAGTGGTAGCCGGTAGGTACAGCCCGGTATGTCGGTGGTATTTGACGTACATCTCTGCAATTGCATTCTGTATCAATACATTCATTTATAATCAATAACAAATTAAATCCAACATTGTTTTGATCTTATCACAAAAGTTGTTGCCTTGTAGCTTACCTTACTCATATTGTTCAAATCACCACTTGAATGCATGGATTTATTGCCATGAGAAATTGGAGGATACCAATTTTTTCTCTGTCTACCGAAAAAGATGAAAACTTCAGAAAAGAAATTATATATAAAAAGCATGACCAATTTACAAGTGAATAACAGTTCAACTCGGGCATTCTGTGAATTGCACTAAGCATAGTCGCATAAGGGACATTTAATACAAATATTTAGTTCTGTTTTGACGCATCCAAGACAAATTATGTTCATAGCAGTAGGTACTCTTATATAGATAATAAAAGGAGCAAAGAGTAATAGTTGAAGACAATCAACAATGAAAAAGGAATATACAATGCCCAACACACAATGAAGTAACGAATGTTAAGAAATTGAAAATGTAGTAAGTGTCAAACCTGAAAAATATCATACAGGTAGCCATGGAAACATTTTTCAAACCACTCTGAAGGACAGTTAGCAAGAGACACTTCCACTAGTACACCAACACAGATTTGGCTTGAATATTTGAACACCAGCAAAGCGCAAGATGTTGCAACTTCGCAATACAAATCAAGGTCGCGTTGCGGGTACTCTTTATAGAGCAATACTGCACATCTAGAGAGGATTCGGGCAATGTATGCCGCAACACACGCCCAAGAGGTCCTAGTTCTTATTCTTCTTCTCCATCTCGCAAATATCCCCGTAAAATTGATACTCCTTGGAGATCATCCTATACACTGGAAACTAAGAGATCATCCTACACTCACGAATTCGCTGTTTATCAAACGTATGATATGTTAGTTTTGAGTTGAAAGGGAAGTATGCCCCTCCAATGTTGTTGTGGCTTCCCTAAATTGAACTACCAAGGAATTAAGTCTTGGGATCTAACATTCGCGCTCGTATGTACATTGGGAATGAAGTCCACAAAATTATCTGTAGATAAGTGAGTTTGAAAAAACTAGAAACGAAGAACAATCAAGTATGAGAGCATCCTCCACCACCACAGGAGCATTTCTGGCCCTTTATACCAGACATAAGAGCATCTCCTGATGCATTTGAGATGTGGTTTCAGCGTTAACAGTAACACATTTTTCTCCAATAAATTACTTAATAAGTCAATTTTAATATTTTGGACGCACGTACAGGTCTCCAAAAGCTGATTTTTGGAAAATTTTCGGTTACTCTTGACTCCTTGAAAGTTTTGTGAGCAAAAGCAATCAGTATGCAATACAACTCCATCCCCAAAGAAAACAACTTCTAATGCCATGATAGACACTTCTCTTCCTACGAAACCAAAGGGCAAGAAAATTTAGCCTCACCAACTTGTCTATCATGTTACCGGTTGTCTCAAGTAGTTTACAATGTAGAATTGGCAATATAAGAACCTAACAACTCGTAGCTCATAACTTAAGTTACAAAAAAAAGTGGCTTGATTAGAAGTTGAGTACCAATAGATGGGTTTGTATCTCTGTACCATGAAACACACAGCCCAAGAGGGAGTAGACTAAGAGAACCAACATAACATTAGATTTATCAACAATAGCAATGCACATTGCAAAAGGAAAATGTCATAGGTTAAACCGATAAATTTAAGTAAGTTACTGGATAGCGTCAACTCATGATTCGCATTGGGCGTTTCTTCAAATAAAGGTGGAAGGCTTCTTAATTCCGTCAGCAAGAGCTGCAAAACAGAAGAGGATGATTAATACCATATGGCCAATAAACATGATCTCAAAACCAGTACTAATAAAAAGAGCAGTAGTTACAACCTCGCGATGTTCAATTTAGGTAGAAAACAATAACCCAAAAGAACAGTGAACTCAATGAAGAAGAGGAGAAAGAGAACTGAAGAATCCATCGTGTCTTTTCGTCTTAGTAATAACCCGGCTCCAAGGTAAGCTGCAGATCAAGCATCGCTCAAAGTTTGAAGAATTTTGACATGAGTTCTCTAGAACTCAATCTTCCCCAGTGGAAAAGGTTTCTTAGGTTGATGTAAGTTGATGGTTGATTTCCATACCAATGTATGACTCACGAACTACAAAACTAAGAAAGTAGAATCAATTACAATTTCCGAGTCCGCGAAAGACCATATAGGAGCCAAATATTATGACCCAAAACATGAACCTTGAGAAAGGAAGTGGTTTTATTAGCTCCCATGATGTTGGTTCCTTTTGACAATTACTCCTCTTTTTATAGGACGACAAAAAAGGACGCTCTGGCCACAAACTTATACCCTATGGACCCAATTTTTTTTTTTTTTAAATTATCAGAAATGTACTTGATAGGCGCGCGGAATTCATGAATTTAAGCGCCTAAATAAGGGAAATTAGCGTGTTAGACGTGCATTTAATTCTCAATTTCCATTTAATGCGTGCACGTGGTTGAGTTTTGTGTTTGAGCTTGATTTGCAGGAAATTGAGATGTTTTGGCGCTAACGAGAAGTATTCGGAAAGGCCATGATGGAGTTAGAGCGCTAAGAAGGCTTTGGAGACTAAGTGTTGAAGTAGAAATCGAGAGGAAGTGATCAGAATCTCCGTGAGCGCTACAGGGGAATGAGTTCAGCGCTCAGAAGTAGTATAGCGTGTTGCACAAAGTGATCAGAGAGTTGGCGAGCGCTACACCATTTTTGGTGTAGCGCTACCTAAAGGTTAAGAGAGAAAAACGGCCAAAGCTGAGTCAACGGAGTCAACGCCTCAAAGACGTTCGCGAGCGCTACACCCTTTTTGGTGTAGCGCTACCGAGGGTGTTAAGTGCCTATGAAACGATGGCGTTTTGGGGCATTGCGGGTCCGATTCCGATTTGTTTTAGGATTTTAATTGCAAATTAAGGGGTTAATATAAAAGCCCTCTTAACAGTAGTAGTTAGGTTAACAACGGAGACACGTTAGAGTTTTTTTTTTACGTTCGTTTAACTTTTGGCTGCTGTTTTCTAAGTTCTTTATTGCAGATTCAAGTTTTACTCTCAGTTCTTCAAGATTTCCGGTTGTTAATTCTTGTTCCTCTTCGGTTTTCGAATCCATTGCTCTTCCGTAAGTCTGTGGAATCGTGTTTTTATTTCTATTTCGATTGTTCGAAGCATGTTTAGATCTAGGGTTTTAATTATTACTGCGTTTAATAGAATCATGAGTGAGTAGTTCTGTAGAGTGCGGCCACGGGACAAAGGCGTTTCGTAGCTAGTTTAATCAATGTTTTATCTCGGGGTCGAATTAATTTAATCTTTAAGCAGTTTTAGAAGACGAAAACTCTTCTAACAAACAAAACCCAGGCATCGCCGGAATTCGATTGCGCACGGATACTGGTGACAGGTGGTGCGCATTTGTTAGGGATCCTTTTTCCTATTCTAAAATCAACAAAGTGAATAATTGTGGCCCGAGTAAATATTGGTTAGGCTAGTTGCGGACGCTGAGTTCCCACGGCTGTACTCTCCTTTTTAAATCTTTATTTCATTAATTTAGTTGGGTAATTTAGTTAGTTAATCAAACTCTTTGAACAAAGGGTGGCTACCTAAGAGCCAGGATAAAATAGAATTCAACACTTTTGAGTAAGCACCGTCTGTCCGTTTCTGTGGTTCGACTCCGGTACTTCCGGATTTTGTGCTACACTGGTCGAGAGTCCTACGCTTGGGACGCGTCTTTATTTTAATACACCCGACAGTTCAAGCATTTTTGGCGCCGTTGCCGGGGACGGCGACGTGTGTTCTAGAGTGTGAGTTTTCGTAATTTTTGTCTTTTAGTTGAGTCACCATAGGTAGAGAGAGGAAGGTGTCCTCTAAACAGGACCCTCTTTATTATCGCGACCCGACACATCGCTTAGTTCGAAAAGAACTGGAGTCGAGTCAGCCTGTGTTGTCTAGTTCTTCATCTTCTAGTTTAGAGTCAGACTCAGCTGAGCACCAGTCAGAGTCTATTCCCATTAGTGATTTTTATATAGATTTGCCTTTTGAGTCAGTTAGTGTCAGCAATCCACTTTTCCAGTCAGTTTCGGAGTCAGAATCAGAGTCAGTCGAGATGGGAGATAGGCAATTAGTCAATCCGCCGTCCTTGAGACAGCACATGCATCCCGAGAGGACTACTCCTCTCGGACCCATTGTATTCCCTCAAGAGACACAAGAGGCACGCAATGCCTTTACAGTCAAACTTGGTGTCCTTAATAGTCTCCCTAGTTTCCACGGCAGGGAGTGCGATGATCCGTACGAGCATGTGCGGACATTCGAGGGATTAGTGCGCAACCTTGCGTCTAATACCCAATATGAGAATGCGTGCCTCAAGCTGTTTGAGGCGACATTGAGGGATGGTGCACTTATGTGGTTCCGAATGCAAAAGTCTCAAACCTTCACCACATGGGCACAAGTGCGTGACGCGTTTTATAGGAAGTACTTTTCTGAGGCTAAGACTAAAACTTTTAGGCGTCAAATCTAGGGTTTTAGGCAGGAGAGGGATGAGTCATTTCTTAAGGCATGGGAGCGTTTCAAGGAATTGCTCCTAAGGCTGCCACACCATGGCTTTGAGAGAATTCAGTTAATCGGTTTCTTTCATCTGGGTCTCAATGCTGAGTCAGTCCAGCACATAGAATATTCTTGCAAAGGGGACGATTTCTTGTCCAAAACAGCGGACCAGGCTTGGGATTTCTTAGATGACCTAGCTGATAGGCAAAGGGCTTTAGAACCATCCGATTTTGAACGATCCGGACCTTCTGGGTCCAGCATTGTCCCGGTTACCATTCGTGACCAGCGACTTCAGGCTCAGGTTGAGAAAATGGCTCAGAGATTAGAGGAGCTAGAGGTGAGGCAGGTTCGTCCAGTTCATGAGGTATCAATTGAGGAAGTATGCGTGTGGTGTGAATGTAAAGGGCACACCACGACGGTTTGTCCTGGGTTTATTGCCGCCA
Source organism: Rhododendron ovatum (assembly GCA_019656835.1). NCBI lineage: Eukaryota > Viridiplantae > Streptophyta > Magnoliopsida > Ericales > Ericaceae > Rhododendron > Rhododendron ovatum. Next base: position 45,581,468 of record CM033798.1, read on the forward strand.
AGGGGGCGAGTCAGTTTAATCAGGAAGAAGTCAATGCAGTTAGGACTTGGGATCCTTATTCTACCACGTATAATGCGGGATGGAGGGATCACCCCAATTTAGGGTGGTCAGACTCCAGACCCGTAGGCGGAGGCCAAGCTCAATTCTTTGCGCCACCTCCGCCGCACCAGTTTCAACAGGCCCAATCATCCAGGCCTCCTCAGGGGCAAGTCATCTCATTTCACTTCCAGCCACAAGCTGGTAGAGGGGTAGGACCATCCACTCGTGGTCCTCCCCCAGGTTATTCACAGATGACCGCGCGTGATCATAAGTTAGATGATACTGTCAATTCCATGATGCAGTCACAGATGACATTTCAGACGGAAATGAGACAGCAAATTGGGGCCCTTACAACCCAAATGTCACAACTCACTGCGGTTGTCAGTCAACTGCAGCAGGAGAAGGGTAAGTTTCCAGCTCAGGGTAGTGCAGCGGGTGCCCATTATTTAGGAAATTCTTCAGGTCCTAGTGTTCAAAACCCGAATCAGGAGGAGGCTAAGTCAATCACCATTCTCAGGAGCGGGAAGGAGATCGATAAGTCCATCCAGTTAAAGCAGAAACCAGCTCCACCCCCGGAGCCGGTTGATGCACCAAGAGCAACTCCTGATATTATTGATATCCCTAGGAAAGAGGTAAAGGATGAGGAGGAGTCACCTGATGTGGGGGTGCCTGCAGCTGCAACCCCCACGACTCCAACACCGCCAGTTGTGCCAGTAGCTCCATTTCCCCAAAGGTTGGCGGTGAAACCTAAGGTCAATGTGAACTTTCAAATGCTTGAATTATTCAAGAAAGTTCAGTTTCCTATCTCTTTGATGGAAGCCATTGACGCAATTCCCCAGTTTGCTAAGGTCTTAAAGGATCTGTGTACGTCAAAGCGGAGAACCAAGAGTCAGGACAAAGTGCTTCTGACGGATCAAGTGAGCTCCATTCTCCAAGCGGAGATCCCCACCAAGTGTAAGGACCCTGGTTGTCCGACCATGCCTATAGCTATTGCGGGCCAAAAGTTTGATAAGGTTTTGCTAGATTTAGGAGCAAGTGTCAACTTGCTTCCCTATTCAGTATATTTGAAGCTTGGGCTAGGCGATTTGAAAGCCACACCAGTCACGCTACAGTTGGCTGACCGAAGTGTGAGAATTCCAAAGGGCGTGGTGGAGGATGTTTTAATTCAAGTGGGCGAGTTTCTTTTCCCTGTTGACTTTATTGTCCTAGATTCTTGCCCAATACCGGAGGTCTTTGAGAAGACTCCTATCATCCTTGGCCGTCCTTTTCTAGCCACTTCCAGTGCTGTCATGAATTGCAAAACCGGACAAGTCCAATTGTCATTTGGGGACTTGAAAATGGAGGTGAAAGTGTTTAATGCAGAGAGCCGAGTCAAGAATGATGAGGTGAGTTTGATCGACACGCTGGTGCAGGAGCATATTGATAATATTTTATATAAGGATCTTCTGGAGATAGCCAAGGAGGCGTCATTCTTAAATTCTCCAGAATTAGGGAGTTTGATGGAGGTGTTGGTCGATCCTGGGTGAAGTAGGTGAACCGATTGAGGCGTTGGTCGATCCTGTTTATTCGGATGACCCTATTGTGTAGCCATTGTGGCTACGTTCTGACGGGTAGCTTTTGCGTACCATGCTCTTCATTGAGAAGTGGACCCGGCCCTTAGCAATAGGGGTACCCATCATTGACTTGGGTTTTATAGCTTCACACGCCGCTATTAAAATAAGGATCGTGTGCCCTAGCTCCGGTTAGTAAGGGCAATTTTGTGTCGATAACATTAAATTCTACCAAGTTCTGATGTTTTTGGCACAATCTATGTATAATTGTCTTTCATTTCTTAAATTCTTTAGTTCTTATCGCTTATTTACTTGTTTTTGTTTATTTCTTTTATTATTAAAAATAAAAAAAATAATAAAAAAATTGAAAATTGAAAAAAAAAAATTGCATCATGGTCTTGTATAGCCACCCGTTTCTTGCCTACCAGTAAGGGATGGGGAGAAAAGTATGACACGTTGATCGCGTGATGATTTGGTGGAGTATTTTCTTTTTGTTTTTGTTTTGGGAGCCCGGCTACCACGAACCGGGCGGTACTAATGTCTTTTGCAGGGTACGGTGATTGGCCCGGAGGCCGGGTGATAGGAAATTCCTCGAACATCGGCCGAGGTCATAGTGGTTGGCTGCCACCTGTCGGTCCATTTCTTCTCCCTTGTGCTTTCTTTTGATGTGTTTCCATGCTCTGGGGACATCGCATATTTCTAGTCGGGGGAGAGTGTACTTTGTACATGTCTTTGTGCGTTGCTAGGGTAATTTTTTATTTTTTCTTTCGGGGATACATTTGTTATACTTGATTGTATTGTTAGGCGAGCATGTTAGAATTAGCCGAATTATTGTGCCTGTTTAATTCAAGTTCATGCATATATTTGGCGCCTTTGTGAACATGTTTATGTCATAAATAATGTTGAGTATGTGTCCCCACATAGTTAATAGTGCATCCTGATAAACATTCCCATATTTTTTTTTTATTTTCTTTTTCTCGCATTTGCGGAAAATAGTAGACTTTTGTTTCACAATTGAGTAGCTATATGTTTTGCATGCATTTGTGAGAGTTGGTAATGTGCATAGGGGATGAGACAAGGCATTTTTGTATGATTAGACCACATATGAGTCCCATTGACCAATCTTAAACCAGTTTGAGTCAGTTCCCGAGTCTAACCTAAGAAACCGGTGTGTGGGTTGGATTGTAGTTGGGGGGTCTAGCTTTGTGCATCATGGGTGTCTTATTGCATTGGATTTGGAGCATCGTTGTCGTCGGAGGTGAAAGTGAAGAAATCTTGATGGGTGTCATATTTTGTAACCAAACCCAACCTTCAGGCCATAAAGCTAAGATAAAAAAAAAAAAAAAGGAAAAAAAAGAGAGAGCATGGAATACAAATGGAGTTGAGGCAAGTTGGGAGGAATCAGCATCTGTTGGCACATCAGAATAAGTGATGGTATGATCTTGTTATAGGGCTATCCTCAGCTCTGTATCAACCGCCTTAGCTTCCAGACTTAAAGGTTAGCGACGACTTTGCCGATAGCGGTTCGGATTGATTTTGGACTTCCGTGATGCATAAGGCTAGGTGGTGGTGTCGTTTTATGTGTTTATTTCATGTTTTTCAGTGTCGGTGGACTATGTTTGTTTTTCTAGTATTTGGGTCCGTAAAAATTTAGTTACGGATGTTTAAATCTCTTGTTAGACTTTGTTTGGTTGGCATCAATGGATGCATGTTGGTAGCTAAGGGTAAGGTGGCGGTCAGTCTGGGTAGATAACCGTGCGCTATTATAGGCCGCCGCCTAATTTTGCAGTTTCCCTTTCGTTTGGAACCATGGTCATTATAAGCCTAATTAAGTCCTTAGTGGATCTTGTGCACGTTGTTAAACTCTCGGTCATGCATGTTTTATATTAATGTTGCTCATTTTGTGGAATCGTGATTATTATATCGTGCTTTTATTCTTTGTGAGCGTTGTCTTTGATTGGCGCGTGGAGGCCTTTGTTTCGGTCCCACGTAGTTCGCCAAGCACTTTTTGCATGGAATGTTTGAGTGTTCCGGTGAGCCAGTGTAGCATCGTTGCCTTTGTGGGGGCATTTATCTATGCATGTGTTTCGGCACTAATTTTGTTCATCTTTTTGCCAAGGCATGTATGTTTTTGAGTTGCAGGTGAGTGAGGAGGCGAAAATTTTTCGACCCGCCTATTTATTGTACAGCATGCATAACCTTCGTATCCCAATTCGTGTCTTGTTAGTCTTTGTTTTGTTATTTTTCTTTTCGTTCGTTACTAGGGACTAGCAACGCTCAAGTTGGGGGATGTGATAGGCGCGCGAAATTCATGAATTTAAGCGCCTAAATAAGGAAAATTAGCGTGTTAGACGTGCATTTAATTCTCAATTTCCATTTAATGCGTGCACGTGGTTGGGTTTTGTGTTTGAGCTTGATTTGAAGGAAATTGAGATGTTTTGGCGCTAACGAGAAGTATTCGGAAAGGCCATGATGGAGTTAGAGCGCTAAGAAGGCTTTGGAGACTAAGTGTTGAAGTAGAAATCGAGAGGAAGTGATCAGAATCTCCGTGAGCGCTACAGGGGAATGAGTTTAGCGCTCAGAAGTAGTATAGCGTGTTGCACAAAGTGATCAGAGAGTTGGCGAGCGCTACACCATTTTTGGTGTAGCGCTACCTAAAGGTTAAGAGAGAAAAACGGCCAAAGCTGAGTCAACGGAATCAACGCCTCAAAGACGTTCGCAAGCGCTACACCCTTTTTGGTGTAGCGCTACCGAGGGTGTTAAGTGCCTATGAAACGATGGCGTTTTGGGGCATTGCGGGTCCGATTCCGATTTGTTTTAGGATTTTAATTGCAAATTAAGGGGTTAATATAAAAGCCCTCTTAACAGTAGTAGCTAGGTTAACAACGGAGACACGTTAGAGTTTTTTTTTTACGTTCGTTTAACTTTTGGCTGCTGTTTTCTAAGTTCTTTATTGCAGATTCAAGTTTTACTCTCAGTTCTTCAAGATTTTCGGTTGTTAATTCTTGTTCCTCTTCGGTTTTCGAATCCATTGCTCTTCCGTAAGTCTGTGGAATCGTGTTTTTATTTCTATTTCGATTGTTCGAAGCATGTTTAGATCTAGGGTTTTAATTATTACTGCGTTTAATAGAATCATGAGTGAGTAGTTCTGTAGAGTGCGGCCACGGGACAAAGGCGTTTCGTAGCTAGTTTAATCAATGTTTTACCTCGGGGTCGAATTAATTTAATCTTTAAGCAGTTTTAGAAGACGAAAACTCTTCTAACAAACAAAACCCAGGCATCGCCGGAATTCGATTGCGCACAGATACTGGTGACAGATGGTGCGCATTTGTTAGGGATCCTTTTTCCTATTCTAAAATCAACAAAGTGAATAATTGTGGCCCGAGTAAATATTGGTTAGGCTAGTTGCGGACGCTGAGTTCCCACGGCTGTACTCTCCTTTTTAAATCTTTATTTCATTAATTTAGTTGGGTAATTTAGTTAGTTAATCAAACTCTTTGAACAAAGGGTGGCTACCTAAGAGCCAGGATAAAATAGAATTCAACACTTTTGAGTAAGCACCGTCTGTCCGTTTCTGTGGTTCGACTCCGGTACTTCCGGATTTTGTGCTACACTGGTCGAGAGTCCTACGCTTGGGACGCGTCTTTATTTTAATACACCCGACAGTTCAAGCAGTACTAGCATAAAATTAGGAAATACGAATAAATTTGGAGTATTTAACCCCTACAGAGTCTTGATGCAAATGAAAAGACAATACAGTAGGAATGACAGAAAAAGAAACAAAACCAAATGCCATAGTGAGCACATTCTTGGCCAAGACATCCGCGCAAATATTGGCTTCGCATAGCTCATGCTTGAGCCTCACCTCCGGTAAAGACGCCAACTTTTTAATACATTAGCTACAAACTTTCACATATTGATCGCAAACTTTTACACACTGACCGCAAACTTTTGTAATTTAGCAGCTAAATTTTATATCTTGATCGCAAACTTTAGCTCTTTGGCCCCAAACTCTTACATAGCCGCAAACTTTTACACCCTTGCCGCAAATTTTTACAACATGATCGCAAACTTTTACATCATGACCCCCGCAATGTCTAACTTTTGGGTCAGAAGTTCGGCCTTTTAGGCTTCTTCGGACCTCATTGGTCCGGGCTTACTTCCATTTTAAGTCCAAAAATAATCGAAATAGGTCCAAAACAATTTTGTACAAATCTTGCAAGTGGTCAAAACTTTTATTTTTATTTTTTGCAAAAGCAATCTGAGATAAATATTTTGAAAATAATTTTCTAGAAAACCAATTACAACTCAACCGAATAATAATTAATTTTGGGATCGAAGATCACAGCAAATGGAAAATGAAAAATGAAAATGAATTGATGGAGTAGCCGCCGCCGTAGGAGTCAACGGAGGAAATCTCTGGTGAGGTGAGAAGGCATGGCTCGAGGCGTCTCCGCTCATCAACGCTGTCAAAAACCAAGTGGCTCTCTGGTTCGATCGTGTCTCTGCTCGACCATTTTGACGCGAGCTATTTGGAATCACAAATTCCCTAAACGTAACCTGTTCTAAAATTAATTACTTTCGAACAAAAATGCCCTTAAGAAAATGACAAAAATACCTCTACCAATGAACGGCGCCGTTTTTTTAGGAGAAAGGTTCATCATCATCTTCCTCCCATTCTTCTTCCGCTTCTTGACTTCTTCCCCTCCCACCATACAAGAAGATGAATTAAAATGAATTGTTCCAATAAATTAAACACCGGAGTGGAGGTTTGCTGCTGGAGTGGCAGGATGCTGAACTTTCTAGCAAAAACCAGTTCTCGTAACCTTAGGCCTCGTTCAGTTGTCAAGAAAGTACAGGAAAGGATGGGAAAATCAACTTTTCCATAACTTTTGTAGTGTTTAGTTGTCAGGAAAGTAGTGGGAAACATGTTCTTAAGTTTTCCTACAAGATTTACTTTCTTGCAAAAGTGATCCGGCCAAAAGCATAGGATTTTGCGGGAAAGTTTTCTCCATTGCGGGGCTAAAATAATTGGCGGGTAAGAAAAAAAGCAAATGACGCCAATACCAAAAAAATACGAATTAAATTCTTAGAAAGGCACTTTGAGATTTACGTGAGTAACAACAATTTTGACTACTGTGGTACTTTCTGAGATAATTGTTATGAAAAAAAATTAGTAATTGATTTTTTTGTATTTATTTATCTTGTCATTAGTCTTCAGTTTTATTTTGTACTTACTAATCATTAGTTTATCAATGAGTTTTTGTATCGTCAACTAATCAAGCATAGTTGTTAAAAATTTATTTATTTAGTTATTATCTACTTATTTTTTAAGCTTCATGTTAAGATTTTGTATTAGATAAAATACATTTTTTGGTATTTGTTAGCTCTCAAAGTTATTTTAAGCCATGAAAAATAAAGAAATTTCTCATAAGTGTCTTTTTCCAACAAATGAACCACTAAACTTGAGTTTTCCTGCAAAAAAATTTTGTCAAATGAACACTCACAGGAAAATAGATTTCTTTTTCCTTTACTTTACTTTACTTGACTTTTCTTGAGAATAACTTTCCTGTATAACATTCCTGACAACTGAACGGAGCCTAAGGAACCTGCGAAGAAGATTCATGCTTTCAAGAAATCAAACCCATTTTTGAACACCTCACCTTGTTCGCGAAATCTTTCATTTTCTCTCTCTCGGGAATCGATTGGTGGAGAAATGGTATGAAGGTGGGTAATTTGGTGGGGAGAGACAGTAGACGACGACGAACCAGAAGAAGACGACAAAATCAATCCATCGCTCATTATAAAAATGCGCATTCGTGAAATGCGTTATACAGAGCATGACGCATTCTGAAAATGCGTTTTTACCACACACAAAAAAAGACGCATCTTTCAAGATGCATTATACAATATTCGGGTATTAGAATCCGAACTTTCCAAACATTTTCAAGTTTTAAAATCCAAAATTTTCTAAATTTTTCGAGAATGTGTATCCGAATGCCGACAAATTTTTTTTTGAAGGAGGTGGTGTTAAAGGAGGTGGTGATGGTGGGTCTAGTGTGGTCCGGTGCAAACCTTTTGTTAGGGAATCGTGCTAGCAGTGGTAGATCGGAAGAAGGGCTGTTGTTGGTGGTCGCATGGATATCAGAAGAAGGGCTGTTCTTCGTGGTGTTGGTGTTGTGCTGGTGATTTGTTTTGGTGGTGAATGGTTGGGAATATAACTGGTGGTGCAGGTGTGCGTGGTGGTGGTTATGGAGGAAGAGAAGCAGTGTGGCGTGGTGGCGGAGAGGAGTTCAAAATTTGGGGAAAAATTAGGTTTGGATAGGAAAGGGTATTTTGAGAAGTTGATGGATATTTGTTAGGTTACGCATGGCAAATTGTTATAAGATTTGTGGAATACGTTTAGAACAAGCTACGTTTAGGAAACTTATGGTTGCAAATAGCTCGCCCCTTTGACGACGATGATGATCTCAACTCGAGAGATTTGTTGGAATGCTTTAGTACGGTGCCGTTTTATTTTTTCCAAACTTTGCACGTTAAAACAGCGAAGTCTCTTCACATGGCTTCTCGACAATAAATTGGAGATATATGGACTTTTATTTAATTTTTCAATCATCTGAATCGTTCACGTTGTAAATCATTGAATTAATTAACCAAGTAAACATTCATGCTAATGAAATGCCAATTGATATCTCAATGGAAAGAATTAGAAAGCATTTAGGCTTATATTTAGGAGTCTTGCCACGTTGAATCACACCCTAAGTAACTCGTCAACGATACGCGAGGGTAGAAAAGGGGCAGATTATTTGCAACCACAAATTTCCTAAACGCAACCTGTTTATATTATGGTACACATTAAATGTGCATATGAAAACAGGCTGCGTTTAGTAAATTTGTGGTTGCAAATAGTCTGGCCCGGTAGAAAATCAGACGAGCTTCAGGACGACGCGCCTTGTTCTCTTCCCTTTTCAAAAAATTCTCCCTACATTCCCCTTACTTCTAACATTTCTCTCTCTATCTCTCTCCACTTATTACCCCTACTATTTTTCAAAACACTTTTCAAAACACAAACCAAACAATGCATAATTATTCAGACAGCGGTTTGAAGAACCGATGCAAGGAGACTTAAATCGGCTGAGTACGATATCGATAAGTAACGTTTTTTTTTTGCCTTTCGATACGATACTGTTGCACCCGATATACATGTGGGAGGTAAAATTGCATGCGTATCGACCGGATCCAAGTACGTATTGGTCTGTTTTTGATTCACAGATCGATTCACTACCGATACTCGACAGTTACGAGTGATTTCGACACTCGAGTATTTTTTTCCTTAAAATGATTTTTATAAATCCATGATCGCAACATTTGATTCTGGTTCCATGTCGTTTGATTGGTAATCGAATAGTAACTACTCCGTACTTTGCAACTACTACTCATGCAATGCCAAATTTCCGTAATTTTTTTTCTAGGTAATCAGCCATGTTGACGTGGGTATTGCCATAGGCACGGACAAAGCCACTCGTATAAATAAATTGCAGCTGTCGGTCAGAAGCGCTTGCCGCTTCTTTAATTTCATACTTTCCTCCTTCCTCCACCTGTTCTTTATGTTTGTATTCCTGTCTTTGAATTTTTTTCCGTTAATTGTTTTCTTTTGAGGATATAGAGATAGACTTCCATCTATATATGTTGTGGCTGGTTTCAGGTCTACGCTAGCGGAGGGTTCTTTGTTTTCAACTGGGTTTTGAACTGGTTCTTTATTTTCGGACATGGAGATGAGCCAATCTCCGGATCTCTTTCGGTTTGAGACATTCACGAACATATATGATTTATTTTATTGTCTCAAATGTATTTTATGGTTTATTTGGTTCAGACATTTGATAACATGAATTATTTTATGGTCTCAAAATGTATTTCATGGTTTGTTTGGTTCGCAAATGTATTTCATGGTTTATTTATTTACGATTTCATGATTTATTTATATATTTCATGGTTTGTATATTCATGGTTTATTCATGTTTTTTCCGATTAAATCAAGATTTATTCTTAAGAAATCATGGTGTATTCTATTTAGTTCATGAAATCATTGCTTGAATTTGTATTTTTTAAATAAATCATGGTGTATTCATTAAATCGTAATTGTTATGGTTTTTATTCTAAGTTGAAATAAATCATGGTGTAATCATAAAAAAACATGGTTGATTTGACTATCCCCTATTTCAAAAAATATGTTTCATAGTAATTTTACAGAAATAATTCATGAAAAAAATAAATTTTCGTGAAATTGGTCGAATCATAGTCACGTAAGTTAAGAATATAATATGACCAATTTATGAAAATTAAAGATTTGAAAATTCATGAAATTAAGAAGAGATAATGATTTAGAATATATCCACTACGGATTTAAAAAAATTGAGAATTTAAAATTTCTCATTAATCATTCCATGATTTTAGGTAACTATAATTACCACAACCCCACTAATCTCATATATAAAAGGGTGATATAGATAATTCATCATCTGAAAGGGTAAAAATATGTTTAATTGTTCAAAAGCGTCAAATGAATACTTACATAGGATGAGGGATGAGGATGAATATTTAAAAGCTTCATTATTCTACTATAAATTTTACTCAATTGAAATTCTTAATTATTTTTGGACCTCATAATTTTGAGTAAACACTACTAGAAAATTTCCGATAGGTGACGAAACAAGTGGTGACGAAATTTACTATTTTACAATAGGTGACGAAACAACCAAATTTTCGTCATCAAAAGTTACTATAGGTGACGAAAAATTTATTTTTCGTCACCAAAAGTGACTTTCGGAGACAACCTATAGGTGACAATTGAAATAGTAAATTTTGTCACCTATAGTTTGTCTCCGAAAGTCACTTTTGGTGACAAAAAATAAATTTTTCGTCACCTATAGTTACTTTTGGTGATGAAAATTTTATTGTTTCGTCACCTATAGTTACTTCTGGTCTTTGTTGGGATTCAATCTCATTTGCTGCATATGTAGATAAACCGTATAAATACTCTTTGTCCATTGTTGGTGAATCCTATAATTACGCATCATAGGAGAATTTGATTGTTTTGCACTGTTCAATACTGTAAGACAGGCTATAAATGTCAACCTATATGTGTAATATCGAACCATAATGTACAAAAGAATGGCAATTAGAACCCATTGAGCTAGTAAAGTAAAAATGAACATGAATGGGTGAAGCGAGCAGATTGCAAGGTTGCCAAGGTAGCTGAGCTGAGAGTGCAGAAGTTGGCGAGTGAAGATAGAATTTAAATTTACGATATGGTGAAGCTGATGATATTTTTTAGTAATTCAATATTAATAAAATAGTTTGAAAAACTTAATTAAAGAAGAAAGAACCTATTTTCGGTCCAAATAGAATGTTTTTGGTCCAAATGGAATTACCCTCAACGAGAAGTGGAAGGAGGAGGAGAAGTGGGCCCGTAAATGTGAAAGAAAAAATACAACATAATGGGTTGAAGTCAAAGCCGGCCCTGACCTAAAACATGTGTTGCGACTGTTTTAGGCCTTCAAAAATATTTGAATGTAAAGGTCCTCCTATTTTTTTATCCCTTATATTATAGTCCAACAAAAAAATGCTCTATTTTTAATTTTTGTTTTAAACCCCCGAAAAGTATATTGGTTTATGAAAAGCATATACAAAGATCATGTGCATAATGGTTTTGGAGCATGTAGCAGACAAAAATTGAATATTGGGCGTGTGACTTTCTGATGCTTGACTCCGTTAGCACAGCCCAACTATATTATTAGGCTACGGTCGACTTTTAAGATCAATCTTAACCTTCAAGGACATAAGATCGACCTTTAAGGTCAATCTTAAAAGGTTAACAACAAAAGATCGACCTTATTTTTCTTGGCGGACTGCCAACTAGGGACAGATTATATATGCCAGTGGGGGATTGTTTCCAATCCACTTTGTCCTCTCCGTTGTGTTGGGGTTGAGTCTCACTTGCACTTATTTTTTGATTGCCCCTTCTCTTTTATCTGGTCTTCTTTTTCTGATGAAGAATGGTATTTCTAGACAGATTCTTGCCCTCTCTGAAGAGATAAGGTAGGTTGGTTTCTGGAGGGGTGGTACTACTTTTCAACATTTGATTTTCAAGTTGTCTCCCTTCAAAAAAAATCAACCTTTGAGGTTAATCTTTAAGATGATTTTACTACATTTAAGGACAAAAGATTGACCTTAAAGGTCGACCTTAGAGTTGGGTTGTGCTAGCAGGCGCTTAGCGTTGCTTGAATATTAGGCGCGTAAATGTCTAAGCATGTGAGAAATGGCTTCTCTGTCATTGTTCTATAAAATCGTTAATTTACCCCCCAAAAAAAGATTGACCTTTAAGGTTAATAAGATGATCTTACTACTTTTAAGGACAAAAGATTGACCTCAAAGGTCGACCTTAGCGTTGGGTTGTGCTAGCAGGCGCTTAGCGTTGCTTGAATATTAGGCGCGTAAATGTCTAAGCATGTGAGAAATGGCTTCTCTGTCATTGTTCTATAAAATCGTTAATTTACCCCCAAAAAAAAGATTGACCTTTAAGGTTAATAAGATGATCTTACTACTTTTAAGGACAAAAGATTGACCTCAAAGGTCGACCTTAGTTGGGTTGTGCTAGTAGGCGCTTAGCGTTGCTTGAATATGAGGCGCGGCCGCGTAAATGTCTAAGCATGTGAGAAATGGCTTCTCTGCCATTGTTCTATAAAATCGTTAATTTATCCCAAAAAAAAAAAGATCGACCTTTGAGGTTAATCTTTAAGATGATCTTACTACTTTTAAGGACAAAAGATTGACCTTAAAGGTCAACCTTACCGTTGGGTTGTGCTAGCATGCTCTTAGCGTTGCTTGAATATGAGGCGCGTAAATGTCGAAGTGTGTGAGAAATGGCTTCTCTGCCATTGTTCTATAAAATCGTTAATTTACCCCTAAAAAAAAGATCGACCTTTTAAAGTTAATCTTTAAGATGATCTTACTGATTTTAAGGACAAAAGATTGACCTTAAAGGTCGACCTTAGCGTTGGGTTGTGCTAGCAGGCACTTAGCGTTGCTTGAATATGAGGTGCGTAAATGTCTAAGCATGTGAGAAATGACTTCTCTGCCATTGGGGTGACAACTGCTGGGGTGCAATTCACCCTTTGCGTCACAATATCGCCCGTAATTTCATAATCTAAATTGTTCATATTTTAGATCATGTTAAGATGCTTGTCGTGACCAAATATTATTGTAATCGAACATCTACAAATATTTGATCTGAATAGATTTTGATCGGTAAGCTGGGTTCCATGCACACTGAATCGGAATCCAGAGAAACCCAATCTTTGCAACTAAATGTGTTCGGGTTATGTACTTAGAGATGTCGGATTTAACTAGTTTTTGTTCACGACAAGCATCTCGATAAGGTCTAAATTATGAGCGATTTGGATTATGAAATTATGGCCAATATCGGGACGCAAAGGGGTGCACTGCACCCCTGCAATATCACCCCGAGAGAAGAAATGCCTAGAATAATAAGGTCAATCTTTTGTTCTTAACCTTTTAAGATTGACCTTAAAGGTCGATCTTTTGTCTTTGAAAGTTAAGATTGATCTTAAAATCGACCGTAACGTAATAATATAATTGGAATGTGGTAACGGCGCTTAGCGTTGCTTAACAACAAATAAACTATATGGAGTCAAAGCATTAGAAAATCACATTGCACCCCTGCAATATCACCCCGAGAGAAGAAATGCCTAGAATAATAAGGTCGATCTTTTGTTCTTAACCTTTTAAGATCGACCTTAAAGGTCGATCTTTTGTCTTTGGAAGTTGAGATTGATCTTAAAATCGACCATAACGTAATAATATAATTGAAATGTGCTAACGGCACTTAGTGTTGCTTAACAACAAATAAACTATATGGAGTCAAAGTATTAGAAAATCACACTGCACCCCTGCAATATCACCCCGAGAGAAGAAATGCCTAGAATAATAAGAAATGCCTAGAATAATAAGGTTGATCTTTTGTTCTTAACCTTTTAAAATCGACCTTAAATATTGACCTTAAAGGTCGATCTTTTGTCTTTGAAAGTTAGGATTGATCTTAAAATCGACCGTAATGTAATAATATAATTGGAATGTGCTAACGGCGCTTAGCATTGCTTAACAACAAATAAACTATATGGTCTCAAAGCATTAGAAAATCACACTGCACCCCTGCAATATCACCTTGAGAGAAGAAATGCCTAGAATAATAAGGTCGATTTTTTGTTCTTAACCTTTTAAGATCGACCTTAAAGATTGACCTTAAAGGTCGATCTTTTGTCTTTGAAAGTTGAGATTGATCCTAAAATCGACCGTAACGTAATAATATAATTGGAATGTGCTAACGGCGCTTAGCGTTGCTTAACAACAAATAAACTATATGGAGTCAAAGCATTAGAAAATCACACTGCACCCCTGCAATATCACCCCGAGAGAAGAAATGCCTAGAATAATAAGAAATGCCTAGAATAATAAGGTCGATCTTTTGTTCTTATCCTTTTAAGATCGACCTTAAAGATTGACCTTAAAGGTCGATCTTTTGTCTTTGAAAGTTAAGATTGATCTTAAAATCGACCGTAACGTAATAATATAATTGGAATGTGCTAACGGCGCTTAGCGTTGCTTAACATCAAATAAACTATATGGAGTCAAAGCATTAGAAAATCACACTGCACCCCTGCAATATCACCCCGAGAGAAGAAATGCCTAAAATAATAAGAAATGCCTAGAATAATAAGGTCGATCTTTTGTTCTTATCCTTTTAAGATTGACCTTAAAGGTCGATCTTTTGTCTTTGAAAGTTAAGATTGATCTTAAAATCGACCGTAACGTAATAATATAATTGGAACGTGCTAGCGGTGCTTAGCGTTGCTTAACAACAAATAAACTATATGGAGTCAAAGCATTAGAAAATCACACTGCACCCCAGCAATATCACCCCGAGAGAAGAAATGCCTAGAATAATAAGAAATGCCTAGAATAATAAGGTCGATCTTTTGTTCTTATCCTTTTAAGATCAATCTTAAAGATTGACCTTAAAGGTCGATCTTTTGTCTTTGAAAGTTAAGATTGATCTTAAAATCGACCGTAACGTAATAATATAATTGGAATGTGCTAACGGCGCTTAGCGTTGCTTAACATCAAATAAACTATATGGAGTCAAAGCATTAGAAAATCACACTGCACCCCTGCAATATCACCCCGAGAGAAGAAATGCCTAAAATAATAAGAAATGCCTAGAATAATAAGGTCGATCTTTTGTTCTTATCCTTTTAAGATTGACCTTAAAGGTCGATCTTTTGTCTTTGAAAGTTAAGATTGATCTTAAAATCGACCGTAACGTAATAATATAATCGGAACGTGCTAGCGGTGCTTAGCGTTGCTTAACAACAAATAAACTATATGGAGTCAAAGCATTAGAAAATCACACTGCACCCCTGCAATATCACCCCGAGAGAAGAAATGCCTAGAATAATAAGAAATGCCTAGAATAATAAGGTCGATCTTTTGTTCTTATCCTTTTAAGATCGACCTTAAAGATTGACCTTAAAGGTCGATCTTTTGTCTTTGAAAGTTAAGATTGATCTTAAAATCGACCGTAACGTAATAATATAATTGGAATGTGCTAACGGCGCTTAGCGTTGCTTAACATCAAATAAACTATATGGAGTCAAAGCATTAGAAAATCACACTGCACCCCTGCAACATCACCCCGAGAGAAGAAATGCCTAAAATAATAAGAAATGCCTAGAATAATAAGGTCGATCTTTTGTTCTTATCCTTTTAAGATTGACCTTAAAGGTCGATCTTTTGTCTTTGAAAGTTAAGATTGATCTTAAAATCGACCGTAACGTAATAATATAATTGGAACGTGCTAGCGGTGCTTAGCGTTGCTTAACAACAAATAAACTATATGGAGTCAAAGCATTAGAAAATCACACTGCACCCCTGCAATATCACCCCGAGAGAAGAAATGCCTAGAATAATAAGGTCGATCTTTTGTTCTTAACCTTTTAAGATCAACCTTAAAGATTGACCTTAGAGAGAGAGAGAGAGAGAGAGAGAGAGAGAGAGAGAGATGGCTTTGCTGGTGTTTTTTTTGTTGATGCTCTCTTTGCTAGGCGAGAAAACAGCCAATGGCCAAGAGAACAAGGTGAAGGACATGTCCCAGGTGGACTTCAGTTGCCCTGAGATCGAGCTGGCCGAGGAGGTAATGCTTACTAATTTTCATTTCCAGTGTTCATCTCCAATGTTACCAGTTTTCATCTCCAGTCTTACCAATATCTTCAAAATTTTGATAACTGCCATTTCAAAAACTATTGTTTTAAATCTATTTTTCCTTTCAAATAGATTGTTTTGTGTTGCATGACTGCATAAAGTTTATTTGTGGTTAAGCATAGCCTGTTAGCTCAACCCTTTAGGAATATACAAGAAAAAGTGTAAAAGGTCGACCATTTTTTTTTTTTGCTAAAGATCGACCTTTTGCCTAATACTATAGTTAATTTGTGTTGCCTAACTGCCGATGACGTAGTTTGTTTGTTGTTAAGCATCGCTACTAAGCATCTATTACCACAACCTTTTTAAAGTCCAAAATGTCGACCTTTTGGATGAAAGGTCGACCTTTTGAAAACATGCCGCCCACTGGCCTCACTTCCTCTCTGAGCTAGCTTTCTTGTGCTTCCTCACAACTGTTCCTCATTTTCAATACACAAAATCCTATAAAGCCTCCTTATTTGTCCTCCCAATATCCTCCCCCCCAGTACCACTCCTTACAGTAACCTTAGAGAGAGAGAAAAGCTAAAAACGTTTTCCAGATCTAGAGACATGGCTTTGTTAGTCTCTTTTTTATTGATCCTCTCTTTGCTAGGCGAGAAAACCACCAATGGCCGAGAGTATAAGGTGAAGTACATGATGTCCCAGGTGGACTTGAGCGGCCCCGAGATCGAGCTGGCTGAGGTGATGCTTCGACTCATCCCGTGTAATAGTGGATAGTTTCGTCTAAAGCACATCAACTTGTCAAATGTCAGCTTTGATGGTCCAGGCCCTGTAGCATTCTCCAGTCCTACCAATTTTCGCTCAAATTGGGACAAAGTATTGGGCTGGAGATGCTCCAAGAAAAATTCTCTCTCTTGAACCTACACATTTATTTCCAACTCTTTGTCTCTCTATTAAAATATATATATTAGTTATGGACTTTACATTGTTAATTTTAACAACCCCTTAAATGGACAACCAAAAGATAATGTGACAAATTTTGATTAT